>CM038678.1:676635329-677312459 GCA_021605205.1 Aegilops longissima | reverse complement strand
TACTTCTCTGCGATCGCTCACAATTTTGCTCCAATCTTTCACTATTAAGCATTCCTTGCTATTAGAAATCCTGAATGCACTAAAGTGCATTATAGGATATCTTGGCCGTAAGCTAACAATTCTCATCGACCTTTAGTCTTGATCCAATGAGGCACAACATTCAGCAGGAGTCCTGTTGAAGAACATCGATAGTAACATACTTAGCAATGAAGTTTAGCTTAAAATAATGTATGTAAAAGATGCATCGAGTACAAATAGTAAAAATCTTACCATCTTTCCTAAATAGATGTGACCGTAGTTCAATCTGAACACTATTGGTCGACGCTTTGAGTACTAAGATTTGCAAGTCCAAAAATTAATTTGTCTTGACAGTATGAAGATCCTCGGCCATGAAACATAATGACTTATCTCCTCGCAGTTTAGATCAGCCCCGGGACAGTAGTAGGTCCTGTCTACCAAGCGCTGGACATGTTTGCTTGATTGGAAATAAGCTGTCAATAGAAATTAGTTGTTAACTATTTTTGAATAAACAATTTGAAAGACATAAATATGGTTGAGAAACTCATATTTTGGTAGTAATGGAGGCGTCTGCACATCGACCCAGATGTCGGTATTACCTTCAATACCATCTTCCGGACGAATATCAAAGGTGATAACCATATCAGGCTCAAATGCATAAGTCTTGCATAGTGCTCGCCATGTTTTGCATCCAAAATAGGTGTAGTCGTCTTCGTTGTATAATTTTGCATGGAAAATATAACCATGCTCGGTCTTCATATAAACTCTCTTTACCTCCATAGTAGTTGTCATAGAACTAAACCCTATCTTATCCAATACAAAAACTCTTGCATGGCAGGGGATACGCTAGTAGAACAGTAAAAACATTATAAGTTGAAGCAAATGAAGCAGATGTCATGCTTAATTACGAAAAAAGACTTGTCGTTGTGACTTACTGTATCCACTTCGAAGTTCTCGTCCAGCTTGATGTTGAAGCGCCTATCATCATCTAGGAAGATTCCGTCGCACAGGCCGCGCTCGTCTTCGCAGTATTTGCAAATACCGAAATCCTTTTCGTCGTTAGACATTTCCTATGTTCATAGTTAAAACATTAACTGACAAATTCATGGAAAAATCCGGCATGACCTTTGCTAAAATAGGACATATCGAGCGCCTGAAATTTGCCGGAACGGAAATGAATCAACACTCCGGCAAAACATAGGCCACTCTGAGGTGTAACCTGCAAACATGACCGGCCACTTGGGCAAGCACATATCCTATTTGAGCAACACAAGATATACATTTCAAAATATCTTATAGGACTCAAATTAGCATGCATTCAATAAGCAAAAGTAAATCATCTCATGCATCCGTACATCGTCGAATATTATCACTAATACATCTCGAATAGTGTCATACATATAACATCACTAATACAACTAAAACCCTAGCACACGACGGGTATCGGCACGGGCGGTGGACACCCATAGAGAAGGAACCATCACGGGATCATAGCTCCAGTGAGATCCCTGGAGAACCTGTGCTCCAACGCAAACAAGTAGCGACGGACATGTGCATCCTCCTCACTGACACGATGACGCACCACCTTCGCGGGGTCCTCGAGCCTCTGGACCGTCACTGGCCCACGCTACCGCCACCAAAGAAGGTTCGGGTCAACGACAGGCTGGCTCCTCACCAACCTGCTCCTCCCGGTAGGTAGCGCCTCCCAGTACCACCGCGTCGGAGCCCAGTCCCGGACATGGCCCGTCTGGTCAAGCAGGTGTCGTCCTCCGCCGACTCGACGACGAGGATGCGGGATATGCATCGTCCACGTCGATGCGGGAAAATTTGCTTTAACTAAAAAATAGAAACAAGTTCTTACTAACTAGTTCTATTAATTCAATTACTTCTTACTAAAAATAAACTTCCTATAAATAAAAATAAACTACTCCCTCCGTTCCTAAATAATTGTCTTTCTAGCCATCTCAAATGAACTACAACATACAGATGTATGTAGACATGTTTTAGGGTGTAGATTCACTTATTTTGCTCCGTATGTAGTCACTTGTTGAAATCTCTAGAAAGACAATTATTTAGGAACGGAGGAAGTAGTACCTAATTAGTACCTAGTTCTTACTAACTAATTAGTACCTAGGAACTACTGCCCTAATTACCATATAAGTATCCATTTTTTAACTAGGGTTCGTACTACCTAATTAAATAGGGTTAATACTAATTGTAATTAACTAACTAGCACTAAAAATAGCCTAGGGTTCATACTAACTAGCACTAAATAGCTAGGGTTCATACTAAGCAGAGAAGAGGGATCGGAAGGGGAGAGTGCTTACAGAGGGCGGGGATGGAGATGGGGTCGGGGGAGACGGCAGCACTGAGGCGCGGCGAGGCGGGGTCAGGGGAGACGGTGGCGAGGCGGGGTCGGGGGAGACGGCGGTGAGGCGGGTCGAGGGAGACGACGGCGGAGAGCGAGGGCAGGGGCTCCGGCATGGTCGAGGTCGAGGAGGAGGAGGCACAGGCGCGCGACGACGTCGAGGGGCAGACTCCGGCGGAGAGCGAGGGCAGGGCCTCCGGCGAGGGCGAGGGGAGGGGCTCCGGCGGAGGCGACGAGGGGGAGAAGAGAGAGTGGGGAATTGTGGGAGGAATCAGAGGAGAGGGAATCAGGCCGCGCGGGGGGTTAGGTGAAAATAGCTTTAACAGTAGCGTGGGAAGAGAAAACGCGCTGCTGCTAAAATCCGTAGTAGTATCGCTGTTTCTAGAAGGGCGCTACTACTATACCTAGCACGTCGGGGACGGTGTGGCAATTATAGTAGTAGCGCGTTCTGTTCCTGCCGCGCTACTGCTAAGCGGGTAACAGTAGCGCTGTTTTAGACGACGCGCTACTGCTAAGTAGCAGTAGCTCTTCATTTTAACACGTGCTACTGGTAAGATTCTGTGTATAAGGTTTTCCCTAGTAGTGCCAGGGTATCTCCATGGTAGGTACCATAGTTCAACACGTGCACTAGTGGCACGCATTGACCATAATGTTGAGGAGTTCGATTGTAGATATTGTAATTCTCAAGATCAGTACAAAATGCGATCAAATGATTTTTCTCGTGATAAGTTAATTTGGAGCCATCGGTGTACTGGGTTTTGTCTACCATCTTCTGCACATTCTTTGAAGAATGAAAATAAGCTATCAATGGAAATAAGCTGTCAACTATTTTGAAATAAACAATATAAATTACTTAATAACTATGTTTGAGAAGCTCACAGAGGGGAAGAATTGGAAGCGTATCAACAAGGACCCAAATGTCCATATTGTCTTGCTCGATTTTAGGATCACCAAGATCCATGGTGACAAGCATACCCTCATCAAAACCATACATCTTGCAAAGTGCTTCCCAATTTTTGCAACCAAAATGGGTTACACTCTCATAATTGTATAGCTTTACTTCAAAATCCACACCATGATGGGTCCTTAGGTGAATTTTCTTTGTTTCCATACTTTCGTGGTCTTCAAAACCCATCCTCTCCAAGACATAGCATCTTGCATAGCATGGGATAAGCTAGTCGAATTGGAAAAGATGAAAAGTACACGTTAAAATAGTTGAAGTCGTGCTTAATTACGAAAAAAATTCTGGTCGTCGTTGCGTACCGTTTCAACATCGAAGGTCTCCTCGAGCTTAATGCTGAAGCGCCGATCTTCGGCAGATCAAGGAACCTGTCGCACATAACTCGGTCGTCGTGGCACCAGTCGCACTCCCCCGGGCGGTTTTCATCGTCCGAGTACGACATTTCCTATGTTCATAATTCAAATATTAAACTTGTACAATTAAATATATGTACTAAAAAACCTAAATTAGATCATTATTATTCATCACGGGTTGACTATCGGTCTGTCGAGCCTTTTCTTGAAAACTCTCAGCTCACGTGGTGTACATATTCGACCGTAGGTGATGGTAGCTCGTCCTTTCATTCCTGAGTGCATTACACCAAATTGTCTAGCACACGGGAATGAAGGAGAAGCTACCCCCACGACAACAGTTGGGATTCTTCGTCCTCTCATACATATATGGTTGGAGACTCTCCCTCACTGATTCCTCTCTGACATTTGCGGCCGCCGGTGATGGTAGCTCCTCCTTTCGTTCCCGAGTGCATGCTATGTCTTGAGCTTGTGTTGGTTTTCCTTGAAGAGGAAAGGGTGATGCAGCAATAGTAGCGTAAGTATTTCCCTCAGTTTTGAGAACCAAGGTATCAATCCAGTAGGAGGCTCCTCACAAGTCCCACGCACCTACACAAACAAACAAGAACTCGCAACCAACGCAATAAAGGGGTTGTCAATCCCTTCACGACCACTTGCGAAAGTGAGATCTGATAGAGATAATATGACAAGATAAATATATTTTTGATATTTTATAATATAGATTGGAAAAGTAAATATGCAAATAAAAGTAGATTGAAAGCTTATATGATAAGAGATAGACCCGGGGGCCATATGTTTCACTAGTGGCTTCTCTCAAGATAGCATAATTATTACGGTGGGTGAACAAATTACTGTCGAGCAATTGATAGAAAAGCGAATAGTTATGAGATTATCTAGGCATGATCATGTATATAGGCATCACGTCCGTGACAAGTATATCGCAACGATTCTGCATCTACTACTATTACTCCACACATCGACCGCTATCCAGCAAGCATCTAGAGTATTAAGTTCATAAAGAACAGAGTAATGCATTAAGAAAAATAACATGATGTAGAGGGATAAACTCATGCAATATGATATAAATCCCATCTTTTTATCCTCGATGGCAACAATACAATACGTGCCTTGCTGCCCTCATCCACCGGGAAAGGACACCGCAAGATTGAACCCAAAGCTAAGCACTTCTCCCATTGCAAGAAAGATAAATCTAGTAGGCCAAACCAAACTGATAATTCGAAGAGACCTGCAAAGATAACTTAATCACACATAAAAGAATTCAGAGGAGATTCAAATATTTCGCATAGATAAACTTGATCATAAACCCACAATTCATCGGATCTCAACAAACACGTCACAAAAAGAGTTACATCGAATAGATCTCCAAGAAGATCGAGGAGAACTTTGTATTGAGATTCAAAGAGAGAGAAGAAGCCATCTAGCTAATAACTATGGACCCGAAGCTCTGTGGTAAAATACTCACAACTCATCGAAAGGACCTTGGAGATGATGTAGAGGCCCTCTGTGGTTGATTCCCCCTCCGACGAAGCGCCGGCGAAGGCTCTAAGATGGGATCTCGCGAATACAGAAGGTTACGGCGGTGGAAATAGTTTTTCATGGTCGCTTCTGATGTTTTCGGGGTACATGGGTATATATAGGAGGAAGAAGTAGATCGGTGGATGCTCGAGGGGCCCACGAGGGTGGGGGTGCGCCCAGCCCTAGGGGGAGCGTCGGGCACCCTCGTGGCCGCCTCACTTGTTTCTTGACTTCCACTCTAAGTCCTCTGAATCACGTTTGTTCCAAAAAGATGGCTCCCGAAGGTTTCATTCCGTTTGGACTCCGTTTGATATTCCTTTTCTTCGAAACACTGAGATAGGCAAAAAAACAGAAATTCGGGCTGGGCCTCCGGTTAGTAGGTTAGTCCCAAAAATAATATAAAAGTATAAAGTAAAGCCCATAAACATCCAAAATGGGTAATATAATAGCATGGAACAATCAAAAATTATGGATAAGTTGGAGACGTATCAGTGCATTACACCAAATTGTGTCTAGCACACGGGAACGAAGGAGAAGCTACCCCCACGACAACAGTCGGGATTCTTCGTCCTCTCATATATGCTGGAGACTCGACAAACTTAAATTCAACCCGAGGACTCATATTATAGGACTCATATTGACATGGAGAGTTGGCTGGTCTCACCTCGAGGTCGGAGGGGGGTCGATGACGGGGACGACGGCGCGGATGATGGAGGGGGCTCCTAGATTTCTGTAAAAACAAAAACCCTATAAGCTATCAAGTAATCAAATGCATACGCCTTGCGTGCTCTTCAATTTTAGCATTCAAAGTAGGAGTACTTTTCCAATTTGAGCATTCAATAAGCAAAACCAAATCGTAAAATAAAGTAGTATTCAAATTAGCATGCATTCAATCATAAGCAAAACTACATCATCTCTTGTGTCCATACATCATTGAATATTATCACTAATACTCCTCGAATACTATCATACATATAGCATCGCTAATACAGCTAGAACCGTAGCGCCCGACGGGTATCGTCGCGGGTGGTGGACACCCAAAAAGAAGGAACCATCACAGGATCATAGCTCTAGTAAGATCCCTGAAGAACCTACCAGGTATTGTCGAACCTGCCCTCCAATGCAACCATGTAGCGACGGACGTGCTCGTCCTCCTCGCTGACACGGTGACGTACCACCTCCGCGGTGTCCGGAAGCCTCGGCACCGTCACTGGCCCACGCGACCGCCACCAAACAAGGATCGGGTCAACGACGGGCTGGCTCCTCACCAATCTACACCCCCCGGAAGGTAGCACCTCCCAATACCAGCCCGGCGGAGCCCAGTCCCGGACATGGCCCCTCCGATCAAGTCGGCCTCCTCTGCCGGGTCGGCGACGAGGATGCGGGATAGGCATCGTCGACGTCGATGCGGGATTAATTGCTTGAACTAAAAAAACTAGTTCTATTAATTTTCTTGCTAAAAATAAACTACTTCTATATATAGTAAAATAAAGTAGTTTTATTAAATCAACTAGTTCAACTACTAAGCACTTACTATAAATAAATAAAATAAAGTAGTACTTACTAAAAATAAACTACTTCTATATATAGTAAAATTTAATAAAGTAGTTTTATTAAATCAACTAGTTCAACTATTAAGCACTAACCTAAAATCGATATCTACTAACCTAAATAAAAATTTAATACATATATGAAAAAACATATATAAACAAAAAATGCTATGAACATTATATTCATACATACATAGCCACATCCATTCATCATATAGCTACCATATTATTCATACAAACAAAAAAATGCAATGAACAAAAAAATAATACAGATTATATGAAACAAAAAGCACTGAACAGAGCCGTGGCGGCGGCGGCTCACATCGGGGCGGTCGGCGACGGCGGCGGCGGGCGGCGAGGGCGTCGGCGACGGCCACGATGGGCGCAAGGGTGGGCAGTAGGGCGTACGGCGACGGCAGCGATGGTGGGAGCGGGTCGTGGCAGAGGTCTTGTGACGAAGGCCGAGGGCGGAGGAGGGTGACGGCGTGGTCGTGACAGCGTCGGCGATGGGCTCGGGGCGCGACGGCGTCGGCGTGGGCACGGGCGGTGGCGACGGCGGCGGGGTAGCCTGGCGGCATCGAGGAGCTCGGGGCGTCGGGGGCAACTGGCGATTAAATTTTGAATTTTTGCCAAGTGTTTCTTATATAGGAAAGGATTTGGTCCCGGTTCGTCGCACCAACCGGGACCAATGCCCCTTTAGTCCTGGTTGGTGCCACCAACCGCGACCAAAGGTCTATTTTCAGCAGCCTAAAGGGTGGGAAGCAGAGGCCTTTGGTCCCGGTTGGTGGCGCCAACCGCGACTAAAGGGTGGGAATTGGTTCCGGTTGGTGCCACGAACCGGGACCAAATTTGTGCATTGGTCCCGGTTCGTGGCACCAACCGGGACCAATGTCCTGCGGCTGCCAAAGCCGCGGTGCGGTGGGATGTTTAGTCCCACCTCGCTAGCCGAGGAGCGGCAGCACCGGTTTATAAGCCCTACCCCGCCAGCTCCGTTGAGCTCCTCTCACACTAGTAGAAAACAGGGCTTTCGTCCAGGCCAGTTTAGCCCATTAGTCACGGTTCAATCCAGAACCGGGACCAATGGAGCTATTTGCCCCGGTTCGTGAGCCCAGGGGGCCGGCCGGGCCACGTGGGCCATTGGTCCCGGTTCGTCCGGACCTTTTGGTCCCGGTTGGTGGGACGAACGGGACCAATGGTCCTGCTCTGGCCCACCACTATTGGTCCCGGTTGGTGGCATGAACCGGGACCAAAGGCTTCCCTTTAGTCCCGGCTCATGCCACCAACCGGGCTAATGGTGCTGCCTATATATAGCCCCTCGCGCAAGAGCAGAGCACACTGCTCTGTTTTTTCTGGCCGAGGGGGAGAGGGCTTGGTGGTGCTCTAGCTCACCTCCTATGCACACAAGGTGTTCGATGGAATGCCCGAGCCACACTACTTAAGGTTTCTCCTCTCCAAGCTCGACCGCCAAGCTCCATTTTCCTTAATATTTATCTAGGTTTAGCGGTCCGTCACGCCCCGTCCCCGTCTTCATCACCGTCGATCACCCGCGCCGATCTCATCGCCGGCACCACCGTGGTGAGCCTCTTGTTCTTATCTTCTTTCTGAAAGGAAAAAATATTATTACTTGTTTGTTTAGATAGATACTTGTATTATTTTCTTACTTTTATTATTGCATCTTATATAGTGCGATGGTTTTGGTATCCGCTCCCGTCGGCCCGCCCACATCTATGATTCGGATGTGGTATATATTATCTTTTCATAACTATTGGTTCATTTATTGTTTATGAAAATTATGCCACCAACGTGACATAGATTTTATTTATCTAGGAGGTTGTTGAACCGGAAATTCCAACCGACCCTATTGTCGAGAGGTTAAATTTAGTTGAAGAAGAAAACACTTTCTTGAAGGAAAAAATAAAAAACTTGAGGAGGAGAAGATGATATTGGAGTTGCATGTTGCGGATGTAAATCGATGATCACAAGATCAAGATGGATGCAATGCGCTTGAAGATGAGAAAGACTAGAAAATATGCCATTCATACCGAGGCTTGGTATCATTATGCCATTGGATCAGTTGTTACCTTGGATGCGATTATGATCGATTTGTTTTCGCATTGAAATGTTTTACATAGTTTCAATGTATGGTTTAATTAATTTAGATGCTCGCAGAGCTTTATGTTGTTAGATGAGAACTATGTATGTACTTTGGTTTTATGTGATGATGAACTTCTATTAATTTGGTCACTTAATTATCTATTCATGATGTTCAGTAATGATTTTTGACACACTTAATTATATATAATGCACGCAGATGAACCGCAATGGATGTACGGTGATGGACACACCTCCGAGTACATTAAGGGCGTGCATGATTTTCTCAAGTGGCTGAGGCAAACAAGCAGAATGGTTTTATGTGTTGTCCATGCCCTATATGTGGGAATACGAAGTCTTACTCGACCGGAAAATCCTTCACACCCACCTGCTTTACAAGGGTTTCATGCCACACTATAATGTTTGGACGAGGCATGGAGAAATAGGGGTTATGATGGAAGACGGCGAGGAAGAAGAGTACGATGACAACTATGTACCCCTGAATACGGTGATGCTCTTGAACATCAAGATGCACTGACGATGTGCACGATGGTGCTGGAACGGGCGAAGCTCTGAAGATCAAGAGGAACCAGACGATGTGCCCGATGATGATGATCTCCGCCGGTCATTGTCGATGCAAGGACACAATGCGAAAGTCAAAAGGAGAAGCTGAAGTTCGATCGCATGTTAGAGGATCACAAAGAAGGGTTGTACCCCAATTGCGAAGATGGCAACACAAAGCTCGGTACCGTACTCGAATTGCTGCAAGTGGAAGGCGAGAATGCTGTGCTCGATAAAGGATTTGAGAAGCTATCAAAATAATGAAGAAGAAGCTTCCAAAGGATAACGAATTGCCCGACAGACATACGCAGCAAAGAAGGTCGATGCCCTCTAGGATTGGAGGTGGAGAAGATACATGCATGCCCTAATGACTGCATCCTCTATCGCGGTGCCTATAAGGATCTGAACGCATGCCCGGTATGCGGTGCATTGCGTATAAGATCGACGAGATGACCACGGTGATGTTGACGGCGAGCCTCCCGGAAGACTGTTCTGCGAAGGTGATGTGGTATGCTCCTATAATACCACGGTTGAAACGTCTGCTCGAAGCAGAGAGCATGCCAAGTTGATGCGATGGCACAGTGAGGACCGTAAGAAAGACGGAAGTTGAGAGCACCCGCGACGGGTCGCAGATGGAGAAAAATCGAGAGAAATCTGGGATGAGTTTGCAAAGGACCCAAGGAACGTATGGTTTGCTTTAAGCGCGGATGGCATTAATCCTTTCGGGAGCAGAGCAGCAATCACAGCACCTGGCCCGTGACTCTATGTATGTATAACCTTCCTCCTTGGATGTGCATGAAGCGGAAGTTCATTATGATGCCGTTCTCATCCAAGGCCCAAAGCAACCCGCAACGACATTGATGTGTACCTAAGGCCATTATTTGAAGAACTTTTACAGCTGTGGAATGGAAACGATGTACGACGTGGGATGAGCACAAAAGGAGGAATTTGACCTAAAGGCGTTGCTGTTCGTGACCATCAACGATTGGCCCGCTCTCAAGAACCTTTCAGATGATAAACAAGGGATACCATGCATGCACGCACTGTTTACTTGACACCGATAGTATATACAGGAAGCTACGGGAAGAATGTGTACTGGCCATCGCCGATTTCTTCCGACCAACCATCAATGTCGAAAGAAAGGCAAGCATTTCAAAAGCGAGGCAGATCACCGGAAGAAGCCCGCCATGCGCATCGGTGATCACGCATTTGCTATGGTCAATGATTTACACGCAATCTTTGGAAAGGGTCCCGCGGACTAGCTGTTCAATGACTCGAGAATCACGCACCCATGTGGAAGAAGAAATCTATATTTTGGGACCTACCCTCTGGAAAGACCTAGAGGTCCGCTCTTGATCGACGTGATGCACGTGACGAAGAACCTTTGCGTGAACCTGCTAGGCTTCTTGGGCGTGTATGGGAAGACAAAAGATACACCGAGGCACGAGAGGACCTGCAACGCTTACACGAAAAAGAGGGCATGCCTCCAAGTAGTATGAAGGTCCTGCCAGCTACGCTCTTACGAAAGAAGAGAAAGAAATATTCTTTCAATGCCTGCTCAAGATGAAGGTCCCGACTGGCTTCTCGTCGAATATAAAGGGAATAATAAATATGCCGAGAAAAGTTCCGAACCTAAAGTCTCATGACTGCCACGTGATTATGACGCAACTGCTTCCGGTTGCATTGAGGGGCTTCTACCGAAAACGTCCGATTAGCCATTGTGAAGCTATGTGCATTCCTCAATGCAATATCTCGAAGGTGATCGATCCAGAAATCGTACCAACGCTAAGGAGTGATGTGGCGCAATGTCTTGTCGGGTTTCGAGCTGGTGTTCCCACCATCCTTCTTCAATATCATGACGACGCCCTAGTTCATCTAGTCGATGATATTGTCATTCGGGGCCCGTATTTCTACACAATATGTACCCCTTTGAGAGGTTCATGGAGTCCCAAATAAATATGTTCAGAATCGCGCTAGGCCGAAGGAAGCATCTCCATGGGCCATCAAACAGAGGATGTCATCGGGTTTTGTGTTGACTTCATTCCTGGCCTTAAGAAGATAGGTCTCCCTAAATCGCGGTATGAGGGGAGACTGACCGAAAAGGCACGCTTGGAAGAGACTCAATAATATGCAGGACGGATATTCTTGGTCTCAAGCACACTACAGTTCTCTGAACTCTACCTTGGTGACCCGTATGTCGATGAACACAAGAACGTCTGCGCCCAAACACCGGGAGCAAAGGCGACGATCGGATTACATGTGAACACATCAGACTTTCAGCACTTGGTTGGAAACACGTCTCGGAGGTGACAGCACTGTTTGTGATGAGCTGTACTTGTTGTCCAGGGACCATCTTCGACTGTAATGATTTGGAAAGGATCTGAGATAAATGGGAATACATTTTACACGATTGACCAAGATGAAAAGAGCACCAACCAAAACAGCGGTGTCCGCTTTGATGCAGCAACCGACAAGGAAATGACACATATTATGGTTACATAGTAGACATATGGGAACTTGACTACGGAGTAGATTTTAAGGTCCCTTTGTTTAAGTGCAAGTGGGTCAATCTGTCAGAGGCGGGTGTGTAGACCCACGAGACGGAATGACAACAAGGATCTGAAAAATCTTGGGTACACCGACGAACCGCTCGTCCTAGCCAATGATGTGGCACAGGTTATCTACGTGAAGGACATGTCTACCGAACGAGGAAAAGAAAAGATAAGGAAGCGAATACATCATACAATGAGCCAAAGCGCCACATAGTTCTTTCAGAAAAGGGACATCCCGGGAGTGGAGGGCAAGATGACATGTCTCAAGAGTATGAAAATTTCATGAAATTCCCCTTCAAAGTCAAGGCTGACCCAAGCATCCCGATAAACGATGAAGATTATCCATGGTTACTGGCGCAATAAGCAACGACACAAGCGCAGAAAAAGTGAAGACTTTCTCCGCAACTATTATGATGATACCATGCCAACTTTGTAATGCATTTAGTATGATACCATTATCCGTTTTGTACATGCACATGCTATGCCAACTTTTTCAGAGTTCATTTGAAAACTATGAATTTGAAAACCTCGCCAACCGAAGGGCGCCACACCGGTTTATAAGCCCGTCCCTCTACACACCGTTTTGTTGTAAGCGAAACAAAATAAAATAAATAAAGCAACAAAGAAAACAAAAAAGTGTTTTCAAATTTGAAAACTAATGGCACTAACAGAAAGTTTATAATTTTTGAAAACTAAATGCAAAAAGAATTAAAAATAAAGAAAAAAAACAAAAAAATAAAAATGCAGAAAACAGAACAAAAACTGAAAAATAAATAAAATAGCAACAATAAGTATTTTGTTGTAAGTAGAAACAAAATAAAATAAATAAAGCAACAAAGAAAACAAAAAAGAGTTTTCAAATTTGAAAACTAATGGCACTAACAGAAAGTTTATAATTTTTCTAAAACTAAAAGCAAAAAGAATTAAAAATAAAGCAAAAAACAACAAAAACTAAATAATGCAGAAAATGAACAAAAAACTGAAAAAAATAAAAATAGCAACAATAAGTATTTTCTTGTAAGTAGAAACAAAATAAAATAAATAAAGCAACAAAGAAAACAAAAAAAGAGTTTTCAAATTTGAAAACTAATGGCACTAACAGAAAGTTTATAATTTTTCTAAAACTAAAAGCAAAAAGAATTAAAAAATAAAGCAAAAAACAACAAAAAATAAATAATAATGCAGAAAACAAAACAAAAAAACTGGAAAAAGATAGTGCCGCCTACTGGGCCCCCACGGCCTGAATACGACTAGAAACCCTACATGGGCCAGGATTCAGGCCCGTAGGAGGCCAAGTAGGCCCACAGGCACATAGCTAGTCACAGATTAGGCCCGAAAGCCTGCAGTTGAGAGGAGCTCGAGAGGGTGGGCGCAGCAGCGCTTATAAACCACTCTCGAGCTCTCTCAACTAGCGAGGTGGGACTTAACTTTGGGCGTGAGGGCAGCACAGGCCTTTGGTCCCGGTTGGTGGAACCAACGGGACTAAAAGGCATTGGTCCCGGTTGGTGGCACCAACGGGACTAATCTGCCCTTTAGTCCCGATTGGTGCCACCAACCGACCAAAACCGCCGCTTCCGCCCTTTGGGCTCTGAAAAGAGGCCTTTGGTCCCGGTTGGTGGCACCAACCGGGACAAAGCGCATTAGTCCCGATTGGTGCCACGAACCGACTAATGCCCTGCTATATAAGAAAACACTTGGGAAATTTCAGATTTCCCTCGCCATTCCCGACGACACCGAGCACATCGACGCCGCCAGCTGCCCCGACGCCGCCCGTCGCCCCTGCCGTCGCCGTCGCCTGCGCCCGTGCCCGTCGTCGCCGTTGCCGCGCCCTCGCCTCCTTGCGCCCTGCCCGACGCCGCGCCGCCCTGCCCGCGCCTGCCCGATCGCTCCGCCTGCCCACCACCGTCGCCGTCGCCCGCGCCCCTGCCTCGACGCCGCCCGCCCGCCCTCGCCGTCATCCGCGCCTCTGCCCGACCCGCCATCCTCGCCGCAGCTTGGTCCGGCCGCGCCTCCTTTTCATATTTTTTCATATATATATGCTTGTTTTATATATTTTTTGTATGAATGTATGTATTTTTTCAATTGTAATATGCATGGTGTTTTCAATTGTTCTCTGATTTAGTACATTAATTTTAGGTTAGTTTCATTTTAGAAAAGTTTTATATATTTAGGAAGAAGGAAGAGAAGGAAGAAGGAAGAAGAAGAAAAGTTTTATATATGCAAAAGTTACATTTTTAGAAAAGTTTTATATATCTAGCTAGAAAGAAGGAAGAAGAAGAAAAGAAGGAGAGGAAAAGGAAAATAAGAAGAGGAAGAAAGGAGAAGAAGAGGAGAAATAAAGAAGAAGAGGAAAAAGAAGAAAAGAAGAGGAGAAGAAGAAGAAATAGAGGAGAAGAAGAAAAATAGAAAATATTCTATTTTTTCTTCTTCTCCTCTATTCATTTCTTCTTCTTTTTTTCTTCTTTTTTTCTTCGTCATCGCCGATATACCCTCCCGATAACTTCAACACGAGGGGGGTCCATATACCCTCCCGATAACTTCAATACGTGGGGGGTCGATATACCCCTCCCGATAACATTAATTTCTCCTGTATGTATCTCGTCGTTGTCGATATTACCCCTTGAAGCGTTGTCGATATTATCCCGGTCGAGGTTCTAGGGTCGAGGATCGAGGTTCCAGGTCGCCTAGGGTCGAGGGTTCAGGGTCGTCGAGGTTCAAGGGTCGAGGATCGCCGAGGGTCGAGAGGTTCCTAGTGTCAAAGTATTGAAGAAATCCATGGCTTCATCATTAGCGGAAGTAACCATGGCATGATGGTACGAAGTCCTCAAAGTTATTTCGGAATGGAGTCCCGGATAGGATAATTTGCCTTTTGTACAATTTCAGCAAAGGCCTTCCAAATAACGATATTCGGAAGGTTCTTGCTGAACTTTGTACCAAAAAGCTAATTATCCTATCTCGGGACTCCGCTCCAAAATAACTTTGGAGAGCTTGCACCATCATGCACCTGTTACTTTCGCCAAATGATGAAGACATTGTTTTGTTGAATCCTTTGACACTAGGCAACCTCCCGACCCTCGGCGATCCTCGACCCTTGACCTCGACCGCCGGGCGATCCACGACCCTCTACCCTATCAAGGGCGCCGATGCCCACGTCACTGGTGGGACATAGATGTAGTGTTCAACGCCGACCCCCTCCCGATAGCTTCAACACGTGGGGGTCGATATTACCCCCTCCTAGCTTGAAGCGTTCTCGAGGCCACCCCCTAACCCTTGAAGCGTTGTCGAGGCCACCCCAAACCCTAGAGAAGCAGCGTCGAGGCCACTAATATGATTCCTTATTGTGATTAGCTAGCTAGTTCTACGTTTGCCACTAATATATCCATATCTGTCATGTTTGAATAATAATTGCCATGTTGTAAATATTTGTAGAAACTATGGACACTCCCGAGACGAAGCACAAGAAGCGTTGTTGAGGGACATAATCGCAGAAGGAAGTGATGCCGCCCGCTCGTTGATGTTTCTCAACGACAACGATGGTCTGGAAGGAGAGGGTGAAGAAGCAGCTGGCTATGATTTACATGGCTCCAATGACCCAATGCGGTGCAAGAAGGAGAGGGTGAAGAAGTAGACCGTGAGGACGGCTCGGTGATCACCAAACCGAGTCCGCCAGGTATATATATTAGTTAAGCTCTGTCTTGACTAGCTCTCATCTTTGTTTTGGTATGTACACATATTAATTAACTCTCGTCTTTGTTCTTTTTCTAGCCCTCCGGATCGAGCACAACCGGTAAAGAGACAAGGCCCAAGAAAAGTTGAGCTCGGATGAAAAGTTTGAGATCATACAAATCGCGTATGACGGCCAACCGATTGAACCCTACCGGACAAAGAAGGCATTTGTTGCTCGGTCGCGGGGGTTCGTTAGGGCCAAGATCTCGATCAGCATCCACCAATGGTATAAGCCTAAGAACGAAGACCCCGAGGTGTCTTGTGTCAATGATATGCAGAAAAATGATCTTTGGACTGAGCTGAAGTCAAATTTTACCCTACCGCTAGAGGATGATCCGGAGAAGCCAGTAATAGAGCCATTAATCAAGTCTTTTGCAATTAAGAAGATGGCAGAACTATTCAGGAATTGGAAGAAAGAACTCAATACGTATGTCGAAAAAAATGAGACACCAGAATTCAAGGGAAAATATGAGAAGATCAGAGATGACTGGCCCGCATTTGTGGCCTACAAGACATCGGAAAAGAGTAAAAAGATGTCGGCGACAAACAAGAGAAATGCTGCGAAGAAGAAGCTTCACCATCGCACGGGGTCAGGTGGCTACCTCGTAGCCCGGCCTAAGTGGGCCAAGGCTGAGAATGATCTGCTTGATAAAGGGATCGAACCAGAGACAATGAACTGGCCAGACCGTTGCCGGACTTGGTTCTTCGGGGTCGGCGGATCCTTGGACCCTATAACAGGGAAGTGCATTTGGACGAACGAACAATTGGACATACCAGTCAAGAGGCTTCAGCTATATATCGAAGCAGCGTAGCAAGGGAAGTTCGTTCGAGCATGGGAGAAGGACAAGCTCACAATGGCCCTCGGGAATCTCGAGCACCACGGACGGACACGAGGCACGCCAGCTCCGTTTCGTGGAAGGCTGGATTTCGGACGCAGGGGTTACAAAACCCATGAGAGGAGGAAGAAAGCGGAGCAGAGCCTAATGCAGGCGCTGCACGAAAGGGTAATGGGGCTAGAGGAACGAGAAGAGGAACGAGAAGCAGCAGATCACAACAAACGACCTGCGAAGCTTCCCCGGTTACCCCGCCATCTCAGCGGAGAAGTAGCGTGGCTTCCACCGAGCTGCTTCAGCCGAGCAGCATGCCTTGACGGCTCCTGCCAGCTATCCCGTGGATGCTATCACGGATGCTGAAAATTGCCACCTTATGGCGCAATGGAGCAATTTGAAGGTCAAGGCGGCTGTTGGCTCTGTTTCTCCTACTAAACCCGACTCAACTTTTCACCGCCGCCGATTCCGAAGGATATGCTAAGGTGATGGTCGAAGAAATAACGGAGGATTTGAGGACCTCGGCTTGACCACCCTACCGGTGAAGGGGAGTATCGGCTGGGTTCTCGCTCAAGACTCCATGCCTATGGGGAAGGATCTCATCAACCTTCCGAACTGGGCGCCTCCGCCTCCTCCTCCTCCTCCGGCGAGTCAGGGCACTCCGCCTCCTCCACCGCCTCCTCCTCCGGCGAGTGACGATCAGGGCACTCGGCCGGCTCCTTCTCCGGCGGCACTCCGCCTCCTTCTCCGCCTGCACCGGCGCGCCCGAGCAGCCAGCCTCCTCCTTCTCCGCCTCGTCAGCAAGGGCGGAAGAGACCCGCCGCCGCTCCGGCTGCTCCGGCGCGTCGTAGTCCTTCTCCTCCGCCTCGTAAGCAAGGAAAGAAGACATCCGCTGGCTCTGCTCTGCGGCGTCTAGGAGTACAGCCAAAGGCGGAGGAGATCTGATTCGGTCCTTCTCTGAAGACTCCAGAGAAGTTACCATACGAGAGGAGCGAGGAGGAAAACGCGAAGATCACGCAGACCGAAGTGGATGACTGGTTTCAAGGGTTGAAAGCAAAGAGACATCCACCTCCGGAGGAGAAGGTAGATCCGGTGAAAGCGAAGCGCACTCTGGCTGCCCTGACAAAACCACCCAAGTCTCCGCCGAAAGGCAACTATGAGCGCATTATTGGAAAGGCATTTGCCGAAGCGGAGAGGTCGGGAAGTACTGTCAGTGATCAAAGGATGAAAGAACGACGAGCTGGGAAACAAATTGCCCAGCTCGGCGAATAAGCGAAGCAATCGTGCCCCCCGCTCAAGGTGCTGCTAGCGACATCGTTGATCCGAGGATGGTGCCGGTTATGGCAATCCTGCAGATTACCTGCTGACGATGTACATTATGATTTCTTGGAGGTGCAGATACAAAGATACGAGTACGGGAAGCCTCTCGTCAAAGATGAAAGTTCTCTATCAACGATGATGCGAAGATTGCATGATTGGTACATGAAAACCTGCAAAGAGTCTGAGGGAGGAGTACTTTGTATGTGAGAGTTAAAAGGAGCATGACCTCCTTGGAATTGAACTGTTGCCTATTCCATTTGAGGAGTTCTATCAGTTTTTCAATAAATTGGCCCTCGATAAAGCAACGGTCACCTGCTATCGTCGTAAGTAGTACTACTTCTGTCATTAAGTCTCTCTATATAACTCAGCCCTTTCATTGCATGTATTTATAATTATCCTCACTATATTATGCAGATTGAAGATCGCCGAATTGAAGAAAAGACAAGTGGGTGATATTGGGTTCATTAACACATATCTCATAGATGCAACTGAGGTTAAATTTCGTGTCGAATATACCGAGGCCAACTTGCTACAATCGTTGGTAATAAATGAACACAAAGATATAATACTCTTTCCTTACAACTTCAAGTGAGTGTTACTGTCTTGTGGCATATTCGGTTTCCTTATTAGTCCAGGTTATAGTAATGTAATATTGATGAGTTATGCATGTGTGCAGCTACCACTATATTCTCCTAGAGATTAAGCTTGAGAAGGAGTAGTAACTGTCTTAGACTCCAAGCGAAAAGATCCCAAGGAGTATGCGGACATGACTGAAATGCTCGAGAAGTAAGTTAAATCGATCATTATCCACCATATCAGCAACTTTGTTCATTTCTGATATCAAGTAATTGTTTTCTTTGTATGGCAGGGCTTGGAGAAAATTCACCAAAAAAGCTCCGGGACTACCGAAGAAGTTGCAATTTAGACACCCGAAAGTAAGTACTATATAGTAGCACATTCCACGCGCATCTCCTAGTGATTCAAGCGCTAGTTTCATCAATACCATTTAGCATGCTTGCTAATTATCAGTTTGATTGACCTCTGTTTCTTGTAAAGTGGTTGTGGTAGGAACAAGGGAATGATTTCTGTGGATACTACGTTTGCGAGTCCATCCGCCACACGACCTGTGAGAGGGGTTACTCCGACAAACAATATGAAGTGCGTAAATAAAAATATTCACAATTTTATTTTATTACCATCATTTGTGTTGAGTTTCATTCATATATATATATATATATATATATATATATATATATATATATATATATATATATATATGTGTGTGTGTGTGTGTGTGTGTGTGTGTGTGTGTGTGTGTGTGTGTGTGTGTGTGTGTGTGTGTGTGTGTGTGTGTGTGTGTGTGTGTGTGACCCTTTCTTAAAATTAGATGTTTGAAGCGGGATGAACTCCTAGCACCAGATCGCATGCGAGCAATTCAAGAGGAATTGGCGGCATTCTTTCTTGACCACGTGATTGCTGAAGGCGGAGAATACTATGTGGACCACGCGTCCGTATTGTAAAAGATAATTATTGTATATATGTAGCGGTAGTGTCGGATAGATATACGAGAACTTGTTGTTCGACCAATCTCTCGGAGAAGGAGAGGTGGTCGATATCACTTATCTCTGTATGCATATATGTTCATGACGATCTTCTGTTTGCTTAATTACTAGCTAGCTAGCGTGTCTAGCTAGTCCTCTCTATCGTATGTATAGTACGAAGCGTCGACCAAGCACGGACAAAAGAGAGGACACTTTTCTCTATTAATTAGCTAGCTATAGCACAATATATGAAACACCTAAATTAACCCCCAAAACCCCCAAACCCCCCTTTCAAAAAATAACAAAACCACAACCATAGAAATGTTGACGCGTGGATGCCTATTGGTCCCGGTTGGTGCCACCAACCGGGACCAAAGGCCCCCTACTGGGCTCAGCGGACAGGCCACGTGGAGGCCCATCGGTCCAGTTCGGATTGAACCGGGACTAAAGGGCAGTAGATTAGTATCGACCCTTTAGTCGGTTCATGAACGGGACTAAAGGCCCTCACCAACCGGGTCAATAGGCCCCTTTTCTACTAGTGTCAACTGCAGGCATCTGGGCCTAATCTCGCACTGCTATGCATGTGGGCCTGCTGGGCCTTCTGCGGGCCTAAATCCTGGCCCATGGATGGGTTTCTAGTCGTATTCAGGTCGTGGTGGCCCAGTAGGTGGCATTTCTTCTAATTTTTTCCCAGTTTTTTTTTGCTTTATTTATTTTATTTTGTTTCTACTTACAACAAAATACTAACTGTTGCTATTTTATTTATTTCAGGAAAATTCTTTTTGCTTATAATGTTTTGAACAGAAAATACTTTGGTAATTTTACGTCCATAAATTTTATTTATGTTATTAAAGTTTATTTTATTTTGTTCCTACTTATATATTTTATTAAAGTTTATTTTATTTTATTTGGTTTCTACTTACATCATCAATTTTCATCCCTTTCTGACTTCATTTGTTATTTTTCATGCATTTACTGATTATTTTGAGCTATAAGATCGTGAAATTGAAAAGCATTTCAAATGAACTCTGAAAAGGTTGAAAGTTGGCATGGTATCATCATTTCATCCACATAGCATGTGCAAGAAAGTTGAGAGGGTTACAGCAAAAACTAGATACACTTCGTGTACAAAACGGACAATCTCTTTCGAAGTATCAGGATTTCATACGGAAACTCGTCTGTTACAAAGGGATTTCATTTTTTTAAACTTATTTGAACTCCTGACTTTTTGTGTGTTCAAAATGCACCATTCAAAGCCACATCATCAATTTTCAACCCTTTATGATTTCATTTGTTATTTTTCATGCATTTACTGATTATTTTGAGCTATAAGACCCTGAAATTGAAAAGCAGTTCAAATGAACTCTGAAAAGGTTGAAAGTTGGCATGGTATCATCATTTCATCCACATAGCATGTGCAATAAAGTTGAGAGGGTTACGGCAAAAACTGGATGCACTTCGTGTACAAAACGGACAATCTCTTTCGAAGTATCAGGATTTCATACGGAAACTTGTCTGTTACAACAGGCATTTCAAATGAACTACGAAAAGGTTGAAAGTTGGCATGGTATCATCATAATAGTTGTGGAGAAAGTCTTCACTTTTTCTTCGCTTGTGTGCATTCCTTATTGCGCCGTAACCATGGATAATCTTCATCATTTATCAGGATGCTTGGGTCAGCCTTGACTTTGAAGGGAGGAATTTCAAGAAACTTTTCATAATCTTCGGACATGTCTGTCTTGCCCTCCACTCCCACGATGTCCCTTTTTCCTGAAAGAACTATGTGGCGCTTTGGCTCATCGTATGATGTATTCGCTTCCTTATCTTTTCTTTTTCTCGGTTTAATAGACATGTCCTTCACATAGATAACATGTGCCACATCATTGGCTAGGACGAACGGTTCTTCAGTGTACCCAAGATTGTTCAGATCCACTGTTGTCATTCCGTACTGTGGGTCTACTGTGCTGTCACCTCTGAGACGTGTTTCCAACCAACTGCTGAAAGTCCTGATGTGTTCACATGTAATCCAGTCGTCGCACTGCTCCGGGTGTTTGGAGCGCAGACTGTTCTTGTATTCATTGACATACGGGGTCACCAAAGTGGAGTTCTATAGAACTGTGTAGTGTGCTTGAGACGAAGAATATCCGTCCCTGCATATTATTGAGTCCCCTCCAAGCGTGCCTTTTCCAGTTAGTCTCCCTTCATACCACGATTCAGGGAGACCTATCTTCTTAAGGCCAGGAATGAAGTCAACACAAAACCCAGTGACATGCTCTGTTTGATGGCCCATGGAGATGCTTCCTTCTGTCCTAGCGCGGTTACGGACATATTTCTTTAGGACTCCCATGAACCTATCAAAGGGGTACATATTGTGTAGAAATACGGGGCCCAGAACGACGATCTCGTCAACTAGATGAACTAGGACGTGCGTCATGATATTGAAGAAGGATGGTGGGAACACCAGCTCGAAACTGACAAGACATTGCACTACATCACTCCTTTGCCTTGGTATGATTTCTGGATCGATCACCTTCTGAGAGATTGCATTGAGGAATGCACATAGCTTCACAATGGCTAATCGGACGTTTTCTGATAGAAGCCCCCTCAATGCAACCGGAAGCAGTTGCGTCATAATCACGTGGCAGTCATGAGACTTTAGGTTCGGAACTTTTCTCCGCATATTTAGTATTCCCTTTATATTCGACGAGAAGCCGTGGGACCTTCATACTAAGCAGGCATTCAATGAAGATTTCCTTCTCTTCTTTGGTAAGAGCGTAGCTGGCAGGACCTTCATACTGCTTTGGAGGCATGCCGTCTTTTTCGTGCAAATGTTGCAGGTCCTCCTGTGCCTCAGCTGTATCATTTGTCTTCCCATACACGCCCAAGAAGCCTAGCAGGTTCACACAAAGGTTCTTCGTCACGTGCATCACGTCGATCTAAGAGCGGACCTCTAGGTCTTTCCAGTAGGGTAGGTCCCAAAATATAGATTTCTTCTTCCACATGGGTGCGTGTCCCTCAGCGTCACTCGGAATAGCTAGTCTGCTGGGACCCTTTCCAAAGATTACGTGTAAATCATTGACCATAGCAAGTACGTGATCACCAGTACGCATGGCAGGCTTCTTCCGGTGATCTGCCTCATCTTTGAAATGCTTGCCTTTGTTTCGACATTGATGGTTGGTCGGAAGAAATCGATGATGGCACAGGTACACATTCTTCCTGCATTTTTCCAGGTATATACTTTCGGTGTCGGCTAAACAGTGCGTGCATGCGTGGTATCCCTTGTTTGTCTGTCCTGAAAGGTTACTGAGAGCAGGCCAATCGTTGATGGTTACAAACAGCAACACGTGCAGGTTAAATTCCTCATGTCTGTGCTCATCCCATGCACGTACACCGTTTCCATTTCATAGCTGTAAAAGTTCTTCAACTGATGGCCTTAGGTACACATCAATGTCGTTGCCGGGTTTCTTAGGGCCTTGGATGAGAACTGGCATCATAATGAACTTCCGCTTCATGCACATCCAAGGAGGAAGGTTATACATACATAGAGTCACGGGCCAGGTGCTGTGATTGCTGCTCTACTCCCCGAAAGGATTAATGTCATCCGCGCTTAAACCAAACCATACATTCCTTGCGTCACGTGCAAACTCAGCCCAGTACTCTCTCTCGATTTTTCTCCACTGCGACCCGTTAGCGGGTGCTCTCAACCTCCCGTCTTTCTTACGGCCCTCACTGTGCCATCGCATCAACTTGGCATGCTCTTTGTTTCTGAACAGTCGTTTCAACCATGGTATTACAGGAGCATACCGCATCACCTTCGCAGGAACCCTCTTCCTGCGGGGCTTGCCATCAACATCACCAGGGTCATCTCGTCTGATCTTATACCGCAATGCACCTCATACCGGGCATGCGTTCAAATCCTCGTATGCACCGTGGTAGAGGATGCAGTCATTAGGGCATGCATGTATCTTCTGCACCTCCAATCCTATAGGGCATACGACCTTCTTTGCTGCGTACGTACTGTCGGGCAATTCGTTATCCTTTGGAAGCTTCTTCTTCAATATTTTCAGTAGCTTCTCAAATCCTTTGTCAGGCACATCATTCTCTGCCTTCCACTGCAGCAATTCCAGTACGGTACCCAGCTTTGTGTTGCCAATTGAACTTCAGCTTCTCCTTTTGACTTTCGCATTGCGTCCTTGCATCGATAATGACCCGGCGGAGATCATCATCATCGGGCACATCGCCTGGTTCCTCTTGATCTTCAGCAGCTTCCCCCGTTGCAGCATCATCAGGCACATCGTCTGGTTCCTCTTGATCTTCAGCAGCTCCCCCCGTTGCATCATCATCGTATTCAGGGGGCACATAGTTGTCATCATCCTCTTCTTCTTCGTCGTCTTCCATCATAACCCCTATTTCTCCGTGCCTCGTCCAAACATTATAGTGTGGCATGAAACCCTTGTAAAGCAAGTGGGTGTGAAGGATTTTCTGGTCAGAGTAAGACTTCGTATTCCCACATTTAGGGCATGGACAACACATAAAATCATTCTGCTTGTTTGCCTCAGCCACTTCGAGAAAATTATGCACGCCCTTAATGTACACGGAGGTGTGTCTGTCACCATACATCCATTGCCAGTTTATCTGCGTGCATTATATATAATTATGTGTGTCAAAAGTAAGAAAATCAGACAAGTATCTATCTAAAGTAAGAAAATCAGACAAGCATCTATCTAAAGTAAGAAAATCAGAAAGAAGATAAGAACAAGAGGCTCACCACGGTGGTGCCGGCGACGAGATCGGTGCGAGCGATCAACGGCGGTGAAAACGGGGACGGGGCGTGACGGGCCGCTAAATCTAGACAAATCTCGGGAAAAATGGAGCTCCAAGGTCGAGCTTCGAGAGGAGAATGCTTAACTAGTGTGGCTCGGGCATTTCATCGAACACCTCATGTGCATAGGAGGTGAGCTAGAGCACCCAAATGCCCTCCCCTCGCCGGCCAGAAAAAACAGAGCACTGTGGAGTGCTCTGCCGCGGCGATGGGTATATATAGGCAAATTATTTGTCCCGGTTCATGGCAGGAACCGGGACTAAATTTCCCCTTCTATACCGGTTCAAGGCACGAACCGGTACCAATGGTTGTGGGCCAGGAGCGCGGCCCATTGGTCCCGGTTTGTGCCTAGAACCGGGACAAATGGATCCAGATGAACCGGGATCAATGCCCACGAGACCCCGGCCGGCCCCCTGGGCTCATGAACCGGGTCTAATGCCCCCCATGGGTCCCGGTTCGTGAAGAACCGGGACTAATGGGCTGGCCAGGCCCAAACCAAAGCCCTGTTTTCTACTAGTGTATTTTGCTTCGTATGTAGTCCATAGTAAAATCTCTACAAAGACTTATATTTACCGAAAAAGGCTTTCGCCCCGCTTTATATATAAAGCAAATGCCCAAGCCAACATCCAACAAGGTTCAAGAACACACACGCACACACACGAAAGTTCCAGACAAATAAGTAACGATAGGGTTAATGCTGAGGGCACAGCTCAACAAGCCCTAAAAGAGAAACAAAAAGACGCACACGCCGGGAGAGACATGGAGTCTAGTCTGGCTCCGGAGGTGGCGGGGGGAGCGGGGGCGCCAGGCGGAAGGCCATCGAATGAAGATCGGCGAGGAGGGTGCTCATGACGTCCCGGAGGAAGTACTATTTAACATAGTCTCTTATGCGTAGTGTAGATGTGATAGTGTAATGATTTGGATTTTGAGGGGTTATATATGCAGGATAACTCACACCAGAGGCTTTTGTTACCGTAGGATGTGAATTTAAGAAGCAAAAGGAAGAGTATCGTGGCTTGGGTAATAATAGAAAACATGCTTAGCACCTCCATGGCCGATCAGTTAATTGGCAACCGGAAGATTAGATTGTTTCTGGCTCGATGATAGATATAGCATACTTATAGGATGTACACCTTCCGTTCCTAAATATAAATCTTTTTAAAGATTTCAATATAAACTGCTTATGAATAAAATGAGTGAATCTATACTTTAAAATACATCTATAAACATATGTATGTAGTCCATATTGAAATATCTAAAAAGTCTTATATTTCGAACTGGAGGGAGTAGCAAGCAAGAACCTGAAAGTTAACCCAGGAGCATGCATGATATGATAGGTGGCATACTTAATCTTAATTGCCATGCGATAGTTATAGCATGAACGCATGATGCATGTGTGCATGCAGCGGCTGCTGCACGCATCTGGACTATGCATGACTAGGGCCCTGTTTGGAGACCCGCCACTCCATCACTCTGCTCCTGGAGCTGGAGTCAAAAGGCATGGAGCTGGGAAAGAGATGCTTCAGCTCCTCGTATTTTTAGGAGTTGGAGTGGCTCCGAACATTCCCTAGCTTTCCCTGTACACTCTCCAGATTGATCAAGGAACTAATCCAAGTAATGTAATTTGGACCATGTCGACTGTGCATGAATAGTTGCATGTCCATATGGAGCAATTTGATCAAAGTAATGTAATTTCTACTTTACTTGTGATGAAGTACACATGAAAGTAAGCAACGTAATTGTGCAGCCTCATGCAATGCTAACTAGACATATTGTTGACATAAGCCACAGTATTAACCGAGAAAAGAGAAGATGCTAGTACAATTATATCATGATACCGTATTGTAATAAATGATACTCCCTTCATTCCACAATGTAGTGCGCCCACGTTTTCCGAAATCTAAGTTTGACCATAAATTTAACCAACAAGACCGATTGCGATGGGAACAAAAATTATACCACTGAATTTGTATTTCAATTCTAATTCAGTGGTATAAATTTTGCTCCCACCGCAGTCGGTCTCGTTTGTCAAATTTATGGTCAAACTTAGATCTCAGGAAGCGCGGGCGCACTACATTGTCGAATGGAGGGAGTATATTAATATGTATCATGCAAAACGACAATGAGGTCCTTAAGATCTAGAAGGTAGGCTAGTATCATACTAGTACGTGATACTCCCACTACAGACAACCTTATGGCATATATGTCCTATAGTATTAATTGGTCAAACTAATGGTCAAGGTAAATCAAAAAAAATTAGGCCTTACCCAGACGACGAGAGTAAGCGATTAAGCTTAAACAACACTGTGTGCATGCACTTTGAAAATAGTATTATCTAAGAAATGTCCAACTTGAGAATGAATATATTGCTCATCAATATTATCTTCAATCACGCCATTCTTCATTAAAAATTGTAGCGAGACATCACATGCATAGTCTCCATCAATTGTCATGATTAGAATCAAAAGAAGATCACATTCATTTTTACCCGTAATCAAAAGTGCTTCATAACAAACAACGTTAGATAAGATATGATGTTTACATTTTATGTGATCATTCCACCAATAGCCGAACAAACTGATTTATCCAAAATTATTTGGTTTTCACTTGTTTGTATGTAGAATAGATCAATAACAGCAATTTCTTGATATAAAATAAAAAGTAACATCCTAAAATATAGTTCAGAGATATCCAAATAATCAAATTCAACTCCAAGCCAACTCACAGAGTTCAAGCAATATGATACGAATGTTCCAAAGACAAAGGGATCACCTCTAATCACCTTTAGTACGACATCCCCGCCCCAAAATCCCCAACCCACCCAAGTACATGGAAGGTGGAACCTACCAAGGGAAGGAAAAAAATCATATGGAAACCAACATTCAGTGGAAACAGGTGAAAACCACGAGAAAAAGATGTTTTGAAGTTTCAAAAAAATGGAAAGTTAAGAGGGTAATGTTCTATTGCCATGCAAAATTTCAAGTTCAAACATGTTACAGGATGTGAGCTATAAAAAAGCCCAAGGGACTAACTATACCAAACCGCCTTCCACCCCGGCCCCAGATAGAGTGTGGTCAGAAAAGTTAGGTTTAGAAAAAAAAATCCTTATGCCCATCTTGTAACCTTAGCATATCTACAATGTATATTTCTTTTGCTCGATCGATATCATCTAAAGAACACAAAATGGCAAGTACACAATAAAATATTTATTAGGGTTATCTCTTGCAACTTTGGTTCATATGTTCGTTAGCAATAGCATTGTTAAACCATGAACGTATTTTTGAATCATATTCGCTTCTGGTTGTGCTAGCACTTTATCTACTTTGTTTGCCCTTTCTTTTTTCCCTTATTATCTAAAATAGTGGATATTGCATAATGTGCAAAAACATGATGCTTGTGTGCAAATTATTCAACATGCACTGTTTTAGATTATATCATGACATAAGGAGAGGCTGGGGGCTTTTCCTTATTTTCAAAAAATATGTGATGATTAATATTCATTAAGAAACTGTGTGATAATTGATAGCATTTGTTACAGTGATGATATGTTAGCTTATTTAGGTGAAGAAATCGTAACATAGCTAAGAGAATGACAACATATATTTTCTCCTTTCTGTTTTCTCAATGAACAGTTATTAGTCGGTTACATTGTATATAGTCCTAGGATGTATCCAAAGTAACATATTAGAGACTAATTTAAAATATCATCTGCATGGAGTAACAAGAGACCAGTTATCTATCGAGGATCTATGTCATGATATAATCTAGGAGTGTGTCTCCGATGGTACCCCTCCACTGCTGTTCCACCTCTTCCTTCTCTACGGTAGCAACGGAGGTTGAAGACAGTGACGATGAGTTCATGCATAGAAGAATTTCTTTGTAGTTTTCTGTTTTATAGATATTTTTGTGTAGTGTTCTGGGCAAGCTGTCCCTCCAGCCCATTCTCCAGAAAGATGCTATGTGTGTTGTAACCCCTCAATGTGATACAACTGGAACACGCGGACGCTCTTTTGCAACATATAATGCAAGAATAAACATAAAGACACTACAAAAATGGATAGGTAATAAAAATACATAAAGGACACCCAACTGCTCCCATCGAAGAAAATGTAGGGTGCTAATTATTTTGTAATTAGCACAACTATAAAACAAGAGTCCAACTGATGCATATGTGTTTTATATTCAAAGGAGTGTCACAACACAAGAAAGATAAAGGTAAGGGTGTACGCAGTCACCCATCCAAACAATGTTCTCTACATATGCATTCAAAAGCATGAATATGTATCGATTAAAGAAACTAAAAAAGAACTTTGGAGATTAATTTGTTTAATGGATGTTGAAATTGATTTTCATGTTGTACATTCCTGGATCAAGATGGGTGCTATCATGCTCACTGTTTAAATGGCACTGCTCAAAAGACTATACTATTTAACATAGTGTCTTATGCATAGTGGAGAAGTAATAGTCTCACGGTTTGATCTATGAGGGTTTATATGCATGATAACACACGTCGGAGTCGGTTTACTAGTGAAACCCGCCTCCAATACCCCCCGCGTGGTCAAAGGCGGTTTTGTTTTTCAAACCGCCTCCAATACTGGGTCAACTCACTGGAGGCAACTTTACTTTTCTCTACCATCTGAGCAAGCTCATTAGGGGCGGCTAAAGATTTTAACGCTCAAAACAGCCTCCATGGGCCATCTCCTACATTCATTGTTTGTAGTAGTGAGGGTTGTTTCATACTACGTTGTCGTCCTTGTTGAGTAAGATTTTCCTCGACAACCTCCTTCAAGTGCACACACATCACCCACATTAGGATTTTAAGCTCATGATCGACATCATGTAATGAATCATCAAACTCTTGACAAACAGTATGTGGTGGATATAAATTAGAAGGCACATGTATGACTAATCATGTAGCAAGTGCGTGCATTAGAGGAAAATGTGTTTGATTTTCTGAAAATGTTGGCAATCTTGATCGAGCACGTGAAAAAAATCTGGCCAAATTGCGAGAGTGGTGCCATGGCTGGTAGATGGTGTCACCCTACCCTTCAATACACCGACAATGCGATGCACGGTATGAGGCATGATCTAGAAATTAAAGAAGATGCCGACCTAACAAACGTGCTACTCATATTTTAGCAAGGTGCTTGGAAAACATGGAATAAAGCCATGAAATATACAAGCACATGTGCCAAGTCTAAGAACTTAGGTGGGCTAGTGCCACCACAATGAAGCTGACCATCAAAACTATTCTTACTTCGCTTGAATTTCACTTTGTGAGCGAGCGTACAAGCCGACGTTATACAGATGGCTGGTATATATGTTTTGCTTAGTCCGTTGTGTGACTTGTTCTAGCTCATCTAGAGAAAGTTAGAACCACCCAAAATTACATCGAAAAAGTGAGAACTACTGGGAAAAAAACACTCGAAAGGCTTGTGAGTTCATTTGTTTTGGCCCATGAATTGCATTGGTTTGTAGGCAACAATGCGGCGGGCGAAGCAAAGTGTGCATTTCTCTCTAGCTCCATTAGGCAACCACCATTGTGTGTGTGTGTGTGTGTGTGTGTGTGTGTGTGTGTGTGTGTGTGTGTGTGTGTGTGTGAGAGAGAGAGAGAGCAGTTTGCTTTTGAATTAATGTTTGTGCTTTGAACTTCATATGTAGTACAAAGAATAGATGTTTGTGTGTGTACTTTGTGTTGTGTTGTGATGCTTGCTTCATTATAGTATAACCAATCAATCTGGAGAATCAAATCAAACTACTCCCCACTCGCCTTAATTTACTTGCCGTACTTCAAAGGGATATCTTATCCGAAGAACCTGCAATCTGGAGCCATGCATTAACTAAATATATGTAAACGTGACACGCACTTCCAATCATTTCTCTCTTTTTTTTAGAAAAGGAGGAATCATCCCCGGCCTCTGCATCCGGGTGATGCATGCGGCCATATTATTTATTATTCACAAAGACCTTATAAAGTAATACAACAGTAAGCCCGAGGCCACCATCTAGACGACACCTGTCGCTACTCCTATCCTCTTGATGAAAGTGTGCCGAATGTCCGGGTCAAATACCAAATGGACATCGCACGAAAGCCTAACATCTAACGTCGGATGCCCCATCCAGGCCACATAGGCGGGATTGGGTAACACTCCGGTCCGGCGCACTCTCAGTGAGTACCACACGCACACGCTGCAAAGGGCCGTCACCTCCATCTTCCCTCTATCCATCCTCAAAGCATGTACTGACGCATCGACCTTGTCAGGCCTCTCTGCCATCGACGCCACCACGACGCCAGACAACGTCGACCTCCTGCGCGTGTCCCTCACAACACATCTGACGCCAAGCCTCCACTGCTCCATGCCGTCGAGAACCGCGCCATGAATATGTAGAAAGAAACACCGCTCCACCGCAGCTGCCATCCGCTGGTCCCTCGAGCCCGAGTGCATCTCCAAGAATGCCGCCCCCAAGGGGGTAATGACACATGAATGCCGTCGTCATCTGATCAACTGATCTAGGGTTTCTCCCGGAGGTATTGGGTGGGGTTGGGAGCTTCACCTCGATGATGCCTTCATGAAGGAAACGACGATAAGAGCATCGTCATCACCGGCTCCGGCCAATGACCGAAGACCAAGTTTTCACCCGGATCCATTCCAAGAAATCCACCCGACAACCTGTGCACTGTCTCGACCGCCTTCAAAGCCCCAGATCTAGCCTCCTAGATCCGGCGACCAACCGCGACAGCAGTGCCACCGTAGGAGCCCTGGCGCACCAGCCACTGCCTGAATGTGCCACCACTGGAGCCTGGGAGGAGGGCTCCCACCCCACCTCGCCAAACCGCGAGAGCCGCCGGGATGGATCCCCCATTCATCATTTCTCTCTTGATCCAGGACATCTTATTTTTCTCTTCACACATTTACTTGCCCAACCTACACATGAATGGGTGATTCTGTTGCCGTCAGCACCGACGACAGCCTTGCAGCTAGCATGTGGGGACAAAGGTAAGGTATCTCCAGGCACAACATCGGGTTTCTACATGCATTGATGCCAAGCAAATAAACAATGAGCCAAGGGGTCTCTGAGATCTCTCCGCGCCAAACCAATCACAACCTGAGTGTTTCTTTCTGGAGTGATTAGTCACTTCATTTATATTACACAGTGAGTCCTATTTACAAAATTTGTTTGTGACACACAGATTTTTTTTAAAAATATTGCTTTTTTGCGCCTCTGCACCCAAGAAGGTAAACCCAGCAAAATTCTTTGTCTAATTAATTATTAGAATGAAAACGTGTGCTAAAAATATTTATAAGTAAATTTAGCAAACCAGCCATTGGGTAGCTTCGTTGCGTTGACAATGTGACATCTAATTGTGATGCTTTACATAGAACTCAAAAAGTTGGAGTTGTCGGTGTAGAAGACAAAACATGAAGATTATAGACTCTGGATTATTCTATGAGCGCAAGGGCAACCACTCTCATTTGCATACACATGGCCCACATCAATACTTGCTAGGACTCTTTCTTACCTGCTAGCTAGCAGAATATATACGGCATGCTAGTTCAAATTAGTGGTCATAGTCTTGAAAGGTTTCGACATTTAGTCATTTGTTTAAGTAGAAGGGAAATGTATTGTAAACGTTTCATCTAATTGTGATGCTCTGCAGAGAAATACAAGAAGTTGGAGCTGTTGGCTAGGGAAAGAACATGAAGATATTATATTGTGCTCTGGATTATTTGTACGTGGACACACAATCACATCTGCACACACCTTCTTTGTCCGCCCATGAATACAGTAGTTAGGACTCTTTGTTCCTAGCTAGCAGATATTCAAGGCATCATAGTGTAAAGTGATCATAGTCATAGATGGGCCATTTGGTAGTTCCATAGCGTTCTAAATGTTTCACCAGTTATTACAAAAAATTGGAGTTGCGAGTGAATGAAAAAACACGGTCCAGCAACATTATAGATGCATAAACATGTACTACTTCCATTCCTAAATATAAGAAATTGGGGTAGTTTAATTTAAACTGCCCATTGTAGAGGGAGAGAGAGAGAGAGAGAGAGAGAGAGAGAGAGAGAGAGAGAGAGAGAGAGAGAGAGAGTCCCTACCTGAATGCATTACCCGGGTGAGGAGGCCATAAGCATGTTTGAGGAGAAAGCCCCCCAACCCCCACCCTCTGATGAGGAACCTCTCGTCGTTGGTACCACAGAAAACGAAGTCCTGCAACAAGGAATACACATGATCCAACTCCCTAGAGGCACCAACGGTAAGGTGATTCCTAAGGTTAAGGTTAGATAGCCACCCATCGTGCGAGATTTATTAGACCATAACAGTAGCGCAAAGCGAGTGCGCAAAAAGGCAGGGGAAGGCATAGACAAGAGGTTTGTTTTGAAGCTAGGAGCCAGACCAAAATAAGGCGGCCTTCAGTAACCATAAAAGATAAAATTTGGAGGGCGGCATGTATTTTTTAAAGGAGGGTGGTAGGTGTTGATTAATTGTTTTCCTAAGGTAGGAGGGATTAAGTGCCTTGGTAGCAAAAGCAAGTGAGTATCTTTTGTGGTAAGAGTTAAATGCACTGGAGGTCCTAAAAGTTTCGTCGTTGTGTCGCTTTAGTCCTATTTCTTTGAAAAATGCACCTTTAGGTCCAAATTCTTTCATAAGTGGTTCACACAAGGTCCTTTTCTTCACTAGCGCTTGCTGACCTGCCCCCGTGGCGCGTTGAGCCACGCCACGTCGACACAGGGCTGCGGAGGCTGCTCTTTCTTTTTTACAGAAAACCCCTTAGAAACACTCTTCTTCACATTCCCCGGTCCTTTGCTCTATTTCTTCCCCAAATCCCTCTCTATCTCTCCCGTGCCCCAACCCTAGCCATGGCCGGCACTTCAAGCTCCTCGGCGGGGAAGTAGTTGAAGAAGAGGAGCACGGTAGCGTCGTCGTCAACGCCGCCGCCGCTGCCGGTGCAAGCTCCAACTTCGTCTGGTATGTTGCCGCTCGTGGCTTGTCCTTGCTGCCATGTCCGTGACACCATTGTGCTCCGTTCGAAATCTATTGCCAACCCTGGATGGGTGTTCTACAAGTGCCCCAACCATCATGTAAGAACCAAGAGTTTGATTTTTGAAGCCTTTATCTTTGATTCTATCCCATTTCTCTGTTTTTGAATGTCTCAAATTCGTCCAGGTTGGACCAAATCCATGCCAGCACTACTACTGGGAAGATGGCCCAGATAACTATTTTGATTTTCTGGTTAGGAATGGCCACATATCTATTGCAAGAACAGGAAGATCTGGAGGTAGCTCCGGTCATTCATTGGGCGGCATAGAAAGTGAAGAGGCAGAGGAGGAAGAAGACAGAGGTGTTGACGTCTAGAAGATTTGCAATGGTGTGATGATTGCTGTTGTGAAGAAGTTGGATGAGCTGATCTGCTTAGTTAGGATGTTCTTGTTTTGTATTGTCACTTTGTTGGCTGTGATGGTTTATGTAGTGGCTCTGAAATGAATGAAGTACATGTAAGCACTATTGGGATGAACTATTTGAATGAAGTGTTTAATCTGAATTGAAAAGCAAGATTGAGATTTTGGAAGCATTTTGATCTAAATGAAGTGTTTGATTTGAATGAAAGTTAGCTCATTTTTACTCTTTTTTGTCTCGTGGACGGTCGCGGCGATCGTCCACATTGATGAGTAGCTTCATTTTGGTCAATGTGGATGGTCGCGGCGATTGTCCCCAATGATGGTTAGCTTATTTTTGGTTTCATGGACGATCGCGGCGATCGTCCGCATTCTTGAATAGCTTCTTTTTGGTCAATGCGGGCGGTCGTGGTGATCAACATATAGCTGAAAATGCTGAAACTTAGGAACAACAGCAGACATGCTAAGTGTGTCTGTATCCCCTGTCAACAATTCGCAGTCCTGTATCCAAATTCATACCAGGGAGAAGCCAATAAACATTACACCGGGCCATATCATATCCTAGTTTCAGCAGAAAGCCCTTGATCCAAAGTGGAGACCATGTCTCAACTTCACATCCATCAAAATACTCAATTTTCCCATCAATATAAGACTTGTTCGACCCAAATCCACAAAATAGCCCACCATAATTGATTTCAATAGAAAAAACTTCTTCATTTGGTCCTATCATTACAATGGAAACAATTTGTCAAATTTCAATTGGTGTATTGCAGCGAAACAATTACAAAAGAAGTGGTATTTTGGAATTTAGAACTGAAACCCTAACCTCAAATCAGAGCATGAGGTTTCGGAATCCTAAATGTGACAGTGCAAATCAAAGTAAATCTATGACTATGGCATAGTCCTTGCAGATTAGAAGCACTACAGGAGCAGAGGAACGACAATATTAGGCTTCTTACCGTAAGATGGAGAAGGATCGCCCACTGGCCGTCGCAGAGGGGGCATCTTGACGGGCACCCGCTCAGATTGCCCTCGGTCGTCGCCGCACGGAGGAAATCGCCACCGCGTGCAGGAAATCGTCGCCGGCGCCACTGCCGATCGCCTCCAGTGTCGCCAGAGTAGCCCCAAAAGAGGAGATGGGGTGCCACTGAGAGGGGAATAGATCAGGAAGGCTTATTGCAAAGTTTCTCGCCTAGCGGATGGGCCCTGTGTCGACGTGGCGCGGGTCAACGCGCCACGAGGGCAGGTCAGCGAACGCTAGTGAAGAAAAGGACCTCAGGTGAACCACTTATGAAATAATTGGGACCTAAAGGTGCATTTTTCATAGAAATAGGACTAAAGTGACACAACGATGAAACTTTTAGGACCTCCAGTGCATTTAACTCTTTGTGGTACCACTGCTTCAGTGACTTACCGTTAATGTAGTCATTGAGTTACTCAACTACTCCCTCCGTCCCATAATATAGGACGTTTTTTGACACTAGTGTAGTGTCAAAAAACGTCTTACATTATGGGACGGAGGGAGTACTTTCTAGCATGCCCCTACACCTACATAAATAAACAAATTCCTCATACAAAAATACTTAGTGTTGCAAATATTTAATTTGTTTGATACATGTTGGTGCAATATCGAGAAATAAGGATGACGGTCACTCCCGCGCCTCCTCACCGCTCGGGATTCTCGGACCTTGGATCTGGTTGCTTGATCGGATCTGGGTCGTCGGATCAAGCCCTTGGAAGACCTCGGCCGTCGGATCGAAGAGGTGTCACTGTTGCAATGAATAGTTACCTCCCGCGCCTGCCACCGCTCGTAATTCCAGCGCCCACCCGAGGGCATTTTTGTCATTTCGCAACACGGGGTATAAAAGGGCCCGCTCCTGCCGCGACGACCTCCTCCCGCACTCGCGCGCCCCTCCTCCTCCTCTATGCCGCCTCAACCCAAACCCTAACCCCAGCTGCTCCCACACCGCCGCCGTCTCCGTCGCCCAGCGGCCCCAACCTGCCGGATCTCCGTCGTCCACTCCCCGCCGTCGTCCTCGCGTGCACACGGCTGGCTCCTCCTACCCCTCTCGCCGACGGCACCGTCCAGTCTTCTCCTCCAGCCTCGCGTCTTCCTCCCTCCTCCTCCGAAGCTTCCTCCCCGTTGGCTCCTTCTCGCGGCCCTCGCCCCCTGCGCGCCGCCGTCTCACGGTCGTCCTCGCCCGCGTCCCCTACCGCCGGCCGCTCCCATCGATCTCCCGCGCCAGCAGATCGACGCAGCTGGTCTCGTCCACCATGTCTCGCTGCCGCCCAGCTCGTCCCCGGCCTCCGCCCAGGTTAGACCTCGTCCTACAGCTCGCCCCCCGACTAATTTCCGGATAAGCTCAGCTCGGAGGAAGTGACCCGTAGATTGGTCCTATTTCGAGGTGAGAGGGAGAGGTGTTGGGGAACGTAGTAATTTCAAAAAATTTCCTACGAACACGCAAGACCATGGTGATGGCATAGCAACGAGAGGGAGAGTGTCCGCCCACGTACACTGTGAGACCGAAGCGGAAGCGTTATAACAACGCTGTTGATGTAGTCGACGTCTTCACGATCCGACCGATCCAAGCACCGAACGACGGCACCTCCGAGTTCGCACACGCTCAGCTCGATGACGATCCCGGACCGATCCAGCAAAGTGTCGGGATGAGTTTCACAAGACGACGGCGTGGGACGATGATGATGCTCCACCGACGCAGGGCTTCGCCTAAGCTCCACGACGATATGACTTCTCCGCGCAGGCTTCGCCTAATCTCGCGACGATATGACGAAGTGGAATATGGTGGAAGGGGCACCGCACACGGCTAAGGAACGATCCGTAGATCAACTTGTGTGTCATGGGTGCCCCTGCCCCTCAGATATAAAGGAGCCAAGGGGTGCGGCCAGCCCTAGGGGAGGCGCGCCGAGGAGTCCTACTCCCACCGAGTAGGACTCCCCCTTTCCTAGTTGGATTAGGATTGGAGGAGGGGAAGAGGGAAGGCGCCCCCTCTCCTTGTCCTATTCGGACTAGAGGGGAGGGGCGCGCCTGCCTGGCCGGCCCTTCCTCTTCTCTCTTATGGCCCATCAAGGCCCATTGACCTCCCGGGGTTCAGTAACCCCGGTGTTCCATAACTTCCTGCTTTCATCCGAACCTTTCCAAGTCCAAACATAGGCTTCCAATATATCAATCTTTATGTCTCGACCATTTCGAGACTCCTCGTCATGTCCGTGATCACATCCGGGACTCGAACAACCTTCGTACATCAAAACTTATAAACTCATAATGAACTGTCATCAAACGTTAAGCGTGCGGACCCTACGGGTTCGAGAACTATGTAGACATGACCTAGAACCATTCTCGGTCAATAACCAATAGCGGAACCTGGATGCCCATATTGGTTCCTACATATTCTACGAAGATCTTTATCGGTCAAACCGCATAACGATATCGTTGTTCCCTTTGTCATCGGTATGTTACTTACCCGAGATTCGATCGTCGGTATCCAATACCTAGTTCAATCTCGTTACGGTAAGTCTCTTTACTCGTTCCGTAATACATCATCTCACAACTAACTCATTAGTTGCAATGCTTGCAAGGCTTATGTGATGTGTATTACCGAGAAGGCCCAGAGATACCTCTCCGACAATCGGAGTGACAAAACCTAATCTCGATTCATGCCAACTCAACATATACTTTTGGAGACACCTGAGAGTACCTTTATAATCACCCAGTTACATTGTGACGTTTGGTAGCACACAAAGTGTTCCTCCGTAAACGGAGTTGCATAATCTCATAGTTGCAGGAACTTTGTATAAGTCATGAAGAAAGCATAAGCAACATACTAAACGATCAAGTGCTAAGCTAACGAAATGGGTCATGTCAATCACATCATTCTCCTAATGATGTGATCCCATTAATCAAATGACAACACATGTCTATGGTTAGGAAACATAACCATCTTGATCAATGAGCTAGTCTTGTAGAGGCATACTAGTGACTATCTGTTTGTCTATGTATTCACACATGTATTATGTTTCCGGTTAATACAATTCTAGCATGAATAATAAACATTTATCATGATATAAGGAAATAAATAATAACTTTATTATTGCCTCTAGGGCATATTTCCTTCATCTCCCACTTGCACTAGAGTCAATAATCTAGATTACACAAGAATGATTCTAACACCCATGGAGTCTTGGTGCTGATCATGTTTTGCTCGTGGAAGAGGATTAGTCAACGGTCGCAACATTCAGATCCGTATGTATTTTGCAAATCTCTATGTCTCCCACTTGGACTTGGTCCCGAATGGAATTGAAGCGTCTCTTGATATGCTTGGTCCTCTTGTGAAATCTGGATTCCTTTGCCAAGGCAATTGCACCAAGATTGTCACAGAAGATCTTCATTGGTCCCGATGCACTAGGTATGACACCTAGATCGGAAATGAACTCTTTCATCCAGACTCCTTCATTTGCTGCTTCCAAGCAGCTATGTACTCGCTTCACATGTAGATCCCGCCACGACGCTTTGTTTAGAACTGCACCAACCGACAGCTCCACCGCTTAATAAAAATACGTATCCGGTTTGCGATTTAGAATCGTGCGGATCAGTGTCAAAGCTTGCATCGACGTAACCATTTACGACTAGCTCTTTGTCACCTCCATATACGAGAAACATATCCTTAGTCCTTTTCGTGTATTTCAGATGTTCTTGACCGCTGTCCAAATGATCCACTCTGGATTACTTTGGTACCTTCCTGCCAAGCTTACAGCTAAGCATACGTCAGTCTGGTACACAGCATTGCATACATGATAGAGCCTATGGCTGAAGCATAGGAACATTTTTCATTTTCTCTATATCTTCTGCTGTGGTCGGGCATTGAGTCGACTCAATCTTACACCTTGTAATACAGGTAAAAACCTTTCTTTGCTCGATCCATTTTGAACTTCTTCAAAACTTTATCAAGGTATGTGCTTTGTGAAAGTCCAATTAAGCGCCTTGATCTATCTCTATAGATCTTGATGCCCAATATGTAAGCAGCTTCACCGAGGTCTTTCATTGAAAAACTTTTATTCAAGTATCCTTTTATGCTATCCAGAAATTCTATATCATTTCCAATCAACAATATGTCGTCCACATATAATATCGAAATGCTACTGAGCTCCCACTCACTTTCTTGTAAATACAGGCTTCTCCAAAAGTCTCAGATAAAACCATATGCTTTGATCACACTATCAAAGCGCTTATTCCAACTCCGAGAGGCTTGCACTGGACCATAAATTGATCGCTGGAGCTTGCACACTTTGTTAGCACCCTTTGGATCAACAAAACCTTCTGGTTGCATCATATACAACTCTTCTTCTAGAAATCCATTCAAGAATGCAGTTTTGGCATCCATTTGCCAAATTTCATAATCATAAAATGCGCAATTGCTAACATGATTCGGACAGACTTAAGCATCGCTACTGGTGAGAAAGTCTCATCGTAGTCAACCCCTTGAACTTGTCGAAAACCTTTTGCAACAAGTCGAGCTTTGTAGACAGTTACATTACCATCGGCGCGGTCTTCTTCTTAAAGATCCATTTATTCTCAATAGCTTGCCGATCATCGGGCAAGTCTACCAAAGTCCATACTTTGTTCTCATACATGGATCCCATCTCAGATTTCATGGCTTTAAGCCATTTTATGGAATCTGGGCTCACCATCGCTTCTTCATAGTTCGTAGGTTCACCATGATCTAGTAGCATGACTTCCGAATAGGATTACCGTACCACTCAGTGCGGATTTTATTCTGGTTGATCTACGAGTTCAAGTGACAACTTGATCTGAAGTTTCATGATCATTATCATTATCTTCCTCGCTAATTGGTGCAGGTGTCACGAAACCGATTTCGTGATGAACTACTTTCCAATAAGGGAGCTGGTACTATTACCTCATCAAGTTCCACTTTCCTCCCACTCACTTCTTTCGAGAGAAACTCCTTCTCTAGAAAGGATCCATTCTTAGCAACGAATGTCTTGCCTTCGGATCTGTGATAGAAGGTATAACCAATTGTCTCCTTTGGGTATCCTATGAAGACACATTTTTCCGATTTGGGTTCAAGCTTATCAGGTTGAAGTTTTTCACATAAGCATCGCAACCCCAAACTTTCAGAAACAACAACTTTGGTTTCTTGCTAAACCATAGTTCATAAGGCGTCGTCTCAACGGATTTTGACGGTGTCCTATTTAACGTGAATGCGGCCGTCTCTAAAGCATAACCCCAAAACGATAGCGGTAAATCGGAAATAGACATCATAGATCGCAACATATCTAGTAAAATACGATTCGACGTTCGGACACACCATTACGCTGTGGTGTTCCGGTGGCGTGAGTTGCGAAACTATTCCGCATTGCTTCAAATGTAGACCAAACTCATAACTCAAATATTCTCCTCCACGATCAGATCGTAGAAACTTTATTTTCTTGTTACGATGATTTTCAACTTCACTCTGAAATTCTTTGAACTTTTCAAATGTTTCAGATTTATGCTTCATCGTAGATATACCCGTATCTGCTTAAATCATCCGTGAAGGTGAGAAAATAACGATATCCGCCACGAGCTTCAACATTCATCGGACCACATACATCTGTATGTATGATTTCCAACAAGTCTGTTGCTCTCTCCATACAACCGAGAACGGTGTTTTAGTCATCTTGCCCATGAGGCACGGTTCGCAAGTACCAAGTGATTCATAATCAAGTGATTCCAAAAGTCCATCTGTATGGAGTTTCTTCATGCGTTTTACACCGATATGACCTAAACGGCAGTGCCACAAATAAGTTGCACTATCATTATCAACTCTGCATCTTTTGGATTCGACATTATGAATATGTGTATCACTACTGTCGAGATTCAACAAGAATAGACCATTCTTCAAGGGTGCATGACCATAAAAGATATTACTCATATAAATAGAACAACCATTATTCTCTGATTTAAATGAATAACCGTCTCGCATCAAACAAGATCCAGATATAATGTTCATGCTCAACGCTGGCACCAAATAACAATTATTTAGGTCTAAAACTAATCCCGAAGGTAGATGTAGAGGTAGCGTGCCGACCGCGATCACATTGACTTTGGAACCGTTTCCCACGCGCATCGTCACCTCATCCTTTGCCAGTGCTCGTCTATTCCGTAGTCCCTGCTTTGAGTTGCAAATATTAGCAATGAACCAGTATCAAATACCAGTGCTACTACGAGCTCTAGTAAGGTACACATCAATAACATGTATATCACATATACCTTTGTTCACCTTGCCATCCTTCTTATCCGCCAAATACTTGGGGCAGTTCCGCTTCAAAGGTCCAAATCGCTTGCGGTAAAAACACTCAGTTTCAGGCTTAGGTCCAGACTTGGGTTTCTTCTCTTGAGTAGCAACTTTCTTGCTGTTCTTGAAGTTTCCCTTCTTCTTCCCTTTGCCCTTTTTCTTAAAACTAGTGGTCTTGTTGACCATCAACACTTGATGCTCTTTCTTGATTTCTACCTCCATGCTTTTAGCATTGCGAAGAGCTCAGAATTGTCTTAGTCATCCCTTGCATATTATAGTTCATCACGAAGCTCTTGTAGCTTGGTGGCAGTGATTGGAGAATTCATCAATGACACTATCATCCGGAAGATTAACTCCCAGCTGAATTAAGTGATTATTATACCCGGACATTTTGAGTATGTGCTCACCGACGTAACTATTCTCCTCCATCTTGCAGCTATAGAACTTATTGGAGACTTCATATCTCTTAATCCGGGCATTTGCTTGAAATATTAACTTCAACTCTGGAACATCTCATATGCTCCATGACGCTCAAAACGTCGTTGAAGACCCGGTTCTAAGCCGTAAAGCATGGCACACTGAATTATAGAGTAGTCATCAGCTTTGCTCGCCAGACGCTCACAACTTCCGGCGTTGTTCTGCAGCAGGGTTGGCACCCAGCGGTGCTTCGGGGCGTAATTCTTACGTGCAGCAATGAGGATAATCCTCAGTTACAGACCCAGTCGTGTAATTGCTACCATCATCTTTCAACTTTGCTTTCTCAAGGAACGCATTAAAATTCAACGGAACAACAAGACGAGCCATCTATCTACAAGAAACATAGACAAGCAAAATACTATCGGTACTAAGTTCATGATAAATTTAAGTTCAATTAATCATATTACTTAAGAACTCCCACTTAGATAGACATCTCTAGTCATCTAAGTGATTACGTGATCCAAATCAACTAAACCATGTCCGATCATCACGTGAGATGGAGTAGTTTCAATGGTGAACATCACTATGTTCATCATATCTACTATATGATTCACGTTCGACCTTTCGGTCTCCGTGTTCGAGGCCATATCTGTATATGCTAGGCTCGTCAAGTTTGACCTGAGTATTCCGTGTGCAACTGTTTTGCACCCGTTGTATTTGAACGTAGAGCCTATCACACCCGATCATCACGTGGTGTCTCAAGACGAAGAACTTTCATAACGGTGCATACTCAGGAGAACACTTCTTGATATTTAGTGAGAGGTCATCTTATAATGCTACCGTCAATCAAAGCAAGATAAGATGCATAAAGGATAAACATCACATGCAATCAATATAAGTGATATGATATGGCCATCATCATCTTGTGCTTGTGATTCCATCTCCAAGCACCGTCGTGATCACCATCGCCACCGGCGGGACACCTTGATCTCCATCGTAACATCGTTGTCGCCTCGCCAACTATTGCTTCTACGACTATCGCTACCGCTTAGTGATAAAGTAAAGCAATTACATGGCGTTGCATTTCATACAATAAAGCGACAACCATATGGCTCCTGCCGATTGCCGATAACTCGGTTACAAAACATGATCATCTCATACAATAAAATATAGCATCACGTCTTGACCATATCACATCACAACATGCCCTGCAAAAACAAGTTAGACGTCCTCTACTTTGTTGTTGCAAGTTTTACGTGGCTGCTACGGGCTGAGCAAGAACCGTTCTTAGCTACGCATCAAAACCACAATGATAGTTTGTTAAGTTGGTGCTGTTTTAACCTTCGCAAGGACCGGGCGTAGCCACACTCGGTTCAACTAAAGTGAGAGAGACAGACACCCGCCAGTCACCTTTAAGCAACGAGTGCTCGTAGCGGTGAAACCAGTCTCGCGTAAGCGTATGCGTAATGTCGGTCCGGGCCGCTTCATCTCACAATACCGCCGAACCAAAGTATGACATGCTGGTAAGCAGTATGATTTGTATCGCCCACAACTCACTTGTGTTCTACTCGTGCATATAACATCAACGCATAAAACCAGGCTCGGATGCCACTGTTGGGACACGTAGTAATTTCAAAAAAATTCCTACGCACACGCAGGATCATGGTGATGGCATAGCAACGAGAGGGGAGAGTATTGTCCACGCACTCGTGAGACCGTAAGCGAAGCGTTATGACAACGCTGTTGATGTAGTCGTACGTCTTTACGATCCGACCGATCCAAGTACCGAACGTACGGCACCTCCGAGATCAGCACACGTTCAGCTCGATGACGATCCCCGGACTCCGATCCAGCAAAGTGTCGTGGATGAGTTCCGTCAGCACGACGGCGTGGTGACGATGATGATGCTCTACCAGCGCAGGGCTTCGCCTAAACTCCGTGACGATATGACCGAGGTGGAATATGGTGGAGGGGGGCACCGCACACGGCTAAGGAACGATCCGCAGATCAACTTGTGTGTTATGGGGTGCCCCCCCCTCGTGATATAAAGGAGGGAGGGGAGGTGCGGGCCGCCCCAAGGGTGCGCTGAGGAGTCCTACTCCCACGGGAGTAGGACTCCCTCTTGCCTTGTTGGAGAAGGAAAGGGGGAGGGAAAGAGGAAGGGCCCCCTCCTCCTTGTCCTATTCAGACTAGGGGAGGGGCGCGACCTGCCCTGGCCGGCCCTCCTCTTCTCCCTCATGGCCCACTAAGGCCCATTATCCACCGGGAGGTTCCGTAACCCCGGTGTTCGGTAAAATCCCGATTTCACCGGAACCATTCAGATATCCAAATATAGGCTTCCAATATATCAATCTTTATGTCTCGACCATTTCGAGACTCCTCGTCATGTCCGTGATCACATCCGGGACTCCGAACAAACTTCGGTACATCAAAACTTATAAACTCATAATAAAAGGTCATCGTAACGTTAAGCGTGCGGACCCTACGGGTTCGAGAACTATGTAGACATGACCTAGAACTATTCTCGGTCAATAACCAATAGCGGAACCTGGATGCCCATATTGGTTCCTACATATTCTACGAAGATCTTTATCGGTCAAACCGCATAACGACATACGTTGTTCCCTTTGTCATCGGTATGTTACTTGTCCGAGATTCGATCGTCGGTATCCAATACCTAGTTCAATCTCGTTACGCAAGTCTCTTTACTCGTTCCGTAATACATCATCTCGCAACTAACTTATTAGTTGCAATGCTTGCAAGGCTTATGTGATGTGTATTACCGAGAGGGCCAGAGATACCTCTCCGACAATCGGAGTAACAAAACCTAATCTCAAATACGCCAACCCAACATGTACCTTTGGAGACACCTGTAGTACTCCTTTATAATCACCCGATTCACGTTGTGACGCTTGGTAGCACCAAAGTGTTCCTCCGTAAACGGAGTTGCATAATCTCATAGTTACAGGAACATGTATAGGTCATGAAGAAAGCAATAGCAATATACTAAACGATCAAGTGCTAGGCTAACGGAATGGGTTATGTCAATCACATCATTCTCCTAATGATGTGATCCCATTAATCAAATAACAACACATGTCTATGGTTAGGAAACATAACCATCTTTGATTAATGAGCTAGTCAAGTAGAGGCATACTAGTGACTATATGTTTGTCTATGTATTCACACATGTATCATGTTTCCGGTTAATACAATTCTAGCATGAATAATAAACATTTATTATGATATGAGGAAATAAATAATAACTTTATTATTGCCTCTAGGGCATATTTCCTTCAGAAGTTCCATTGTAGTGTTAATATCATCTTAAGGTTTAACGATCGAACTATAGTTCTGTTCTTTCGTTCCTTCTGTTCAGTTTCCCCCTTTGCTTTTCCATTGTTGTTTTCTATTGTTTTATGGCCTCTGCTGATTTACAGGTATTTGTGTTGTTGCCTGCAGTTGTGCGTGCTTCACCTTGGTTTGTCGAAGATGTGTCCGCTGGCATGCTGTTCCTTATGCAGATAATGAGAAACAATCTAATGATCTATTTTACCACTAACTACAATGACATGGTGTAAATGCTGATGCTTGAGCCTGTCGTAGAATCTACTTGTGTTAAGTACTTGTACTACGATTTTAACCTACAAAATGTGGAACATACAAGCATTACTACCATGTATCATTTAGTTCTGTGTGTGTTTCATAGTGATCCATTACTATGTTTTTTCTTCTCCCACCTCTTTGAGAATGTTGTTTCCAGATCTGCTCCTGTTTTATATTTTACAGACTTTGAACTTGCTGAGGCTGGAACGGAAATGAAACAAGTGGGATTATCATTTATTATAATTTTCTTACCTTGCCTTTGGTATATGTTTAGTGTATATTGAAGTTCTTTTAGATGCTTGAACAAGTCAATTCTACAAAAGCCGCAACACTTTATGTCATGCTGCTTTTGAACAGAACTGAATTCTTCTACTTTGTCATGGGCATGCTGTTGGGGAACGTAGTAATTTCAAAAAATTTCCTACGATCATGCAAGACCATGGTGATGGCATAGCAACGAGAGGGGAGAGTGTCCACCCACGCTCGTGAGACCGAAAGCGAAGCGTTATATTAACGCTGTTGATGTAGTCGACGTCTTCACGATCCGACCGATCCAAGCACCGTTACTCGGCACCTCCGAGTTCTTGGCACACGTTCAGCTCGATGGCGATCCCGGGCTCCGATCCAGCAAAGCGTCGGGGAAGGAGTTCCGTCAAGACGACGGTGTGGTGACGATCTTGATGTTCTACCGTCGCGCAGGCTTCGCCTAAGCACCGCTACAATATGACCGAGGTGGAATATGGTGGAGGGGGCACGCGACACAGCTAAGGAACGATCACGAAGATCAACTTGTGTGTCCTAGGGTGCCCCCTGCCCCGTGATATAAAGGAGCAAGGGGAGGGCGGCCAGCCCTTGGGGCGCACTAAGGAGGGGGAGTCCTCCTCCTAGTAGGAGATAGGACTCCCTTTCCTAGTCCTACTAGGAAGAGGGAAGGGGAAGGAAAGAGAGAGAGGGAGAGGGAAGGGGCTGCGCCTCCTAGTCCAGTCGGACTCCCCATGGAGGGGGGCGCACCACCTCCTGGTGCAGCCCTCTCTCTCCCTCTTGGCCCAATAAGGCCCATAACTTCCCGGGGGTTCGGTAACCCCCCGGCACTCCGGTTTTCTCCGAAACTTCCGGAACCTTTCCGTGTCCGAATATAACCATCCAATATATCAATCTTTATGTCTCGACCATTTGAGACTCCTCGTCATGTCCGTGATCACATCCGGGACTCCAAACTCCTTGGTACATCAAAATACATAAACTCATAATAACCGTCATTGAAACCTTAAGCGTGCGGACCCTACGGTTCGAGAACTATGTAGACATGACCTAGAACTATTCTCGGTCAATAACCAATAGCGGAACCTGGATGCTCATATTGGTTCCTACATATTCTACTGAAGATCTTTATCGGTCAAACCGCATAACAACATCGTTGTTCCTTTGTCATCGGTATGTTACTTTCCGAGATTCGATCGTCGGTATCCAATACCTAGTTTAATCTCGTTATCGAAAGTCTCTTTACTCGCTCCGTAATACATCATCTCACAACTAACTCTTTAGTTGCAATGCTTGCAAGGCTTATGTGATGTGTATTACCGAGAAGGCCTAGAGATACCTCTCCGACAATCGGAGTGACAAAACCTAATCTCAAATACGCCAACCCAACAAGTACCTTTGGAGACACCTGTAGTACTCCTTTATAATCACCCGATTCACGTTGTGACGTTTGGTAGTACCAAAGTGTTCCTCCGTAAACGGAGTTGCATAATCTCATAGTTACAGGAACATGTATGGGTCATGAAGAAAGCATTAACATACTAAACGATCAAGTGTTAAGCTAACGGAATGGGTCATGTCAATCAGATCATTCAACTAATGATGTGACCTTGTTAATCAAATAACAACTCCTTGTTCATGGTTAGGAAACATAACCATCTTTGATTAACAAGCTAGTCAAGTAGAGGCATACTAGTGACATCTTGTTTGTCTATATATTCACACATGTATTATGTTTCCGGTTAATACAATTCTAGCATGAATAATAAACATTTATCATGATATAAGGAAATAAATAATAACTTTATTATTGCCTCTAGGGCATATTTCCTTCATCTCCCACTTGCACTAGAGTCAATAATCTAGATTACAAAGTAATGATCCTTACACCCATGGAGTCTTGGTGCTGATCATGTTTTGCTCGTGGAAGAGGCTTAGTCAACGGTCTCGTAACATTCAGATCCGTATGTATTTTGCAAATCTCTATGTCTCCCACTTGGACTTGGTCCCAATGGAATTGAAGCGTCTCTTGATGTGTTTGGTCCTCTTGTGAAATCTGGATTCCTTTGCCAAGGCAATTGCACCGATATTGTCACAGAAGATCTTCATCGGTCCCGATGCACTAGGTATGACACCTAGATCGGAAATGAACTCTTTCATCCAGACTCCTTCATTTGCTGCTTCGAAGCAGCTATGTACTCCGCTTCACATGTAGATCCCGCCACGACGCTTTGTTTAGAACTGCACCAACCGACAGCTCCACCGCTTAATAAAAACACGATCCGGTTTGCGATTTAGAATCGTCCGGATCAGTGTCAAAGCTTGCATCGACGTAACCATTTACGACTAGCTCTTTGTCACCTCCATACACGAGAAACATATCCTTAGTCCTTTTCGGTATTTCAGGATGTTCTTGACCGCTGTCCGATGATCCACTCTGGATTACTTTGGTACCTTCCTGCCAAGCTTACAGCTAAGCATACGTCAGTCTGGTACACAGCATTGCATACATGATAGAGCCTATGGCTGAAGCATAGGAACATCTTTCATTTCTCTCTATCTTCTCTTTGTGGTCGGGCATTGAGTCCGACTCAATCTTACACCTTGTAACACAGGTAAAAACCTTTCTTTGCTGATCCATTTTGAACCTTTTCAAAACTTTATCAAGGTATGTGCTTTGTGAAAGTCCAATCAAGCGTCTTGATCTATCTCTATAGATCTTGATGCCCAATATGTAAGCAGCTTCACCGAGGTCTTTCATTGAAAAACTTTTATTCAAGTATCCTTTTATGCTATCCAGAAATTCTATATCATTTCCAATCAATAATATGTCGTCCACATATAATATTAGAAATGCTACTGAGCTCCCACTCACTTTCTTGTAAATACAGGCTTCTCCAAAAGTCTGTACAAACCCATATGCTTTGATCACACTATCAAAGCGCTTATTCCAACTCCGAGAGGCTTGCACTGCACCATAAATTGATCGTTGAGCTTGCACACTTTGTTAGCACTTTTGGATCGACAAAACTTCTGGTTGCATCATATACAACTCTTCTTCTAGAAATCCATTCAAGAATGCAGTTTTACATCCATTTGCCAAATTTCATAATCATAAAATGCGGCAATTGCTAACATGATTCGGACGGACTTAAGCATCGCCACGGGTGAGAAAGTCTCATCGTAGTCAACCCCTTGAACTTGTCGAAAACCTTTTGCAACAAGTCGAGCTTTGTAGACAGTTACATTACCATCAGCGTCGGTCTTCTTCTTAAAAATCCATTTATTCTCAATAGCTTGCCGATCATCGGGCAAGTCTACCAAAGTCCATACTTTGTTCTCATACATGGATCCCATCTCAGATTTCATGGCTTCAAGCCATTTTGCGAATCTGGGCTCACCATCGCTTCTTCATAGTTCGTAGGTTCATCATGATCTAGTAGCATGACTTCCGAATAGGATTACCGTACCACTGCAGTGCGGATTTTGTTCTGGTTGATCTCTGAAGTTCGGTGACAACTTGATCTGAAGTTTCATGATCTTCATCATTATCTTCCTCACTAACTGGTGTAGGTGTTACGAAACTGATTTCGTGACGAACTACTTTCCAATAAGGGAGCTGGTACTATTACCTCATCAAGTTCCACTTTCCTCCCACTCACTTCTTTCGAGAGAAACTCCTTCTCTAGAAAGGATCCATTTTAGCAACGAATGTCTTGCCTTCGGATCTGTGATAGAAGGTGTACCCAATTGTCTCCTTTGGGTATCCTATGAAGACACATTTCTCGATTTGGGTTCAAGCTTATCAGGTTGAAGTTTCTTCACATAAGCATCGCAACCCCAAACTTTCGAAACGACAACTTTGGTTTCTTGCTAAACCATAGTTCATAAGGCGTCGTCTCAACGGATTTTGACGGTGTCCTATTTAACGTGAATGCGGCCGCTTCAAGAGCATAACCCCAAAATGATAGCGGTAAATCTGTAAGAGACATCATAGATCGCACCATATCCAATAAAGTGCGATTCGACGTTCGGACACACCATTGCGCTGTGGTGTTCGGTGGCGTGAGTTGCTAAACTATTCCGCTTTGTTTCAAATGTAGACCAAACTCGTAACTCAAATATTCGCCTCCACGATCAGATCGTAGAAACTTTATTTTCTTATTACGATGATTTTCAACTTCACTCTGAAATTCTTTGAACTTTTCAAATGTTTCAGACTTATGTTTCATTAAGTAGATATACCCATATCTGCTCAAATCATCTGTGAAGGTGAGAAAATAACTATATCCGCCACGAGCTTCAACATTCATTGGACCACATACATCCGTATGTATGATTTCCAATAAATCTGTTGCTCTCTCCATAGTACCGAGAACGGAGTTTTAGTCATCTTGCCCATGAGGCACGGTTCATAAGTGCCAAGTGATTCATAATCAAGTGACTCCAAAAGTCCATCAAGCATGGAGTTTCTTCATGCGTTTTACACCGATATGACCTAAACGGCGATTGCCACAAATAAGTTGCACTATCATTATCAACTCTGCATCTTTTGGTTTCAACATTATGAATATGTGTATCACTACTATCGAGATTCATTAAAATAGACCACTCTTCAAGGGTGCATGACCATAAAAGATATTATTCATATAAATAGAACAACCATTATTCTCGATTTAAATGAATAACCGTCTCGCATCAAACAAGATCCAGATATAATGTTCATGCTCAACGCGGCACCAAATAACAATTATTCAGGTCTAAAACTAATCCCGAAGGTAGATGTAGAGGTAGCGTGCCGACTGCGATCACATCGACTTTGGAACCGCTTCCCACGCGCATCGTCACCTCGTCCTTTGCCGTTGTTAAGCAATCCGTAGTTCTGTTTGAGTTGCAAATATTAGCAAGAACCAGTATCAAATACCTGTACTCTGCGAGCTCTAGTAAGGTACACATCAATAACAAGTATATCACATATACCTTTGTTCACTTTGCCATCCTTCTTATCCGCCAAATACTTGGGGCAGTTCCGCTTCAAATGACTAGTCGCTTGCGAGAAGCACTCGATTTCAGTGCTTAGGTCCGGACTTGGGTTTCTTCTCCGATCAACAACTTGTTTGCTGTTCTTCTTGAAGTTCCCTTATTCTTCCCTTTGCCTTTCTTCTTGAAACTAGTGGTCTTATTGACCATCAACACTTGATGCTCCTTTTTGATTTCTACCTCCGCAGCTTTTAGCATTGCGAAGAGCTCGAGCATAGTCTTTACTAACCCTTGCATATTATAGTTCATCACGAAGCCTTTGTAGCTTGGTGGCGTGATTGAAGAATTACATCAATGACACAATCATCCGGAAGATTAACTCCCAGTTGATTCAAGTGATTGTAATACCCGGACATTTTGAGTATGTGCTCACCGATGTAACTATTCTCCTCCATCTTGCAGCTATAGAACTTATTGGAGACTTCATATCTCTCAATCCGGGCATTCTGTTGAAATATCAACTTCAACTCTGGAACATCTCATATGCTCCATGACGTTCAAAACGTCGTTGAAGACCCGGTTCTAAGCCGTAAAGCATGGCACACTGAACTATAGAGTAGTCATCAGCTCGCTTTGCCAGACGCTCACAACTTCGCTCAAGATCTGCAGCACTGTCACCCAGCGGTGCTTCCGGGACGTAACTTTTCGTGCAGCAATGAGGATTATCCTCAGGTTACGGACCCAGTCCGTGTAATTGCTACCATCATCTTTCAACTTTGCTTTCTCAAGGAACGCATTAAAATTCAACGGAACAACAAAGACGAGCCATCTATCTACAGTAAACATAGACAAGCAAAATACTATCAGTACTAAGTTCATGATAAATTTAAGTTCAATTAATCATATTACTAAAGAACTCCCACTTAGACAGACATCTCTCTAGTTATCTAAGTGATCACGTGATCCAAATCAACTAAACCATAACCGATCATCACGTGAGATGGAGTAGTTTTCAATGGTGAACATCTTATGTTGATCATATCGCTATATGATTCACGTTCGACCTTTCGGTCTCCGTGTTCGAGGCCATATCTGTATATGCTAGGCTCGTCAAGTATAACCTGAGTATTCTGCGTGTGCAAAACTGGCTTGCACCCGTTGTAGATGGACGAGAGCTTATCACACCCGATCATCACGTGGTGTCTCGGCACGACGAACTTTGGCAACGGTGCATACTCGTGGAGAACACTACTTGATAATTTTAGTGAGAGATCATCTTATAATGCTACCGTCAATCAAAGCAAGATAAGATGCATAAAGGATAAACATCACATGCAATCAATATAAGTGATATGATATGGCCATCATCATCTTGTGCTTGTGATCTCCATCTCCAAGCACCGTCATGATCACCATCGCCACCGCGCGACACCTTGATCTCCATCGTAGCATCGTTGTCGTCTCGCCAACTATTGCTTCTCGACTATCGCTACCGCTTAGTGATAAAGTAAAGCAATTACATGGCGTTGCATTTCATACAATAAAGCGACAACCATATGGCTCCTGCCGATTGCCGATAACTCGGTTACAAAACATGATCATCTCATACAATAAAATATAGCATCACGTCTTGACCATATCACATCACAACATGCCCTGCAAAAACAAGTTAGACGTCCTCTACTTTGTTGTTGCAAGTTTTACGTGGCTGCTACGGGCTGAGCAAGAACCGTTCTTACCTACGCATCAAAACCACAACGATACTTCGTCAAATAGACTCCGTTTAACCTTCTCAAGGACCGGGCGTAGCCACACTCAGTTCAACTAAAGTGAGAGAGACAGACACCCTCCGGTCACCTTTAAGCAACGAGTGCTCACAGCGGTGAAACCAGTCTCGCGAAGCGTCTGGCGTAATGTCGGTCCGGCCGCTTCATCTCACAATACCGCTGAACCAAAGTATGACATGCTGGTAGGTAGTATGACTTGTATCGCCCACAACTCACTTGTGTTCTACTCGTGCATATGACATCAACGCATAAAACCTGGCTCGGATGCCATTGTTGGGGAACGAGTAATTTCAAAAATTTCCTACGATCACGCAAGACCATGGTGATGGCATAGCAACGAGAGGGAGAGTGTCCGCCCACGCACTCGTGAGACCGAAAGCGGAAGCGTTATATTAACGCTGTTGATGTAGTCGACGTCTTCACGATCCGACCGATCCAAGCACCGTTACTCGGCACCTCCGAGTTCTTGGCACACGTTCAGCTCGATGGCGATCCCCGGCTCCGATCCAGCAAAGCGTCGGGGAGGAGTTCCGTCAGCACGACGGTGTGGTGACGATCTTGATGTTCTACCGTCGCAGGGCTTCGCCTAAGCACCGCTACAATATGACCGAGGTGGAATATGGTGGAGGGGGGCACCGCACACGGCTAAGGAACGATCACGAAGATCAACTTGTGTGTCCTAGGGTGCCCCCCTGCCCCGTATATAAAGGAGCAAGGGGAGGGCGGCCAGCCCTTGGGGCGCACCAAGGGAGGGGGGAGTCCTCCTCCTAGTAGGAGTAGGACTCCCTTTCCTAGTCCTACTAGGAAGAGGGAAGGGGAAGGAAAGAGAGGAGAGAGGGAAGGGGCTGCCCCCCTCCCTAGTCCATTCGGACTCCCCATGGATGGGGGCGCACCACCTCCTGGTGCAGCCCCTCTCTCCCTCTTGGCCCAATAAGGCCCATAACTTCCCGGGGTTCCGTAACCCTCCGGCACTCCGGTTTTCTCCGAAACTTCCGAACCTTTCCGTGTCCGAATATAACCATCCAATATATCAATCTTTATGTCTCGACCATTTCGAGACTCCTCGTCATGTCCGTGATCACATCCGGACTCCAAACTCCTTGGTACATCAAAATACATAAACTCATAATAACCGTCATTGAAACCTTAAGCGTGCGGACCCTACGGTTCGAGAACTATGTAGACATGACCTAGAACTATTCTCGGTCAATAACCAATAGCGGAACCTGGATGCTCATATTGGTTCCTACATATTCTCTGAAGATCTTTATCGGTCAAACCGCATAACAACATACGTTGTTCCTTTGTCATCGGTATGTTACTTTCCGAGATTCGATCGTCGGTATCCAATACCTAGTTTAATCTCGTTACGGAAAGTCTCTTTACTCGTTCCGTAATACATCATCTCACAACTAACTCTTTAGTTGCAATGCTTGCAAGGCTTATGTGATGTGTATTACCGAGAAGGCCTAGAGATACCTCTCCGACAATCGGAGTGACAAAACCTAATCTCAAATACGCCAACCCAACAAGTACCTTTGGAGACACCTGTAGTACTCCTTTATAATCACCCGATTACGTTGTGACGTTTGGTAGTACCAAAGTGTTCCTCGGTAAACGGAGTTGCATAATCTCATAGTTACAGGAACATGTATGGGTCATGAAGAAAGCATTAACATACTAAGCGATCAAGTGTTAAGCTAACGGAATGGGTCATGTCAATCAGATCATTCAACTAATGATGTGACCTTGTTAATCAAATAACAACTCCTTGTTCATGGTTAGGAAACATAACCATCTTTGATTAACAAGCTAGTCAAGTAGAGGCATACTAGTGACATACTGTTTGTCTATATATTCACACATGTATTATGTTTCCGGTTAATACAATTCTAGCATGAATAATAAACATTTATCATGATATAAGGAAATAAATAATAACTTTATTATTGCCTCTAGGGCATATTTCCTTCACATGCAAATAACTAAAGTTATTATGCTGGCTAAATATGCTAAGCTTTTGCCACAACTAAATATGCTAAGCTTCAGCCACAATTGTAGTATATATGTGGCACACATGCTTAGCAACAAATGTTAGGACCCGACAACGCGAGCCAAGGCGCGCTACTGATTTGGATGGTTCCAGCTACTGATTTGGATTTTCTTATGATGCTTTGGATCTTACATTGAGTATTTGTTTTAGGGTAAAAAGATCCCAATGATTTGGATTTTCTTATGATGCTTTGGACCTTACATTGAGTATTTGTTTTAGGGTAAAAAGATCCAATGATTTGGATTTTCCTATGATGCTCTGGATCTTGCTTTGTCCATTATCTTGGTTTGCAGGACGCGGTCGTGTCTCTCGCCGGCTCTCTCCTTGCCATCGCCGGGAGGGTTGTGCAGGCCACTACTCGCGCAACTACTATGCAGCGTGGACCATGCCATTGAGATAGACCAAAAGGGAAACACCGTTGGCCACAACGCCGATGGGGGCCTCCCTGGTTGCCACCACCGCCGCTGCTGTCGTCGCCCTCCCTGCTGCCCCACAACTCACTGCCAGATAGTTTTGTATGCTTCACCCTTGCCCCCTGCAAATTGCACTCAGGATGTGTTGGTGCCATGCTTTGCCTATCTGTAATCTCCTATTCTATTGTACAATTCTTTTTTGCTTATGATTTCTTATTGTAGTTTGAAATTTTAATTGCTTGGGTTGTTACTGCTATATATGAAAAATATATTGCTATATTTTAGGTATGTTACTTTAGTCTATCTTTCTCTGGTTTTATAATGATATGAACTTCTATTTTGCTGCAAGATTGGGGAGATTCTTTTTGAAAACAATCTGTGTCATGAGGACTGAATTACGTGTAGCTATGATATCTTTTAATTTTGGTCATCTATATTTTATAAGAGTTCCAGTGTACATTTATTTTTCATCCTTATATCAGAATAAGGATGCACCTTGAATTATATGCAATTTTCAAGACCATCGTTCGGAAATTTATGCAGTTTCTTTTGATGAAAATATTTAGTTCATCGTATAATTCTAATGAACACGGTTCTGGACGAGGACAGAATAATGTGTAGCTATGATCGATTTTCTTATTCCAGCGACTCGTCATCCGGAGAATTATCAATCATGGCTTTCTTTCAGTATATCATACTGAACCTTGATCCTTTGGGCAGCACTTGCATGCAATGGGCTTTGGCTCACTTGATCTTTTTAGTTTTTCTGAACCTTTGGAATACAAACCATATCTTACCAGGTTGGATATTGCTGAGGCTGGCGGGGTGCGGCAAGCTGCACACAGGATTCACGGGAGAACCCCTGGCCCCTCAAAATTGAGCACTGGGGATCGAAATAGTGTCAAACTGGAATGTCACCACCTGTAATTCTCATAGCCCGCCGAGGGTATAGTTGGGATTTTGCGTGCTAGGTGGTGCGTGATATCGTGTTGGTGGTTGCAAGAAAGATAGGGGTGAAGAAGTCGTCTGCTTCTCTCCTTCCCGGTCCTCACTTCCCCTGATTGGGCAAAAACCCTAGCGGCCACTTCCCATCGCGTATCCGTCGCCGCCGTGCTTCCACCCCTCCTCCTCCCTGTTCCTCTTTCGTCGCTAAGCTCGCCGCCACCACTGCACTCCCCATCGAGCTTGCCTCTCGCCATTCTCGGGAGGAGAGTGATGGATGGCGCTATCGTTGTGTCCCCACTAGGCCACATCGGAGGACCATGACCTCGTGAAGTGGTGGGACACCATCACCGGGATGTGTGTTATATGCATCCTCCCAAGTGCAGAGAGGAGCCCCTGTTGCGTGCTCCTTTTTGGATGGAGCATGCTACTCCGGCACAGGAGTGAGCGGCAGGTCAAGGTGGCCGTGGCCGTGTTGAATAGTTGAACTCGGTGATGTTACTCTTCTAATACAGAGTGAATGTTTCTTCTTATCCCTGAACCCGATAATCGGTTGTCCTGTTACATGTTATAAACTTGCCTTTATAGTAATGCATCATGCCGCTTGATCTTCCAATGCTTGACCATATCGTTGGGACCAGCACCCTCGCGCCAAGGCGCGTTGCCGATCTAGTTGTCATGGAGGCAGTACGGCTTATGAGACAAACTCGTCCTTGGCAGATCAGGCGGGAAGCGGCGTTGAAGGAAGGAGAGGAGTATACCCCTAGTGGCAAAGGGCGGGAGCAGGGTATGCCACTTCATTTGACACTTAATGATGGATGATTAGTTGATCCGACACAATTTTCTGACAACTAGGATTAACATGGAGGATGAAAAGATGCCTCAAATTAGTAAATAATATAGTGTCGAAAAACATCTTACATTTTGAGACGGAGGATGTGCGTAAAATTGCTATGATCTTTTCCACCAGGCAACACCTTAAAGTATGTCTAAGATCCATGAATCTTAGCATCTGTTTTTATAGCAATCTACCCAGCCTCGCGTTCGTCACGGCAGCTTGCTTGAGAGAGAAACTAACAGAAAATCTATACACTAAAAGCTTGAATTGGCACAATTTTAGTGGATGATTAGTCGATCCGACACAATTTTCTAACAACTAGGATTAACATGGAAGCTCAAAAGATGCCTGCAACTAGTAAATATACATAAAACTGCTAGGAGAATGATCTTTTTTGCTAGGCAAAACCTTAAAGTATGTCTAAGAATCTCCAGCAGAACAAAAGTATGCCTTAATTAGAACCACGCTCTGTAGAATTCATTCTATTTTTGTGCTAGGCTGCTAGCAATCTACCCTGCCTCGCTTTAGTCACCGTGGCTTGCTTGAGAGTGAACCCAATGGCGAAACTACTGACTTAAAAAAGCTTGCAGAAACAGAAAAAAACAACCTACGGTAGCATTGCAATATCATCCGTCAATGTTAATGGGGACACGTACGTACATGATCTGTCGGCGACCGTATAGGGAAAAAGATGCATCGTAAGCGAGCCATCTGTGACAGCCTTTCTATAGCACTCTTTTTTTGTATAGCATATCTGCATCGGCTGCTTCTTTACTGATCTGCTGCTTTCTGCTCAATCGCCAAGCCACCTGCATAGGCTACGTGGCTACATGCACGTCCTACACGAGTACAGGGAATAATCCAGTTAGTTATGTTACACGCATTTTGCATGAGCCATACCTAACGCCAAATATTTAAACGGCTGCAATGGTTTGGTAGGATGTGGAGAGTCTCGGGCCCACTTAATTATAGGCTCATTTGAAGTACTGCAATGCAACCAGTTGATACAACTATAGCCAAGTTTGCTATAGGTCTATAAATAGAGACCCCTGCAGCCTCAGATACATCACCTGCAGCAAGCACTGCTAGCTTGTAGTACCTCACTACGTACAACACTAGTTGTTACAAGTATTTGCAACCAGCTGAGGAAGCAAATACATTATTGTAACTGCAGCACCCTTTGAATGGCGCCCTCGATCCAGGCTGCTTCTGTCGTGAACTGCCACGAGATGGTGACCAAGACCGATGGCAGCAGCACTGGGCAGGTGGCCGCTGGTGGCGCGGATACTAGCGAGAAGTTTGCGCCCTCCGGGGGTGACTTCTTTGTCACCTACGTCCCTCCTATCTCACAGGTATGCATGCATGCATGCTTACACTAACATGCGCGCTCACATTAACTATATGCATTATCTTTCAACGATTTAATTTTGATTTTGGGGTAGAACTTTCAAGTACTCTATAGAATCAAGGATTTGAAGCTGCTACATGCTGATTAATTAGGTCATGCTTCGTGGACCATCCATGCTCTACATTGAATTTCGTCAACTTCTTTATGTACATGATATTAGTTCATTATGGTCGTAAGAAACCAAATACCGCGCAAATGACAACATACAGCTTATGAGTAAAATAGGCTACATGAAACTTCACGAAGAAAGTTCTTTTTCGTGGGATAGACCAAGTTAATGATTTTATCCTACCCGCACGATTGACATCCAAAGATTAATATTGAGTTGTTTCTAGCAGAGATCGGAGGATCGGATGAGAGAGCGGGCGTAGCAGCTCAAAGGGCAAGTACGTCAGGCGTTCAAGGGGAGCAAGGACGCCATGACCATAGCCGATGCACTAACTTATGTGGACACACTTGAACGACTAGGCATAGACAATCACTTCCGCGAAGAGATTGAAGAGGCACTAAACCTTGTCCATGCAGAGAAGGCGGAGACTGGCGGCTCTAATAGCCTACACATCACCGCACTTAAGTTTCGCCTACTTCAGCAATATGGACTTTGGGCATCTGAGGGTAATTAAGTGCATAGTGTCGCCAATCAGTAACCCTTTTGGATCAAGTTGTGTTATTTTAGCAGCTCAAAACATGCATGTCACGTATGTTGATAAGATATGTTTGAATCAATGTGCATGCAGATGTATTCAATAAATTCAGACAGGACCAAGATAGTTTCAGCGAAGCCTTGGTTTTTTTTTAGAAAAGGAGGAATACCCCCGGCCTCTGCATCTGGTCGATGCATACGGCCAATTTATTAATTATTAGCACAAAACCTTACAAAGTCGTACAGCAGTAAAACCAAAGCCACCATCTTCGCAACCTCTGTCGCTACTCCTATCTAACTGATGAAGGGGCGCTGATGGTCTGGGCCAAATACCAAAAATACCTCGCAGTCAAACCTAACATCTAAGACCTGAGGTCCCAACCTGGACGCCTACCGGGTATGGGCACCCACCAGTCCGGCGTGCTCCTCAACCAGGCCACCTGCCGGGTATGAGGCCGCCACAACCACCTACCACATATCCATCTTCAGAGCTGTACTATTGCAACGGCCTTGCCCGGTCTCGCTGCCGCCGACGCCACCACGACGCCAGACAGCGTCGACCTCCTGCGCGTGTCCGTCACCACACATCTGACGCCAAGCCTCCGCTGCTCCATGCCGCCAAGAGCCGCCGCCAAGAATATGTATAAAGAAACACCGCTCCACCGAAAGGGAGGCAGCACACCCCCACCCCTCACCTGCAGACCCTTCCATCCGATCCCAATGTCCTTGGCGTCGCCTCCAGGAAGGTTACGGTGCACAAGGCGCCGCCGACACCCGATCCGCATCGGATCTTGGGCTTTCGCCCGGACATGGGTCGAAGAGGAGAGATGGTGCCCTCAGCAGCGCCCCCAAGGAGGAAAGCGGCGCCAAAAATCGGCGTCGCCGCTGCCGGCCAGCCAAGGCGGCCAAGGTTTCTCCCGGACACTGATCTGCTCCACCAGAACACACCGGAGGTGGATCCGGCAAGATCCAAACCGAACCGGGGACTGGGAAGGGATGCATGGAAGGGAAGGGGGCAATACCTCCAGATCTGGCACGCCTGCGACTCGCCGTCCTCACGGCCGAACCCTCAGGCACGCCGCACGCCACGCCAGCAGGGCCGCCGCCCCTGAATCCGATGGCCTCCGGGAAGAACGAAGCGCCGAAGACCCCGCCGCCACCTTCCCCGGCGCCTGCGCGGGCTTTCCCGGTGGTCGTCTCTGGTGGCGGCGGGGAGGGTGGGGGAGGTGGGGGGAGGCGGCGGCGGAAACCCTAGATTGGATCCGGCCGCCTCGTTGTGGTTTCCAATTCTAGAAAGCCTTGTAGTGACCCGAGGGGCCTTTTGAGCTTGTACAATGCAGCTCACATGGCAACACCAGGTGAGATCGCTCTCGACGATGCCATCGCCTTTGCAAGGGGCCGCCTGGAGGCTATCAAAGGCAACGTCGGGTCACCAATTGCAGAGCAGATCTCCCGTGCCCTAGACATCCCCCTCCCACGGTTCACAAGAAGGATTGAAACCATGCACTACATTGATGAGTATGAGCAGGAGGGGGTGTACGATGGCATGTTGCACTGGTGGAAAAACAGGCTTCCGTCCAGCCCCATAAGTCGCGAAGCTGTAGGAACCGCGACTAATGGGACCTTTAGTCATGGTTCGAGGTGAACCGCGACCAAAGGCTCCGGGCCTGTGGCGCTCGGTGGCCAGCTGGTGCACGTGAGGGCTTTAGTCGCGGTTGGCAGTGACAACCGCGACTAAAGGTTTTCGGCACCTTTAGTCACGGTTTGCCGTGCCAACCGCAACTAAAGCCCTCCCTATATATACCCATCCAGCAGCCAACACTTAGCCATTTGGAGCCATTCTCTTCACAAGTGGGTGTAGGTTTGCTTTTGGTTCCTCTTATGCACATAAGGTGTTTGATGAAATGCCCCAAGAGCATGAAACAAACATGACATGAAGTGTTGGAGCCACACTCTTGATCGCGGTTAGCAACTTGATGAACCTTTGATGTGTCAATATGCATGTGTGTAGTTCATTGTTTAATTTATATTGTTTGTAGCTAGTTAGTTTAACAAATGCATGATGGTTAATTATATATTTTATATTATAATAATGCAGATGAATCGGCAATGGATGTACGGTAACCGACTCTCCGGCGAGTTCACTACGGGTTTGAAAGATTTCCTCGTAGTGGCTAATGCGAACAAGCGGGGGGGTTTTGTTATCTGTCCATGTGTTATCTGTAAGAATGAGAAGGGTTACTCTTCCTCAAGAGTTGTTCACATGCATCTGCTTGAAGGGTTTCATGCCAAGCTATAATTGTTGGACCAAGCATGGAGAAAGAGGGTTATAATGGAAGAAGATGAAGAAGGATGATTTCATCGATGAAAGCTATCTTGCTCATTTCGTGATACTTTCATGGAGGATGCTGAAGGTGAAGGGAAGGTGAAGAAGAGGCACGTGATGATCCGTTGATGATCTTGGTCGGACCATTGCTGATGCACGGAGACGCTGCGAAACTGAAAAGGAGAGGGAGAATTTGGATCGCATGTTAGAGGATCACGAGAAAGGCGCTGTACCCGGATGCGATGATGGTCTGAAAAAGCTGGGCTGCTGCTCGGATTTGCTGAAATGGAAGGCGAGGCAGGTGTAGCTGACTCGGCATTTGAAAACTTGCTGAAAATGTTGAAGAATATGTTTCAAAGGATAACGAGTTGCCCGCCAAGACGTCTGAAGCAAAGAAGGTTGTCGCCCTCTAGGTTTAGAGGTTACGAAGATACATGCATGCATCAACGATCGCATCCTCTACCATGTGAATACGAGAATTTGAATGAATGCCGGTATGCACTGCATTGCGTTATAAGATCGAGGCGATGACCCCGGTGACGATGTTGAGGGCGAAACCCGGAAGAGGGTTCCGCCAAGGTGATGTGGTATGCTCCTATAATACCACGGTTGAAACGTCTGTTCAGGAACAAAGAGCATGCCAAGTTGTTGCGATGGCACAAAGAGGACCGTAAGTCGGACGGGAGTTGAGACACACCGCAGATGGAGCATAATGGAGAAAGATCGACAGATGGTTCAAAGATTTTGCAGTGACGCAAGGAACATAAGATTTGCTCTAAGCACGGATGGCATGAATCCTTTTGGCGAGCAGAGCTCCAGCCATAGCACTGCCCGTGACTCTATGCATCTACAACCTTCCTCCTTGGTTGTGCATGAAGCGGAAGTTCATTATGATGCCGTGCTCATCCAAGGTCCGAAGCAACCCGCAACGACATCGATGTGTACCTAAGGCCATTAGTTGATGAACTTTTACAGCTGTGGGGTGGTGTCCGTGTGTGGGATGAGCACAAACAAGAGGAATTTGACCTCACGGCGTTGCTTTTCGTAACCATCAACGATTGGCCTGCTCTTAGTAACCTTCGGGACTGTCAAATAAGGGATACAATGCATGCACGCACTGCTTACATGAGACCGAAAGTGTACATTTGCCAAATTGTAAGAAGAACGTGTACCTTGGGCATCGTCGATTTCTTCCAAAATTCATCGAAGAAAGAAAGGCAAGCATTACAACGGCAAGGCAGATCACCGGCGAAGCTCTGCGGAACGACCGGTGCTGAGGTATTTGATATGGTCAAGGATTTGAAAGTCATCTTTGGAAAGGGTCTGGCGGACAATCAGTTCGAAGGGAGCCGACGGGCACGCAGCCATGTGGAAGAAGAAATCTATATTCGGGAGCTAGAATATTGGAAAGTCCTAGATGTCCGCTCTGCAATCGACGTGATGCACGTTACGAAGAATATTTGCGTGAACCTCCTAAGCTTCTTGGGCGTGTATGGGAAGACAAATGATACAAAGGAAGCACGGCGGGACCAGCAACGTTTGAAAGACCACGATGACCGCATCCGAATGGTTTCAAGGTCGTGCCAGCTACGCTCGACCAAAGAAGAGAAGGTCATCTTTTTGAATGCCCGAGAAGTATGAAGGTCCGTCTGGATTCTCGCCCAATATAAAGGGAATAATAAACATGGCGGAGAAAAGTTCCAAAACCTGAAGTCTCACGACGCCACGTGATTATGACGCAATTGCTTCCGATTGCTTTGAGGGGCTCCTGCGGAAAATGTTCGAGTAGCCATTGTGAAGCTATGTGCATTCCTCAATGCAATCTCTCGAAGGTAATCAATCCAGAAGTTCTACCACGGTTCTGAGCGATGTGATCCAATGTCTTGTCGGTTTCGAGTTGGTGTTCCGCCATCCTTCTTCAATATTATGACGCACCTCCTGGTTCACCTAGTCGAAGAGATTTTCGTTCTCGGTCCTGTATTTCTACACAATATGTTCCCCTTGAGAGGTTCATGGGAGTATTAAAGAAATATGTTCAGTAACCGTGCTAGGCGAAGAAGGAAGCATCGCCAAGGGCTATGGAAATGAGGAGGTTATTGAGTTTTGTGTTGACTTTGTTCCCGACCTTAAGCCGATTGGTCTTCCTCGATCGCTGCACGAGGGGAGACTAAGTGGAAAAGGCACGATCGGAAGGAAATCAACGATATGTATGGACGGCCATTCTCGATCAAGCACACCACCTTGTCTTGACCAATTCCAGCTTGGTGGCTCCGTACTTTGAGAAACACAAGAATATTTTACGTTCGACAACCCGGGAAGCTGAATCCTGGATTAGGAAGGCCCACATGGAGACTTTCGGCAGTTGGTTGAGAAAACATTTAATGAATGACAATGATGTTGTAGATCAGCTGTACATGTTGGCCAAGACACCATCTTCGACTATAACGACTTTCCAAGGGTGCGAGATAAATGGGAATACATTTTACGATCGCCCAAGATAAAAGAGCACCAACCAAAACAGTGGTGTCCGCTTTGATGCAGCAACCGAGAATGGGCATCGGGTCACATATTATGGTTACATAGAGGAGATATGGGAACTTGACTATGGACCCTCCTTTAAGGTCCCTTTGTTCCGGTGCAAATGGTTCAAGCTAACAGGAGGTGGGGTAAAGGTGGACCAGCAATACGGAATGACAATGGTGGATTTCAACAATCTTGGTTACCTTGACGAACCATTCGCCCTAGCGAAAGATGTCGCTCAGGTTTTCTATGTGAAGGACATGAGTAGCAAACCGAGGAAGCGGAAAGATAAGAAAACGATCAAGTACATCATGCGATGATCCAAAGCGCCACATTGTTCTTTCGGGAAAAAGAAACATCGTGGGAGTGGAGGACAAGATGACATGTCGGAAGATTATAATATGTTTGCTGAAATTCCGCCCTTCAAAGTGAACACCGACCCAAGCATTAAGTTAAATGATGAGGATGCTCCATGGATACGGCACAATCGTAAGCAAGCAGGGACACAAGGGAAGAAATGATGTGTAATAATTTATTGTACCAAACTTTGTTGAGTGGATCATGTGAATTATATTACCCGTGATGTGTTTGGTGTCCATTTTGAATGATTCGAGATACCACCGATGATACATGAAATTTGGAGTGATTTAGTCATACTCCTGCCTAGGCGTATAATATGCATACTCGTAGTCTTCATAGCCGCCGTCGTCGTTGTATCGTAGTAGTCGCCGCCTTCTAAGTTGCCGCCGCCGCCGCCGCCGCTGTCGTCGCTTCTTTGTCGTCATTGTCGTCGGCGGCGCCGTGGCTCGAATCGAGGGTAGCGCAGGCGGGGATATCGCCGCCGTGATGTAGTCCATGACGCTCTGCGAGTCCGCCATACCACCATAGCCGACGGCCGGCCTCGTGGAAGTTCCTGGAGGCGACCGTCCTCCTCATACTGGCGGCGCCCTCTCACGCCGATTGATGAAGAAGGCGTCCCAAGTATGCTGGTTATCGGGATGCGGCGGGATTCATCCGCTGCTCCGGCGTGAGGTCGAGGTAGTAGTGGTTCGTGATGGCCGCCCCGCCATGCAGTACCGAGGGCGGGAGGGACTGCACGCCGCCCGGCGCTAGGCTCCAGCCGGTGGGGACGCTTGTAGCCCGTGGACAAGGGTAGTTCGGCGCAAAGCTCCTCCACCTGCTGGTAGGTTAGAGTGGGTGCGGTGGAAGCCATGAGAGAGTGATGAGAGATTGTAGAGATGTGATAATGCTGGCCAAGCCGGGCTACATATATGTAGTGAGAAATGGCGGGAAAAATGGGAGCGGGAAGACAGGAGGCGGGGAAGAAAGTGGCGGGAAGAAAGAGGCGGGAAGACAGGGAAGATATGGCGGGAAGAAGAGGAATCGAGCTGGTCATCTAACCTTTAGTCCCGGCTGGTTGGTGCAACCGGGACTAAAGGTTAGACAGACGCGTGGGTAGCGCACGGCACGCCTGTCGGAGGAACAAGACAAAGCGAAGCGGCGCCGTGCCTATAAAAGGAGCATCGATACGTGAAGATAGAGGCGTGAAGAAACGGCGGGAAGACATAGGCGGAAGAAATGGCGGGAAGACTGGCGGGAAGAACTTGTGGGAAGACAGAGGCGGCGGGAAGAACTTCTCTGAATTTTTGATATATTATTTGTACTTTTAGAATTTTGAAATGAATTAGTTCTATTTTTCTGAATTTTTGATATATTATTTGTATTTTTAACATATTGAATTGAATTAGTTTTATTTTTGACATATTATTTGTATTTGCCTCGTAGGGTTTGGAGACGGTTCAGTAGATACAAAGGACGTAGAACTTTATATGCATTAAATTATGTATGGAAACTTGTTCAAAATTGTATATGGTCATCCAATGATATTGAATATATATTGTATATTCCTCTTGAATTCTTTTGGTTCTAATTTCAAATTTGTTTGAAATTGTACATTCATATGCATGTATGTAGTACCGTAGAATATGTGAAACTCCTTCAAAATTAAAATAAAGCACAAAAGAAATAAAACAATACAAATTAAACAGAAAACAATACAAATTAAAAGAAAACAATACAAATTAAACAGAAAACAGGTTTGGGGGGGCTAAAACCCTAAACTCATGGCGGCCTTTAGTCGCGGTTGGCTGAACCAACCGCGACTAAAGGTGGAAGCTGAACATAAAACTCCATAAAAAACCCTTTAGTCGCGGTTGGGCAGGCGACCCGCGACTAAAGGGTACCTTTAATCGCATGGTCTCGCCGCCAACCGCGACTAAAGGGGCGGGCTATAAATACAACGCCCGATCGATTCTCGTCTTCTCCGATCGGTTCGTCTCGCCGCGCCCTCGGCGCCGCCCGCCGTCGCCCTCGCCCTCGTTGTCGTTCGCCGGGCTGCGTCATCTCGCTTCGTCGCGCCGGACTGCCCGCCCCGCCTCTCCTTCGCCGGTCCTCCCCGCAGACGCCGCTTCTCTTCTAAATCAACGGGTGAGCTCCCCATCGGGCCCGTCCGGCCGTCTCCCGGCCCCCCGAACGCTGCGCCCGCCCGTCCCGTCGCCGCGCCCGCCTCAGCATGGCGGCGCGCTGTCATGACTCCCGACGCGTCCGGTTGCCGCCGCCGTGGCCTCTTCCGCCGCGCCCGTCTTGCTAACGCCAACGCGCACGCCCGGTTGGCTAGGCGGCGAAGCGCTTTGGCAGGCCGGGCGCCGCGCGCGCCGTAACCCGACGCCCGATAGGCCCTCGTGCCTATGACAGCGGGTCCCACCCCAAAACGTTAAAAATAATATAAAAAAGAATAATAAAAATATATTAATTAATTAATTAATTAATTAATTAACTAAAGTTAATTAACTTAAATAGTTGAGTTTAATTAACCTAATTAAAACTGTTATGTTAACACTAATAGTCTGTTAGTTAAAACTGTTATGTTAACACTAGTAGCAATTTAATCTTTATTCTCGAATTAGTTTTAATTACAATATATCAATAAAACTTTAGAAAATCATAGAAAATAAACCGTAGCTTCGGATGGAAAAACTTTGTACATGAAAGTTGCTCGTAAGCAGCGAGGCGAATCCGATACGCAGACCGTTCGTCCGCCACACACCCCTAACCTATCGAACCTGCAAACTTTCCTCTCGGTTCATCTCGTCGACAGACGTCCGGAACCGGAAAACTTTCCGGATGTTTCTTCGCGCGGTATCGCCTAGCGCCTGCGTTAGAACACGTCTAGCTCTATCTGTTGACCTGTTATGCACTTGCCTGCTATGTATTTAGAATTTTATAAGAAAATTTGTGAAATTTGAAAGAGAAATAAAATCAAAAATACATATAAAGTGAAAAACAAAAACAACAGAAAACCGCCAAAGAAAAACAAAAAATAAAATGGAGGGGCGGCGAGGGGCGTCGCTTGCTGTGTTTTTTTTGGGATCGAGAGGGGCAGCGAGGGTTATACATGTGTGTTGTCTCGCCTCCCTCTCCGTGACGCCGTCGTCTGCCGCCCGTCTCGCGCTACCGCGACACCCTCTCCCACCCTTCCTCGCCCCTCCTTTTGCCACCGCCTTTCGCCACCGCCCCTTCTTCACTTAATTAATTTGTTTTACTACATGTTTTCAGGATCTGACATAATGGCGGACGATAGAGCTGACCCGATTATGGACAACTATGATCCGGACGGTGAAGCACATATGTTCGGCATCATAAACGGCGATATTCAATATGTGCCGACCGGAGAAGAAGAAGATGATATCTCTTCTTATCTGAACCTTGACGGTGAAGATGAAGGCGCCGTCGACAAGATGATGTCAAGAAACGTCGATGGCAGCGATCTTCAAATGGAAGTAGCAACCACCTCCGGCGCCGAGGTATATATATACATTGAGCCTCTGGTGATACAAACTAACTGATTTGAATAAATATGTGTGTACTAACGCGCGCGACTCTCTTTCTTATTTTAGCCCTCGGCCGGATCGTCGAAACAATCGAGTACGTTCGTCAAAGCGTGGCGCAACCAAGACGATGAAACAAGGAGAAACATGCACCATCGAGGTTGTCGACAGTGCAACGGCAGGCGCTGGAGCCCGCAAGAACGCCACCAAGTTTGTCACCAATGCCGAGCCATTGTTAGAGACAACGTCTCGATCACCGCCCAGAGTGGAATGAGCCAAAGAAGGCACGAATTGATGGTTTCACTTTTGTCGATAAGAGAACAAAAAAGATTGCTTCAAGAAGCTTATGGAACATTTCGTTCTACCTCCGAATACAACAAATTCGATGAGGAGGGTAACAAGATTGAGGAAAACAAGGAGAGGAGGAGGCTAGTCAAACAGTTCGCTCTTCATAAGATGGCCGACGCATTCCGGAAATTCAAGCAAAATCTAGCCCGTGACTTTGTCAAGCAGAACAAGACTCCGGATTTCAAAGGACAATATGAGAAACTGAAACATGATTGGCCAGAATTTGTGAAGCAAAATAAATCGGAGCAGTTCATTCAAATATCGAAAAAAAATAAGGAAAATGCGGCTAAGAAGGAGTACAATCATGTTATGGGGCCAGGAGGGTATCGCATTTGGGTGCCTAGGTTGGAGAAGATGGAGAACGAGATGAGGCGCGAGGAATCCGTCCAGTACGGAGGATGGGACCCAAGGGCCAAAAGCTGGTGAAATGCGGGCATGGGGAACGCTGAACCCGGAGGCGGGGAGTGTGTTTACCGGGAAAATTAATTAAACCCACCCAAGCCCTTATTGGCGCAATGAAGGATGCTCAACAGGGAAGATCAAGTTCAACAGAGAGAACGACGCGGCGACAAAAGCCCTCGGGAATCCTGAACACGGAGGGCGTGTACGAGGCATGGGGCACATTCCGTGGAAAATAGGGTTCCCCGAGCGATGACCCGTGACGGTTCTGAAGCCGTAAGAGAAAGATGGATCGGGAAGCAGATGTTGTGGCGCGGTTGGCATCGAAATGGATGTGATGAAGAAAACCATGAGTGTACTAGTAGCCGAAAGAGATGCAGCTCGGGTGCAGCATGAAGATCATCCAGCGGATCTCGGAAGCCAGCAGCGGAGAAGCAGCGTGGCTTCCACGGAGGCCCCACCGGCTGGTGCAGATGCACCGACGATCGAAATTACTGCACCGGAGCCTCGGTGGTGAAATTACTGCACCGGAGCCTCGGTGGTCGAAATTACTGCACCGGAGCCTCCTCGCTACCCGTGGGCGATATAAAGGAGATGAAAGAATGTCATCTGTATTATCCTATCGGGAACATGTCCATGAAGGTAGCCATCGGCAGTGCTTTACCATGTTTACCTGGAGCACTCCACCACAACAACCCCATTCAAGATGGCTATGCTCGTGTCACGGTGGAGGACATAGTCCAAGGGTTTGAGGACACGGAGATTGACATTGCTACACCGAAGGGAGAAAAGACTTGGAGATGTCAAGCGCCATTTCATTCTATGGCAAAAGAAGTTTATCAAGTTTCCAGGCGAGGCGCCAAGGACAACAAGTCCACCCCCCTACGGTGGTGGTGGTGGCGGTGGCGGTGGTGGTGGTGGTGGTGGTGGTGGCGGTTCACCTACACCTCCGTCACGTAGCCGACGCCGCCCCAGCCCACAACGTCCGCGGGTGATCATCCGCCGCCCCCCAGTCCTCGTCCGGCGGGTGATCAGACGCCGCCCCCCAATCCACCTACGGCAAAGAGGCAGAAGCAGTCCTGGATTATTAACCCGGACCCTTATGTACCTAAGACCACAAAGGTACCGGAGCCATCACTGAAGCCTCTCCCCACAAGGCCTTGGGAACGTAGTGCCGAGGAAGTCGACGCGGCCGCGGCTGCTGATTTGGAGAAATGGAAGGCGGACTGCAAGAAGAAAAGAGAGCCCGAGCCCAAGCCAATATTTTCTGATAAGCAAAAGAAGTGGGCTAAGTCATTTTTGAGCACACCGTCCCAAGCCGCGAAGAATCTGCCTAACGACTATGCACGTGAACTTCGCAGGCAGGCACTCATGTTCAAGGAGAACAAAGAGCGGAGAAGGCGAAAGTAAAAAAGCGGAAACAAGTTGCCCAGCTCGGGAACAAAGTAAACAATCGATTGCCCGCTTATAGTGGAAGCCTTCGTCCGGATGACCCGAGATCATACAAGCTGCGGCAACACAGGATTGGTATGAACGAGTGCCGAGAACAAGCGCCAACTTAGGTATTACTCTTCGTGAACTGTTAGGCCTTGATGAGGCGCCGATGAAGGAGGTAGTAATTACATATGTCAAGAATGGGCCTCTCGTCGAGCCTGCGCAGAAAAGGATCTACGACCAAATGAAAGGTCTGCTGAATTGGTACAAGGGTTACATAAAAATAAAACGCCAAAGAATATATTTATGCGGAAGTTAGACATGAGCATCACTTCAAACATTACTATGTACAAATTGCACTGAGTGAATTGTTCCAGCTTTTCAATCTGCGCGAGCTCGACAAATCTATCATCGGTTGCTACGTTCGTAAGTGATTTATTAATTTCTACCCCATCTCGTTCATATTGCCTGCACTATATATATGTCCTAACTATATTGTTGTGTCCGCTATTATACATGCAGAATGAAGATTAAGGAATGCAGAGTAAGGAACATCCATGATGTTGGGTTCATTGACCCACACATCGTTAATGGACATGTGTTGGAGCGTCACCCGCCGACGTGGAGGCAGACCTGTGGCAGTTTCTTACAAAGCAGGAACTCAAAAGTGATATTCTATTTCCTTACCATTTTGGGTGAGTGTTTCTGTCTTGAGCACATTCTCTTTTGTTTACTCCATGCATGGTATGTGGCGGCTAATCGATGAGTTATGCATGACGTCTGTGCATGTATCGTGTCCGCAGGTTCCACTGGATTCTGCTAGTAATTAAAGTTAACACCTCAGAATGTCTCGTCCACGACTCTCTGAATATGGATCCAAAGCTTTGGGGCGACATGAGAAGAATGCTGCAGAAGTAATTATTTTCATTCATTTGCGCTCTATATCGATCGGCCTATTTCGTTCATTTCCTAATATCAAGTAACTAATAACTCTCTTGTTCATTTAATTTTATTTGCCTCGTAGGGTTTGGAGACGGTTCGTAGATACAAAGGCCGGTGAATTCAAAAAAGAGCTAGAATTCAAAAGGTTAAAGCCTAAGAATGCTGGGGATATTCAGCCACCGGAGACCAATCTATGTGGATACTATGTTCGTGAGATGATCCGAGATACACCTCTGGCGGGTTCCGAGTGATACCAATGCTCGGAGGAATAACCTCCGTGGATGCTTAGTCCGAAGCTCGCTTCCGACCACTTCAAGAGGAACTAGCTGGATGGTTCAGCAGGAAGTCCTCCATCCTAAAGGAGAACACTATTACGAGGACGTAGAACTTTATATGGATTAAATCATGTATGGAAACTTGTTCAAAATTGTATATGGTCATCCGATGATATTGAATATATATTGTATATTCCTCTTGAATTCTTTTGGTTCTAATTTCAAATTTATTTGAAATTGTACATTCATATGCATGTATGTAGTACCATAGAATATATGAAACTCCTTCAAAATTAAAATAAAGCACAAAAGAAATAAAACAATACAAATTAAACAGAAAACAGGTTTAGGGGGGCTAAAACCCTAAACCTGCGGCGGCCTTTAGTCGCGGTTGGCCAGAAGAACCGCGACTAAAGGTCCTCCGCCCCGACGGCCGCCTGGCGCCCACGTGGACGGGCCGTTAGTCGCGGTTCTTAAGCAGCCGCGACTAAAGGTGGGGGGCTTTAGTCGCGCTTATTTGGTCGCGGTTGCGCAACCGCGACTAATGGCAGTTGCGAACCGCGACCAAAGGCCTTTTTTCCACCAGTGTTGCTAGAGCTTTCTAGGCTGAACTTTAACCTTGTTAGCATCCTTCACCTCAAGGAGCTCAAGGACCTCTCATTGTAAGTCTTCTTCTCATAAATTGAACTTTTCTCATTGATGTTTATCCTAGTTCTTCACTATAATAAAACTAACACGTACATATGAGTTTATTATATGTTGTAGATATTGTGTCGTATGTCTTTTCGTATGCTAGCTAGATGGCTTTTTTGGACACGGGCCATTTGTAATGTGCCAGTGTTGTCTCCTAACCTTCAAGTATTGTCATTTAGGATCTTTACCACCGTCTTTCTTAAGCTGGAATTGTCTTTGGAAATTATGCAAACTGTTATTGATGCTTAGTCGGACATTAATCCTCAAGAGTATGAATGATTTCGACATTGCTTTCGGAGTGACCTGTTGTGGTTGTCTTTCACTGTGCAAGATATAATATATAATTTTAGATTTTTTGCAAAATTAAATAAAATAGCATCGGAGACACATGATACTATTTTTGTTATCTTATTGGCATTGAAAAGGGAAAGGACTCTGGAGACAATTGAATACACACACACAATAACTCTTGCTATGATTTTAATTTTAAACTAAATATCATATATTCAACGAAATAGTCCTTTTGCCACATCATCATCTTGGCCAACTAGCTAGACAATATACCAGATAAGAGTTAAAACAAAATCTACTCAAGTAGAAGTAGGACATGTACATAGGGCATAGATAGGGTAACCCGCCTGAAGAAGTAGAAACGTCGTCGGTATTCATAAGATTGTTATGTTAAAATAGCTATTTTCACATGTAGATGGTGGAGCGACCTATATGAGACCGTGAAGCTACCATATGCTCGTGACCGTATGGTGGAGATCTACTTTTGGACTTGTGGAATGCTCCATGAGGAGGAGTACTCTCGTGCACGGATCCTATTCGCCAAGGTGTTTGGAATGGTGTCGCTTCTAGATGATACTTTTGATGTCCATGCCACATTAGAGGAGTGCCACAAGCTGAATGAAGCAATGCAAAGGTAGACTACTAGTTATCTGATTCATGAGTTATTAGATCTATCTCTCACTCTCACTTCATCTCTGGACCTTGTATAAATGATCTCTAATGGGTATCATTTTACTATCTATTCGTAGATGGGATGAAAATGAGGTTTCCATTCTACCAGAATATCTTCACATGTTGTACATCAAAACTCTTGGCAATTTCAAAGAGTTTGAGGATGCGTTGGAACCAAACCACAAGTATCGCATGGCCTACATTAAAAAAGCGGTATGGTGCCCTATATTGAGATACAGTTTCAACTGTAAAGTGTATGAGCATGTGTATGTACAATGAATTATTTTATCTCTCTTCCTAATATTTATCAGAGATACTAATTCATATTTCATATGTTTCAAATTATGACACAGTACAAGCTGTCATCAGAATATTACCTACGCGAGGCTGTCTTGTCTAGCAAGAAATATCGGCCGAGCTTCAAGGAACATGAGGAGATATCCATTATGACCTCGGGTCTACCGATGCTTACTCTCGTGACACTAATGGGCTATGGTGATGTGGCAAGCCAAGAGGTATTTGAATGGGTAGACAGAGTTCCTGGAATGGTCCGCGCTGGTTCACAGGTCACTCGCTTCCTCAACGACATGTCTTCTTACAAGGTATATATGTTGGCAAACAAAATAAACACAAGTTTGCATATTAAAATGTGATATGATGTACATTCATTGTGTGGTGCGTGCGCATATCTGTATACTCATCAGATCAGTGGCGGAGCTTGGGCCAAAATTCTGGAGGGGCAATGGGCTGAGGGGGGGCTAAGTTATGAGGTCTGGTCTTATTTTCATGTACTTATGGCCCAAATGCCTAGGGGTACTAATGGATTTCTTCATGTGATTGGGGCGGTGGCCCAGGTTGCACTCCATGAAGCTCCGCCACTGCATCAGATGCACCCCTTTTACGTACATATATATGTATGCAGTTGGGCAAGCACAAGAAGGATATGCCTAGCGCCGTGGAGTGCTACATGATAGAGAATGACTCAACGGGTGATGAAGCTATGGCGGCTGTCGCCGCACTCCTAGAGAATAGGTGGAGAATATTGAACCAGGTGACTATGAAGATAGACCGTGCACTGTTGCCGGCAGCAGAGGTGGTGGTGAACATGGCAAGGACAAACGAGATCATTTATCTCAAAGGCAGGGATGCCTACACCTTTGGTAGCGACCTAAAGGACCTCGTCACCGCACTCTTCCTCAATCCGGTACCCCTTTTAGGCTATGTTGTAATCAACCAAGATGGATACGATGGTGCCGTGTACACTTAAGTACATATCCATGATGTCCATGTAATAAGGTAACTCATCTATGTGTGGCTACAGCCTAAGCCTAGTTAGATCCATAAAATAAACACACTCCAGTGAATGTATCAGTATCCATGTCACAGTGTGTTCATCATATATTTCTTTTTTTTGCAGGGAAAAAGGAATTCTCATTACTCAAGGAGGCTTCTCAGCGAGAGCCAGATTTACAACAAAATCCATCCCGGCAGTAAGCCAGACTCCTGTGCGTGGAGTGCTACGGCCATAGGCGGCCAGCTCATGACTAATCCTGTTCTGCAGACGGCTACAAAGAGTAAAAGAGATCTCCCTAGCATCGCTTCCAGCCAACCTATGAATCTCCTCTATAAGTGCACGATGTGATGATCTATCCATCTCGCGCGCTGTAATCATCGACACCGCCTCCGCGCTATCCAACTCAACCAGAATAGGTAGGTTAGATCGGTGCAAGGCCAGCTCCAAGCCTTCTCTGCACGCTGCTAGCTCCGCCTCTAAAGCATTGTCGCATGTACGTAGCTCCCTACATGCGCTGTAGATAATCTCGCCTCTGTCATCACGCAGGATCATACCTCCTCCCGCCGCACATGTGGCCGCTATGTAGCTCCCATCCGTGTTCAACTTAACCCAGCCCGGTTGGGGCGGTACCCAGTGTGTGCGCACCTTGGGCGCCGTACTTTCTGGAGCGCGTGGTGGTGAAGGCAGGACCACCATCTTCCCTTTCTCTAGGTTACCATCAGGATGTTGCTGTATGCACAAGAGTGAGTTGATGTATCCGTGCAAAAAGCGTCGAGAGGCTTCGGCAGTGGGCGGCGCCTTGTCGTGTGTGATCTCATTCCGGACATGCCATACTCTCCACATGGTCATGAGCACCACCAGTCTCGCCGTCTCATCCAAGGGGTCCAGCAGTGAAAAGATCCACTCTAGGCCAGTGTTGACAATGGCCTCCACCTTGGGATGTTCCAGTCCAAGGCCATAACTCGCCAGAGCTCTCTTGCCAGGGGACACCTGCAAAGCGCATGGAATCCATCCTCGCTTTCAACACCACACAAGGGGCAAATATCAGTAAGCTCGAGGTGTCGCGAGGCTTTATTGGCCCAAGTAGCAAGTGAGTTGGTGACGACTCTCCCAGCGAACACGCGTACCTTAGGGGGAGCAGGGCACCCCCATATGATCTTCCAGATGGCGCGACGACCATCCGGTGCCCTGCTCGTGGCGGAAGCGGGCGACTTCCGCGCCGTCCATGGCCAGGCGGTAGGCGGACCGAACGGTGAAGATACCGTTCCTCTCCGGTGCCCATGCAATAATATCCTCGGTGACGCGGGTCGACGTACGGATACTGGTGATGACGTCGACATCCGCAGGGAGGAAGTAGCGGCGGAGCAGGTCCATGCGCCAGGACCCCTCGCCATCCAGGAGCTCCGCCACCCTCCTTAGGCGGCACGTACCCTGCAGGGGTATGGGTTGGCGTGATGGCTCCCTAGGTAGCCACCGGTCATGCTGAATCGCCTGCCAAGTCGGAGATGCATTCCCCGAGAATACCGTATCTTCGAGGCGCCCGTCGTGATAGTATCTTGCCTTGAGAACCTGCGCACACAAGCTAGTGGGATTAGTTAGCAAACGCCAAGCCTGTCTCGCTAGGAGCGCCTGGTTGAAGAGGCGGAAATCTCTGAATCCCAAACCACCCTTGCTTTTCTGAGCTTGTATCCTTAGCCATGCTATCCAATGTGTTTTCCGCTTGCCTTCCGATGCCCCCTACCAAAAATTCCGGACCATTCTGTTCAGATCATCGCAGACAGACATAGGTAACTTGAAAACGCTCATAATATACGTAGGGATGGCCTGAGCTACTGCCTTGATCACAGTCTCCTTGCCAGCCTGAGAGAGGGTGTCCACCCACGCAATAATCCTTTTCAACAACCGGGACTGCAGATTCTGAAATTTATCTCACGACATGCGCCCCTCAGGCGTTGGAAGGCCTAGTTACTTTTCCTCAAAAGTAACAGTACCAATATGGAGAATATCTCTCACCACATCTTGCATCATGGCTGGACACGAAGTGCCAAACAGGGCACTACATTTAGACGGATTAATATATTGTCCAGTGGCCTTTGCATATGTATTTAGCACTTGTTGGACCTTTTTAGCTTGGTCCGCCTCTGCCTTGAAGAAGAGCAACGTATCATCTGCGAATAATAAGTGAGACACTCCCGGCGCTCTTCGGCATATTTTTAGTGGGGTATAATCTCCTCTTTGCTCTCCATCTTTCAACAATGCAGATAGACCATCAACCACAAACAGGAACAAAAACGGGGACAAAGGGTCACCTTGCCGTAGCCCGCGCGACGGTGCAAATGATTCCAAGAGGGTTCCATTGAATTTCACTGTATATCTCACCGAGGTGACGCAAGCCATAATCCAGTCCACCCACCGGCGAGCGAAGACCATCTTTTTCATCATTCGCTCCAAGAAGATCCAGTCCACCCTGTCATAAGCTTTTGATAAATTCAGCTTATATGCACAGAAGCTCTGGCTAGGGTCCTTCTCCTGCTGAATAAAGTGGAAACACTCAAAGGCAATTAGTGCATTATCTGTATTCATCCTTCCAGGGACAAAGGCACTTTGTTAAGGAGAGATAATATTATCCAAAATAGGTCTCAGTCGATTCACCAAACACTTTGACACCACCTTATATATGACATTGCATAGGCTTATTGGACGAAACTCAGTTAGCCTCTCCGTGTTATCCACCTTCGGGATGAGAACAATGGAAGTGTCATTCACCCCCTCAGGCATGATCCCTGTACGAAAAAATTCCCGCACTCATGCCATAACCTGTTCTCTCATAACTGCCCAGTTCCTCTGGAAGAAGCGGGCTGGGAATCCATCCGGCCCTGGCGCCTTGAGTGGTCCAATCTGGAAGAGAGCATCAACTATTTCCTTGTCTGAAAAATCTGCGCACATGCCATCATTCATACTGTCAGTCACACGAGTCTGTATCAAATCTATAACTGGATCCGCACATAGAGAAGAATCAGCAGTAAAAAGCTTAGAAAAGTAGGCCGTGGCCATAGCCGCCATGGAACCATGGTCCCTGCACGTGACCCCTGCCTCATCAATGAGTGCCTTAATGCGATTTTTCCGCGCACGCCACACCGCTTTCCAGTGAAAAAATTGAGTGTTGCGGTCGCCTTCCCTCAGCCATGCAATACGAGACCGCTGCATCCACAACATCTCCTCTCTGTATAGCAGCTCGTTCATGCGGTCGGTCTCCTCCCGTATGTCCTTCATATCTGCATTCATCGACATAAGCTCCTCCAAGCGGGAGCGAGATTTGTTAATTTCCTTAATCACATTACCCAAATTTTTGCAGCTCCAATCTTGCAGTTTTTTCATCAAGTTACCCAAACCGGAAGCAATATCACCAAGATTCAGCATAGCACCCAACTCAGTCCATGTGTTCATAATTACCTCGGGCAGGGATGAGTCCCGTTCCCACATTACCTCATACTGTCTGCATCTCTTGCCTGTTGCCTGGCTCATCTCCTCGAGCGCGCATCGAAGCAAGATGGGTAAGTGGTCCGAGCTGGGCGCCACCAGGTGCTCCACCCTGGCATGAGCGAAGACATCTCTCCACATGTTGTTGGCCACAGCGCGATCGAGGCGGACCTTTACATTAGCCCGTCCCCCCTCGACGATTATCAAAAGTATAGGGCAGACCTGCAAAACCAAGGTCACCCAAACCACAAACCTCAAGGACATCTCTGAAATCAAGCATCTGACCTGCTGAACGCGGTGTGTCGGAGAAGTGCTCAAAACTCCACATCGCTTCGTTAAAGTCTCCCACAACGACCCACGGCATGTTGGCCTTTTGGTGAAGATCACGGAGAAGGGACCACATGCGATGACGGTCCTCCGTCTGTGGCTCGCCGTAGACACAGGTAAGCCTCCAGGGTGGCTCACCCGCCGTACCAGTTACATACGCATCAATATATCGTTCATTTATTTCTTTCACATCAAGACTCAAAGACTCATGCCAATACAAAGCAAGACCACCACTACGACCGACACAATCAAAAGCATCAAAACCTTTCAAACCTAACCTAGCACGAAGACGTTTCATTTTATTCAAGTCTACATACATTTTCCCTCGAAGAAGTTAAATATATGTACTGTGTATTCAGTTCATCCCTTTAAAGTGTCATCAATTGAAATCAATTTTTACGATGCCATAAATTCATTCTAGCCGAACTTGGAGTGCTGCCAAGTGCGTGGAGAAACGGGTTGCGAAATAAAAACATGCGATGTGGCACCAGAGTGACAGAATGTAGACAAATAAAAGATAAAATGTGGCACAAGTTGGGTTAATGGGGTAAAATGGATGAAAATACTGGTAGAATGGATGAAAATAACTTGAACAAGGTAATCCAAATCAAAATTTTGGAAGATGAGCTAAAAAAATGGAATCAACTTTAATAGTATATAGAAGACCTTAGACCTAACTTTTGTTGGTGGTATGCATATCTCTTTTGCTCTCGTTTGTGTATACAATCATGTAACCCAAATTTTATAATATTATCCCAAAATAAGTATAATTCTTCAGGGATTTACAAGGGTATTAATCATATCAAGTAACCCATCTCTGTGTGGCGAAATACTGAATGCTTCTTCTCTCTCTTTTTTGAATCTCCAGCATGCATATGCATTGATAAAGACTGAATAATTGTGCATACTATACAATCAAACCAAACAGCAGTTGCTATTCCTCGAAAAAAATCATAAAAACCCAGGAGTTGCTGTAATTAAAAAGTATATTTCTGTTTTGGTAAAACCAAAAATAATACTGTAGATGTTAGTGTCTTGCAACAAATGCACTGATTACAGATTTGACGGTGCTAATAGCGCTAGCGTTTTGCAGGCAAAATGTACACATGTTAGGCCAGCCATTATTATGTTCACAGAAAGACATCGGCAAGTTTTCTGGCATTATATCAAATACTGCGATGTACACAAGAAATACTCCATTGTACAACTGTTCTAACTAGCACTGTATCCAAACCTGAAACTATTGTAACTAGCACTGTGTCTACAAACCAGAAACTATGATTCCGGACCAAACTAACTACATGATGCTAATGGGGAATCACTAAATCTCACCAGGCCTCTTAGCGATGCCAGTTTATCATCATAACTCGGGAGTTGTTTCGGGTAACAATGACTTGCGACAAGGTGACAATCAAATCTCGGTCACTACGTCACTGCGCCTCTTTGTCATGTCAGTTCATCACCATATACAAGTCCGTGAGTTCTTTCGAGTAACACTAAAATATCAATCTGCAAGAATACACTGGCATCACCAGACTCCCTTGAGCGACAGTGAGATGACCATCTCCTCATCCGATGGCCGCTTGTCGTGACTGCTGGCGAAGCTGCAAGAGTATTTAACTGGCTGTTGTGCTTCTACTTCATTGATTAACCAACCAATGCAATAAACCAAACAAGAACCTTTCAGATTTCAGAATATTTGCTAGATTATTGGTGATATAAATACAGTAACTGGTGAAGACTCTTGAAGGATTTGTTCAGTTGTCAGTTGTCACTCACCGGAGTCTACTTGCTTAATCTTCTTAGATGGACTAGCCTCGTCCAATGTGAGTCTTCTCTTCAAACCGAAGGTGATCTCATCGGTAAGTAGCTCTTCGCCTGCTTTTGACTGAGTGGAGCTGTTGTGTTGGAGCTTGCTCTTCTTGGAACAATTTTCGGTCTCCAACCCAGGCTTTCGCTTTGAGGACAGAACAACTCTGGGCTCTAACAGAGATATTATTTGCAGATTCAGATCAAAATTTCACGGAAATATCACATTTTGTTTAACTTCTTCAAGTGCAGTAGACATAAACGCGTTCTTGTACCATAAACAGATGACGTACTGAATCACATGATCAGGAAATAACACTTGATGTGAGATAATTGCTTCGCAACAACCACATGAAAATGCTGCAAATCTATGAACAAGAACAGTATAGTTGAGTTGATAGCTACCACGACACTTTAATATCCCAACGCATTTAGTGATAATCAGTATCCAACTTGCTCAAATAGATTAGTACTTAGTACTACTATATAATGTGTACTAACATATGAAACTGAACAATTGGACCCTGAACAATTATTTATACTACTAGTTTAAAGGAGCAAAAAATTCAGAGAATCAGAGAACAGCAGTCAAAAGGTTGCTACTGACATCTAGTGGCACGCTAAATGGCACGATGCAAACATGCAATCTTCCCGGAAAGGGAGGCGCACCTGGGGGCGAAGGTACGGGCCCTCCGTCGACGGCGACGGGCTCGGCGGGGTCGGCACCCGTGGGCTGCCCGCCCGTGGCGAAGAAGGCGAGGAGCTCGCCCCAGGTGACCGCCAAGGAAACGTAGCCGGAGCCGCAGCTCAGGAAGTAGCCGTTGAGGCCGACAGTGGCCGGGTCCAGCCCCAGCGCGAGGCCCACCTGGGCGAGGTCCACCCAGTCGCCTCCCTCCACCTCGATCGCCACCGACGGGGCGGCATCGGGCGGCGAAGCAGACCCGCGCAGGTGCACGGTCAGGAGCGACGGCGAAGCCATCAGCGGTGCTTCTGCCTCGCACTATCGGGGAGAGAGGGAACGGAACAACGGCGAACGCCCTGGTTGCTTTCTCGCCGCCGCCGCTGCTGCTGCTGGGTGCTGGCGCGTTGGGGCTGAGTCGGAGGGGATTCTGTAATCGGGACATGTATTGTTTGCGTAGGCGGAACCTTGGGCCGGCCCAGGCGCGGGGGCGGGACACCGAATGTTTTTTATATCTTTTTTTTTGCTTTTTATACTTTTCTGTTTCTTTTTTTTTACTTCTTCAAAATAATTCGCAGCTTCAAAAAAGTTTCAAATTTATCAGTAAATTTTTATAAATTTTAAAGAAATCACAAAATGTTTTGTAGATTAAAAAAGTGTTCATGATTTCGAAAAAAATGTTTGCATTTTCAGAGAAATGATCACAATTTTGCAAAAACTGTTTGGCAAACAAAAAATGTTCATTGTTTTCCGAAACAAATTCTTGCATATTCTTAAAATGTTCGTGAATTCAAATATATTCATAATGTTTTCGAAAATTTTCACAAAAATCGCAAAATGTTGATGAATTACAAAAAGTTCACCAGTTCAAAAAATGTTCCAGATTTAAAAAATTGTATATGTATTCAAAAAATGTGGATGAATTTCAAAACATGGTACCAAATTTCAAAAAATGTTCAATGATTCCAAAATGTTGTCTATTCCAAAAACAAATGTGGGCTACTTTCACTAAAAGTTAAAAAAAAAACATGTTCACGGACTTGGTAAATGTACCCGATTTAAGAAAAATGATCATGCAATTTTTAAACAATGTTCAAGAATTTGAAAAATGTCTACAAATTAGAAAAATATTTATAATTTAAAAACCGATTCACGTTTTCTAGAAAATACTAGTCACAAATTTGAAAAGATGTTCGCAAAATAAAATGAAAATAATTAAATGAATAATAAATGAAAAGAAAAAATGAACATGAAAAAAGAAGAAGGAATGAAAATGAAAATAAAAAAATGAACGAATGAGAAAATAGCAGAAAAAACCGAAAGGAAAAAAAAAACCGATCTCAGAAGGTTCTAGAACTTTCCCAAAACTAGAGAGGAACTAGTTGGGCCAGCCCATAGTATGTACATAGCGGGAGACGCCCTGTTCCACGCGCGAGCAAATGCCCACCTCGGCGTTGTAGCAACTGTTACTGGGCTCCTTAGGGCTGGCCCATCACCTGGTTTAGGCCTGGTAACGAAATGCCCAACACTCGTGTTTCCAAAGATTTTGGACCCAGCTACACTGGAATGTTTGGCTATCAGAGAGACCTTGGCGTTGGCTGATGATCTTTATGAGAGAAGAATACACATGGCGTCGGACTGCCAGGCGGTCCTCGACGACATTCATCAAAAGAATCCTGCGGTCTATGGTGCCATCATACATAGGAAGAACATTCTTACTAATTGTAATATTATTCATGAATTTAGGAGCTCGAACGTCGAGGCTCAAAAACTCGTGAAGCATGCATTATCCCTAGGGGCTGGTCGCCATGTTTGGTTAGTTCAGCCCAATGGACTTGATTTTGTCCCTATAAACCTTGTGACGGTTAAATAAAAAGCTTTGGTGTTTGTCTCAACAAAAGGAAGAGTCTAGGCGGGACCATGCCCGGCTTTGAACCAATTTTAATCGTTTCTAGAAAATATTATTGTTTCATAGAAAAAATCAATGAATGCTAAGAATTTTAAAACTTTTTAGCAAACTCAAAATATTCATGAATTTTTAAAATATTTACTAATATTTAAAATATTAATTTTATATAAAATCATTAGTTTGAAACATTCATGATTATATAAAATGGTTCATAAAATTTTGAAACTTTTCATGAATTTTACAAATATCCACACTTCTTAAATGTTCATAAATTTAAAATATTCAAACAAATTAATAAAATGTCCCTGAACGTACATGGATTTTTTTAAATCATGAAATTAGAAAAAGATGGTGAAAAGAAAAATACAACACATAAAGGAAACAATATCCACTATAAAAATTAAATGGAAAAGGCGAAAAGATAAAAATACAACAGGAATCTGAAAAAATCAAAAAGAAAGAACAAAACTAGGAAGAAGAAAAAAAACCTTGACGCCCAACCCATGTGTGGCCCTGATCCAACTATGCAGAAAGAAATGAAAAGGCGAAACAGAATAATAATGCGCCCTGTCGTGCCTCGCACAGGGCCAAACTAAACCAGTGACATGGGGTGTGTGTTTGCTCCATATCTACCGTGTTACACGCACAGTAGGATCCGCACGAGACAATGGGCCTCGATATAGCACCATTGGGTGGAACACTGTCAGGTTTGTATGAATCACCAAATATAAGACGCCTCTAACTACTAACCCTTGCAAGATAGTAACGAATCAAAGTGGTCACTTCACACAAAGAAGATCATCACCCAAATTCTACTTATAACACATAGGCTCACAGTCTCTGTTGGAAAAGGCAGTGCCTAGGAGGCGCTTAGGCACGCCTAGGCGCTAGGCAATGGCCAAACGCCTCGCCTAGGGCATAAATGGAGGTCTAGGCAGGGCAAGCAAGGAATTGCCTACCCAAGCAAGAAATCATGCCACATACTACACTGATATGCCAAACGGGTTATATTCCAATGGCAGTAGATGGTAATTAACTTATTTATATGCTCTAAACTAATATCAATACCCATATAATAATCACAAATGCACTACGAGTAAAAACTATATCACCGTCTAGGCCACGCCTAGGGCGCTTAGGCACCGCCTAGGCACTAGGCGAAGGCCAACCGCCTCGCTTACGCCTACCGCTTTTTCCAACCTTGTAGTCACAGTCGACATCTACAGTGTATGCCCCTCAATTGGGTCTTGTTGCCACAAGATACACAAAGGCTCACACTTTAGCGAGGAAATGTACATCCATGGACTTTGATCAGAAAACATGCACATAAGATGTGGCACATCTGTTGGGAAATATGAAGACATCATGTCCATTAAAGTCTCTCTGTCCACATTTTCTCGCACTTGTTTTTCATTAACACTTCTCTTCTTCTTGATTTTCATTCCAACCATCATCTGTTGTTCATCTTCTACCTGACTGACTCCCTCTTCTGTTTGCATGCATTCCTCATCAATAGTTAATTTGAAAGGGGTTACACAGGGTGTCAACTTTGTCTTTATGCTTTCCTCTTGCAACACTAGTCCAGACTTGTACCACTTTGCTATACAAACTTCCTTGCGGAATATACAACCCCTGCGACTTATAGTTGTTCAAACCAATAGTGTACAACCCCTTTCATGTCCATCCTTTTCATCATCTTCTTTTTTGAATTCAACCTCCTTTAAGGCATCCATAGCCACTTTTCTACCTCCACCACCATTCCTTCCAGATTGATTGGTAGAAGTATTACATATGTCACTGTTTTTTCACTCATCATGCCAAACATTCTTTCATGTGGTATCTTGGAAGCATCTCCGTAGAACACTTTAACTCCCACAATTTCTTAGAAAGTTTGGAACATCCCCTGCCAGTCCACATACAAAAGCAGGCCAAAGCAGGATGTTAACTGATGTAAGATATTCCACCTGCACCATTGGGTGTGCGAGTTTCTGATCTGAACCCAAATCTCATGTAGCTTGTGAAAAAGCCTCCAAGCTCTCATTCCACTCAATTACATTAATAATGATCCCCTCATTGACTAAATCAAACCTAGGATAGCCTGGAAGTTCCTCCACTAGGATATGTGTTGGAAATTTAACAACGACGGTGCACTTATCAATCTCTTTAATCAGCCAAGGTCAATTTAGGACGGTAAAAAATTAAGCCATTATCCACCCCTCACACGCCCTTAGCATTCTTGGCTGTTATATCACATGCTTGAGTAGTTTTGGGCTGTCGATTACTACCTAATTAATTGCGCGCTTACTCAATAATGGGTTGGCTATCATAAGGGGTAGCTTCGGTGAAAAAAATCAGACTATTCTAGTTAACCGGGCCATGTGCAAACGTAGGAAGCCCCTGTAGCTTCAAGTAAGCATGGTCATGGGGAGAAAATATAGTCATCAAAGGGGCACCGATGAGTGGAGCTAGAAAAACCCTGGTTACGCCGAAAACATCGGTGTAATATGAGTTTCTCTAATGAATTCTCCTCTCTTGATTGTTATGGTAGTTGGGTTGTCTTTGCCCATCATAACCCACACCGTTTTCCTTGATTTTAGTGCATCAACATATAATTGGAAAATTATTAATTTATGGTTTCCTAAACATTTCAAGGTCCTCGCTAATGAACTTTCACGAGAAGTATGGTTCAAAGAGGAGAAGGATAGCAATGAACACATACCTCCTATAAGAATGGATATAATGGAGGATATGGGAGTATGGAACTTATGATAAGACATTAGTGTTTATGCTTTCAATGCTTGAGAAGACTGTGTATTTATTGTATTACAGTTGCCCTCTTGCCCACAATGGTTCATGGTGCAACTAAAACTCCTAGCAGGTTGGAACACATGTATTTACCTTTTTTGTCAGAGTTGTATGTATTCTTGTCATGAAAATTCAGTTGGAAGTTGTACTTAAATTCAGCACAACTCAGTTTTTATTGAAGTTTCATGTTCCATGGCACCTTATATTTATTGAAATTTTTACCATTTTATTGGACAAATGGATGGACACAACATCAATGATCTAGTTAGTTTTATAAATCACAAAGAACTCTTGGGCTAGCTCCGATTTTGATATTTCCTTGGCTTCCACACAAACTGTACCACAATTCTTGAGAACTCTAGGTCTATAGGTACTTCCACATGATAAAAACCCAGCCCAGTGCAACACTACCACACATATATCCATAAGATGAGGCAAGGGCATGCTTCCACGAGAAGGTTTGTCATCTTACAGATGAAACAAACCATGGGCTTCTTGTAACCTTCTTATCATGACTAGGTTCACCATAGTTGAAGATTATCACAATAGCAAAAGCTTCACTTGGATCCTTGACTGGAATCCTTTGCTACTTGTGAGCTGCATTGGGATTTTCCACGAAGAGAAGGGTGAAGCAATATAGTAGTGGATACTATTTCCCTCACTAAGGATCAAGGTTATCGAACCAATAGGAGAACCACGCAAATGCCTAGTGAATAGTACCTACACGCATAAGATCAAATACTTGCACCCAACACGGACAAGAGGGTTGTCAATCCCCTTAAACTCGCTACTTGCAAGGATTAAATCTGGTAGTAATAGATAGATAAATTGCAAACTAAAATAAAAGAAGTAAAATTGCAGGGAAGTATTTTTTTGTTTTTGTAATATGATTTGAATAGACCACGAGGCCATAATTTTCACTAGAGGCTTCTCTCTCATAAAAATAGCATACGGTGGGTAGACAAATTACTGTTGAGAAATTGTTGGAAAAGCGCATAGTTGTGATGATTTTAATGGCAATGATCATGTATATAGGCATTACGTCTGTGACAAGTAGACCGAAACGATTTTGCATCTACTACTATTACTCCACCAATTGACCGCTATCCAGCATGCATCTATGGTATTAAGTTTATGACAAACTGAGTAACACTTTAAACAAGATGGCATAGCAATATGATTTAACCCCATCATTTTACCCTTAGTAGCAACAATACAAATACGTACCTCGCTACCCCTGTTGTCACTGGGTGAGGACACCGCAAGATTGAACCTACTACAAAGCACATCTCCCACTAAAGATAAATTGATCTACTTGGCCAAACCAAACAGATAGATCGGAGAGAAATACAAAGCTATAATAATCATGCATAATAAAGTTCAAAAAAGACTCAATTACTTTCAGTGAATATCCCAATCATAAATTGTCGGTTTCTAAGAACCTACATATGAGTTTTGAGCAACAACCCTTTGCGAGTTCGGCCAGGGACCGAACACGTCCACCAATCCTAAGTCATGGATGAATATGGTGGATGAACTACAGATGAACACAAGGAACTACCCAGGTTCGTGCCACCTTCTTTGTGTAATACCCTACTTCTACTTTGTTTTGTATTGCAATGGTATGGAGCTACAATGTGTTTGTTACAAGATGAGAAGATCGGCCTATGTCTCCTCCTAGGCCAAAAAGATCGGCCCCCTATGAGTCTCGGGTCTCCCCTATTTATAGCGTCGAGGGAGGCCTTGCCGAGGGTTCTGATTGGTTGAGTATACATTGGAGTAGACTTGTGTAGCATGTACCATGGCGGCATGGTTGCCCATGGCATGCTTGTATGAGTGATGACGACGTCTTTCCGGGGCAGCGTGTTACCCCCGGATACTTGCCTGCCTCCTTTGGTATTCGTCGGTTAGTGGTGAAGTACCGCCACTGTTGCATCATGGACAACACATGAGTCTTATCATGACCACCACAGATGACTTGGTTTACACGGATCCCTTAGGAGCATAAGCGGGAGGCCTGAGCGGTACACCCTTAGTCTGCCACCTAGCCTCAGCAATCGTCCTTTGGGAATGGATCACCGCTCGTCTGCCTTGGGGACGAGGTTCTCCCCTCTCGGACGTGTTGACGTGTCCTTCGTGGGAAGGCCCCGGGAAGTAATCGTAGGAGCACAACTGGTATCATCTTCTCAGGACGCTCCGTACCACCGCAGGGCCAAGTCCGCCGGATGTTGTGGAGCTCTTCCAAGGCTTCCCTTCATGCACACAAAAACATACGGCCCGATTTGTTTTTTTAGGCCCACTACACCAGAATGTTATTACCCTAGTTTTGTTTACGCTGACAGTAGCCTCCAGGCCCATCTCTCTCTTGCCCAGTGGTAGTAGCGAAGAGGGGGATGGGGCCAAGCAACCCCAGGGATATGACATGTGGCAACTTGGGCCTTCTCATGGGGACTATCAAAACTAGCCTCGGCTCTGTCATAAGAGCGCAGGATTAATCGATTACCCTACGAGAGCAAGGGTCGTCTCCTTCAGGGGATGTGTAGTCGCACGGACGACCCAAACGAGGGTGTCATTTGACCGCTATCACCGTGAGAAAGTAAGAGTTGTTTTTCTCATCCTTTGTTGTTTTCTTCATCCTGGTGTGATTTAACCGTAGTCTTCCCTCCGTTGCCAGTTTGGACGGTTCAGGCGACGAAAGGTGTGGATGCAAGTGTTGCCGAGGGGGTACTTGGCAAAAGGTTGACACGTGTTGCCTCCTGTTGGTCGCTCTTTGCCAAGCACCTTGTAGAGGGAACTCGACAAACATTTGCCGAGTAGCACCATATGACACTCGGCAAACAACGCCGGACACATGGCGCCCTCCGGTGGACCTGTCTTTGCCTAGTATGCCGCCGGAGACACTCGGGCAAACCTTGCTGCCACGTGGCAGGCGCCATTTTCACCGGCTGGCTGTCAAACAATTTTATTTCACCGAGAGTAGCACTGTCTAACACTCGGCAAAGCCAATGCCGTGTTCCAGAGGGAAGACACTTAGGGAAGCTGACTTTGCCGATAGGTGGTATGTCGAGCACCCTTTGCCAAGTGCAACACTCGGCAAACCTGTTACCGAGCGGATATGGGCCTTCGCCGAGTACTCAAATAACCAGATGATTCCAGTAGTCTGCTTTGTCAAGTTGAAATTGTGTTTTTACTCTAAAAAAGGTTGAAATTGTGTTTCAAATGTAGTTGAACTGAGTGGTTTGTCAAAAGGTTGGTTTGGTAAGTTAAGGTCTGGGGAAGGACTAAGTGCCCAGAAATTTAACACCTCAAATTTTGAGGTGTTAAATTTAGAGAGATAGTATACGGAGTTTCATTTTAGTTAAATGGCTAAACCAGCATGGTGTGCATGCTTCCAGGTTTGCACCAAGTAGCACCAACAACAAAGGGCAATTTCAGCTAGAAGATCAGATGTACTGTCGAGATAAGTACTAGCAATACTTTTCTCCGTAACTAATGGAATATTTCAGCACCTTGTCATATTAAGCTAGGCACGAGATTTTCAAAGGCAGCAACATTATTAATTGTTGAGTCAATTACATCACTAGTGCTAGAACTTGGGTGTACATATATGTGGTTCAAGAACTTGGTTTGACGGTGCAAATACGGTGTTGTACACGTCTGCGGTGTGCCAGATTGGCGTAGGGCCTGCTGTCAGTGACGGAAGGGGAGGGCAAGGCGTGTGGCTTGTCTTTTGCGAAAAGCCTCTCAATATTTTTTTCTCACAAAAAAGTCCCTCGAGAGAAACTGTACATAAAAAAGAAAAAAATCGAGTCGTTCGAACTCACGACCTACAGGTCACGTTATGTTATATTCATAAAATGTAATTAGATATCACAAATAAGTGACCTTGTCTATTGTAGTGGTATGCCCAGGCACTTATTTACCCTAAGGTTGGTTTGAATTACCGAGCATGCACTGATTTTTTAGATTAAAATTGCTCAGTTGAAATATATAAAGGATGTGTATCGACACCAAGTCCGTCTAGGTGGGCTGGCAATCCGCAGGTCGCTGGTTTGAACTTCCGGCGAACCAATTATTTTTTGTATTTTTTTGTAAGAGAAAAAATCGAGGGGCTTTAGCAAAATAAAAACAGGGCGCACGCCCTGCCTTCCCTTTTTGTCACTGACAACGGGTCCTGCCATGCTGGCATGCCTAGTCAGTGCCGCAGGTGTATACAATACCGTATTTGCACCATGAATCCAAGTTCTTGAACCCAAAAAAAAGTCAAGTTCTTGAACCACTTATATGTACATCACAAGTTCTAGCACTAAAGTGATCATTTGTGCCAAGTGATACGTCCATTTTGCATCATGCTTTTATATCGATATTTATTGCATTATGGATTGTTATTACACATTATGTCACAATACTTATGCTTATTCTCTCTTATTTTATAAGGTTTACATGAAGAGGGAGAATGCCGGCAGCTGGAATTCTGGGCTGGAAAAGAAGCAAATATTAGAGACCTATTCTGCACAACTCCAAAAGTCCTAAAACTCCACGGAAGTTATTTTTGGAAATAATAAAAAATACTGAGCGAAGAAAATACCAGAGGGGACCCACACCCTGGGCACGAAAGTGGGGGCGCGCCATACCCCCTGGGCGCGCCCCTGCCTCGTGGGCTCCCTGGTGGCCCTCTGGTGCCCATCTTCTGCTATATGAAGTCTTTCGTCCGAAGAAAAATCATAAGCAAGCTTTCGGGTCGAGACTCCGCCGCCACGAAGCGGAACCTTGGCGGAACCAATCTAGGACTCTGGCGGAGCTCTGCCAGGGACACTTCCCTCCGGGAGGGGAAAATCATCGCCATCGTCATCACCAACGCTCCTCTCATCGGGAGGGGGCCAATCTCCATCAACATCTTCACCAGCACCATCTCCTCTCAAACCCTAGTTCATCTCTTGTATCCAATTCTTGTCTCTAAGTCTGAGATTGGTACTTGTAGGTTGTTAGTAGTGTTGATTACTCCTTATAGTTGATGCTAGTTGGTTTATTTGGTGGAAGGTCATATGTTCAGATCCTATATGCATATTAATACTCCTCTGATTATGAACATGAATATGCTTTGTGAGTAGTTACGTTTGTTCCTGAGGACATGGGAGAAGTCTTGCTATTAGTAGTCATGTGAATTTGGTGTTCGTTCGATATTTTGATGAGATGTATGTTGTCACTCCTCTAGTGGTGTCATGTGAACGTCGACTACATGACACTTCACCATTATTTGGGCCTAGAGGAAGGCATTGAAAAGTAATAAGTAGATGATGGGTTGCTAGAGTGACAGAAGCTTAAACCCTAGTTTATGCGTTGCTTCGTAAGGGGCTGATTTGGATCCATATGTTTCATGCTATGGTTAGGTTTACCTTGATACTTCTTTTGTAGTTGCGGATGCTTGCAATAGGAGTTAATCATAAGTGGGATGCTTGTCCAAGTAAGGACAGCACCCAAGCACCGGTCCACCCACATATCGAATTATCAAAGTATCGAACGCGAATCATATGAATGTGATGAAAACTAGCTTGACGATAATTCCCATGTGTCCTCGGGAGCGTTTTCCTTCATATAAGAAATTGTCCAGGCTTGTCCTTTGCTACAAAAAGGATTGGGCCACCTTGCTGCACTTTATTTACTTTTATTACTTGTTGCTCGTTACAAATTACCTTATCACAAAACTATCTGTTACCTATAATTTCAGTGCTTGCAGAGAATACCTTGTTGAAAACCGCTTATCATTTCCTTCTGCTCCTCGTTGGGTTCGACTCTCTTACTTATCGAAAGGACTACGATAGATCCCCTATACTTGTGGGTCATCAAGACTCTTTTCTAGCGCCGTTGCCGGGGAGTGAAGCGCCTTTGGTAGGTGGAATTAGGTAAGAAAATATTTATATAGTGTGCTGAAATTTACTGTCACTTGTTACTATGGAAAGTAATCCTCTGAGGGGCTTGTTCGGGGTATCTTCACCCTGACCAGTAGAGCAAAGAGTTGCTCCTCAACCTACTGAACATACTGAAAATGTTTACTTTGAAATTCCTTCGGGTATGACAGAGAAACTGCTAGCTAATCCTTTTGCAGGAGACGGAACATTGCATCCCGATTTATACTTAATCTATGTGGATGAAGTTTGTGGATTATTTAAGCTTGCAGGTACGCCCGATGATGTTATCAAGAAGAAGGTCTTCCCTTTATCTTTGAAGGGAGATGCATTGACATGGTACAGGCTATGTGATGATATCGGATCATGGGACTATAAGCGATTGAAATTGGAATTTCATCAGAAGTTTTATCCTATGCATTTTGTTCATCGTGATCGTAATTATATATATAATTTTTGGCCTCGCAAAGGAGAAAGCATCGCTCAAGCTTGGGGGAGGCTTAAGGCAATGTTATATTCATGCCCCAGTCATGAGCTCTCAAGAGAAATGATTATTAAAACTTTTATGATCGGCTTTCTGACAATAATCGCTCCGTGCTCGATACTTCTTGTATTGGTTCCTTTATGATGAAGACTATTGAATTCAAATGGAATTTAATGAAAAGAATTAAACGCAACTCTGAAGATTGGGATCTCGACGAAGGTAAGGAGTCGGGTATAACACCTAACTTTGATTGTGTTAAATCTTTTATGGATACCGATGTTTTCCGTAAATTTAGCACTAAATATGGACTTGACTCTGAGATAGTAGCTTCTTTCTGTGAATCCTTTGCTGCTCACGTTGATCTCCCTAAGGAGAAGTGGTTTAAATATCATCCTCCCATAGAAGTAAAAGTAGTTGCACCTATTAAAGTTGAAGAAAAGACTATCACTTATAATGATCCTATTGTTCCTACTACTTATGTTGAGAAACCACATTTCCCTGTTAGAATAAAGGATTATGATAAAGCTTCAACTGTGGTTCGTAAAAGCAATATTAGAATTTATACACCTCCTGAGCAAGTTAAGGCTGAACCTAATATTGCTATTGTTAAGGAACTCTTGGTTGATAATATTGATGGGCATGTTATTTATTTCTGTGAAGAAACTGCTAGAATTGCTAAACCTTGTGCTAAAGTTAAACATAGACCTGTGGTAGGTATGCCTGTTTTTTCAGTTAAAATAGGAGATCATTGTTATCATGGCTTGTGTGATATGGGTGCCAGTGCTAGTGCAATACCTATTTCTTTATATCAAGAAATTATGCATGATATTACACCGGCTGAGTTAGAAGAAATTGATGTCACAATTAAGCTTGTCAATAGAGATACTATTTCACCAATTGGGATTGTTAGAGATGTTGAAGTCTTGTATGGGAAAACTAAATATCCTGCTCATTTTCTTGTTCTTGGTTCCCCACAAGATAGCTTTTGTCCCATTATATTTGGTAGACCCTTCTTTAACACTGTTAATGCTAAGATAGACTGTGAAAAGGATGTTGTTACTATGGGTTTGGATGATATGTCTCATGATTTTAATTTTTCTAAATTTCGTAGAAAACACCGTGAAGATGAATTGCCTAGTAAGGATGAAATTTTTGGTCTTGCTTCTATTGCTGTGCCTCCTAGTGATCCTTTAGAACAATATTTGCTAGACCATGAAAATGATATGTTTATGAATGAAAGAAGGGAAATAGATGAAGTATTCTTTAAACAGGGACCTATTCTGAAACACAACTTGCCTGTTGAAATCCTAGGGGATCCTCCTCCACCCAAGGGTGGGTGATCTTGTGTTTGAGCTTAAACCATTGCCTGATACTCTTAAATTTGCTTATCTTGATGAAAAAGAAGATATATCATGTTATTATTGGTGCTAACCTTTCAGAGAAGGAGGAAGAAAAATTATTGAAAACCCTGAAGAAGCACCGTGCTGCTATTGGATATGCTCTTGATGATCTTAAGGGCATTAGTCCCACTCTATGTCAACACAAAATAAATTTGGAGAAAGATGCCAAACCAGTTATTGATCATCAACGACGATTAAATCCTAAGATGAAAGAAGTGGTAAGAAAGGAAATATTAAAGCTCCTTGAGGCAGGTATAACTTATCCCGTTGCTGATAGCCAGTGGGTAAGTCATGTCCATTGTGTCCCTAAGAAGGGAGGTATTACTGTCGTTCCTAATGATAAAGATGAAATTCCGCAAAGAATTATTACAGGTCATAGGATGGTAATTGACTTCCGTAAATTAAGGCTACTAAAAAGGATCATTACCCCTTACCTTTTATTGATCAAATCTAGAAAGATTATCCAAACATACACATTTTTGCTTTCTATATGGTTATTCTGGTTTCTCTCAAATACCTGTGTCAGCTGATGATCAAGCTAAGACCACTTTTACTTTCCCTTTCAGTACTTTTGCTTACAGACGTATGCCTTTTGGTTTATGTAATGCACCTGCTACCTTTCAAAGATGCATGATGGCTATATTCTCTGATTTTTGTGAAAAGATTTGTGAGGTTTTCATGGATGATTTCTCCGTCTATGGATCCTCTTTTGATGATTGCTTGAGCAACCTTGATCGAGTTTTGCAGAGATGTGAAGACACTAACCTTGTCTTGAATTGGGAGAAGTGCCACTTTATGGTTAATGAAGGAATTGTCTTGGGGCATAAAATTTCTGAAAGAGGCATTGAAGTTGATAAAGCTAAAGTTGATGCTATTGAAAAGATGCCATGTCCCAAGGACATCAAAGGTATAAGAAGTTTTCTTGGTCATGCCGGTTTTTATAGGAGGTTCATTAAGGACTTCTCAAAAATTTCTTAGCCTCTGACTAATTTATTACAAAAAAGATATACCATTTGTCTTTGATGATGATTGTGTAGAAGCATTTGAAATACTTAAGAAAGCATTGATTTCTGCACCTATTGTTCAGCCACCTGATTGGAATCTACCCTTTAAAATTATGTGTGACGCTAGTGATTATGCTGTAGGTGCTGTTCTAGGGCAAAGAGTTGATAAGAAATTAAATGTTATTCAATATGCTAGTAAAACTCTAGACAGTGCTCAGAGACATTATGCTACTACTGAAAAATAATTCTTAGCATTTGTATTTGCTTGTGATAAGTTCAGACCTTATATTGTTGATTCTAAAGTAACTATTCTCACGTGACACCAAGGCCGTCTAGGTGGGCTGGCAATCCGCAGGTCGCTGGTTTGAACCTCCGGCGAACCAATTTATTTTATGTATTTTTTTGTAAGAGAAAAAAAATCAAGGGGCTTTAGCAAAATAAAAACAGGGCGCACGCCCTGCCTTCCCTTTTTGTCACTGACAACGGGTCCCGCCATGCTGGCATGCCTAGTCAGTGCCGCAGGCGTATGCAATACCGTATTTGCACCATGAATCCAAGTTCTTGAACCAAAAAAAGCCAAGTTCTTGAACCACTTATATGTACATCACAAGTTCTAGCACTAAAGTGATCATTTGTGCCAAGTGATACGTCCATTTTGCATCATGCTTTTATATCGATATTTATTGCATTATGGGCTGTTATTACACATTATGTCACAATACTTATGCATATTCTCTCTTATTTTATAAGGTTTACATGAAGAGGGAGAATGCCAGCAGCTGGAATTCTGGGCTGGAAAAGGAGCAAATATTAGAGACCTATTCTGCACAACTCCAAAAGTCCTAAAACTCCACGGAAGTTATTTTTGGAAATAATAAAAAATACTGAGCAAAGAAAATACCAGAGGGGTCCCACACCCTGGGTACGAGGGTGGGGGGCACGCCCTACCCCCTTGGGCGTGCCCCCTACCTCGTGGGCCCCTGGTGGTCCTCTGGTGCCCATCTTCTGCTATATGAAGTCTTTCGTCTGAAGAAAAATCATAAGCAAGCTTTCGGGACGAGACTCCGCCGCCATGAGGCAGAACCAATCTAGGGCTCTGGAGGAGCTGTTCTGCCGGGGACACTTCCCTTCGGGAGGGGGAAATCATCGCCATCGTCATCACCAACGCTGCTCTCATCGGGAGGGGGCCAATCTCCATCAACATCTTCACCAGCACCATCTCCTCTCAAACCCTAGTTCATCTCTTGTATCCAATTCTTGTCTCTAAGTCTGAGATTGGTACTTGTAGGTTGCTAGTAGTGTTGATTACTCCTTGTAGTTGATGCTAGTTGGTTTATTTGGTGGAAGATCATATGTTCAGATCCTATATGCATATTAATACTCCTCTGATTATGAACATGAATATGCTTTATGAATAGTTACATTTGTTCCTGAGGACATGGGAGAAGTCTTGCTGTTAGTAGTCATGTGAATTTGGTATTCGTTCGATATTTTGATGAGATGTATGTTGTCTCTCCTCTAGTGGTGTCATGTGAACGTCGACTACACGACACTTCACCATTATTTGGGCCTAGGGGAAGGCATTGGGAAGTAATAAGTAGATGATGGGTTGCTAGAGTGACAGAAGCTTAAACCCTAGTTTATGTGTTGCTTCGTAAGGGGCTGATTTGGATCCATATGTTTCATGCTATGGTTAGGTTTACCTTAATACTTCTTTTGTAGTTGTGGATGATTGCAATAGGAGTTAATCATAAGTGGGATGCTTGTCCAAGTAAGGACAACACCCAAGCACCGGTCCACCCACATATCAAATTATCAAAGTAACGAACGCAAATCATATGAACGTGATGAAAACTAGCTTGACGATAATTCCCATGTGTCCTCGGGAGCGTTTTCCTTCATATAAGAAATTGTTCAGGTTTGTCCTTTGCTACAAAAAGGATTGGGCCACCTTGCTACACTTTATTTAGTTTTGTTACTTGTTGCTCGTTACAAATTACCTTATCACAAAACTATCTGTTACCTATAATTTCAGTGCTTGCAGAGAATACCTTGCTAAAACCTCTTATCATTTCCTTCTGCTCCTTGTTGGGTTAAACACTCTTACTTATCGAAAGGACTACGGTAGATCCCCTATACTTGTGGGTCATCATTCTAGCACTAATGGTGTAAAATATTTTTTTTGGGAAACTGTCAATCTATTCATCTTCAATCATGGCAGTACAACGAACACCAGAAATAATAAAAATTACATCCAGATTCATAGACCACCTAGCGACGACTACAAGCACAGAAGCGAGCCGAAGGCACGCCGCCATCATTGCCCCTGCATCACCGGAGCCCGGCACAACTTGTTGTAGTAGACAGTTGAGAAGTCGTCGTGCTAAGGTCCCATAGGACCAACGCCCCAGAACAGCAACCGCGGCCGGTGAAGAGAATTTTAGATCGAAAGGATCCAATCTGAAGACACATGAACAGAGACGAACAAAGACCGGATCCGATCGGATCCACCAAAGACAACCACCGACCAAATCTCGCAAGATCCGCCGGAGACACACCTCCACACACCCTCCGACGATGCTAGACACACCATTGGGACGGGGGCTAGGCGGGGAGAACCTTATTCCATCTTCAAGAAGCCGCCGCCGTCTCGTCTTCTTGAGCGGGACACGAACCCTAACAAAATTTAAAGAAGCAACTGAAAACGGAGCCCTCCCGCCGGCAAGGGCCGGGATCCACCGCGCACCCACGGCCCTAAGAGCAACTCTAGCAGACCCCGCAAAACGCCGGCCCACAAAACGCGTTTGCAGTTCGTGCAAAACCGCTTTTGCGGGCCGGTGCAGGCCGGCACAGATGCAGACCCCCCAAACGGATCAGTTAAAAAGTATATTCGCGGAATATGCTTATTTACAGGTCGGCTATGCGGGTTCTGCTCGGGCACCAGCGCAACGACCCGCAAACAGAAAAACTGCAAATCTGAAATTTGTCATAGGGTTCCACAAACAAGTTCAAATTCAAATAACATAACAGTTTGCGCGCAAATAAAAGCGAAGTTCATTACGCAAAAGAGGGCATGCAAAGGTTTGCGCCCATGTCCAACATCATCTTGGGGGTCGATCTTCACTCCGCGCCATGGAGTCCATCTTGAAGTTCATCGGCGCCACCGTAACCACCTCCGTCGCTTGTTTCAACTCCCGCACCGAAATTATCCACATTGCCACCATATGGAGCAGAGAAAACATCACCGGAACTGGCACACGGACCGGCCAAGGCGACCATTCTCCTCTTCAAGATCTCTCTCTTGCCATATAATGCCATGTTTTGGTGACGTCGTCCATGCCATTGCGGTTCATTGACATGATCTTGTTCTCTTCAGCGAGCAACAATGACATCGATTTGTTTTCAGAGGCGCGTGCTTTTCTCTCCTCAATGGCAGCTTTGCGCAGCCCTCTTCCTTGAGAATTTGCCATTTTTCTTGCTTCTTTTTTGCCTTCTTCTTGGCCAACTCTTTCTTGATCTCCAACGACTTCAACAACATCAACTCGTTTGATTGCACCATGGCATCAATCTTCTCCCTCAAGCTCGATGCTTCTTGCTCTCTCTTTATCTTCTCTTTAGTCTTCTTATCGCCATCGGGCTTGTGCAAATTTCTTGGGCCATCATCATCCTCATCTTCATCCATGTTTGTAAGTGAGCCTCTCTTTGGTGGGGATTATTTGTCGATCAACTTCCACTTCTCGCACTTTTGGAGCAACTCCCAACAATGCTCTAATTGGAAGAATCTGCCTTCCGAAGCTTCCATGTCCTTGTATCTATGTTGAGCAATCTTGTCCTACACAATGTGAACAAAGTGATGCAATCATTTCTTATGATACATTATGATGATGCACAACTTGAACAAAGGCAAAGCAAACTCACATAGTCGGACTCCACGATGCCACTTGGAGGTGCATTGCGTACTTGCTCCAAGCAAGCTGCCCAACGGCTGCACATAGGCTTGATGTTCTCCCAACGACCTTGAAGCGGTCGAAATGTGCGTGGAGTCCTATTGGGGTAGTTTTTCATAATGCAGAAGTATTGATCTTCGATCCTTTACCAATATCTCTTGGCGGTTTGAGAAGTACCCGTGCATGCATCAAGAGACACCGCACTCCATGCTTTGATCAAAGCTTGATCTTCCAAGATCGTGTAGTTCTTCGATCTTTGGCTTTTCCCAGTTTTTGCTTGTGATTGCTCAAACGCTTCCGCTTCGATCTCCTCCAACTCGTCCGCACAACCATGATCTTCCACGCTGCCCTCCGTTTCATTGTAGTCGAATGGTTCGAAAGGGGCTTGATCAATGTCAACCGCGTTCGTGTCCAACAAGTTCACGAACTCGGTTGTTGCATTGTCCGAACCACCGCTATAGCGAACGATAACAAGTCACGAGCTATCGAGAACAATGGCGAAAAATGAAAGAGAATCGCCGAAGACCGAAGAGATATACCTTCCGGCCATTTCGTTGAACACCTCGCTCGCGGGGGGAGCGGCACCGCTGAACGGCATCGCCGGAGCACCTCCTTGCGGGGGGATGGAGTGAGAGGTTGAAGAAGATGGCTTCCTTGAAGCCGGAACCTTCCTCCGCTTTGCGCCCGCGGCCTTGTCGGCCTTCTCCGCCGCCGGCCGGGATCGCACTGCGGCATTGGCGCCCGGAGCGCGGGCCATCGCGGCGGGGGTAGCCGGATTCCCGCCCTGCACAACCACATTGCCCTGCCGCTTGTGGGCAGGCGCGGCGTGTGCTTGGGCGACGGCGGCGGGGCCAACATGGCCGACGACGAAATCCGCCCGAGGGAAGGGCGTGCGCGACCTCGACGGTGACGGGGGACAGCATGGGGTCGTCCATGGCGGCGAGGGACGGCCGAGGAGGAGCAGCCGGAGCTTGCGGAGGGGGGGGGGGGGGGGGGGCAATGGTAGCAGAGGGTGCGGGGAGCGGGAAAGGGCGTGCGGAAAGTCCCTCCCGCCAAATCTCGAGCCGGATAGGGGTTGAGCTCGGGCCGGTCTCCCAGCCCGTGAAGATAGAGGTTGGGGGAGAAGATTTGTCGCGCCCCGGAAAAAAAATTTGCGGGCCGGTGCGGGATACGAGGTCTGATCGTGCAGATTTTCTTGCCCCGGCCCGCAATTTGGCGGTTATTTTACGGGCCGGAGCGTTTTGCGGGGTCTGCTAGAGTTGCTCTAAGACCACAGGAGACGTGAAAGATCGGCGGCGCCGCCGACGAGAGGCAGAAACCCTAGCCGCCTTTTCTTGGAGGAGGGACAAAGGGCTTATTCACCGTGCATGAGTAGCACCCATGGTGTAATTGACTCTTAAGTATTTAATAACTTGGCTACCTATGACTGTTTGACAGCACATAGCACGTTACAGCTCCGCTTTTGTCACACAAGCCGTGGACTAACAAACCAAATGAAATTACAATCACTGCGGCATAATCCTTCCTTGTGGGATCCTAAGGAAGGGCCTCCTCCTCCGGTACTACTGGAGCATGGAGCCACACTACCACAAGAATGAGCTATTCCCCTCATTTCCTTTGTAGAGCCAGCGGGGTCGATGATCAATCTAACCCTTTCTTCCGGGACCCTGCCGGGGACTGCAGCCATCCTGTGAGGCGGCCAAATTATGTGTGTGACCGTCCCCTCCAGCAGCTCAAGTGGAACCTGCATCCATGCACGCAAATACCAAGATATATTTAATTCGAGATGCCTATCACGGAGAGCACACAACAGGATCAAAATATGTCTTGAATCTGGGACTGATTTTGCATCAAAATATTGTCAAACACTCACACAGAAGGATGTGTGTGCGCAACCGCTACTTACAGGGCCATACGTCCTCGAGTCCTTGCTTTGGCTGGGGTTGTCGCCTTCCACCCAGCAGTGGCCCTCGGGGACCTCCAGGAGCTCCGTCGTCCCCCGGAGCCGGACAAGGTCGCCGGGCAGCGCAATCAGCCTGCTGACAACCCTTTTGTGGTATGCCTTTCCTTCCATAAAAAAAGGCTCTTTGCTATGGCCGTCCAGGCTCCTGCAACCAATTCATGTCACGCATCCAAAAACCATTCTGCTTATATGTATGACTATGACCCGGCCCAACAGGCTCTTACCGGAAGGCGACGACGTCGCCGCGGAACCAGCTGAGGCAACGGCGGTCAACCAGCAGGAGATCACCTGGCATGGACGCGAAGGTGGGGAGCATGGCTGGGCTGCCGCATGCGAAGGCGAGGCCGGTGGAGCGTATGGGAAAGTCGACGCTGAGGATGCCGGCGCCGACGGTCTTCACCAGCGACCAGAGGGTGCTGGGTGGTCGTGCTCGGGCCATCACACAAGGCAACAGATCGAGCAAGAGAGTGGGGCTGTGGGAGTGAGCTGCAACGAGAGAGCTGAGCAGATGGATGGAGGGAGGAGCGGCACCGCAACAGAAATAGAAGAGGGCCGGCTGCGGGTTGGTTGGACATGGGAGAGGCGTGCGAACTTTTTTGACTATTCCTCGGAGACAGGCGCTCCGGCTGTTCAGCAGCTAAGGCTGGCTATCAGTGAGCCTCACTGGGTGTGAGAGAATCTCCAGAACTAGGACAGAGTACAGATAGCAGTCGGCACATGTAGATGACTCAAGAGGCGACCAGGCTGAGAACAGCATGTATGCACAAGTATTCCATTTAGAGCGGTTGGCTCTGCTTGTTTTTTCTCAGTACGCCATTTAAGAAAAAAAAACAAAAAACACGAATATTGTGGACGAACATTGTGGACGACACACCACACATAGCACCGAAAAGCAAAATTGCGTGGTTCCTTCTCCTACCGGCGACTGGCCAACCAATTAACTATTGACACCTTGTACCGAATATTATATACTGTGTTGTATACAAAGTTTCCGCTATATATGAAATATGGTATTTCAGTAGCTGGTCCACCAACAAAGTACTACTTTTGTGAGTCTAGGGGGTCCAAAGTATTACTTTTTATCAGACAGGGACATGCATACATCAACCTCTTCTCTCTCCATTGCAAACAAATCCACAGACTTTATTTCATCTTAGCAAAGTAAAAACATTCTTATCTTTTAAACCATACTTTCGTATTTGAAATAATTTATATATTTGAACTCTTGACGCCAAGACCTTTAAAACTAGACCGATCTTGGATACATTTCAAACACATTTAAATTCCAACATTTCACAATTCGTATGTGGAACTAACATATTTTACTTGAAAAATCTGAAACAAGTTAATAACATATTTCAGAATTATGAAATAAAAAGTACAGAAAATGAAATTATAATATACGATTTTGAAACTTATTATTTGAAAATGTGAACAATGTATTTCAACTTCTGTGCTTACTATTTCACAATTCAGAACTAACTTTTCACTTTTCACTGTCTTCTTTCGCAAAAATAATATATCAATTGCACATTTCACAATCCAAAACCTATTTTTCACTCGCTTGTTTCACCAAAAAAGTATTTCAATTGCACATTACTGAAAAACTATTTCATTGTTTTCAAATAAATTTTTTCATAGTTTTGAATAATCAATTTCATAATGATACATTATAATTCACTTTATGTGCTTACTATTTCACAATTCAGACCCAACATTTCACTTTCCACTGGCTTGTTTCACAAAAATAACACCTATTTTAATTGTACATTTCTCAAATAACTTGTTTCACTCTTTTGAAAGAAATTGTTTCATATTTCCAAATAATCAATTTCACAATGATACATTAGAATTTCACTTTCCGTGGTTACTATTTCACAATTCATAGCCTACATTTCATTTTTCACTGGCTTGTTTCATAAAAAAACATATTTCAATTGTACATTTATCAAAAAAATATCCACTCTTTTGAAATAAATTGTTTCACATTTTCAAACAATCAGTTTCACAATGATACATTATAATTTCACTTTCTGTGTTACTAGTTCACAATTCAGAAGCTACATTTTCACTTTTCGCTGGCTTGTTTGACAAAAATCACATCAATTTCATTTGCACATTTTTGAAATAACATATTTCACGCTTTCGAAAGTAAGCTGTTACACATTTCCAAACAATCAGTTTCACAATTTCACATTTCAGTTTCATATTTGTTTTCACTTTCAAAACCAATATTTCACTTCCACTGTCTTGTTTCACAAAAAAACACATTTTCAAGTGAAATTTAAACGTGTTTCAAATGTATCCAAAATTGGTTTACTTTTAAAGGTCTTGGCGCAAGGAGTTCAGATATATAAATAATTTCAAAAACGAACATAAATTTTAAAAGATATAAATGTTTTTAATTGGTCAAGATGAAAAAAAAGTCCATGGATTTGTTTGCCATGAAGAGCGAAAAGACATGCATGCACGTGTGTGAGAAAAGAGAGAGAGAGTTGCCGCAAAAGAGAGAGAGAGAGAGAGTTGTAACATCAATGCGTGCCATGCAAGGACAAATAGTGTGGGACAGTAGCTGTATTAGATTTGGTATTCAGTTTGTACAGTAAAAAGAAGAAAATAAGTACTTCTTTTGACCGAATCTTAAAGCAGCTATCGAATGGTGAGATTATCGACGATAGGAGAAGGAACCGTGCAATATGACTTTGCACACATAGCGCCCAAAGGAAAAAAAGACTAACTACTCAGAAACCTATCTAGATACACCGCACCAGCCTCGTACCAGATCCTAAACTCGTCTAGGATACGGTCCACGAGGATCATAACCTCCACTTGCAAGCGAAGCGAAGCATTGATGCCACATTGAGCCAGGCTATGAGCCGCCGTGTCCTTCTACTGGCCACAAACAAAGCATGGAGAAGGCAAATGTTGAAGTCCATGGCGGAGTCGCCTGTCCAACGTCCACAGACTATTTCAACACTAGCCAGGTAAAGTTCTTGCATTTTAAAGGCGCCCAACATTTCCATCGTACACACAGCCTCAGAGAATTGTGTGGTGCCTTGACATAACTAGCAGAGTAGTGCCCAGATCGGGTCCAGCTCCAGGTAAAGGAATCCGGGATGCTGTTACTAAGAGAGATATCAAAACGCTAATGAAGGATGCTGATCCTATACCTATATCCATTGTAGAGTATCAGCTAAGGCCCGGTACCACTAGAAATGTTCTCGTGTAACACATACTGATTTGCTTGACTGATGAAGATACCTTTGTAGTTGCTCTAAAGCAGATCCTGCATTAATGCTTGCAATAATACATTGGCAAAGTCGGCATCCGAACCATGTCTCTTCACAGCAATAGTACACAAACTAAGTTTCCTCCTTTTTGCATCACAAACAAATTCTAGAGGTTAGCAAACTTAGGTTTTTCAATTCTTAACGGCAACTTTGGAGTTTCTGTGGATCTTTCTATCTTTTACATCTGCAGCTCATATGCTTTTGGTAAGGAAATAACTATACAAGCAATCCTCAAATGGATCACACTTCATCATATTTACGATACATTATTATCATCAAACTTAGTAATTTACCACAGAAGTTACAAAAGTATATCGAAACCAGACAAGAGGGTAGCATTTTTACGAACGCTACTCTAATGCGAGGCTAAATTCCATAACATCATGAACATAAGTGATATGAGGCACATATTGTTTGGGAGCAAATTATCATATGTAATAAAACCTAGTCGTATAACAGATAAGAGAGCCACCATCGAATTTGATATGACACATTAACTCTTATCATCATTAAGAACCTACAAACACCAGCTCATCAAATACAAGGGCAAAAAAAAGCAGAAAACATGAAAAGTTGGTAGATGAACAAGCTTGCATGGACTACATCCAAAACGCTTGCACATCAAAATGACAATGATAGCTGGGTGCCTTGTAGAAGCGAGCAGGCCGGTGAGCCATGGTCATGAGCTCACCGTCCTCGCCATACTTGACAATGAATGTGGTCACACGAAGCACATACTTCATCTCGTCCGCTCCCTCGGGTTGGAGGCGCTCCACGAGGCAGTACTTACTGCCCTCACCCATGTAAACGAGTTTTGCATCGACATGTCTCCATTGTGGGTGCTCGAGAAAGAGCTGCTCCGTGCCTACTTTCCACTTTGGCGGCTGCCGGCCAGAGATGATATGGCATGCACAAAGGTACCCATCGGCATCACCCGTGTCATGGTGGAGCCCGACCCATGCATCGAGCAAACCATCATAGTGGGCAGGACCTTTGAATGGCAGCACCCAATTACCACGGCGCCTCCACTGGCCACCGCCTCTTGTGCCGTAGGACAATGTACACCAGACCCCCCGCCTACAAGCGGAAACAAAGATGGTGCCCGTCCGCGGGTGCACGACAAGCGAAGTGATAAACTTGGGATCAAACGGAAAGTCAGGTGGACTGCCACCGAACTTAGGCCAACTCCAAGAGAAACGTGAGGAATTGAACAAGGGTTGCCAGGTCCAGTCCCTCTCATCATCGTCCGGATCCGCAGAAAGGCAGTGGAAGCCCCCAAAATAATATAAACCGTCGGTGCCGTCGTTGTTGTCGCTGTATGATTCGAACACATATAGCCTGTTCCTGAAGGCTATGGCTGCATCATAGCAGTTTTCTAGACCTCCCGGTAAAATATTTGACGTAGTGAGCGTGGCTGTCTTTGTGTCAAAGATGAGGGTAGCACAGTCCTGGGCCTCTTGTACCCTGGGTATTTCATGGGCGGAGGGGCTTGTGGCTATGATGTGGCTGCCAAGGGCAGCAAACTGCGCTCCTCTTCCAATTGTTGGGGGCCCTATGCGGAGGGCAGGCGGCTCCGAGAGGCGCAGCGGGGAACCTGCAGATCCGCAGCCGGTTTCCGGGTCATTGTCCATGTCCAGCTTGTGGACGTTGAATCCGTCTGCGTGGTCATCAAGTACCAGGTACAGATGCTGCTTCGTGGTCTGCTGTTGGCGCCGTTGCTTGGCTGTGCCAAACTGGCGAGCCTGACCCAACCCGGAGGAAAGGATGAATCTTGCTGGCTCGTGCAGGTGCGGTGCACAGGTCCGACCTTTCGATGCTGCCTGCCTCCGCCACCATCCTGCCGACTCCGACGGAGATCGGGATGAGGTGCCGAAGAACCGAAGGAGGTGCCGGAGATTCGACATCCGATCTATAAAACCAGGAGCAGCCGCCTGACCTCGAAACGATGAAAAGGCTGGAGACGTCGGCCGCCACAATGCCGCCGCCGCCACAATATTATCTGGAAGAAGTGGGGAGGTAAAACTGCACCAAAGATGAGATGAGCTCTCTCACGACCTCTACGTATTAGCCGTCGGATGATCCTACGTAACTGTTGCTAGCCGTCCGATCCCGCACCGGCACAAGCTGTGGGTAACTTGGGGATGCTCCTCTCGGCATCAATTTGGCCCACTGTGGTTACTTGGGCTTTTCACCATATAGATATTCGCGGAAATAATAAAGGACGCATCTACGCAGCGGCAGCAGCTGCCAAAATAGGAAAACTTTGATCTTTTTTGGCAAGTATTTGTCTCCCTCATCTGATTAGGAAAGATTTTATTGTCTCAAATGGCTAAACAGAAACAAACCATCAACAGTGCATTAAATGATCCATATACATGCGTGTGGTGGATAACTTTCTACTTCCTCCGTTCCCAAATAATTGTCTTTCTAGAGATTTCAACAAGTGACTACATACGTAGCAAAATAAATGAATCTACACTCTAAAACATGTCTACATACATCCGCATGTTGTAGTCCATTTAAGATGGCTAGAAAGACAAATATTTAGGAACGGAGGGAGTAGCATTTAATTCATGATTGAATTTTTGAAAAGTCATAACTTTTAAACCACGAATCCGAATTAAGATCCGTTTTCACCTTTGAAATTCTTGCGACGTGCTCTTCGAAACTAGATCCCACATGGGTATGTTTCGATAAAATATTTTTTGTGTAATTTTAGTACATGTTTTGTGCAACCATCTAACAGTCGATGTGCAACTAACCGTAGTGGATGTGCAACTTCGCACCTACCATGTGGACGTACAGTTTTTACTGATGACGCCTCCACCCCCAAAAGTACCCACTTGGAGTGAGATGTGCAACTTCGTCTCTTGCCGAGGCCAACTGTCTAGTAGTTGACGTGCAACTTTTCTCTACCCGTGGATGTGATTTCACTATTTACTGCATCGGCCAACTGCCTAGCAGTAGATGTGCAACTTCATATGCTGCGATGGCCAACTATCTAGCAATGATGTGCAACTTTCTCTTCTATCACTCGTGAATGTGCAACTTCGTGTATTGCCCCGGCCAACTGCCTAGCAGACTATGTGCAACTCCGTCTGTTGCCCCCGCCAATTAAAACTAACGTATCCATGAATAGGGAGGGGAAGGAGTTGCACATCGACTAATAGGCAGTTGGCGTGAACAACAGACTAAGTTGCACATGCCACTGGTAGGGGAAGTGGGGAAGGGTTGCACATCGACTATTAGGTAGTTGGCCGAGGTAGTAGACTAGTTGCACGTCATAAAAAGTTGGTTGTCATGGTTTCTTTGTTGCAATATCAAAAGAATTGGATCATGCAGCTGCAAACTTGGTTTTCAAAAAAGTTGCACAACCCGGAACTAAAGTTGCACCATGTAATAATAAAGTTGCACAATATAGCGTCAAAGTTGGCATAAAAAATTTCGTCAAAATATACCCATGCGGGATCTAGTTTCAAAGATCTCGTCGCGAGGATTCCAATAGTGAAAACGGATCTAAATTCCGAAGCACGGTTTAAAAGATATGATTTTTAAAAAATTTGAAAACCCGAATAAATAGACATGCGCATCCATGGAATAATGCGGTGTCTTGCCTATGTGACCATCCTAGTAGTACATGCCACGTCACGAATAAAGACAAAATTTAGACCACAAAACTACATGCATGCGTGTGTAAGACCAGCCGCTCGTTTCCTCTAATTAATGCGTACGCACTTTTTAGAATTTAGGAATAATAAAACTGAAGCACACGAATCGCTCGCTCTCCTCGCGACCTTCTCCATTGCGACATGGATGAATCGTAGGTGGGGAGGACGGCTTGAGCCCGCGAGACGGCGAGAGGATCATTTGGTGGCGAACCTCCTCAAAGAAGAGTTGTGACGGGTTCTCTGCTGCCTCAAGCTCTTAGATACGGATCTGGATGACCCTTTAGCTCAAAATTTTCATGTTAAAAAACACTACCTTTACGACAATTTATCCATGATGTTTTTCTAAAAAAAAATCACTACAGGTCCATTTACTTGCACTGGCGTTAGCTTTAGTCCCTGTGGTTACAAATACCCGTAATACAGTCACCAAACTTGCTCTAGGGGGTCATCTACGGTCCATTATATGGTTTTGTGTATGTACGCGCTGAGCTGGCCTGAGTCAACCGACGCCAAGTGTGCTTTGACTGCCACATGTGCCCAGCTAGCTCGAATACGCAGGGAACCAGGGTTTTTTTTGCAAAACTGCCAGAACAAAAGATCTGCCCCCTCCCCCACCTGGTCGCACACCTGGTCGGATCGAGCCCACCCGCGCCGACCGAGCCCACCCGCTGCCCTCTCCCAACCCTAGCTCGCAGACTCCGTCGTCGCCGCCTCCCTCCGCCGCCGCAGCAGCCATTGTCGCCGCCCTCTCTCCGCCGCCGCAGCCATTGCCGCCGCCCTCTCTCCTCATGTCATCTTCGAGCTCTGTTCGATCTGGGCTACGTGGCCGCTCCGTTGTGGTTCCATTGATCCCGTGCCCGGATTGTGGCGAGCAGGTCAAGTTCTACCGCTCTGGCACCGACGAGCACGAGGGGTGGGTCTTCTACAGGTGCACCAAACACCAGGTCAAGTTCCTCTGCCTGTGTGGTAGATCTTTCTTCACTGGTTCTGCATCAGATTGATGTGTAAGACTACATTAGGGTTTTGGGTCAGATTGAACTTAGTTAACTGGCATTAGGTTGGTACTGCAATTGGTTGGTGGTAGTTAACTGAAATTTACAGTTAACTAAACTTTTTCAGTTAACTGAATATGTTTTGTTTCCTCTGTTTTATAGGTCACCTGTGATTTCTGGCGTTGGGAGCTAGAATATGTGCAGCATCTTGTTGAACATAGGGTTCTTATTGGTGATGCTGCTGTGGATGCAATAGGAGCAGCTGAGGATAAAAGGGAGGAGCTTGAGAGGAAGAGGACTGAAGCAATGAACACAAGAAGCATAGCTGGAAGAGGCATGGTTGGGAGAGGTGCTCGCAGAGTTGATTTTGGGTCATTTGGCACCCCTAGTGAGAAGAACTTTGCTACCAAGCAGCAAGTTGCTATGCTGCTTGGATTAGGTAGAGAAATCCTACTGCTGCTGAAGTTGCTGATGGCTGCTATTATGGTGCTTTGTGTGTTGTGTTTCATAGTAGTCATGAAGAAGTGAGCTGTAGTGAAATCAGTGAACACACTAAGTAGATTGAGTAGATTAAGTACTTGTTTTGGGTTTGGATGCATGCTTTGATGGTTGTAATGGTTGCATGCTGTGATAGTTGTAATGGATAACTGATCAAGTAATATGAAGACTGGAGTTATGTACCAATGTTGTTATGTTATCTTGGAATGTTGAATATGTACCAATGTTGTTATGTTACTTCTTTATTTAAACAGCAACACAACATGTCTCAATTCAATTCTAATCATTTGACGACATATTACAGTTGAAAACCAAATTCATTGCACTTAAAATTCAGTTGACAGGCAAGATAAATTCAGTTGACAACCAAATCCATTTCACAACATACTTGGTCAAATTCAGTTTACACAGGGACAAGAACAAGATAAGTTCAGTCAAAATCATTCAGCATCCCCTTAAGTTTCTTTATCTTCTCCTTGGTCTCCTCTTTGTGTTTGAATACGTCACCTATCATGTACTCAAGCTTTCTCTTCTCCTGCTTCAATTGATCCCTCTCTTGCATGACTTGGTCCCTCTCTTTCTCTGCCTTAGCCCTGAATACCTGATGAATGTATGTTACTAATTTGTCAGTGCTCTTCTTCTTCTCAAGCTCTTCCTTCAGATCAGCCAGAGCAATTTGTGTGTTTCCTAATTGGCTCATTGTCTGCTCCTTTTCAGCCACCAGCTTGGCAAAATCAAGCTTGAAATGTCTCAGCTCATTCTCCATTTTTATCTTCTCTTCCATGATCTTCAAGTTCTGTTCAGCACTCAACACATTTTATTTTAGCCTTTGTTTTGTCTCCTCTTCATACATGCTCCATATGGTAGCTAGGCTCATCTTCAATGCTTCGGGCCACTCAGGTCTATCCATTCCGCATAGGTGCATTTAGGTACTTCCTATCATCCAAAGAAACATTCAGTTAAGTGACATTATTCAGTTATCTGCAAATCTTCAGATAAAAGCCACTGTCCCTGTAAAATGATGATAAAATGGCACTATTATCTGGATTTTTACAAACCTTGTGTGCACAAGCCAGGAATCTTCTTCCACTGTCAACTGATTGAAAAGCCACATGCTTCTCACACAAAGATCCATGCTCACATGTAAAGCTAGGCAGATTTGTGGCCAGGCCAGTCTAATCTTTGCAAAAAATTGTTGCCGGAGGCTAAAAAAAAGAAAAAATTGCATTTGTTAAGTATAACCCTAGAAGCTGTTTAACCCTAGCTGCGTGGAGGAGAGGACATGACTAACCTTGCTGGTCACTGAGTCATCTTCAGAAGAGGTTGGGAGATCATCCCAGGACACCATGGTTGCTGCTGGAGACTAGGGGAACAGGGGCAGAGGAAGGGCAAATGGAGGAGGAAAATGGTGGATGAAGATGGGCATCTGGTGGAAGAGGGGGAAGAAGAAGGGGATCTGGTGGTGGTGGACCTGGTGGTGGATCTGGTGGTTGCGCAAGTACAAAGGTGGTGGACCAAAGGTGCATGCACAATTCAAGTTATAGGGTGTGCGAGTACAAAGTTGAACCAGTAGGTGGACCAAAGGTGTTGAGCAAGTTAACTGAATTTGCTGACAAAATTCAGTTAACTTCAGTAGCATCAACAGACAAAATTCAGTTAACTTTTTTGGATTGTAGCCTTATATAGCAACAACACACTTTTGGATAGTTGCTATATATAGCAACAAGACAATTTTGAACTACTCAATGTTGACTAGTAAGTTAAATTAAATAGAGATCTGAACTACTCAATGTTGAAAATATTTTCAGTTAACTTTCAAAATTCAGTTAACAGACAAAGTTCAGTTAAGATCAACAAATAACCTTAGCAGCTTCTTCTTTTGGATAGTTGCCTTAGATAGCAATAAGAAAATTTTGGATTGTTGCCTTATATAGCAACAAGAAAGCAGCTTCAACAGACAAGATGAACAAGACAGCACCATCAACAGGTAACATCAACAGCATCAAGAAGACAGCAGCATCAACAGTGCAAACATTGTTGTTCATAGCACTCCATCATTGACACTTAGTTCAACAGTAAATAGTACTTCAACATTGCCAACAGAAATTGGAAATAACTTATGTGCTGAATATACAAGCACACCTAACAAAAATACACTATTTTATAACTTATATGCTGGAAATTTATATATTTCAGCATACCTAACTAACTGCAACTACCATCTTCTTCATGTTGGCAGTTCATAGCACTCCATCTTCTTCATCTTCTTCAGTTCTTCATCTTCTGGAGGCGCTCCGAGCGGTGAACCTTCATGTCAACTGCCACCTTCCTCTTCTTCTTCCTCTCTGGCTGCGCTGCGACATTCACCCGTGCTTCCAGGGCCAAGACCGCCTCCAGCTCCTGCTTGACGATGTCAGGAACATCAGGAAGCAGCTCGACGTCAATGGGGCGGTGCTTGTCACTCTCCCTGGCGACGGGCGCCACCATCCGGATCTCCGGCTCGGGGATGACGGGCGCGTCCACCTTGACCTCTGGCTCGTCGTTAGAGAGGACAATCACCTCCGGCTCCTCCCAGCCAGTCGACCAGGACGAGTCGGCGGCGTAGCCAGAGTCGTCGTCGGAGCCAGAGTCGTACTCCGAGTCGAACGAGATGTACTCGGAGACGTCGTCGCGCCCGAGGAGGTCGGGCTGGTAGTGGTCCTAGTAGGCCGTGTCGACAGGCGCGGGGACGGCCAGGTCAACATTGTGGACGCGCTCCGTTTGCGAGCCATTGCGCAACGGATTCGGCTGCCGCGGTGCGGTGGCGGACCGGTACATCTACCACCGGGCTCGCTGCGCCCGAGTTGTCGGAGCGCGTCTCCTGCATCGCGAAGCGGAGGACGAGCGCAGAAGGGATACCGTTGGGGTCGGGGCATGCGCGGTCCAGCTCGTCGTCGGTCATGACCTTGAGGAGTCCACGTGCGTGGTGACGCAGCATCCCAATGCTGGGGAACCACTTCCTGATCTTCGTCAGGTCCGCGCGCATCGCCTTGTCGTCGCCTGTGAGGTCATCGATGACCCTCTTCCAGGCGGGGCTGTTCACCATGTCCACGGTGGCGGTGTGGTGGTTGGCGGTGGCGCAGTGGGGGTTTGGTTGCGAGGTAACCGAGGCGGCGTGGTTTGGTAGCGGGGTGGACTGAAGGTGAGTGGAGAGTGGAGCGGTGGGTGGGTGGGCTTAAAAGCACAGAAGGAAACCGAAAAGGCATGGGCCACTAGCAACTACTATAGTTAGTTTAATACCTTCCCTTGATCAAAGCACTACTACTTACCCCACTGGCATTTCCCCCAACGTTGAATACCACAGGTCTGAGCCTCAAATTCAGCAAAGATGGACACAGAAACAAAAATGTAATGCTGCATCAAGTTCAGTTTGCATCAAATTACTTATGTATGGTACATTTGAAATGAGCTACATTTGAGCTCAATTAGTTTCTTCACTGAATGAACTAAATTTGAGCTCAATGAGCATCAAATTACTCAATGAACCACTTACTGAATGAACTACATTTGAGCTCTGCTAGTTTGAAACACTCAGATTTAAGTTTCTGCCAAAAAAATCACTGAATTACAAGTGCAACAGCACTGATTCATCTGAACTCATCTAACATGTTGTCTCTTTTCTTCTTGGGCACATGCCCACTTCTTGTTGCTGCACTTGGGCAAACTGATTCAGCTCTTCTTCTCTTGGCCTCTTCTTGATGTTTCTTCTTTGCTTCTTGATCTTTTTTTTCTTCAGTGCTGCAATAGCTCTCTTTGCTTCTTGCTCTTCTCTTCTCTTCATTGCTGCCTCTGCCTTAGCTGCAATTGCTTCAATTGCCCTGGCCTCCTTCTCTTCTTGTAATGCTGCTTTTCTTGCTGTTGAAGCTTCCATCTTTGCTGTTGTTTCCTCAGTCTTCTTCTCTTTTGCTGCTCTTCTTCTTCTGGCTGCCTTCTTTGCTCTCCTAATAGCAATTTCCTGCCTCTTTGCTTCAGCCTCCTCTGCTCTCCTCTCTGCCATCTCATTCATTGCCTCTAGTGCTTCATCTCTCCTGGCTGCCATCTGCCTTTCTTTGTCTCTTTTCATCTTCAACAACTTCATGGTCAGGTTGCCACCATTTGTAGCTGTTGTTGTATGTGCTGAAGCTTGAGAACTGGATGCCTGTAATATGAATGATGAATCTGGTAGAGTGCCTTCAGTTTCTTCTCTAGGTACAGGCCTAGACTGCTACATCTTAAGAAGCATTGTACATCCAAAGTCTTGCACCTGTGCACAGCCAATCATCATATGCTATCATCACTGGTGTATCATATTAAATACAACCTAAAAGAAATGGACAAAAAAGATTAGAATTTACCTGAAAAACAACTGGTGTATCATATTCATCCTCTTGTTGCTGCACTGGGCAATCATTCTGTGTGGCATTGACATCCTCCTATATAAGTTGTCCATCATCTTGTGCGACATGAACCTCCTCCTGTGTGACTTGCCCATCATCTTGTGTGACATGAACCTCCTCCTGTGTGACTTGCCCACCATCTTGTTGTGCCATAACTGGTTCATCATCAGACACATCCTTAGGAATAGCACTTGGCCCCCTTCTCACTGGTAGTTTTGGCAAAATGCCAGCTTTTCTAGTATTACATCCTTTGATGTTGTGGCCCTGTTCATGGCAGTATGAACATGTCATTGTGCCTCCATTTCTGGTCAGTACCTTTGTGCCATCTTTCTTTTCAAATAAGGCTGCTTTCTCCTACTCTTGTTTGAAGGCCTCCCAACTTTCTTTTCATAGACAGGTGGTTTGATTTCACAAGCATTCATCTTCTCCCCCTCACTCTGATCTCTGCAAGGCTTGATAGTTGGCTTGTATGCTAACTTGAATGCTTCTATACTGTAGCAGGAGTGCACCAAACTCTCTGGGTCAATTCTCTCATGTCTACAACATGCAATTACATGGTGGCATGGAACTCCATTAAGATCCCACCTTTTGCATGTACAACTCTCTTCCTTGAGGTCAATAATGTACGTCTTTCTCCTGTTGTCAACCTGGAAGATGCCATCACCAGCCCCTGAAACCATGAATGTAGCTGCCAGCTCTATATTCCTTTCAATTCTTTTTCTTATTTTTGGGCATACAGAACCAGGCCAGTTCTCTGACTCTTTTCTTTTGTTGTAGAATCTGAACATGAGCCGGGTTTTGATCTTCTCAATCATTGATCTGAGATGCATCTCCCTGGCCTCAAGAATATATTTGTTGAAAACCTCACAGTTGTTGTTCAGAAGGATATCACACTTGACCAAGTCTCTTTGGAAGCCCCTAACCCAAGTGTTGGGTGGTAGCTGCTCAAGCCATTTGTATGCTTCTAGGCTGATGACCTTCATTTCCTCCATGCTTGCAGCCCACAGCTCTGGTGTTGTGCTCCTTGCACACTTCCATAACTGGCTCTTAAGAACATCTCCATTGTGTGTTTGCTGAAAATTCTGCCATATATGCCTAACACAATGTCGGTGCTCTGCATCGGAAAAGTGCTGCCTCACTCCCTTGATCAGCCCATTTTGCTTGTCTGACATTATAGTCCATGGCTCTGTGTTCAGAATTCCCAAGTCACTCTTCAGGTTTGACAGAAACCATTTCCATCTGTCAGTGTTCTCTACCTCAACAACAGCAAAAGCTAGAGGGTGAATGCAGTCATTAGGATCCGTGCCAACAACACACAACATAACACCTCCATACTTTGTCTTCAGGTGGCATCCATCCAAACAAAATGACAGGCCTGCAGGCTTGCATGAAACCCCTTTTGCAGGCATCCAGAGAGAAATAACAACTTCCAAATATGCCATCATTGACACCTACATAGAAAGAGCTGCTTGGGTTTGATCTTTTGAATTCTGCTGCATAATCCCACATACTGTTTGTCACGCCCAAGATGCAACCCTATCCAAAAGGAACTCGATGGTCCCACCAAGGATAGAAGCGCATCTTGAAGACGCTTTTGCAAGGTGGATATCATTACATCAACATTACATAATACATAGGGATACATACATAAGGCACAAATGCCACAAGAATACATCAACATCATATACAAGATCAACATCCGACTATGGATGAAACATAAACAGAAACTCAAACGACATCCATCCTGCTAGCCCAGGCTGCCGACCTGGAACCTATCCCCTGATCGAAGAAGAAGCAGAAGAATAACTCCAAAACAAGCAAACATCGCTCTCGCGTCATGATCATCGCAAACCTGTACCTGCAACTGGTGGTGTAGTAATCTGTGAGCCACGAGGACTCAGCAATCCCATTACCATGGGTATCAAGACTAGCAAAGCTTAAAGGGAAAGGAAGGGGTAAAGTGGTGAGGTTGCAGCAGCGGCTAAGCATATATGGTGGCTAACATACGCAAATGAGAGCGAGAAGAGAAACAAAGGAACGATCGTCAACTAGTAATGATCAAGAAGTGATCCTGAACTCCTACTTACGCCGACATAACCCGAAACCGTGTTCTCCTCTCGATCAACCCGAAAAGAGACACTCACGGTTACGCTACACGGTTGGTGTATTTTAGAAGAGTTTGCTTCAAGTTTACTACAACCGGATATTAACAAATTCCCATCGCCACTTAACCGCGGTCACGGCTTTGAAAGTTTATACCTGCAGGGTGTCCCAACTTAGCCCATGATAAGCTCTCGTGATCAACGAAGGATATTCCTTCTCCCCGGGAAGACCCGATCAGTCTCGGAATCCCGGCTACAAGACATTTCGACAGCAATAAAACAAGTCCAGCAAAGCCGCCCGAATGTGCCGAAAAATCCCGATAGGAGCTGCACATATCTCGTTCTCGGGGCACACCGGATAAGCGAGACGTCGGGTTGGCATAGACCCTGATTGCCCAGGGGGCGCCAGACATCGCTCGGTTTGGGCCAGCACTTAGAGAAGCACTGGTCCGGGGGTAAAATAAAGATGACCCTTGAGAGCGCAACTCCCAAGGGAAAAAGGGCTAGGTGAGGCAAATGTAAAACCAAGGTTGGGCCTTCTTTGGAAAAGTCTTATTCAAAGCGAACTGTCAAGGGGTCCCATAAATCACCCGACCGCGTTAGGGACGCAAAATCCGGGAACATAATACCGATATGACGGAAACTAGGGCGGCAAGAGTGGAACCACCCTTTACCAAGTATATAGATGCATTAATTAAACAAGATATATTGTGATATCCCAACAAGTAAACATGTTCCAACAAGGAACAACATCTCCATGTTCCAACAAGGAACAAACTTCATCTTCACCTGCAACTAACAATGCTATAAGATGGGCTGAGCAAAGCGGTAACATAGCCAAACAACGGTTTGCTAGGAAGGGTGCAAAAGGTTAGAGGCTGACATGGCAATTTGGGAGGCTTGAGCAGCAAGTGATAGGTAGCGCAACATAGCGAAAGAACGAAGCAACTAGCATAGCAATGATAGTAGTGAGATCCAGGGTAGCGGTCATCTTGCCTGAAATCCCGCAAGGAAGAAGAACGAGTCCATGAAGAAGACGAACGGATGAAGCCGAACCAAGCGTAGACGAACGAATCCTCACGATCGCAACGAAACATGAACTAACAAGAAGAAGCACACAACAAAGTAAACACACCACACATAGACAAGACATGATGCACAACAAGCATGATGCATGACAATGCTACATGAAGCTACTCATGGGAAGAGATGATGCATACAAGAGCAACACATCAAAGCAAGTTTAAATGAGGCCGGAAACAACATAGAACAATTCCGGTAAGTCCTCATATGCAAATTTCGAAATTGGTCCAGATCTGAATAAATCTTAAGTTCAAGTTGTTAAAAAGCAAGTTAAGATGCACCACGATGATCTACACGAAATTCTAGCCAAGTTACATATAAAGTTCATTAGATTCGGAGCTACGGCCTAGAAGATATGAGCAAAACAAGATAAGCATGGCATTGATGCAAAATGCATACAAACATCAAGCAAACACCTCAAAACAAGGATGCAACATGATAATATGAAACTACATGCAAAATCAAGCAAGTTTCATATAGAGCACACTCAAAACGGAGCAGCGGTTCAACACATACAATCTATACAAGACATAACGACAATCATCCATAACAGCAAGTAGGCATATTGCAAGCACCAAAACAACATGCTACAAGACCTCAATATGAAAACAAAAGGCATGGGCATGATGTACAGGTAAAGCATGACAAAACATGAACACTGAGCTATCTCCAGAAATCACTAGAACATGCTCCAAATGACATGGCAAGATTGCAAATAATAACAGTTTCAGACTTTAGCAGAAATAACATCAGGTTGCAATGTTTAGAGCTATCAAACAACATGTTACAGGAACTTATCATGGCAAACAAAGGCATGGCATGATACTACTAAATGCATAGAACAAAAGTCCTTTACTGACCATGAGCCAAAAAGGATCAGAAAATATGATAGCACCCATGTAAACATGGCAAGTTATATTACAGATTCATACATGGCAGGGACAACAATAAGTAGGCATGTTGGTGAGCTTAAATCACTCACCACAGAGCAATACATGATAAACTAAGCATACATCCATCAAGAAGACATGGCATAGAAGCTATACATGGCAAGAACAACATCATAGAATACACGGATCAACTACAACAACCTTGGCAAAATTGAATAACATGTAAACAATCTGCCAGGAAACATTTTATAGCAAAAGTAGAGCTCGATTGACTCAAGCTATGGCACTCCATAATTGCAAACAAGGGCATGGATGGATAGAGCAAGACATGTATAACAAAACATCCTTACTGAAGTATCTCAAAATAAGCATGGATCTCTCGGTAGCATCAAGTTTACATGGCATAAAAAATATCAAAAAACAGGGCTGAAAACAGCAATATCATGAAGCCTAGTTTGCATGCTTGTGCTAGTCACCACAGAGATCACAAAATACATGGCATACACCCATGTAAAGATGGCATGGCATATTACAAAACACATGTAGGACTTAAGTTCATAGGATGCACACATCAATCATGGCAAAAGTGACAAAAGTGCATGTTCTGATAAGAATCTGAAACTAACATCACATAGCACTCTTGCAACAGCATTTCGGGCATCAAGATGAGCTAAAATGAGAATTATGCGATGAGATGAAATGATCTACTCTTCGAGGCGAACATTTTGACATATTATACGCACGAAACGGAGCTACGGATGCAGCGATATGATGCGATGAAAATGCATGAAAATATTAGCGATTCGGGACTTAGACGAATTTGAAGGGGGGGAGTCAACCGTGGGCACTTGAACCGAGGATCGCCGGAGCTCGCGAGGGGAGGCGGCCGGAGTCGAAGGGGCTCGCGGAGCACGGGAGCGGATCCGCCGCCTCACCGGATCTGGCGCCGGCGCAGTGGGGGCGACCGGCGCGGGCGGGCGCGCGACGGAGCTCGTCTCCCGCCGGCCGAGGGCGGCGGCGCCAAGAGGAGGCGCGGGGCGGCCGGGCTCCGTGGCGGGCGGAGGCGGCGAGGGCGCAGTGAGCAGGCGGGCGGAGGCGGCGGCGGGGAAACGGCGGCGGCGGGCAAGGTCGGCGGCGGGCCGAAGCTGGCAGCGCGGCGGCGGCGGCGGCACGGCCGGGCGGCGAGGGCGCGAGGGCGCTGCCGGCGAGAGCGGGAGGCGCTGGGCTGCTGGGCCAGGCGGCCGGGCGGGCTCCCGTGGGCTCTGCGGGCCTGGCGGAGGGAGAGGCGGGCGGACAGGTGGCGCGCACGGGTTGGGCCAGGGCGGCGGCGCTTGGACATGTCCGCGGGTCCGGACGTGTCCAGCTGAGGAGGAGGAAGAAGCTAGGGTTTGGGGGGTTCATCCGCGAATTTTGGAGGAGGTGTATTTATAGGTAGAGGAGCTAGGAGAGTCCAAATGAGGTGCGGTTTCGCCACGCGATCGTGATCGAACGACCGAGAGGATGGAGGGGAGTTTGGTGGGTTTTGGGCCAGTTTGGAAGGGGTGTTGGGCTGCAACACAAAAGAGGCTTTTGCGGTTACCCGGTTAACCGTTGGAGTATCAAACGACCTCCAAATGATCCGAAACTTAACAGGCGGTCTACCGGTGCTATACCAAGGCCGCTTGACAAACCTCGGTTCATTCCGAGACCGTTTAACACCCGCACACGAAAAGAGGTAAAAGGGGGCGCCGGGAGACATAGGAGTGCCGGATTGCAAAACGGACAACGGGGAAAATGCTCGGATGCATGAGACGAACACGTATGCAAAATGAAATGCACATGATGACATGATATGAAATGCAGATGATGACATGGCAAAGTGCAACACGCAAGAAAATGACATGGCAACAACGACGAATAACTGGCAGACACCTGGCGCATCGAATCCGGGGCGTTACAACACTCCTCCACTAACAAGAGATCTCGTCCCGAGATCTTAGGACCGAGACGGAAGGGAAAATGGATGAGGTGAAACAAGAACTCAAGATAAGAAGCAAAGAATCAAGAGCACTCGAGAAAAAGAGAGGAACGACGAGAATGACGAGAATCAAAAGCTCATGGAAACATGATAGACTCAGAAACAACTCCGGTTTGAACGAGATAAGAAATGAATAAGACTGAAAGGATTTAGGCAGCACTCCGGTTGAACAAGGAAAGGATAGAACACGAACTTGAGAGGATGGAATGATACTTGATGAAGACATGACACAAAACCTCCGGAAAGAATTAAAAGAGTTGAATGAAAGAACGAAGACGAAAATGACAACTTGTGCCACGAATGAAATAGAAAGCATCTTTAGAAGGAAGGTTGAACGGAGTTGTTGAGAAAATCAACAATGAAAGAATAAGCTTGTTGTGGTCTTATAGGTAACATCTCAAGATCATAAGGTGATAACCGGCCACAAACGGAAATGATTTGATAGCTGAGAAGAACGAAGAAATGCAAAAATCCACTTCAAAAGAAAACGGAGAATTAATTGCACTTCGAGAAGAAAGAAGGAAAGATACTTGAGCTCCACCAACAAAATCTTGATGAACTCTTGAAGAAAGATTTAAAACATGAAGAACCACCATGAAGAACTCCGGTAACAAAAGGATGACGACATAAAATGAAGGAAGAAAGAATAAGATGAGCCTGCGATGAATTAGATGGAGGATTCCGACGAAATGGCCGAGGAAAATTTGAACTCCGGAAAAGAAAAGATGAAAACACTTGGAACTAGAATTTATTCCTCACGAACAAACTCCGAAGGAAGGGATTAATCACTTGGATGAAATAAGAATAAGATTTATTGTATGCTTATCCTTCATCAAATTAAATTGATGACATGAAATGGATTTGGCATAATACTTATTCTCGTTGAAAAAAAGATTAAGGGGAAACATCCCACAAAACTTGAGAAAGTCTTCATGAACCACCTGTAGGATTGAAAAGAACGAATGGATTAATATGATAAACAAGGAAAAAGAATCTTGAACGAGCCACCGTAAGAATTCGAAATAACTGATGAAAAAGAAATAATCACCGGGAAGAATTAGAAGAACCAATAAGCTAGAGGGGATTTAGATGCAAAAGAACAAGGAGATCATGAGCTGATAGAAGAATACTTGAACGAAGCACCGGAAGAATATTGAGATGAACGAAGCTGAAAACTTGGGACGAGGAAATCTTCTGAAATGGAGGCCTCTGGATAATCGAGAGGGAAAGCAACACCTGAAATACTCCGGATGGATGAAAAGAATTTTCATGACTGGAAACAATTAGATAGGATAACATCGAGGTAGCACCATGAATCTCCGGGGGAACGGACAAGATTTAAAAGAAACTTTACTTCGGTCTTCAAGGACGACGATAAACACCACCAAAATTAATGAGATACTCCGGAAGAATGAAAGACAGAGAGGTTGAGCCAACAATGAAATGATTTGAAATTGATCTTGGAAAAGGCATGTGACTGATGGAATCCATACTTACGTCAAACTACGAAAAGGATTTGAGAGTAACTCCGGAAAACTCAAAAGAGTCAGGTAAGATCCCGGAAAAAGACCTGTGGGTTAGGGCCCACTAAAAGAGAAACACCGTTGGAAAGGATTGTTGAACAGATAGATGATGCACCGGAAGAACTGAAATGTTTAAATGAGGTGATAACCTCGAATTAATTAGAACACAGACGAATCTCCTGATAGGTCTTCCGAACTCCGGAATGATAAACTGGCGAGAGGCGAACGAGCGAAGAGAACACTTCAAAGGAAAAGAATATGATCAACCTCAAAACTTGAATTGAATCCACCGGAAAAAAGAAAAGGGGTGAAGAATGACGAACATGACGAGAATTCACCGGTTGAGATAAATGAGGGAAGACTGAAGGGGCTCCGTACGAATGAAATTGATGCTCGAAACAGAGACTCAGGCTCCGGAAGAATAGGGTGGGAGGGCGGGAAAAGAGAGGCAACTTGGAAGGGGAAACCGACGAATATCTTGAAGAGAAAACACCGGTTGAAATCATTGATGAAAGAAAGCAAAGACTTCACACGAGTAGGATGAATACTCGATTACGGACTCCGGCTCCGAGAAGAAAAGGGGTGGGCGGGTGGGAAAAGAAAACACTGAGGATTGAGCTCAAAGATGAAGAGGCTCGAGTCAACTTGACGAGAGATGCACCGGATGCAAAGAGCTGAGGAACAACTATCAAAGAACCAACTACGTGATCCTAAAGAAAAATTTGAAGGGAAGAGAAGTAATTCAAAAACAACTACGTCAAGATTTCTCACCAGAGCGACGAAGGGGCAGAGGAGTAAAAAGAATTCCTACTCTCCGATATAACTAGACTCCGAAAATCAGTTTTTTTCTAGACTCGACAACGGCCAAACTACACGATCAATCAAGGGGGCTCCTAGGGTCGGTCGAGGCTCTGATACCAACTTGTCACGCCCAAGATGCGACCCTATCCAAAAGGAACTCGATGGTACCACCAAGGATAGAAGCGCATCTTGAAGACGCTTTTGCAAGGTGGATATCATTACATCAACATTACATAATACATAGGGATACATACATAAGGCACAAATGCCACAAGAATACATCAACATCATATACAAGATCAACATCCGACTACGGATGAAATATAAACAGAAACTCAAACGACATCCACCCTGCTAGCCTAGGCTGCCGACCTGGAACCTATCCCCTGATCGAAGAAGAAGCAGAAGAAGAACTCCAAAACAAGCAAACATCGCTCTCGCGTCATGATCATCGCAAACCTGTACCTGCAACTGGTGGTGTAGTAATCTGTGAGCCACGAGGACTCAGCAATCCCATTACCATGGGTATCAAGACTAGCAAAGCTTAAAGGGAAAGGAAGGGGTAAAGTGGTGAGGTTGCAGCAGCGGCTAAGCATATATGGTGGCTAACATACGCAAATGAGAGCGAGAAGAGAAACAAAGGAACGGTCGTCAACTAGTAATGATCAAGAAGTGATCCTGAACTCCTACTTACGCCGACATAACCCGAAACCGTGTTCTCCTCTCGATCAACCCCAAAAGAGACACTCACGGTTACGCTTTACGGTTGGTGTATTTTAGAAGAGTTTGCTTCAAGTTTACTACAACCGGATATTAACAAATTCCCATCTGCCACATAACGCGGGCACGGCTTTGAAAGTTTATACCTGCAGGGTGTCCCAACTTAGCCCATGATAAGCTCTCGCGATCAACGAAGGATATTCCTTCTCCCCGGGAAGACCCGATCAGTCTCGGAATCCCGGCTACAAGACATTTCGACAGCAATAAAACAAGTCCAGCAAAGCCGCCCAAATGTGCCGACAAATCCCGATAGGAGCTGCACATATCTCGTTCTCGGGGCACACCGGATAAGCGAGACGTCGGGTTGGCATAGACCTTGATTGCCCAGGGGGCGCCGGACATCGCTCGGTTTGGGCCAGCACTTAGAGAAGCACTGGTCCGGGGGGGGGGGGTAAAATAAAGATGACCCTTGAGAGCGCGACTCCCAAGGGAAAAAGGGCTAGGTGAGGCAAATGTAGTTGGGCCTTGCTGGAAAAGTCTTATTCAAAGCGAACTGTCAAGGGGGTCCTATAAATCACCCGACCGCGTTAGTGACGCAAAATCCGGGAACATAATACCGATATGACGGAAACTAGGGCGGCAAGAGTGGAACAAAACACCAGGCATAAGGCCGAGCCTTCCACCCTTTACCAAGTATATAGATGCATTAATTAAACAAGATATATTGTGATATCCCAACAAGTAAACATGTTCCAACAAGGAACAGCATCTCCATGTTCCAACAAGGAACAAACTTCATCTTCACCTGCAACTAACAACGCTATAAGAGGGGCTGAGCAAAGCGGTAACATAGCCAAACAACGGTTTGCTAGGAAGGGTGCAAAAGGTTAGAGGCTGACATGGCAATTTGGGAGGCTTGAGCAGCAAGTGATAGGTAGCGCAGCATAGCGAAAGAACGAAGCAACTAGCATAGCAATGATAGTAGTGAGATCCAGGGTAGCGGTCATCTTGCCTGAAATCCCGCAAGGAAGAAGAACGAGTCCATGAAGAGACGAACGGATGAAGCCGAACCAAGCGTAGACGAACGAATCCTCACGATCGCAACGAAACATGAACTAACAAGAAGAAGCACACAACAAAGTAAACACACCACACATAGACAAGACATGATGCACAACAAGCATGATGCATGACAATGCTACATGAAGCTACTCATGGCAAGAGATGATGCATACAAGAGCAACACATCAAAGCAAGTTTAAATGAGGCCGGAAACAACATAGAACAATTCCGGTAAGTCCTCATATGCAAATTTCGAAATTGGTCCAGATCTGAATAAATCTTAAGTTCAAGTTGTTAAAAAGCAAGTTAAGATGCACCACGATGATCTACACGAAATTCTAGCCAAGTTACATATAAAGTTCATTAGATTCGGAGCTACGGCCTAGAAGATATGAGCAAAACAAGATAAGCATGGCATTGATGCAAAATGCATACAAACATCAAGCAAACACCTCAAAACAAGGATGCAACATGATAATATGAAACTACATGCAAAATCAAGCAAGTTTCATATAGAGCACACTCAAAACGGAGCAACGGTTCAACACATACAATCTATACAAGACATAACGACAATCTGTCCATAACAGCAAGTAGGCATATTGCAAGCAGCAAAACAACATGCTACAAGACCTCAATATGAAAACAAAAGGCATGGGCATGATGTACAGGTAAAGCATGACAAAACATGAACACTGAGCTATCTCCAGAAATCACTAGAACATGCTCCAAATGACATGGCAAGATTGCAAATAATAACAGTTTCAGACTTTAGCAGAAATAACATCAGGTTGCAATGTTTAGAGCTATCAAACAACATGTTACAGGAACTTATCATGGCAAACAAAGGCATGGCATGATACTACTAAATGCATAGAACAAAAGTCCTTTACTGACCATGAGCCAAAAAGGATCAGAAAATATGATAGCACCCATGTAAACATGGCAAGTTATATTACAGAATCATACATGGCAGGGACAACAATAAGTAGGCATGTTGGTGAGCTTAAATCACTCACCACAGAGCAATACATGATAAACTAAGCATACATCCATCAAGAAGACATGGCATAGAAGCTATACATGGCAAGAACAACATCATAGAATACACGGATCAACTACAACAACCTTGGCAAAATTGAATAACATGTAAACAATCTGCCAGGAAACATTTTATAGCAAAAGTAGAGCTCGATTGACTCAAGCTATGGCACACCATAATTGCAAACAAGGGCATGGATGGATAGAGCAAGACATGTATAACAAAACATCCTTACTGAAGTATCTCAAAATAAGCATGGATCTCTCGGTAGCATCAAGTTTACATGGCATAAAAAAATATCAGCAAAACAGGGGCTGAAAACAGCAATATCATGAAGCCTAGTTTGCATGCTTGTGCTAGTCACCACAGAGATCACAAAAATACATGGCATACACCCATGTAAAGATGGCATGGCATATTACAAAACACATGTAGGACTTAAGTTCATAGGATGCACACATCAATCATGGCAAAAGTGACAAAAGTGCATGTTCTGATAAGAATCTGAAACTAACATCACATAGCACTCTTGCAACAGCATTTCGGGCATCAAGATGAGCTAAAATGAGAATTATGCGATGAGATGAAATGATCTACTCTTCGAGACGAACATTTTGACATATTATACGCACGAAACGGAGCTACGGATGCAGAGATATGATGCGATGAAAATGCATGAAAATATTAGCAGATTCGGGAATTAGACGAATTTCGAAGGGGGGGGGGGGAAGTCAACCGTGGGCACGCGAACCGAGGATCGCCAGAGCTCGCGAGGGGAGGCGGCCGGAGTCGAAGGGGGCTCGGCGGAGCACGGGGGAGCCGGATCCGGCCGGCCCCTCACCGGATCTGGCGCTGGCGCGGAGGTGGGGCGACCGGCGGGCGGGCGGCGCGACGGAGCTCGTCTCCGGCCGGCCGAGGGCGGCGGCGCGAAGAGGAGGCGCGGGCGGCTGGCTCGGTGGCGGGCGGGAGGCGGCGAGGGCGCAGCGGAGCCGGGCGGTGGAGGCGGCGGCGGGCAAACGGCGGCGGCGGGCGAGGTTGGCGGCGGGCCGAGCCCAGGCGAAGCGGCGGCGGGCAGCCGCTGGTGGCGGGCGCTGGCTGCGCTGGCGTGAGCGGAGGCCTTGGGCGCTAGCTTGCGGCGTCTCGGCGGCTCCCGTGGGCTCTGCGGGCATGGGCGGAGGGGAGAGGCGGGCGGACAGGTGGCGCACGGGTTGGACGGAGGCGGCACGGACATGTCCGCGGGTCGGACATGTCCGGCTGCGGAGGAGGAAGAAGCTAGGGTTTGGGGGGTTCATCCGCGAATTTCGGAGGGGGAGGTGTATTTATAGGTAGAGGGAGCTAGGAGAGTCCAAATGAGGTGCGGTTTTCGGCCACGCGATCGTGATCGAACGACCGAGAGCATGGAGGGGAGTTTGGTGGGTTTTGGGCCAGTTTGGAAGGGGTGTTGGGCTGCAACACAAAAGAGGCTTTTGCGGTTACCCGGTTAACCGTTGGAGTATCAAACGACCTCCAAATGATCCGAAACTTGACAGGCGGTCTACCGGTGCTACACCAAGGCCGCTTGACAAACCTCGGTCCATTCCGAGACCGTTTAACACCCGCACACGAAAAAAGGTAAAAGGGGGCGCCGGGAGACATAGGAGTGCCGGATTGCAAAACGGACAACGGGGAAAATGCTCGGATGCATGAGACGAACACGTATGCAAAATGAAATGCACATGATGACATGATATGAAATGCAGATGATGACATGGAAAAGTGCAACAAGCAAGCAAATGACATGGCAACAACGACGAATAACTGGCAGACACCTGGCGCATCGAATCCGGGGCGTTACACTGTTATACTGATCTAACTCATCTCCTTCAATGACTTTCTTCACTAGTCTCCTGGCCCTTCTAAGTTTTCTCCTTGTGGTTGTCATGTTCCAGTCCTTCTGAACAACCCTTGAAAAATTCTTCTGTTCATGTTTTCATCTGCTCTGAATGAATCAAGATACTTTCCTCCCATGAAGGGAGCAGTGAATGACTTGCCACTCCATTTCTTTATGCAGGTATGATTTGGGTTATACTTCTTGATCATGAAGCAGTTGATTCTCCCATCAAATGATGCATACAAATACCATGGACACCCATCTTCACAAATGCCTTTAACTCTTTTCCTATCATTTCTAGGGCACTTGATGTCAACCCTTTCATGACAGCTATACTCCTTGATAGCCCTCCTCAGTAACTCAACACCTAGCAAAAGTCTGACCCACTTTGAACTCTGGTTTAGCCAGATTCTCTTCTCTGAAACTTTTGAAATTCAGCTTAACCTTATCTTCATCAGATGAAGGCAAGCACATGTCCACATCTTCTCTAGGATCATCAGTTTCTTCTTGGACTGCTTTACCTTTGCCTTTGTCACAATCAACATTTTTGTCAAACAAGTCATCATCATCTTGCAGATCAATGTCTGAATCAACAATTTATGGAATGTAATCTTCATCTGAATCCTGCATTACTGAACAACCAACTGTTTCTGCTGCATCCATGTTCAAACACCTAGAGGATTTCCTGGCCCTAAACCCAAACTGAGATGAAAGGTAAGTAGTTCCTAGCTGGGGTGGACTTGGTATGAAATAATCTTCTTCTGACTCTGCTCCACTTTCTGACTCTATTTCATCTTGCCCATGCTCTTGATCATGCTGAGGCAGCTCCTGTTCCACTTGAGGGAGCTCAGCCTGCTCCTGTTCCACTACAGTGAGCTCAGCCTGCTCCTCTTGCTGCTCTTGTGTCTGCTCTTCTTGCTCCTCATGCTCTTGATCAGCCTTCTCCTTCTTTGGCCTAATGCCACTGAACCTGACAATTGGAGGATCCTCATCAGCAGAGTGAACTTGAACAAGAGAAATATATGATCTCATGCCCTCATCATGATCAAGGAAAATCTGTTGGAAGTGGTTGCCATTCAGGACACAATCCTTCAGGTTTTCTGTCATAGTGTTTTCCCCTATCTTAATCTCTCTTAATCCATTCCTATACACTGTCAATCCAGGAACATACCAATAAGCCCTGATCCTGCCCTCAAATTCATACCCAATTTCCTCAACCAGACGAGCAACAATAGTAGGTGTCCAGTTATCACTACAAAAAAAAGACACATCCATGACATTTTGGGGCGAACGAAATTTTTTCATGTCATACATATGACACTTCTATGACAATAATTGTGACAAAACCCGGTATTATCATAGATGTGGTGGGCTCCTACTTCTATGACAAAAAATCATGACAGAAAATGGGCTTTTCATCATGGGCGGGCCGGAGACGCAGCTGCATGACATTCTTTGGGCCGTCCATGACGGAAAAAACCGTGGTAGAAGCGAGGGCGAGGAAAATTTCGGGGAGTTGCCGGTTACGGTGGGAGGTCGGGGCGAAGCGATCGCGTTTCTCTCGTGACGACACGCTGCGTGTGTGCGGCGTTAGCTCTAATCGAACCCGGCGATTGCCGCTGCGAGCTACGCGTTATCGAACCCGGCGATCAATCGATGGCTATTGGCGAACCCGATGGGCGATTCTTCGCTGCTGCTGCTAATCAAGTCGATCGATTGGATGAACAAGTGACCGCTGCGGGGGGTTGGATGAGCAGTGAGCGGTGGCGTTGCCTCGGATGAACAGGACCCGTGGTGTGGAGGGCTGGATGAGCGATGAGCGATGGAGGGTGGTTGAACAGGACCCGTGGTGTGGAGGGCTGGATGAGCAGAGAGCGGTGGAGGGTGCCCGTGGAGGGTGGTTAAGCGATGAGCGGTGGAGTAGCGCGGTGGAGGCTGGATGAGCAGGAGCCCGTGGAGGTGGAGGAGGTCGACGGTAGCCCGTGGAGGCTGGAGGAGGAGATGAACAGTATCCCGTGGAGTCCCGTTTTGTGGTACGCCACACCCCTCCCGATCAACAGGACCCCGTTCGACCGTAGGAGGTCCGTTTCCTCCGTTTTGGCGGCACGCCCACCCTCCCGATCAACGGGACCCCGTTTCGACCGTAGGAGGTCTTTCCTCCGTTGCGCGATACGCCACACCCTCCCGATCAACGGGACCCGTTCGAGCGAGGAAGTCCGTTTCCTCCGTTCTGCGGTACGCTAGGCCTCGTTTCCATCGCCTGTTCCATCCAAGCCCTCCCGATGAACACGACCACGCATTCCGTTCCGACCCAGCCGGTTGGCTCCCACGCGTTTCGTTGCCTCCCGATGAACACGACGCATTCCGTTGCCTCCCCATGAACACGACGCATTCCGTTGCCTCCCCATGAACACGACAACGACGTTATTTCTCTGTTCCGACCCAGCCATGTACACGAGCCCTCGCCGTACGTATGCGCGAGTAGGCGTTCGAGACCCCGCCCGTATGTACACATACATGGCTGTATTTTCTTTATTGCACCCTAGCCGCTGTACGTACATGTACATGCGACGTGTGCGCCTCTACTACGACACGTGCGCGCCTCTACATCCACCAGTATATATGTACGTACACGTTCACGACCAGAATGACAACGCTACGTACGCTTCGACCAGGTGGGTCCCGGTATCGAGCACTTGCTTGCTGCGAAGATGTAGCTGGTGGGTCCCAGCGATCGGGGCGAATCATTTTTTGCGGGACGCACTTCCTTGCGTGCGAAGATGTAGCTGGTGGGTCCCAGCAGTCAGGGGGCGAATCGTTTTTTTTGCCCGGACGCACTTCCTTGCGTGCGAAGGTGTAGCTGGTGGGTCCCAGCAGTCAGGGGGGAAACGCTTTTTTCACGAAATACGGTGGCCCGTCTGGTGGGTCCCTGCTGTCAGGTGGAGGAATTATTATTTTGCGCGTAATAAGGAGGCACTTCCTTGCTGCGGCCGTGGACCCAGCTGTCATCCTCTCCATGCACAGTACTCTTCCGATGGAAGTCGGTCGTTGACCATATTGACCACGCCGCGCCGAGAGCACCACGGCGGTGGACGATGGCGAGGCCTAAGAGGGGGACGACACGGAGGCAGGGAAGACTCGCAGCTTGTTTCCCACCGGAGCGGAGTATCTGTTGTCTGAGGTTCTTGGTTCGTCTGCCGTCGCCGGAGAATAACAGCGGTGTGGGTGAGTAGAGGGATGGCTAGGCCAGCGATGGGAATACGGTGGGCGGTGAGGTCTTGGCAAAGACAGCCGGCCTTGCGGGAAGGAGGGAGCGAGCAGTCCCTTGGCGCTTGTTTGAGCGGGCCGGAGCAGAAGAGCAGAGATTGAAGAAGCACGACGGCCGTTGGATGGACATCCAAGCGCCACTTGCTTGTCGCCAACCTTTTTTAGGAAAGCCTCAAATCTGTGGAAAACAGCATACAGCCTATCTGCCATTATTTCTAATAATTTACATCCCATTTGCTAATTCTTAAGGTTTTTTGGAGCCCATATTCTTTTTGTTAGCATTACAGCCCATATTGTGGCCACGGTTAAAAAATTATATGAAAGCTCTCCTTGTCTTGAAAGATTTGCAGCCCAACAGGCCTGACAAAGCTACTTACTTGGCAAATCACAAAAAAACTGGGCTGTGGCCGTGGACCCAGCTGTCAGCCTCTCCACATACAGTACTTTTCCGATGGAAGTCGTTCCTTGACCACGTTGACCACGCCGCGTGGAGAGCAGCACGGCGGTGGACGACGACGAGGCCTAGGAAGGGGAAGACGCGGAGCCGGAGAAGACGCGGCAGTGGAAGCCCGTGCGGAGAGGAGTACGAGGTTCTTTGGTTCGGCTGCGATGTGAGGCTGCCGTCGCCTTGAGGCTCGCCAACAGTGGGAATAGTAGAGGCGGTGAGGCTCCGCGGCAGCAGAGCCGCCACGGAGGCAGGAGCATGTGGCACGAGCGGCGCTGCTTTGGGTAATTGGAGCAAGAAGACCAGAGGTTGAAGAAGCACTACGGCCGTTGGATGGACATCGACGATCCTTTGGAGCTAGAATCGTTCATATTGACTAAGTTAAGAAAGCCCTTCGTCCCGTCAACTTAGTAGGCCCATTAAGACAGCCTCCCACCAAGGTGGGTCCCAGCTAGCCGGGGAGTATTCATTTTTTGTGCGTAATAAGGAGGCACTTCCGTGGGTCCGGTGACAATGAGGGAACATTTTTTTGCGAATCGATGGCCCGTCCGGTGGGTCCCAGCAGTCGGGGAAATGATTTTTTCGCAAAATACTGTTGGCCCGCCCGGTGGGTCCCGCTGTCGGTGGAGGAATAATTATTTTCTGCGTAATAAGGAGGCACTTCCTTGCGGCTGCCGTGGACCCAGTGTCACCTCTCCGTCTGATACTCTTCCGATGGAAGTCGGTCGTTGACCACATTGACCACGCCACGCCGAGAGCACCACGGCGGTGGACGACGGCGAGGCCTAGGAAGGGGACGACGCGAGCCAGACCCCGGGAGGCAGGAGCGGCGGCACGACCGGCGCTGCTTTGGGCGGCTGGAGCAAGAAGACCGAGGTTGAAGAAGCACTATGGCCGTTGGATGGACATCATACAGTCCTTTGGAATATTGACTAAGTTGACAAAGCCCTCCTTCCCGTCAACTTAGTAGGCCCACAAGTCAGCCCAACAATATGGTGGGTCCCAGCTAGCAGGGGGGTATTCATTTTTTGGGTGTAATAAGGAGGCACTTCCTTGTGTGTGAAGATATAGCTGGTGGGTCCGACCTGTCAGCGGGGGGAACGTTTTTTTCGCGAAATACAAAGGCCCTTCCTGTGGGTCCTAGCTGTCAGGTGGAGGAATCATTATTTTGCGCATAATAAGGAGGCATTTCAGTTAATTCAGTAGCGGCCCCTATTCTTAATGATTGCTTTGAGATTTGTAATAATTTTGGCCATGTTAGTTTTGAGCATTGTGCGCGTGATTCGAATCGCGTGGCTCATGAGATGGCTAGAAGGGCTAGGGTTGATCCTCCGGGTGTGTACGGTGGGGCGATGAGGCCTGCGATGGGAGTACGATGGGGCGGTGAGGCTGCTGGCAGCATAGCCGATCATGGGAGGAGGAGCGAGGCAGTCCCTTGGCGCTTGTTTGAATTTGGAGTAGGAAGAGCAGAGATTGAAGAAGCACGACGGCCGTTGGATGGACATCCAACAGTATACAGGGCATCTGTGGAAAGCCTCAAATCTGTGGAAAACAGCATACAGCCCATCTGTCATTATTTCAAATAGTTTACAGCCCATTTGCTAATTCTTACGGGTCTTTTTGGAGCCCATATTCTTTTTGTTAGCATTACAGCCCATATTGTGGCCACGGTTAAAAAATTATACGAAATTTTGCATATGTCGGTGTGGTCTGAACTGTTTTTAATCCCGAAATTTCGAGTCACACTCAGACTAATTTTAAAAATAAATGTATATCAATATAAAATCCAATAAATTGTCCACGCATAAAAATAATTGCAATTTAAAATCTCGAAATGAAAAAAAAAGATATTTGAAACTAATTGCCGGTTTGATGTGTTTTAAAAATGTACAGCCCATTTCTCATTACTGATAGGCCATTTTCTCGGCCAGCCGAATGAAGCTCCCCTCGTCTTGAAAGATTTGCAGCCCAACAGGCCTGATAAAGTGACTTACTTGACAAATCACAAAAAAACTGGGCTAGCCATTTTCAAAAAGAAAAAAACTACTGGGCTGGTCTGTGGTAAACATAAAAGAAAAGGCTGTCTAGACAGGCCAGAGTGTCCCGCATAGCCCAGATGACACCCTGCTTCCGTCTCAAAAATAAATTAGATAAATGCCACTCCAATTATGGTGATTCATAAAAATGCCACTGCAATTTCCAAACTTTGAAAAATGCCACTGCAATTTTTGCAAACTTTGAAAAACGCTACTGCAGTTTGCAAACTTTGAAAAACGCCATTCCAGACTACAAAAAATGCCACTAGAAATGGCATGAAATGGCATTTTTCAAAGTTTGGAAATTGCAGTGGCATTTCTCGGAGGCATTTATCAAATTAACCCAAAACAAAAATAACTGGGCGAGCTGCTGGGTCCCTGGTGTCAGCCGCTCGTTGTGCAATTCGCTCGTTTATTGACTACGTTGTCAATGGCATGGGACCCAGATGTCAGAAATCCACTAGGAGGAGCCATTTTTTTATTGGCTTGAAATAAGGAGGCACTTGCTTGCGTACTACCATGACCTTGGCGGGTCCCTGCTGTCATCCTCTCCACGTATAATCATCTCCTGATTGTGTACGCGTCAACTTGCTAGGCCAACAAGTCAGCCTCTAAACCCGTGGAGGACAAATACAACCCATTTAAAAAACATAACAGCCCATTCCATACGTTCAAACGGAAAGTTCAACATTGAGAGCATAGTAACAGGTCTGATCCACATATAGAGTACTGAACTTCCACGTTGACAACCATCATAGCCAAGTTAACTATCTACTCTCACTAGACAAGTACTAACTTACACTTAGCTAACTAGACGATGCCGACGGTACACGCTAAACGCCGGCACCGGCGTCCTGCGCCTCGCCTGGGACTTGCCAGAGGTGCGATAGGGCACGTTGCTCGCGCGTTTTGGCCCTTTCCATGCCGGCGTGGTCCACCGAAGCTTCCGCTTCCAAGCGGGAAACCCACTTGACGAGCTGGTAGTAAAAATCAGCGTCGTGAACGCGTGCGTGCCCGTCAACCTCCAGGGCTATTTGCCGGGCGCCGGACTCCACGTAGTCGGCCCAGTTGCGGGCGCTCTGCTCGCGACTTAGAGCGTCGATGCGCTGCTCCTCCATGTCCTGGCGGCGCAAATCGGTGATACGCTGCTCCTCCGCCAGGCGGTCGCGCTCCAACAACTCCTGCTCCTCCGCCATGCGGTCACGCTCCAACAACTCCTCGATCTGCGCATTGCCATCTAAAAATAGATAGAATGCTTCCTCCCTCCGCCTGCCTTCCGGTGAAAAACAGAACACTAGTTCCGGCGGTGACCGCCTCCGGCGTCGCCTACCGCGGACGAGCGGGGGCATGGCGGACGTGGAGAGCGACGTCGGGCCGATGGGGGCTTATGAGGATATGGCGAGTTGGGTCACGGTGGCACTGGAGAAGGCCGGGAAACAGTACTTATAGGGGGAAGGTAGCGCGATGGTCATCGGAATTCAATGCATAATGGCTTAGCGCGCCAGCTTGCCGTGGAAAACTAGGGAAACTGAAATTATGACTGTGTCGTCCCGTCCCGTGTGGGTCGCACGCCGGCATGGCGGTCAAACAAGTGCACTCGAATCATCTCCCTCCTTGTCAATAATGATTTCACTGATTTAAAAAGCCCTTAACAATTAAAGTGTATCTTTTTTCGCATCAGTTAGCCGCCTTAATTACGGCCGGCTGCATGCAGGCACTCAGAATCGCTCGCAGGCAGTACGCGAAGCAGCATGCAACGAGTCGCAGCCGAGGGCACGCATGCAGCCACTTAAATCGCTGGAATTAATTAGGATTAAACTTCTGCATGCCGTTAATTATTGCCATGCCTTGGTCTTGCTGCTTTGCTCACGGGACTACTAAACCCGGACGGAGGGAGTACCTTGGTTGGTGAGAGGTTTGAATTAAGCCCTGCAAACCGGAAAGGAGGTACTAATGCGTGCGTGATCCGCTATTTATTCATGTAGGATCGAGTAGGTCGTTTCTTGAATTGAGCCCCTGCAAACCGGAAAGGAGGTAGTATGCGTCGTGATCCGCTATTTATCCGTGTAGGATCGATAGTGTAGCTTGTCGGTTTCTTCAGAGGTAGGCATTTTTATCCGTGTAGGATCGATAGTGTAGCTTGTCGGTTTCTTGAGGTAGGCATTTTATTCAAAAACTGCCACTTCGCATCTTCGTCATAAAAAAACTGCCGGGAGCGCATTTGTAGCCTAGCTAGTGATCGATCAATAATTTGTAAACACCGAGCTTAACAGAAATAAGTAACTGTAATGCATGTCAATGATTCAAAGATCATATACAAATATGTAGCTCCAAAAGCAAAGATCAGCCACTTCGGATCTTGCGTCGCAACTACAACTAACTAGTACGATTCTCATACATAAGATCAACATGTTAATGCATCTCAATGATTCACAGATCATATACAAATATGTAGCTCCAAAAGCAAAGATCTATAAAAAACATCTGTTCTTCCTACTAACATGGATGCTTCTCTTGGCCAACATTCAGTACAGACTGAAAGACAAATTTGTTTGTAAAGTCTGCAATTCCTCTTGCAAACGTAAGTGGTTTCACCAACAGCTAGAACCATGAGAATGAACCACACATGATGGAGGAACATCCACTGCAATATGATTTGGTCTTCTCTCGATCACACCGCGAGACTATTTTTGGAATACAAACTTTAACTTAGGGAAAATGATGCCCATTGTATAATCATACCAAAGCAATGAAGCACCTAGTGTTGGCCAGTAAATAGTACAATATTACTTTTCTGCAGTCCATGAAGTGACTATCCAATCTTTGTGTCTATTTTCAAATGGCACTGCATGCAGTGACTATACTATTCTCTTGTGCAGTTCAACAAAAATTGCGGACACTTTGTTTGTTTGCCAAATAGCAACGGACAGACATCTCTGTCTGCACAAATATCAAGCAGCTAGTAAACATATAGCACACCATGTTCGCAGTGATGGAAGAGGTGAAATCGATACAACCGAAATTGAGCATCCAATCATTGAATCCTGTCCTGCACCTCCAATGTAGGTCCAACCTGCCAATAAATTCACATGCAAACCACTAGTATTACTATCTAATAACAGTACAAAAAGAGTAGCAATATAGTAGCAAACCATGTACCTTCGTAATGAACAGCTCATAGTGCCACCAATTGGATATAAAGGTTTGGAAAAAAAACATGCTCCTAATGTTGAACCAGTTGGACTTTTGTGCAGCTCCACTAAAATCGAGCATCCCTGTTTGCATAGATATTGAAAGTGTGATTACTATAAAAGTGGCACTAGTTGAAGCATAGACTCACAAATATAAGCATTCCAATTTCTTAATGGGAAAAGGTAGCAAGATTGTTTCTAACCACCTGTTTGAAGGAATAAATAAAGCAACAACGGCTGATGTCAGGAAGGCATACATAGTCTTTTCTGAAAAACTGAGCCATTCCTGACCTTTCCTGTTATTTTAAGCAAATTTTGTGCAGTTCTACTAAAATAAAATGCCATCACCGCCTTGACAATTTAGTGACACTGTACAAAAGGAAATGACTTAACATTACATCATGATGTCGGGTATGTAGTAGACAGGCATTAGATACAAACATACAGACCTCCTCCGATAACATAATGAACATTAATTTTAACAAAGGTGTGACTAGCTTTACCGGGATAATTTGAGTGAACTCTACACCCTCTATTCCTTAATAAAGACGTTTTCGCGGTTCAATTTAAAGTACCCAAACGTCTAGTATTTAGAAAAACAGGTAGTAGTTTTCTTGAGCACATATCTGGGAAAGCTTGCCACACTTTATTTATGTCCATACGCTAATGCAACACCATTGAATACTACAAATATACACTAATCCAAAGGGCTAGTGCAACAAGAGAGTAGTTAGTTTATTACGAGTGTACAGTATAATGGTTTTACTGAACAGATTTCAATAAACTCTAGCACTGGAAGGTTTCTATAAGAATTAACAATACAAAATTTAAAGGTAACAAGTTTCAGCATTGGTATACTAGTTGTGCATGAGCATTAAACCAAATACAGAAGTCTGAAGGTAACTAGCATTACTAACTAATGACAGTATAAAAAAATTGAAAACCATGTACCTCCAAGGTAAATATCATTTCGAACTCGGGGGGACCTTAAAAATTGCTATCCCAATCTTGATAATCGATCAAACATAAAAACTTGATCGAACGAATGAAGAGAACAGCCGGAGGAGGAGGTGCCCTCTTGACCTTTCCTCTAGTCTTCATAATTGTGCATGCAGTTTAACCAAAATAAAATGACATCGGCGCCTTGGCATTTTGGTGACACTGTACAAAAAAATTAACTTATCTCATGAAAGTGAGGTATGTAATCTATAAGCATTAACGATTGCAAAAATCTAAAGGTAGTAACAAGTTTCATCGTTGGTATATATGGCTGTGCAACAACATTAGAATGCCTTAGCTGAAAAATCTTTAATACATCCACAATCAACACTAACCCCTGAAATGATCCGGTGACATTAAATGGCGCTGCTTAAATTTATCTGTGGCATTAGACTGAGAGCGGCATTAGTTAAATGTGGCATCACTTTAGCAGTAGCATTGCTTGACTTGACTATTGGCGTTATACTAACAGCAAAAAAAGTGGCAATAAGAGCATGGGAGGCCCATTCAGACAGTGGGCGCACCAGTACGATGTACCTCCACGGACGCAAAGTGGTGAGGGAGGTATGGTTGCCAAGTCAACAAATATCCAGGCAGCATATGTGGATTATGTCCCATTTTTGTTCTCTTTAGCCACATTTTTCCTATGTGAGGACAACAAACCGATCAACCTGTCATTCTCTATTACTGTCACGCCCAATATGCGACCCTATCCAAAAGGAACTCGAAGGTCCCACCAAGGATAGACCCGCATATTGAAACGCTTTTGCAAGGTGGATATCATTACATCAACATTACATAATAGATGGGGATACATACATAAGGCACAAATGCCACAAGAATACATCAACATCATATACAAGATCAACATCCGACTACGGATGAAACATAAACAGACACTCAAACAATGTCCACACTGCTAGCCCAGGCTGCCGACCTGGAACCTATCCCCTGATCGAAGAAGAAGCAGAAGAAGAACTCCAACACAAGCAAACATCACTCTCGCGTCATGATCATCGCATAACCTGTACCTGCAACTGGTGTTGTAGTAATCTGTGAGCCACGAGGACTCAGCAATCCCATTACCATGGGTATCAAGACTAGCAAAGCTCAAGTAGAAAAGGAAGGGATAAAGTGGTGAGGTTGCAGCAGCGACTAAGCATGTATGGTGGCTAACATACGCAAATGAGAGCGAGAAGAGAAACAAAGGAACGGTCGTCAACTAGTAATGATCAAGAAGTGATCCTGACCTCCTACTTACGTCAGACATAACCCAGAAACCATGTTCTCCTCTCGATCAACCCCGAAAAGAGACACTCACGGTTACGCACACGGTTAGTGTATTTTAGAAGAGTTTGCTTCAAGTTTACTACAACCGGATATTAACAAATTCCCATCTGCCACATAACCGCGGGCACGGATCTCGAAAGTTTATACCCTGCAGGGGTGTCCCAACTTAGCCTATGATAAGCTCTCGCGGTCAACGAAGGATATTCCTTCTCCCTGGGAAGACCCGATCAGTCTCGGAATCCCGGCTACAAGACATTTTGACAGCAATAAAACAAGACCAGCAAGACCTCCCGGCGTGCCGACACCCTGATAGTAGCCGCGTGTATCTCGTCTCAGGCCACGACCGGATGAGCACTACGTACAACTAGAACCAGCCCTCAAGTTTCCCCGAGGTGGCGCTGCAAGTGGCTCTAGTTTGGACCAACACTTAGACAAGCATTGGCCCGGGGGGGCTAAAATAAAGATGACCCTTGGGATGCGTGACTCCCAAGGGAAAAAGTTAATAGGTGAGGAAAATGGTAAAACCAATGTTGGGCCTTGCTGGAAAAGTCTTATTCAAAGCGAACTGTCAAGGGGGTCCCATAAATCACCCGACCGCGTTAGGGACGCAAAATCCGGGAACATAATACCGATATAACGGAAACTAGGGCGGCAAGAGTGGAACAAAACACCAGGCATAAGGCCGAGCCTTCCACCCTTTACCAAGTATATAGATGCATTAATAATATAAGAGATATTGTGATATCCCAACCAAAAATCCTGTCCGCCATGGAGCAATCTTCAACTTCACCTGCAACTAGCAATGCTATAAGAGGGGCTGAGCAAAGCGGTAACATAGCCAAACAACGGTTTGCATAGGAAAGGTGTCAAAGGTTAGAGGCTGACATGGCAATTTTGTATGGCTTGATAAACAGGTAATAGGTAGCGCAGCATAGCGATAGAACGAAGCAACTAGCATAGCAATGATAGTAGTGAGATCCAGGGTAGCGGTCATCTTGCCTGAAATCCCGCAAGGAAAAAGAACGAGTCCATGAAGAAGACGAACGGATGAAGCCGAACCGAGCGTAGACGAACGAATCCTCACGATCGCAATGAAACAGGAACTAACAAGAAGAAGCACACAACAAGGTAAACACACCACACATAAACAAGGCATGATGCACAAACAAGCATGATGCATGACAAGACTACATGAAGCTACTCATGGCAAGAGATGATGCAAACAAGAGCAACACATCAAAGCAAGTTTAAATGAGGCCGGAAACAAGATAGAACAATTCCGGTAAGTCCTCATATGCAAATTTCGAAATTGGTCCAGATCTGAATAAACCTTATGTTCAAGTTGTTAAACAGCAAGTTAAAGAGCACCATGAAGATCTACACGAAATTCTAGTCAAGTTACATATAAAGTTCATTAGATTCGGAGCTACGGCCTAGAAGATATGAGCAAAACAAGATAAACATGGCATTGATGCAAAATGCATACAAACATCAAGCAAACATCTCAAAACAAGGATGCAACATGATAATATGAAGCTACATGCAATTCTAAGCAAGTTTCATATAGAGCACACTCAAAACGGAGCAACGGTGCAACACATACACATGAAACAAGTTATAGCAACAATCTGTCCATAACAACAAGTAGGCATATTGCAAGCACCTAAACAACAAGCTACAGCATCTTAACAAGAAAACAAAAGGCATGGACATGATGTACAGGTAAAGCATGACAAAACAGGAACACTGAGCTAACTCCAGAAATCACTAGAACATGCTCAAAATGACATGGCAAGATTGCAAATAATAACAGTTTCAGACTTGGCAGAAATAACATCAGGTTGCAATGTTTAGAGCTATCAAACAACATGTTACAGGAACTTAACATGGCAAACAAAGGCATGGAATGAATCTACTAAATGCATAGATCAAATGTCCTTTAGTGACCATGAGCCACAAAGGATCAGAAAATATGAGGGCACCCATGTAAACATGGCAAGTTATATTACAGATTCATACATGGCAGGAACAACAATAAGTAGGCATGTTGGTGAGCTTGAACCACTCACCACAGAGTAATAAATGGCATGGAAAGGCAACTCACAGTAAGAAGACATGTTTATGAAGCTAAGCATGGCAAGAACAACATCATAGCATACACGGATCAACTACAACAACCTTGGCAAAATTAAATAACATGTAAACAATCTGTCAGGAAACATTTTATAGCAAAAGTAGAGCTCGATTGACTCAAGCTATGGCACTCCATAATTGCAAAAAAGGGCATGAATGGATAGAGAATAACCATATGTTCAAAACATCCTTACTGAAGTATCTCAAAATAAGCATGGATCTCTCGGTAGCATCAAGTTTACATGGCATAAAAATATCAGTGAGCAGGGCTGAAATCAGCAACATCATGAAGCCTAGTTTGCATGCTTGTGCTAGTCACCACAGAGATCACAAAAATACATGGCATACACCCCTGTAAATATGGCATGGCATATTATAAAACACATGTAGGACTCAAGTTCATAGGGTGCACACATCAATCATGGCAAAAATGACAAAAGTGCATGTTCTGATAAGAATCTGAAACTAACATCACATAGCCCTCTTCTAACAGCATTTCGGGCATCAAGATGAGCTCAAATTTAAATGATGCAATGAGATGAAATGATGTACTCGTTGAGACTAACAATTTGACATATTACACGCACGAAACGGAGCAATATGCAGAGAGTTATGTCATGATGAACATGAGCATATAAAGTTAAATCTCAGGGACAGTGGGAAACGGGTCAACCTCAGATTGCATCTAGATTGGGCCCGAGCTCGAGGTTCGCCGGAGATGTGGCCGGAGAGGAGGGAGATGGCGGGGATGGGCTGCAGGGATGCCGAAGAGGGTCGGGGACGGGTCGGCCCGGCCGGACCTCGCCGGATCCGGCGCCGGCGGAGGCGAGGCGCGGGGCGGCGCCGGCGCCCATGGCGCGAGGCGGCGGCGGGGATGGCGCGCTGGGCGACGGAGGCGGCGGTCGCGGGACCCGGGCGGACGGCGACGACGCGCAGGCGGGGCAGCGTGGAGGCTAACGGCCGGACGGCGGGCGCCGAGACGCGGGCCGGGCAGCGCAAGCCGAGGCGACGGGCGGCGAAGCGGTGGCGGAGTCCGCGGCGACGCGGGCGGTGCGGGAGACGCGGGTCTGCACGGGCGGCGGCGGCGGCGGCTCGGCCCCTGCTGGCCGGATCTGAGCCGCGGCCCGGGCGGCGGCGGAGGAGAGAGAGGGCCGGCGCGGATGAGGTGGCGAGGCGCGGTTGGAGGAGAGGGGCGGCGGGGTGACGTGGCAGGAGGCGATTGGCCGGAGCGAGGTGGCGGCTGGACGTCCGGCGGGCGCCGGACATGTCCGGAGGCGGCGAGGGAGAATTTTAGGGTTTCGTCTACGGATTCATCCGCGAATTTCGAGGGGAGGGGCTTATAAATAGGTAGAGGGAGCTAGGAGAGTCCAAATGAGGAGCGGTTTTCGGCCACGCAATCGTGATCGAACGACCGGGAGCATGGAGGGGAGTTTGGTGGGTTTTGGCCACTTTGGAAGGGGTGTTGGCCTTCAAAGAGAAGGAGGCTTTACGGTTACCCGGTTAACCGTTGGAGTACCAAACGAACTCCAAATGGCACGAAACTTGACAGGCGGACTACCGGTGCTATACCAAGGCCGCTTGACAAACCTCGGTCCATTCCGAGACCGCTTAACACCCGCTTTACGAAAAAAGAGGTAAAAGGGGCGCGGAGACATAGGAGTGCCGGATTGCAAAACGGACAACGGGGAAAATGCTCGGATGCATGAGACGAACACGTATGCAAATGCGATGCACATGACGACATGATATGAAATGCAGATGATGACATGGCAAAGTGCAACACGCAAGCACATGACATGGCAAGGACGGCAAATAACTGGAAGACACCTGGCGCATCGAATCCGGGGCGTTACAATTACGTTGCCATGCCTTTCTACACTTCTTCAACCAAGAGACACGAGACTCGTTCGTTAGCTACTGATTTTCCCCTTTCCAACCTAGATGCGGGTTCGATGCCTACTCTCTTGGACAGTACAGTCTCCCTTCCTTTCCTTATTCAACCCAGACATGCATTAGTCTGCATGAAGTAGGGTTTCCTTTAATAGTGCAAATTATGGTTTTCGTCTGCGTGGCCAGCAGAGAAGAGAGGATAGCAAATTGGGAAGATGGCGGAGTGGAAAAAGATCCATATGCAACGACGTGCGGATGGGGCAATAGAACAAGGGTATGGTTCAAAAGAGGTAGCATACACGAGGGTCGGCGGGAAGTGGCTTCGCTCGTGGTCGCCGTCCTCCGCACACACTACCGCAGCGAAGCTTGGGGACGGAGGCCATCCCGCTGGCGCTTAGGTCCGAGAGCACGGCCTTGTCGCCGCGTGACTCGCCGCCGACGACAAGTGCGTCAACGCTGCATGTCCTTTTCTTCCCCGGTGGATCAGTGACCACCGGTGAGGAGGAAGAGAGGGCCCGTCTTTTTTAGATCTGGAGAGAGGGTGGTAGTGTGAGAAGCAAGTGGGCAGCCCTTGGCAAGAAAGCGCCAAGCTCCAAAGATATATATCTTCTTTATACTACTAGTCTTTGGAGGTGGAGTAGTGGTAGAGTAGTTTATATTTTCTCTGCGTCTGACAGCATCAGCTTAGTCGTGTTTCAAAACTGAACGGCACGCCATTAAAAAAATAAAGGTCGATAACTAATGCGGCACCTCGGGCCAACGCGGCCAGATCGCATTTTGCACGAGAAATTACACACCATGTTTCATTGACATGTGGTCCTGTTCCACATATCAGTGAGACGACGACGAGTAGTAGGAGTATTTCCGAACCGACGTGTAGGCCGGGGCGCCCCTTCGTGAACCGTGGCAAACTGGCAACCATCCACCTACTCTTGCCTTTCCCTCTCGATTTGGAACTGATGCCGCACGCTCTTCCTCTCCCTCCTCCATTTTCCTTCAGCCCTTCACCCTTTCTTCTGCCATTGTTCGATCGTCTTATCCATGGAGGGAACAGGACGGAAACGACCCTGTTATTCTTGCCCCGATCTAAAAGATGACGTGGTGGAGGAACTCATTGATCGGTGCGACTTCATCACCTCGGCTAGCATGGCAGGTTCGTTCAAGCCCATTCTCGACTCAACTAATAACATCATTACAAGGAACCCAAGAGTCAAGGAGCGGTTTGATCTCCCCTATCTTCTTCGCCGTGACCCTGATGACTGGCGCCGTCACGACGGAGGCCTCACCCTGTGAAAGTTGATGCCGTTTGATAATGATACGTATGATGTTAAGATGCCATCGCTTGAGGGCAAGGCTTGGGCAGGCGCAAAATGGAGATTGTGTTGTTTACATTGGGTCCAACTGCGAGTGGGAACTTGTGAATGTGTACACTCATGACCGGGTTCCACTTCCAAAAATCTCAGCAGATTGCCCAGAGGTTGAGCACACCGGTATTGTACGCACGTTCAAATACAATCATGGTGACTGTCTTCTACGGAAGATAGCAATTTCTCGAGTCCCCAACCGCTCTTGGAATTACAACAACTATGAAGTTGTTGCTATCTTCGACAAGCTTGTTGCCGTCCTCGATGGTTTATTTGGATGGATATTGCTCAAAAATCAGTTTCTGTACACGGATGAGTACTGTGATGCAATTCAATACGAGGGCCTTGTGTTTGCTGCCACCACTCGTGGCACTGTTTTTGCATGGCATCCTCGTTGTTTCGGTACGTTTGTCTTCCACCGTACTTATAATTGTTTCATCCACATGCATGCGGGTTAGCAAGTTTCCCTTTAGTGCATAGTATCTTAGATTAGTATCATAGGTGGTCTCATTTATTTCCATGCATGACACATAGTAGCATCACATTGTATCTACCTATGTTACTATAACCATCTCTCTCTTCCTTAATTGCCTGCCACATAAGCATGTTTGCGAGTCCCAAGTGCATGATACTACTTATATTACCCCCACTATGGCCAACCTTACTAATTAACCTTCTTCTTGTGTTTCCAAGGTCCTGTGAACATTCCACCACCTATACTTGAAGATTTTTATAACCAAGGGGGAGATGATGATGGTGATGATCACGAGCAGCGCCCATATACTATTTGGCGCCTGGCAACTAATTCCGATGGATCACCTCTTCTCGTGTGTATACATCCCACTGATGATGTTACTGCTAAGGAAGGAGGTGTAGTCTCCCATGGTCGCACTCTCCGGACCTATTCCAACACCCGTTGCATTGTATTCGGGATGGATACTAGTGTGCTAGCGCCAACTCCTTCTCCCTGGTACAGAATTGATAGTCTTGGAGAAAACTCGCTCTTCCTTGGACAAAACTATCCAATGATGGTGAAAGGTGATCCAACTACTGTTGACACAACGTTACTACCATTTATGAGAAGCATAGCTGTGTCTATACCTCGGACATTTGGGTGGTTCCCTACCCGGTATCGATATAGTAGGCCGCTTCACCTGGATGATCATCTGCATTGGTCTCGGATCGACAATGGATGGCCCGCTCCAAAGAATCACTTGTGGTTCAAAGCAAGAATTTCCAACGCCGAGGAATGGTTGAGTTGAAGTTCATTTCATTGCTTGTTATTTGTTGTGTGGTGAAAACTTTAGTATTTATAATGTATCCTCGTTGTCGATGTGGGTTGATGACCTGTTGTATGTAATAAAATGATATGCCAGTGATAAACTTACTAAATTTATGAATGGCTTTCAAGTTGCTTCTGTGAGTGAGTGGTGCCACGAGGCAAAAAAATATTTTCCGAATACATAATTGTACATGCATTGCAACAGGTTATCGGATGAGGCCAATCAACAATAGTAGCACACTATTTGTACTAGCTTCACATGCTTCGCTCGTCGTGCGGGTGTTTCTACTGTAGCCATATTGTACTACGTAACCAGCACCTCGAATCCTCGATACTAGTAGTACTATATAGTAAGTAGTAGGAGTAGTAGGGTGGCATGGGTCGTAACAAGCATTCACGCCCGTGAGTACGCTGACACGCGCCACCAAAGACAACTTCCATCGACACCATATTTCTTGGAGTCCGTGCTAGATCAATCTCTTCAACCTCATCGTTTCTCTAACTTAGCCATCGCGCGGCGGGCGAGGTGGGGGTTTGCCCATAGTCGGTTTCCTTAACTGCGGTCCCACTTGTAAGGCCAACTGCAACGCACAACCCCAAACGGACCTCTGTTTTGCACGAAATCCAACGATAATTTTGACTAGAAAAGCAAGACCAGAGAAAACAAGAACCACAATAATACATTTTACTACTCCTGTAAGTTGGATTAGTGCCTTCTCGATGCATTCATTGTTGATCTGCGGAGGCTCGATCTTGCGTGCTTCTTTCTTCTTCGAATGTAAAGAAGTAGACGTTGCTTCCTCGCATCTAGTCTCATGTCTAGCCTCTATTCTAGTACTCCCTCCGGTCCGTTTTTCTCCGCGTCTAAGCAGCAACACGCATACCAAGTAGGAGTATCAACAAGTGCACTAATCTCATCTATAGCCTCTGTGCTAGCTAAAAGTGATAGAACATCTACTAAATTGCGTTCTATCAATATATTGATGTACTCTTCTTCCCAATACAAAAACTTGCATCCATTATACTCCCTCCGTTGCACAATACATGCCTTCTATTTGTCAAAATATATATGTATCTAGACATGTTTTAGTATATAGGTACATCCATATTTGGACAAATGGAAGTCATGTATTTTGGAACGGAGGGAGTACACAATAAATTTTTTAAGTTAGCACAACTAGTCTAATCCGAGAGCACAACCAAGATTTGGTGGGTTCTTCCTCCTTTTGCCGACCGTGGGACATCCAGCATCCAGGTCGTGTCATGAAAGAAAATAGAGTGGTAGTTGAAGCCACGAGATGTGCATCTTGGGTTAAACTGTAAATAGAATCTTACTACTCTGAGTAACTCCAAAAGCGCCACCAAGATCTTTCTTGGATTTTTTTCATCACCAGCACGTCAAGGTGAAAGATGTGCAGGTTCAGTGGGTCCGCTTGCGTTTTCACAGACATGTGGGATCGCATGTGAGCAAACAGACGATGGGCTCCGCGCGTCCGATGGCTGGCTGAGAAGAGAGATACATGAGTGCTGAGCACGGACTGCAGGAAATTTGTTCTACGTACCTCGATATAGGCTCGATATAGTGGGGTGGCATGGGCCATAACTAGCATTCACGTCTAGCAGTACGGCACACGCCACCCACATGAGTCCCATCCGACACCAATTTTCTTTGAGTCCGTGCTACAACCATCTCTTCTCCCTCCTGTTTTCTCAGCCATCGCGCGGTGGGCGGGATGGGGGTTTGCCGATAGTCGGTTTGCTCAACTACGGTCCCACTTGTAAGTGAAAATGCAACACCGCACGCATTCCCTCTTGAGCGGCGTGCCGGACCAACCGTGTGGGGGTGCGACGTGAACACGGCAGGCTTTTCCTTTTGAACTCGTAACTTGTAAAATTTGGTTCTGCTCCATGGAGCGATCGATAAAGTAATGAGAAGTTTGGTTCTGGCGCCGTTCATGCATGGAGTACCTACGAAAATTATGAAGTTGATGCGAAAGGTAAGATAATTACTGTAGTATCATATACTACTACATGGATTTGACGGAAAGATAAAAATACATACGAATCCATCAACGACATCCTCACGCCCTAGTGCACTGGGTCACCAACCGACGTGTGAGGAGCAGCGGCGTTGGCGGCGAGCTCAACGTGCTTCTGAACAGTGCCATCCAAGGTTGCCCTACGGTCCAAGAAGACCAGCGTCCTATCGCCCTCCTCTTGCATGCGCGTAGATGTGGGTGATTATGTCGATGGTGTCTTGCTGCGCCAGGCGCTGCGCGGCGAGCGCGACCTCGAGGTGGACATTCTCCGGCGCGACGGCGGGCAGTCTCAGGGCCACCAGTGCGTCGAAGAGGTTGTCACCATAGTATTTATTTACAGAGGGAGTAGTACATTTTTTGTGACATGCATTACTAGATATTGCTAGTCAAATACTAAAATCCAGATGGACGTGGTAGTACTCCTAAATCCAGACGGTGGTGCTACTAGTACTAGTAGTAGTACTACCAATGTAGTACTCCTAGGAGTACTAGCACTGTACTACCCGTTGGTCAAATTATTACATGCTGCTCCTCACAGTGAAGTGACAAGACCCTGCGCCGGAGATGACACCTGAGTATAGGCGCCCTGTTCGGCATACCATAGTCAGCCTCACCGTCTGCAGTCACTATCATCATGGCTGTAGAGCTAGCCTGCTTACAACTAGCCCTGTTCGACATAATTTCCCGTGCGTAGATGCCCGTGCATTGCACGGAACACCAAGATTGGGGTGGACGGCTCCGGCAGCGGCCATCGCTCCAGATTTTTCCACGGCCTTCTAGATGTGGTGGGGAGGAGATAAGGCTGATTGTGAGAGACAAGGAGTTGTTTGTAAATAGGGAACAAGTGCGGGCATCTTTCTGCAAAAATGGAGAAGCTTGGTTTGTATGCGCCAGATCTAGATCCGACGGATATTGGTGAAAGATGGGAGGCACAACATCATCACCAACTCAGGACCTGTTTGATTCGCAGGATTTTGAAAACGCAGGAATAGGACACGGCAATATTACAAGTTTCAAACTGATATTACAAATGTTAGGAGTAATGCTGCACCTAGGAAGAGGGAATTACTAGGAAGTTTACGTAAGAACTTTCGTTACTTTAGGTGGATGCAGCGTTATCGTGCAAACTAAAATCCACCGCCCTGACAAGTCACTAATGGGCAAATAAGTTTTCGAGTCTCTGGCCACTTGATGTTTCAAAAACAAATTCAGCTTCTACGGAGACTTTGTCATTTAGGCTTAGACGCTTGCGGTGATCAGCACGCCATTCATTGTTGCGCCAGAGAACGCCAAACCTCATTACCTTGAGCACACTTGCCTCCAGAACAAAGAACCTGGCCAATTTAATCTCAGATGTGCTGCCTCGGTAGTCGATCAAATCAATTTCTGTAAGATGGAGATCAAGGCATTCGATGAGATTGTTAGTGCAGCACATTTTTCACTTTCGGGTTTTTTTATATGCAAAAGAAGAGAACATATTAGAGCAGCTGGCTGCATAAGATTGCCATGTCATCAAGAGGTACCAATATCATTCGCTCATACGATAGGGTTGGCTGGCTAGTGATATTTTTTCACTCTCTCTCTCTCTCTCTCTCTCTCTCTCTCTCTCTCTCTCTCTTTCTGTTTCCTCTCATTTAACTAGGAGCACATGAAGAGCTTGGGCATTTGTTGCCTTCCACTATGTGGCTGATGCCATATTTCGCAAAAGTATGCCACATAATACGCATCGATGTCAAATCAAAAGATTTTGGCACCGCTCTCGCGATGTGAGAGAGTTGGCACCGCTGTGCACACATACCCACATGTATAAACAAATCAATCAAACCAACTACACCAGCCTCTCACTCTCCCAAACAAGTGTTTTTTTATTGCCTCGGTCCTCTCTCTCTCCCACGAAGTGTTTTTTCATTGCGTGAGTTAATTTGGCACCGGAGCAAAGTAGGTGATCCAGATTGGGGCACCAGGTGAGCAATGGAGGGGCATCGATGCCAAATGCATCACAAGTGAATTTGGCACGTGTTTTGGCCTACATAGCCCACTTTTGTACTCCCTCCGTCCCAAAATTCTTGTCTTAAATTTGTCTAAATATGGATGTATCTAGTTACATTTTAGTGTTAGATACATCCGTATCTAATCAAATGTAAGACAAGAATTTTGGGACGGAGGGAATACTACCTCGTATTTAGTATAAAATTTTGACCATAGATTTACCTAAGAAAATGCCAATGCATGTCACTAAAAATTACACCATTTGAAATTATGTTCAAATACGAATCCAACGATATAGTTCTTAGTGACATGCATTAACATTTTGTCAGTTAAATCTATGGTCAAATTTTGATACTACAAAATTGGAAGAGTAAACCAGGACGGAGGTAGTACTTGCCCTTAGGGTAACCATAGAGTTACTGGAGTAGTCTAAGTTACTTTCCACTATGACTAGCCTAGGCTACTATAGTAGTACAGCATAAAAATGATGCAGGTGATCACGTGAGAAAAAAATACTAAAAACATTTCTTTCGGTGCAGTGCGTAGATGTAGTTTTGAACACTACACTTGTCATCGTAATTTGGGAAAATTACGAAAAAATTGAGCTACGTTGTGATTACCGTTTACTAATAGGAAAGAAGTTTCACCTTGATGAGTAGCTTCTCCGTGCATGGAAAGCATGTAAGGAATCCAACAACTTGATCCAGATTGGGGCCGATAGATTTTAGTGCTAAGATCTTCACTGTGCGCATGGACTGGGTCAAGCTTGTGGGAATCATTTTCTGGAAGATGGTCATAAATACATCAAGAAGAAATTTAAAAATGTGAATTTCAAGAAGACGGAGAAGAAGATGAGTGTTGTACCTGAACGATTACGGATCCAATAAAGAGTTCGGAGAATTTGGCAGACGAGTACACCAACGCTGTCAATTTCGGCGCGTCAATGACCCTGATTTTTGTTGGACCTTCTAGATCCGATACAAGCAATCTCTCAAGGAAAGGCGCATTCTCAATGACCATAACGTGGAACAGCTGGAGTGATCTCTTCCCAATTGATGTCTTGTTGCGGGGCCAGCAAGACACATAAATCCATCGGAGATTCGTCGAGGCGATGTGGAGGCTAATGAACCCGTGGATCTGCTCAAGACGAAGGTACTCGAGCGCAGTACAGCTGCGAGCAGGTGCTCCATAGCCTTCTTCGAGATGACAACGTCGAAGAGGTCGAGCTGCTTGAGTTGAGGGAGAAGAAGGGCGGCGGCAGAGAGCAACATCGTCCAGCTTCAAAGCTGAGCTCCTCGAGCTGATCTAGGGCGGGGGATAAGAACCACTCGTCGAACTTGGGTTGGACCTTGCAGTTGGTACTGAACATGCGGATGTCAAGGCGTCTGGCTAGCACAGGGTGCAATGAAAGGATCTTGGAGACTGCGGCCATGCGTTTGTAATCCCCGTCGCAGAGGCAGCTGTCGACAGTGAGGTTGAGGGGGACGCAGCGCCAGAGGGGCGCCACCGCCGGGAGAGCAGGGCGGTCCGCACGGCAGATTTGGTGGGGAGGAGGCCGATGATGACGAGCAGCATGTCATCGGGGAGGCTGCTGATGAAGTCCAGGCTCGCCGGATGCGGTTTTGGCTCGAGCCGCCTCCGCTTGTTGGCTGCCTCGCCGTCCATCTCAACCGGCGGCGACGCCGGTGTACACGTGTGCTAGTGTGTGTTGTGTGCTGTGTGTGCGTGAGTGCGTCCTTCTGTGCATGCCGCCGCGCAGTGGTGAATTGTGCGCGAGTGCGTCCTTCGCGCGCAAGAAGTTTGCCCTCTAGTTTACTTATTTTCACCCACTGCCACATGGTCCAGCACACCAAGATACAGAACACGAGCTGACAACGCAACATGTGGATTGGTTGACCGATCAACTAAACAATATACGGAGCTATACACTGACACAGTGAGCGTATAATCCGTCGGTATAGAGAGTTCGAGTGAGAGGGGAGGCCCGTGAGAGATAGCAGAGAGAGAGAGAAAGAGCTACTCCCTCCGTTCGATAATGTAGTTACAACATTTTTTTAAGTCAAACTTTTGAAACTTTGACCAAGTTTATAAAGAAATTACTTATATCTGCAATACCAAAGATAAATGATAGTATGAAGTAAGTACATGTTGTGATGAATCTAATGATCGTTCCAGATGTAAATGTTTTTCTCCACATATACCTGGTCAAACTTTTCTGAGGTTTGACTTTTCAAAACATCCATATGCTTATGGACGTGACAGAGTCCCTAACGAGAGAGAGAGAGAGAGAGAGAGAGAGAGAGAGTGAGTGAAAAAAGTGTGTGTGTGTGTGTGTGAAAGAGACATGGACAACACACTATGAAAGTGGAGAAAAGGCGTGCGTGTCTTATGCAAACATATCACACATGCATCGACAACGGAGGCAAGGTGAGGAGATAGTGTGTGGTTGTTTGGAACCGAGAGAGGAAGACCCCTAGCACGTGGCCAAGAGGGGTCTGACAAACAAGGGAGAGAGATCGAGAGAGACGACGGAGAAAATGCAGACATGGGGAGGAGAGAGTGTATGTTTGTCATAGAGATCCCTCGAGATCGTGATGGGACTACATGGGTGGGAGATCGAGTGACAAGGTGTGTGCGCGATAGAAGATGCCCCGAGAGATATCGAGATAGACGTATGGATGGAAGGAGACAATACGTGTGTTCCTGATGGCTAGTAAGAGATAATCATACTTAGGAGGGGGGAGTGCTTGCGCATATGGCCCTGTTTGGATACTCTAACTCAGTTAGAGGTTAGAGTTAGATTCTAACCCTGAACTAACTCTAAGTAAAGAGGTGTTTGGATGGCAGGGTTAGATGGAGCACGGATACGGCGAGGCACCTTCACGCGCGGTGCGAGAGGGAGGGAGGGAGAGGACGAGAAGCTTCGAGGAAGTGGGGAGGGATCTGCTGCGGGGAGAGCGAGAGAAAAAAGTGTTTATTAGTGGTCCCGAGAAGAACTAACCCAAATAAGCACCTCTTGGATGGGTTAGTTTTTTTGGATGGGTTAGATGCATCTAACCTAAACTAACCCTCTGTTTGGATCTTTTTGGGTTAGTTGACTCCAAACTAACCCAAACTAACTCTAACCCATGGATCCAAACAGAGCCGATGATGGAGTGAGGGATTATGGTACTTAGGGGGGTGCGTGTCACATGGAGAGAGAACAAGGGCGGAGAGTGTTGGATCACGAGCGAGACATGTGTATGTGTGAACCAGGGAGATATAAGGCCAGTTTGGCTTGCGTCGTGAGCATCTTTTGCATGGCACAGGGTTGTGGCTGGATTTCATGCACGCTTGTTTGGTTGCTACCTGTGAAAAAGAAAGCCCGCTGGGCTGGTTTCCTTGCACTTTAATTAGCCTGGCTGAACTCCGGACATCGCAAGTAGCCCCGCCCAAGCGATCGATTTGAACGCTGGCCGTGCTCGGTCGTGCGGCCACGAGGCTAACAACAACATGGATGGATATTAGCATTAAATAATTGATGCATGGATTGATTGATGGGACGTTGATGCTTTGCCTGGCCCATGCATGAACCAAACGCTTCAGCACCACACAAGCCTGGCCAGGCAGAAATATTTTACATCTCACGTCCACACCAGGCAGTACCGGCCATCAAGGCATGAGGGTCAGGTCACGAACCAAACTGACCAATAAAGTTTGAGAGAGATTGAGGAGCCCCGATAAGGCTGAGTGGTGCGTCAGATAGCTGAGAGGGGGAAAGAGATATTCCATCTTCTCGATAATGCAGTGCATGTAAATTTTTTAGAAGTCAAACTTTGGAAACTTTGATCAGGTTTACGCAAATGTTATTTATATCTACAATACCAAAGATACATCATACAAAACTACATCTCATGGTGAATCTAATGGTATATGTTAGCCGTACTAGATGTAATTCTTTTTCTCCACGTACATGGTCAAACTTTGTGATGTTTGACTTTTCAATAAATCTATGTGCTATGGACGGAGGAGAGTGCCTCAGTCGAGACAGATCAAGTGCGTGTGAAGGAGAATGAGTAAGTGTGCAAAAAGAGTATGTGTGTGAAAGAGAAAGTGACAACAAACGATAAATTAGAGAGAGAGAGAGAGAGTGTGTGTGTGTGTGTGTTTTCGTTTCTTATGCGAACATATCACGCATGCATCTCCGAGATGGAAAAGCGAGGCGAGGAGATACACGAAGATAGCTAGTGTGTGATTGTTTGCAACGGAGAGAGACACCCCTGTAGCACATGTCCAATAGAGGTCTGGCCAACAAGGAAAAAAGGTCGAGAGGGACACATGGATGGCATGGACGCATGGGGAGGGAGAGAGGGTGTGTTTGTGATAGAGAGATCCCTCGAGATCGTGAGGGACTATATGGGTGGGAGATCGAGGAGCGCGTGTGATAGAAAGATGCCCGAGAGAAATCGAGATAGACCATGCACATGTTTGTGATGGAGACTAAGATTAGCTAGTCATATACATATAGGGGGACTGCGTGTGCCTACAATTGAGTGAGAGACCATCATACTTGGCTAGCTGGGCATGAGATTGTGTGTGTGTGTGTGTGAGATGGAGAGAGAACGAGGGAGAGAGATAGAGTTTTAGATGGGCCTATCAGTGCGTGTGAGATATGCATGTGTATGTGTGACCTGTGGATGGAGAGTTTGAGAGGGGGGAAGAGCTCGAGACGACATAGTGGTGCGTGAGAGAGTTACGGGCAAAGAGCCAAGGAATTTGTGTGTACGATGAGTGCACCCAAGATATCTAGCTTGGACTAGCTAGAGTATCATACATAGTGTCGAGAGAGACCTATAGATGGTGTATATATGAATGCGAACTAGAAAGACCCCCCACACACACACACACACACAAACAGAGAGAGAGAGAGAGAGAGAGAGAGAGAGAGAGAGAGAAAGGGAGAGGGACCAACAAGGTTTTGTGTCGGATCGTGCGATGTGAATTGAAGATTGTCGGCGAGAGAGAGAGAGAGAGAGAGAGAGAACAGGAGTCCGGGAGAGGGGGAGGTCGCGTTTTATGCATCAAAGACTGATATAAACCATGTTTCGATATAAACTTGCATTCAAATATTTAAATTGGAGAACATGTTGTCTGCAATCCACACATGAACGGATATATGCGTATATCAAACAAGTTCATTAATTTGACTTTCAACATGTTCATGGAGTACTATAACACTGTACAACATGCTACTCGATTGAGGTGTTCAATTTTGGATTTAGTTCACTATTTTGACCTACTGAACGAGCTAGTTCATTGAATCGAGATATTTCATTTTGGGTTTGATTCGCGTTTTTGAGTGGGTCAACTATTTGTCATATAGTAAATCGCTAGCAACGAGCATGTAAAAACACATTATTCCCGAGCATCATCTCTCCATCTAAAAAAGAAGTGGCAAGCTAATATTTCAAAATTTGATTCGAATCGACTTGGTAAGGTAGACGTGGATGCTCGTTCTCCCAAAATTTGAACGAACCGTTAAACATCCTCTCTGCTCGGTGGAATTCTCCCGAGCAAATAAATGGGAGACACGAAATTACCATCCTATGTGGGACACGCATCAATTGGCCCGTTGTACATCGAGGGTAGGTTCGTAACTTCATCCAAGCGCGCCTTCTCCTCGGCCGAAATGACATGTGCCGAATAATTTATAAACCATGGTCGGCAAAACACGCTCTCCTCGCCCGAAATAGCTCGCGCCCACTATTTCAAAACACGCTCTCCTCGTCCGAAATCGCTCGCGCCCACTATAGTTCAAAACATGCCCTCCTCGCCCGAAATCGCTCCCGCCCACTATTTGGGGAGAAGCAAAGTTACTCTACTATCCTCGACCCTCAGTACACAGATCCAGGCCGAGAAGCCTATAGGCAAGGGTAGAACTGTAACTCCCCCTCACATTTCAGACAAATGCGTCCGTAAGACATGGTTCCACTCCTCCCAATCCCCCCGCCCGACCCATTCATACCTCGTGGGCGCCAAATCAACTTCTCCACGGGAAGCTCCCTTCTCCCGAGCCGCGAAACCTCAGCCCCACCTCCATGGCGCCCCCCACCGCACCAATTTCACAGCCGCCCTCCTCCCTAATGCCAGAGACGATGTCCAATTGCCGCCGTGCACTGGGCCGTGTGCCTCTTACTCCGTGCTGCTGGTGCTGCCTCGACGACTGCCGCATGAACCGTACCGGAGCCGATTCACCCCCGCTGTTGTTCACGGCGCCGGAGCGGCTCCAACTTCAGATCCGCCCAGAGTCCTGGCGCTGCTACCGCGTAGCCGTCGACCGTGGCGACATCGCTCTTTCCCTGCCGCCGGTCGCCACCAGAGCGTGCGGCCTCACCGACTCGGCAGCTGGACCTGCCTACTTCACCATGCCGCCGGATAGGTCGCACCTCATCTCAAATCACTTTATTTAGGCGTCGGTTGTCTGAATTTTTATTCTGGGCCAATCGATTCCCAATGGGAAGCAGCACCCCTCGAGGCGGCGGAGCTCCTAGGCTGCCGGTTGGCTGGTGTCTAACGTAAGGTGCGGGCCACAAGTTCGCCATGAAGCAGCGCTTAGATGGCTATCTTTTAGAGTTGCATGGGTTGAAGGTACTGCCGCCGCCGGATCTGGATGACGGGGAGTCTTTGTGGATTGGCCCGGGGGCGGCGCAACCACGGCAGTGCGGTGGGGCGGGGAGCGGGGTTTTGGCCGGGGCCACGGACGGCGGAGGCAGGCTGCTCTGCCGTTGGTCGCTGGCTCTTCGGGGAAGATTCCGAACAGTGTCAGCCGGGAGGCACAAGACGGCCATCAAGCCATCCGGCGTAGATCAGACAGTACCAAAATAAAATAAAATCGTGTGACCCCAATTTAGTCTTCAGTCAACAGACGTGTGACCACTCTCGTACCTTGCTGTTGATCTCTTAGTGTATTTCTTCAGATCAAAGAGATATGTCGTTCTTAACATTATGCGTTATCTGCATCTTCAGACACACCGTCTTCCGACTCACCGCAGCTGCTCCAACAAGGGAAGCATACACCAGAAGGGAGCTACAGTCCCCACTCAACAGTTCCCTGCATCGAATGCGCGTGCCCGACATGGACAACCACAACAACTTCAGGGCCATCGACAAGTCAGCACATGATGCTCACTCCTATGGATGGCAGCCAGATAGGTTGTACCCTCATCTTACTTGTGTGCAACATTTATGGCTTTGTTATTCATTTAAGCACGGAAAATAGATCATCACATTTGACTGTATGTTCATGTTGATCTCTTACGGGTCTTGTTCAGGAGTTCACGATGTTCCATAGTTCAGCTGAGATACTTGTTCTTTAGGTAACGATGTTCCATAGTTATCATCCATCAGCCAATGCTATCCCACAGGCTGGTGATTATAGTATTATACCACTTCTAGTATTACCTATGTTGTTCTTTAATACTTTTGTGTGCCATCTAGTTAATCTCGAGTACAAACGATACATATTTTGTAGCTTTCATCTGTGTTCTCCCTTTAGTTTATGAGACCTGTTGCTGCTAGTTAACCCCAGTCCTACTATTTATGTCGTCTCCTACAGGCACTCATTTACATAAATCTAACTACTAGTTGTCTTCCATGCATGTCAGATATAATTGCACACACTGATATATCCACAAGAACCTCACGGAGCAATGTAAAGGCCAATAAACTTGATGTCAATGATACCCAATATGATGGAACATGTAAAGGCGGTTCTTGAAGACTTGCGAAAGATGATGAATCCTCTTCACCCCACAAGGTCCTTGCTCTAACTTGGCACTGTGATATGGGTACAACATGCATATAATGTCTGGAGTGTATCTACTCATTGCAATGCCATGTGCTTAGCATGCTGATCATGCATGTAAATATGTCATGCCTTCCTGTTTTTAGTACCTATTCCATTCATGATAACATGTTTTCAAATTCAATCTTGTCATTCTACTCTATCGCAATGCCATCGCTTAATTTGGACATCATGCTTCGAATATCTTATGCATTGTTATTCATCAAGTATGTACTTCATCCATACGCCATACCATGTTTTTTACATTGAAGTGTTGTTCTAGTGCTCGTTGCAATGCCATCTTATTTTCCCAATCATACACGTGTATGTTGCCTTAGTTATTTCTGTACGTATTCCGCTAGCATATAGTTTTACATTCAACTAGTGTTTTTTTTATGTGTTGTCCTGTCGTATCCCTAGCTCTTACACCATACTCCCTCCGTCCGGATTACATGTTGCTGAAATGGATAAAAAAGGATGTATCTAGGACTGAAATACGCCTAGACCCATCCATTTTTTTCGGATGGAGGGAATGCATGTCAATATGTCATGCCTTTCTATTCTTCAGTACCCATTCCATCTCTCTGTTGTCGCATGTTTTATAATTAAAGCACCATTCTTCTATACAAGGCATGCAAGGGGAAGACGACTATGTTAGAATCTAAAGGGTTACAAACAAGGCCTTTAAAAAGATCCAAACGCCAGGAGATAATAAACCAACTCCAGTTTTTATAGATCTTGCTCCAAAGACAGAGAAACCCAACTCCTCTCGATAATAAGCAGATTCCGGTGGCCAAAGAACTAGTCCGCTCGATCGAGCAAAAATATGTCAACTCAATTCTAAGAAGCGTGTGCGTATCCTTGCATCATGAAATTTTATAGCATGCTGATCATATTTTCTACATGTTTCTTACCCATCTCTCTTTTAGAAAATAAGCTTAACAGATAGAAGAATTTCTGCAATGGTATCGTTTATGAGGAAAGATTCTTGCAGAATTCTCGTGCTCCAATGTAGATGTAAGTACCTGTTGTATATCACTATATTTTTACATCAGCATGTATTTTGTTAATCGGCGTGAATCCAACCTTTATCTGATCTAAATTTAGTTGTAGCAAAATGTATGATTAAAGGCCGCAATGTTGATTTTTGTAAGGAAAACTGCCTGGTAGTTTTGCATCCTGAGCTGCATGAGTGTACTATCTCATATCAGTGCGTTTGAATACTTTGGTTCTGCAGTGGGTTTTCAGTGTTTTTTTCCTGTCGTATCCCTAGCTCTTACATCATACTCCCTCCATCCGGATTAAATGTCGCAGAAATGTATAAAACTGGATGTATCTAGAACTGAAATACGCCTAGACCCGTCCATTTATTTCCGGATGGAGGGAATACATGTCAATATGTCATGCCTTTCTATTCTTCAGTACCTATTCCATCTCTGTTGTAGCATGTTTTATAACTGAATCACCATTCTTCTATATAAGGCATGCAAGGGGAAGACGGCTATGTTAGAATCTGAAGGGTTACAAACCAAGTCTTTGCAAAAGATCCAAACGCCAGGAGATAATAAACCAACTCCATTTTTCATAGATCTTGCTCCAAAGACAGAGAAACCCAAGTCCCGCGATAATAAGCAGATTCGGTGGCCAAAGAACTAGTCCGCTCCAGTCCGGCAAAAGAATGTCAACTCCATTCTAAGAAGCGTGTGCGTATCCTTGCATCATGAAATTTTATAGCATTTTGATCATATTTTCTACATGTTTCTTACCCATCTCTCTTTTAGAAAATAAGGTTAAACGATAGAAGACTTCCTCCATTGGGATCGTATTCAAGGAAAATATCTTATGGAATTCTCTCGTGCTCCAATCTGATGTAAGTACTGTTGTATATCACTATATTTTTACATCAACATGTATTTTGTTAATCGGCATGAATCTAACCTTTATCTAATCTAAAATTAGTTGTAGCAAAATGTTAAAGGCGCCAATGTTGATTTTTGTAAGGAAAACTGCCTGGTAGTTTTGCATACCGAGCTGCATGAATGTATTATCTCATATCACGCACATTCTTGAATTGTAGTGCTTCTCTGGTTGCCCATTCATTCATTGTGTCAATGTTGCTTTCAGTACTACCTTACGGCTGATGATAGTTGTGCCATATTGTGTTAATTTGGTGTAGGCTAGTTGCCCAAACGTTCGTTGTGTCAATGTTGCTTTCCTATTATCGACTTGGCCAATGATAGCAATGCTAGTGTGTTAATTTTGTGCAGGCTCTTTGAAGATAAGAAGAAACTCGAAAACAGCAAGGCAACCCCATTGTTTCTTTCCAGTAAATCTAGGCCAGGTAATATGGCAATAACTCATGATTAATATGTTTGGTTCCGTCCTAATTTATGTTATGATGCAGTGGTGAGACACTCTCCACTATCAATAATACAAGCTCGCCAAAATCGCCATCTGAATCATTCAAGTATGCTCATCTCGAATGCAACGGAATAAATGTATGTTTGTGAACCAATTAATGGCTGAAGCAATGATGAAAATGGTGGATGAATCAGAGGTACAGAGTCGTGCGACACAACAACTGATCAATGTTTTCAGAGAAAGTTTAGCAAAGCAGAAAGAACTTGCCAACATGCTTATGGGCGTCATCTGTGCTGAGGTTGCATATTGTGACATTGTAGATGGTTAGGTTCTGCTCATTTATTTGCACTGGCATCAATCTTTGATTTCCCAGTGGATGTAATTTCCTGTAGTATATGTTGGATGTGCAACATTATTCCCTATATGCCGTACCTTTGCGTGATCGGTTTTGGTCCTGTGCATAATTGCTCGTCGTAATGGGCTCAAATTATCTAATTTGGCCTAAAGACATGTACGAACTTTAGTGGGCCCATTAAGTTAATGGGCCGTTACTAGGCCGAAAGTTAATGGTCGGCCCTCTTACCTCCCGGGTCGTTAACAGGACGACATCGAAGCGGGCAACAGGTGGCCCCAGTTTATTTCACAGGCCGTTACAAAGTTTGGGCTACATATGGCCCAACTATACTGTAGGCCTTTAGCAGGCCGAAAGAGACAGTGGGCTTGTACTGGACCATGAAGACCATGGGCCGCTAAGAGGCCGAAAGTCAGGTCGTATTGTAAATGGCCCAACTGTGTTGTGGGCCTTTAGTAGGCCGAAATAGAAACCGGGCTGGTATTGGACCATGAAGGGCATGGGCCGTCAAAAGGCCAAAACTAAGGTCCGACTACAAATGGCCCAACTCATTTATGGTCTGTTAACAGGCCGAAAGGCACACAGGGACGTGAATTGGCCCAACACTTAAATGGGTCGCTAAAAGGCCAAAACTCAGGTCCGACTACAAATGGCCCAACTTATTTATGGGCCGTCAACAGGCTGAAAGTGACACCGGGCCAGAAAATTGGCCCAACACTTAAATGGGCCGCTAAAAGGCCGAAACTCAGGTCCGACAACAAATGGCCCATCAGATTTATGGGCCGTTAACAGGCTGAAAGACACACCGGGCCGTAAACTAGCCCAACATTTAAATGGCTCGCTAAAAGGCCGAAAGATGTACATCCTGAAAATTGGCCCATCCATTAAATGGGCCGTTAACAAGCCGAAATCTCATCGGGCCGATATTGAGCCCAAATATATAGCGGGCTGTTAACGGGCTCGAACTGACGATTGGCTGCAATGGTGTCAAATCTTTAACGGGCCGTTGACGGGTCGAATTGGCACATCTCGTATGGGTCGTGGGCTTAAATGGACCTGACACAAGTAGGCCTTATATGGGCTGGCCTGCTAATTTTTACTGGGTCGGCCTTTTCACAGGAATGGGCCTCTGTTGGGCCGTGCCACGTGTCGACGTATCATAGGTGCCTTCCGTCCAATGAGTGGATGACATCTGTCTCAACGATGAGCCGACACGTGTTTCCTCTAGCCAATGATGATTTTACACGTGGAAAATCCCCATTGGTCGGGGCTGTTAACGGGTTATCGGATCCAAAACCCGACCCGATAGCTTAACGGCGTTTCGTTACGGTGGATGCCACATGTCGGTCACCCTTAACGAAAGCACTTCTGTGACGCGTGATTTATCGTCATGGAAGTGAACACTTCCGTGATGATAATTTTGGTAATGTCATGGAACACTTCTACGACAGCACAGGTATGACTATCTTGATTCTATCATAAATTTGTCATGGATGTACATGCATGACAAAAAACACGACCTACTGTGACAAACACGTATCATCACGGAAGTGTATTTTTTTGTAGTATATCTATGTCACAGTAGTCATACCAAATGGAGTGGCCTTTGTTCTAGTCCCTATGCTTGCCTGCACAAAGGAAATAGCCACCATGTATGACCTCAACAGAGAACTGGTTGCTTAGGGGTCCTTCAAAACATTCAAAGTTGCAATGTTCAGACAAGATAAACATAGACATTTATGAATGTTCAGTCAAGCTGAAAATATTCAGTTAACTCCAAAAAGTCCGATTCTTGTATCAAACCACCAAAGAGCTCGCTTAAGCGATTAAGCAGAACCTAACCAAGGATACTGAGCAAGCAGTAAAGTAATGTAATTGGACCAAAACAAGCAAAGTGGCAATGCTAAGTGTCAATGTTCAGTTATTATACTAAATCAAGTTCAGACATTTCAATATTCAGACAGGTTAACACATAAAAATTCAGTTATCTTACAAAGCAAATTTCATACATGTTGCAGAAAGAAAGCACAGATTCATGGCCTCCACCGACCAAATATATGATCTTTCATGGGCAAAACGATCATCTCATGCGCAAAACGATCATCTTGATATCATGATCAACAACCAGGCCATATAAAGCAAAGAAACAGGGGAGAAGCAAGCATGGCCTTCCCCTTACATGCTCCAAAATCGAACCCTAATTTTGCTCTACAAACCCTAGATCATCTCCAAATACAACATCCATAGCCCATCAGAAACCCTAGCTTTGATCTATGGCCCTGCTCAACGTCCATTGCTAAAACCCTAAACCCTACACCATCCGTGGCAAAAGGGGAGAGAAATAGCCCAAACCCTAGCACATGTGCGCAATTGACTCGAACGCAAGCTCTTCCCCGAAGCTTTCATGGACAGATCGAGTACAGAACCTGCCGGCGACGGGGATGTACCATAGAGGGGCGGCGAGGCATGATCGTCAAGACGCGTCGGTGCGAGAGGGACGTCACGCAGGCCCCTCCCAAATGGCGCGGATGGCGGCGCCGCAACGTCCGACGACGAGCTCATGGTGCCATCGCCACGCTCGCCCACGCCGGAGACGACGAACCACCTCGGCAGCAACGACGAACCAGGGGAGAAGGAAGAAGGGAGAAGCAGGGGAGTGGCTCGGTCCGACCGACCAGGTGGCTCGATCCGACCAGGTGGGGAGGGGATCTTTTAATAACTGGCAGTTTTGCAAAAAAAAAAACCCTGGTTCCCTGCGTATTCGAGCGAGCTGGGCACATGTGGCAGTCAAAGCACACTTGGCATCGGTTGACTCGGGCCAGCTCATCGCATACGTACACAAAACCGTATAATGGACCGTAGATGACCCCCTAGAGCAAGTTTGGTGACTGTATTGTGGGTATTTGTAACCACAGGGACTAAAGCTAACGCCAGCGCAAGTTCGGTGACCTATAGTGAATTTTTCTCTTTTTGTAAGGTTGATGGACCAACCTTCAGTTTACCACTAATTTTTCAAATTCGACACATACAGTCCAGCTTTTCTCTTTCTTCTTTCGTCCTGTTTAATTACTTCAATGAAGCAAAGTGTATGGTTGTTTCTGCTAATTGCAGGCTTTATTACATGTATATCGAATATTGGTCTTCCTAGGATACACAATTCTAAAATTCCTCCCTGCTGTGCGTATATATTATTGCAAGGTGAGTTGCTTTACGCCATCATTTACCCCTAATTTGCAGGATATACATGAGCCATTTCAGTTGGGTTGCCCTGCTAAATCTCAATTAAATAATTATGACTTAATAGAGCATTGAGCTACTATGTAAATCAGCCCCACTAATAGTACATCTGTACATAGACCAAACTTTTCTTAACTCCATATTTTTGTTTTGTAAATTATATTTTCCAATACACTACAAATATAGAAAAGAAAATTCCTTTGCAGTATGCAGTGTATTACCTGACAACAATTGAAATTTGTATATACAAATGCACATATGCAAGTTAAATCTATCACACCTTGCAAACCATTAGTACTTCCATGTTTTATTAAATTTAAACATTTGCAAAAAAAATTAATTTCCAGTTCCTTGAGCGAGGCCATGTTTTCTTCATTATTGATAGAATGAAAAGCATGAAGTGGATATGAGTATATGATCGAATTGCTCCACTACTGTCAAAATACATGTATTAATATGAAAGGATTTGAGTTATATTTTTCGTGTTTTAAGCTTCACCTATCAGTGTTAAAGATAATTAGATTATAACTTATATTGCGCTGAATACTGAATAATTAACAGTTTTACATGTTTGTCATTCTAATAAGATATGTAAGCTAGATATAGTGCAACCAACTCATGTCAGAGCCCCAAAGAACCACTCAGTTCATGTACTACATTATATGATTATGTTATGACCGGCCAGCAACAGGACCGGACCGCGACGATGTCACCGCAGGACCAGCCGAGGCGACGGCGGTCCACCAATAACAGATCACCTGGCCTAGACTCGAAGGTGGGAAGCATGGCTGGGTTGTCGAATGCGATGGCGAGGCTTGTGGAGCGCACGGGGAAGCTGAAGCTGAGCATGCTGGCGCCTACAGTCTTCGGGGGCATCTCTAGCAGATCCTGCAAATCAGGCCATCAGACAAAATAAATGCCGGGATGGTGGCAATTTTGCCGGTTTGAATAGATCCAGTAAATTTGATCGTCCCGGATTTTTTTTTGTGGGACCCCTAATCCACGGGCTTATTTCCTTTGTATCTATGAGATTTAAGCTTTTTTTTACAGTAACCTGAAAACATAGAAACGGTTGACGGAAGGGAACTTTTTGTTCCCGCCAAAGAACGCGATCTCGCCGGAACACCTTGAGGCCGGCGACCACCAGGCCCTAGCTGCCGCCGCTGCTGGAGCTGCCCCGGCCACGCGAGCGCCCAAGCTGCGGTCGTGAGCTAGCTGGCTAGCTGCTGCCACCACCGCTAGCTAGCTGTTTCTGTCTGCTCCTCACGTCCGCCCCCGCGCCCGGCGCCGTCATCGGCAATGTTAAAAGGGAGAGAGAAAGGATTGGTGGAATAATTTGATGTATTGCTTGAGCCTCGTGGGCACACACACACGTGCGCGCGTGCGCGCACACACACACATATATATATAGGACAAGACAAGCCGCCGGTGTCGAGGAAGTCGTCGTGGAGCCGCGGGCGCAAGAGGGCGCCGAGTTAGCATGGGCGCAATGGTGTCGAAGTAGGGGTGCGCCGGGAAGAAAATGTTGTTGACGACGCGTCGCGGCGGGTTTGCCAAGCCCGGGGACACATCGTGGACGAAGGCACACACTGGTGTTGCCAGCACCGGGCATGCGTAGACGGACGAAGACGAAGTTGACGAAGCGTCGACCAGGCATGCCAGGCCCGGGGACACGTCGTGGATGAAGGCACGCATCGGTGTTGCCAGCACCGGACATGCGTAGACGAGGGACCTGCACGAGCTGTACGCCATGTCGGAGAAGTCAGAGAGGCCAGCAGAGAAGGACTCGACGACGGTTGCGGCGCCAATCGGCGCGGGGCCGATGTCGCCCGCGGTTGTCGGAGTAGACGAAGTGATCATGGTAGATGACAGCGACGTTGGCGACAGGCTGGTGGTGGACAAAGACGAAGGAGGTGGACGGGCGGCGGCGGCTACGTGGGTAGCGGCGGCAGCGGCCAAAGAAGAGCGGCGGCGGCGGCGGCGGCTAGGTAAGGAACGCGGCGGCGATGCTCGAAGTAGGCGAAGAACCCTGACAGCATGACGAAGACCGGCGCGGACGGTGGCGTTCCCGCACCAAGGGAGGCGGTCGGCGCACACCACGGGAGTCGACGCGCGGGGACGACGAAGTGGACTGTGGGCCGCCGCGCTACGGCCCGAAGGGGCGACGCAGCGGCGGCGGGCAGGTCAGGGCGACGGCGGAAGACCTCGGGGCGGTATTAGGGACCGCGGGTCGCGGCGCTACAACCCGAAGGGGCGCAGCATCGGCGAAACTCGGGTCGGTGGCCCGCAGGGATGCCCTCGGCGGCGGCGTGGACCGCGTGCCACGCTCGCTACGGCCCGACGGGGCGACGCAGCGGCGGCGCGAGGGTCGGTGCAGCCACAGGGACGGCCTGGAGCGGACGGCCCCGGGGCGACGGTGGACCACGGGCCGCAACACTACGGCTCGAAGGGGCAACGCAGCGGTGACGCGGGTCGGTGCAGCCGCGAGGAGAACCACGTGGCAGCGGCGCTGCGGCCTGACGGGGCGACGCAGCGGCAGCCCGATGCTCGATCGGTGGAGAGGCGTGCTGAACTCGGTGACGATCTTCACGAGACCTGCGGAGGCGCGCGTAAAAGACGGGCTAGGTCGGTCGCGCGGCATAGATGAGGCGGATCGCGGCGGTGGGCGGGTGATCAATCCGATCGTGCGTGAGGTCGGGGACATCGCTTGGTAGAGATGCGGTGGTGGCGGAGTCCGAGATGAAGCGGCGGCGGCGGGCGGCAGGTCGGCTATGATTGGCCGCCGCATGGCGCGAGGCCGCCGTGTCGGGGTGATGCAGGAGTCCCGGTCGAAGAAGGACGGTGACGGCCGGCGTAGATCGATGGGCGGGCCGTCACGCGAACGACGGCGGTGAAGGGCCGCCGCATGACGCGAGGCCGCAGGTGCGGAAGCGGAGGCGGCTAGGGTTTAGGATCGTCTTGCGATAGATACCATGTTAAAAGGGAGAGAGAGGATTAGTGGAATAATTTGATGTATTGCTTGAGCCTCGTGGGCATATATATAGGAGTACAATCATCTACTTAGAATACAAGACAAGCCAGAATAAATCCTAGTCTATCTCGTCTTTCCTAATAACCATTATACTCAACAGGCAAGACATGCACTCCTCCTAGCGCGATGCGGCACCTCCGCCCCCGCCTATGCTCCGTACGCGGATGGGGAAATGTGGCGAGAAAGATGAACCCAATTATAGTTTAGTGGGCGTTTTTTGTTGAAATATGAGATGGGCCTAGAGCCCATATGACAATTTCAGATTTAATCTCTAAGGGCCCATGTAGGTGGCATGACAAGGTGGTGGGAAGTTTAGTCCCACCTTGGAAGTGGAAGGAGAGTTGGAGTGGTTTATAAGGGACTCTCTCCCTCATGCTATTGGAGCTTGAGAAGAGATGAGGCCCTCGCGCACTCCTCCTCCTCCGCTCGCCTCGTCACGACGCGTCGCGCCGCGGGTTGCGGGATTGAGCCGAGCCGAGCTCACTCCTATGCGCTTCTTTTTGCCGGTCAGGAATGGAGAGTCTTTGACAGGTGGGGCCACGATCTGAGACGTCGGATCGTGGGCTACCGACTTGGACGTGGGTTCAGCTCACGTCTCTCCACGTGACGCAAGATATATATGTGGGCGCTGCCAACCCTAGCCGCAGCGAAAACAGATCGCATCTCCGCCCACGCCCGCATTGTTCCTCTGCTGCTGCTGCCACGGCGACTCCGTCCGTTCACGCGTACACGGTTGGCGGGAGAGCAGGCCTCGAAACCACGCCTCTCCGGATCCTGTACGGGGAGAGGCGATTAGGTTTTTGGTAGCGACTACGCGATCGCCGCTTCGTTCATCTATGTCCGCACCACCTTCATCTTCATCATGTCGACCGACTCGACCGTGCTGCCGCCGAGAAGGCCGAGGCTGACAAGAAGGCGCCGAGGATGCGCTGCTGCTGTCACCGCCACCACCACCGCATGGCCGATTGGAGGGTATACATCGCTTATCCCTCTCGTGTTTCTTTCTGTTGTAGCGATTACTAGCGATATGCGTAGATGTTTCTACTATATCGTAGTACATGCTTTGTTAGATCGTAATCAGTATGTTATCAATGCTGTTCATGTCATGCTCATGATTTATTCATGGATTAATTTAATCGGAAAACTGTCTATTTTCTTATCAATCCAAAACCTAATGTGTGTAGGAGTTTTTGAATTCTGGTTTTGCTGCTGCTGATGAAACCGTCACCGTTTACGGGACGTACTTTAGCGTTGGCAGACTAAAACCACCTTATGGCTCACGGCCATGAACGTGTTACGGTCGCGGTGTGACTCCCACAGGAACGATCGCTCCTGAACAGGAGAAGGCGTTTAAGGAGGCCACTGTGGTGTTCCTCGGGGCAGTTCTAAGCGTGATTGGAGATAAGCTGGTTGATGCATATTTACATGTGCGGTCTGCCAAGGACTTGTGGGAGGCGCTCGAATCTAAGTTCGGGGCTGCCGACGCTGGGAGCGAGATGTATATTATAGAGCAGTTCCACGATTACAAGATGGTTGAAAACCGTCCTGTATTGGAGCAGGCTCATGAGATAATATGCATTGTTAAGGAGCTTGAGCTTCTTAAGTGCGAGTTACCGGGCAAGTTTGTCGCGGGCTGCATAATCGCTAAGCTTCCCAATTCATGGAGGAACTTTGCCACCACTCTGAAACATCAGAGGCGTGAATTCTCTGTGGAGGATGTCATTGGCCATCTGAGTGTTGAGCAGAATTCAAGGGCAAAGGACTCGACGAAAAGGGGTCGAAGGAACTTCATGGCCAATATGGTGCATCGAAGAACTCCAGTTCCCACAAGCCCAAGGGAAAGAGCGGTGTCCAACAGTGCCGACTTTAAGAAGAAGGGTAAGAAGACCTTCAAGAAGAACAAGAAGGATGAGGGCTGCTTTACTTGTGGTTCATTGGAACATTGGGCCAACAAGTGCCCAAACAAGTACAAGAAGCAAGGGCAGGACTCCAAGTCTGTCAATATGATTGTGAGCAACAATGAGAGTGGTGCATCCGGTACGGTAATTTATTTGTTGTATTTTCGGTTTGGCCGTCCACGATTGGTGGGTCGACACAGTGCAGGTGTTCATGTGTGTGCTGACATTTCATTGTTTTCTTCTTACCAGGCCACAGTCACGGGTCCGTCTTGATGGGGAATGGCGCGAGTGCTTCGTTCTTGGTGTTGGCACGGTCGATCTGAAGTTTACTTGGGCAGGATCGTGCAGTGAAGAACGTGCAGCATGTCCCGCCATCAAGAACCTAGTTAGTGGCTCCCTTCTATGTAGAGAAGGGTTTAAGTTGGTATTCGAGTCTAATAAATTAGTTGTTACGAAATATGTACTATTTGTTGGAAAGGGTTATGAATGCGGAGGCATGTTCCGCCTTTCTCTTGCAGATCTATGTAATAAAGTCGTGAACAATATTCATTTGAGTGTTAATGAATCTGAAGTATGGCATTCACGTCTTTGTCACATTAGTTTCGGTGTTATGACGCGGCTAGCAAAATCGAATTTAATCCCGAGTTTCACTTTAGCCAAAGGTTCTAAGTGCCATTCGTGTGTACAATCTAAACAACCTCGTAAGCCTCACAAGGCAGCAGAGGAGAGACACTTCGCGCCACTGGAACTCATACATTCTGATCTTTGTTAGATGAATGGTGTGTTGACTAAAGGTGGAAAGAAATATTTCATGACTTTGATAGATGATTCCACTATATATTGCTATGTGTATCTGTTAAATACTAAAGATGAGGCTCTACACTACTTCAAAGTCTATAAGGCAGAAGTTGAGAATCAACTTGAAAAGAAAATTAAACGAGTCGGTCGGATCGTGGTGGAGAGTACTTCTCGAAAGAGTTTGATGCCTTCATGCGGAACACGGTATTATTCACGAGAGGACGCCTCCCTACTCACCCCAGTCAAAGCGGGGTTGCCGAGCGGAAAAACCGTACTCTAACTGATTTGGTTAACGCCATGTTAGATCGTCGGGTTTATCCAAGGCATGGTGGGGAGGCTATAATGACATCATGTCATGTCTGAATAAAGTTCCGACAAAGGATAACGAGATCACTCCTTATGAGAAGTGGACCAAGAGAAGGACAACACTCTCGTGCTTACGTGCTTGGGGCTGCTTGGCGAAAGTTAATGTGTCGGTCCCCAAAAAGCGTAAGCTTGGACCAAAGAGGCGTGGATTGTGTTAATTTGGGCTCTGTTGTGAATAGTGTTGGCTATAGATTTCTAGTAGTAAAATCTGAGGTACCGACATGAAGGTCGGTACAATTATGGAGTCTAAAGACGCTACATTCTTTGAGGACATTTTCCCCATGAGAGATGTACAAAGCACTTCTAGACAGGAATCGAGGAGACTCTGAACCTGCCATTCGATGGAATATTATAATCAAACACATGATGAAAATCCTGAGGAGGATAATGAGGAATCCCTTGGTAGGGGCAAGAGACAAAGGACTGTAAAGACCTTTGGTGATGATTTCTTCATATACCTCGTGGAGGATAATCCCACTTCTATTTGAAGCATATGCATCTCCGTAAGTGACTCTTTGGAAGGATGCGGTCCGTAGCGAGATGGATTCCATCATGGCTAACGGGACTTGGGAGCTTCTTGAGCGTCCTTATGGTTGCAAACCATTGGGATGCAAGTGGGTGTTCAAGAAGAAGCTTAGGCTGACGGTACAATAGAAAAGTACAAGGCTAGGCTTGTGGCCAAGGGCTACGCCGAGAAGAAGAAGAAGATTTCTTGACACTTATTCACCGTGGCAGATTGACCACCATTCGAGTATTACTTTCGTTGGCGGCCTCACACGGTCTTCTCATTCATCGATGGATGTTAAGGCGGCTTTCTGAACGGAGAGCTAAAGGAGGAAATCTATATGCAACAGACTGATGGCTTTGTGTTGGATGGTCGGGAAGGAAAGGTGTGTAAGTTGGTGAAATCTTTGTATGGCACGAGACAAGCGCCTAAGCAATGGCATGACAAGTTTAATGAAACGTTGACATCTGTTGGCTTTGTTGTTAATGAGGCCGACAAATGTGTATACTATCGCTATGGTGGGGGCGAAGGAGTTATCGGTGTTTGTATGTTGATGACATCCGATATTTGGGACTAATCTCAAGTTGATCGAGGAGGTTAAGTCTTTCTGTCTCGAACTTTGGGATGAAGGATCTTGGAGTGGCTGATGTTATCTTGAACATCAAGCTTTTGAGAGATGATGAGGGTGGGATTACATACGCAATCCCATTATGTTGAGAAGGTGTTGAGTCGTTTTGGATATTGGACTGCAAACCATCTCAAACACCATATGATTCTAGTGTCTGATTCGAAAGTCAAAAGGCACAGCTATAGATCAATTGAGATACTCTCGATTGTTGGTTCACTCCGGTATCTAGCGAGCTTAACGAGGCTCGACATCGCATTTGCTATTAGCAAACTGAGCCGATTTGTTTCAAACGGGTGATGTACATTGGCGTGCTCTTGAGAGAGTTATCGTTATCTGAAAGGTACTATGAACTATGGACTACACTATACGGATACCGTCGGTACTTGAAGGGTATAGTGATGCGAATTGGATCTCGATGCTGATGAGATGAAGGCCTGGCTGGGTATATGTTTACTCTTGGAGGTGGTGCTGTTTCTGGAAGTCTTGCAAGCAAGCGATCTTAACAAGATCGACAATGGAAGCAGAATTAACAGCATTAGACACATCGGGTGGCGAAGCAGAATGGCCGAGATCTATTGATGGACTTGCCAAGAGTTGAAAAGCGGTTCCGCCATCCTTATGAACTGTGACAATCAAACAGTTATTGTCAAGGTGAAGAGTTCAAAGGACAACATGAAGTCCAACAAACACATAAGAATGAGATTGAAAGCTGTCGGAAAATTGAGAAACTCCGGAGTGATAGCGCTGGATTATATCAAACGGCTAAGAATCGCAGATCCCTTCACTAAAGGGCTATCACATGTTGTGATAGATAGCGCATCAAGGGAGATGGGTATGAGACCCACATGAGTTGCCATGGTAGTAACCCAACCTATGTGATCGGAGATCCCGTGAAGTAGGACACAGGAAAACAAGCCGGTGGAACCGAGGAAAGTAATTTTACTAACCCACTCCGTTGGAGATGCAATACTTTCGAAACTGTATGGAAGGATGACTCTTGTCTTAATGTGTTCCAAGGCTTATATGCATAAGCAAGATGCTATCCTCTGAGCGATCTTTGGAGGAACACACCTATATGAGCCCGATTGCTGGTCACAGTCTATGAGATTGGGGTGATCTCTAGCAAGTTCATGAACAGGCCAGAGTGTGACTAATATGCTCCACCGAGGGGTCAGCCTTGGCAGCCTCGTGTCAGTGAGACTTGTGGTGAAACTTCTTGACGTAAAACCGACAATTCAAGGCATAGTCCATTGTTCGGGTTGTGAAGGAGTGTAACTACTTGGTCTAGGTGGAGCTCAACCTTAATCGGTCTCCACCGAGATCTTTGGTATATCAAAACAGTGTTTGGAACAAAGGACAAACTGGGCCCCGAGATCTGGTGGGGATTGTTGAAATATGAGATGGGCCTAGAGCCCATATGACAATTCAGATTTAATCTCTAAGGGCCCATGTAGGTGGCATGACAAGGTGGTGGGAAGTTTAGTCCCACCTTGGAAGTGGAAGGAGAGTTGGAGTGGTTTATAAGGGACTCTCTCCCTCATGCTATTGGATCTTGAGAAGAGATGAGGCCCTCGCGCACTCCTCCTCCTCCGCTCGCCTAGCCACGCCACGCCTCGTCACGACGCGACGCGCCGCGGGTTGCGGGATTGAGCCGAGCCGAGCTCACTCCTATGCGCTTCTTTTTGCCGGTCAGGAACGGAGAGTCTTTGACAGGTGGGGCCACGATCTGAGACGTCGGATCGTGGGCTACCGACTTGGACGTGGGTTCAGCCCACGTCTCTCCTGTGTGCACGCGCAGATATATATGTGGGCGCCAACCCTAGCCGCGACGAAAACAGATCGCATCTCCGCCTCCACGCCCGCATTGTTCCTCTGCTGCTGCTGCCACCGGCGACTCCGTCCCGTTCACCGCGTACACGGTTGACGGGAGAGCAGGCCTCGAAACCACGCCTCTCCGGATCTGTGACGGGAGAGGGCGATTAGGTTTTGGGTAGCGACTACGCGATCGCCGCTTCGTTCATCTACGTCCGCACCACCTTCATCTTCATCATGTCGACCGACGCCGACCGTGCTGCGCTGAGAAGGCGAGGCCGACAAGAAGGCCGCCGAGGATGCGCGGCTGCTGTCACCGCCACCACCACCGCATGGCGATTGGAGGGTATACATCGCTTATCCCTCTCGTGTTTCTTTCTGTTGTAGCAGTACTAGCGATATGCGTAGATGTTTCTACTATATGCGTAGTACATGCTTTGTTAGATCGTAATCAGTATGTTATCAATGCTGTTCATGTCATGCTCATGATTTATTCATGGATTAATTTAATCGGAAAACTGCCTATTTTCTTATCTTTTTTGGGGGTTTGTGCAATGTTACCGGGATCATGAAATATTTTTATGGGATTTGTTCTTACGGAACAAAAATCATACTCAAAAAAGGTTTTGCGGTATCATGTAAACCGATTTTTACAGGACGATGTATATCAGATCTGCTAGAGATGCTCTCACCAGGGACCAGATGATATTGGATGGCCGTGCTCGGGCCATCATAGGCTGCAGCAAAGAAAGACGGTGGAAGTGAGCTATACCAAGAGAGCTGAGCAGATCAATGGAGGGAGGAGCGGCACCGCAACAGAAATAGAAGAGGGCGCTATGGTCGAAAGGACAGTGGCGGTTTTAATTGGTTGGCACATGGAAGAGGCGTGTCAAACTTTTTTGACTGCTCGGAGACAGGCGCTCCGGCTGTTCAGCAGCAAGGCTGGCTGGTTATCAGTGAGCTTCACTGGGTGTGAGAGAATATCCAGAAATAGGACAGAGTACAGATAGCAGTTGGCACATGTAAATGACTCAAAAGGCGACCAAAGCTGAAAGCAGCATGCAGAAGGGCTGTTTCGTACTCCATTTAGAGCGTATGTTCTTGTCATTCTGTATTCTGTTGAGATTTGGAAATCAGTGGGATCTGGGCCTCTGTGGCAAAGCAACTCTACGTCCAGAGCCGAAGCGCGCGGCCCAGCAGGACTATAGGCCAGGGAGGCCTGCGCAGGTGCACGATTTTGAGCGGCAGCGTAGCCATCGCCGGCGCTTCTGTTTCGTACTAGCGCTGGTTTGGTTCGATCGGAGAGGGGAAGAGAGGGAGCCGAACAATGAGTCAAAAACGAACGCCATGGTTGCTTTGCCGCTGCTGCTGCTAGCTGGTGCCGTGTTGGTGCTTCAGGGAGCTTCTTGTTTTTGAAAATTTTGAAAATCATAATTTAAGCTTTAAAAATCCTGAAAACAATTATACACGCTTCATATTGATGTGTTCTTCTACATGTGTGTAAAGTTTGACGATGAAATACATTATGGTGAGAGCAAAAAAAAAATTCATGCATTTTATATACTCTCTGATCCAAATTAATTCTCCTTGATCTAGTACATGGATCGGAGGGAGTAGTGAACAATGTGTGTACTATTCACCATAATGTACATCATCTTCAAATTTCACACACACGTATACTATACATCCACATGAACGTGTTGATTTTTTAGATTTTTTTAAACTTCAAAATGAGATTTTCAAAAAATTCAAAACAAAGGGCTCCATGAAGCTCGTCCTCCATTTAACATTTTCGAGAGGAGACCTCCTAGCTGATGCATGTAGGCGTGACCCAGTAACCTTTTATTTCTATAGCCACGGAGCGCTCTATAATGGGCGCGTCTATGTCTCACTTGAGTAATGCTAGAGCCACGGACTACTTACTACCGATTCCACGGACTCTAATTACGTGGCATTATTTGATTGGCAAAGTAGGGGGGCACCCCCGTGAAATTCAGGGGTGTGAAAATAATTAGTATGAGGGGATCCGTAAGACGTCCGTCGATGCCCGTGTGTCTAGGAAAAAAATTTTGAGAGAGAAATTGGCCAGGCTTTATTAATTATTCAAAATGTTTGCAGGAATCGCCACTGAATCGTGTGGACTACCTAGCCAAGCATGTCTCCCCTCATGGATTATTGGTCTCGCTTATGCTAGACATAGGACAGCCTTAAGTAAAGCGAGCGCTTACTGGGCTGGTCCTGCGCGGGAGGAAGGCAACAACCTCATGCTTTTGGTTTCTATTTTATGTTTTTGATTTTTTTCTCTTTTTAACTTTTCTTTATACTTCAAAATATTGTAAATATATATATTCCAAAAAAACACTTTACTTAAAATATTTGAAAAAATAATCAAGCATTTGAGAAAATGTTGAATGTGTATAGACAAAATGTTTATAATGTATAAAAATAAACAATATGTATGAAAAAAGATGATCATGTACTCAAAAATTAATCAAGAATTTTAGAAAAATAATATAGTATTTGCAAAATGTTAATCACACATTTGAAAAATGTTAAATGTGTATAGAAAAAAGCTTCCCATGAAGAGAAAAAATATATAAAGTGTATGAGAAGTATGTTGTTCAAGTATTTTAAAAGTATTTCAACTGGTAAAAAATGTCAACATGTATTTAAATTTTTTAAATGTGTATAAAAATTGATCATGTTTTTAACATTTGTTAATGGCAAATTAAAAACTTCACACACAAATCTAGTTTTTAATGCATCAGGAACATTTTATATACATGTATAGCAAAAAAAATCATACTGAATGAACTTTTTGAAATATATGGTATTTATGTCTAATTTTACATAATGTACACTCTAAATTATTCATACTAGCACATATGCCCGTGCGTTGCAACGGGAGATAAAATATTATGCATTTAAAGTCAATGAAAATTATATGTGCAAGCAAAACCCTGTGTGCATGCGAAAAATGAATATTTAACTTCTCAGTTTCGCCGCGTGTGAAGGAATCAATCCGCTATTTTCCCATTCATTGATCGATGGCATTTAAGAGTTTTTGCTACCTCACCGTACGCCAGAGAAGGCCCATGAGTTATTCAATCTACTCTTTCTGTCAATCCTTTCAATCGAGGGGGTTTTAAGGAATGAAGTTTCTGAATATTCTAGAAAACATGAATAATTTTTAAAAAACAATGTACACTTTCCAAAAAATGCGAACAAAGTATGAAAGGGAACATCTTTTAAAATACACAAACATTTTCTGAAAACACCAACTTTTTTTATAAAAACATGAACATTATTTGAATTTGTGAACATTTTTAAAAAATGGAAACATGTGTTGAAAGTTCATAAGATTTTTTTTAATTTTGAAAATTTCAATAAACCAGAATATTTTTCAAATTTTTAGCATTTATTGAAATGCCATTTTCTTAGAAATCTCGAACAATTTTGAAAAACAATAATTTTTTTAAAAAAGGGCAACTTTTTGTTTGTTCCGAATATTTTCAAAATAGCAACCAAAATAATGGAATTTTGAAAATTTTGCAATTTTTTTTTATTCTGAATGTCTTTTGAAATACTTTAATTTACGAAATAAATTCTAAAATAAAAATAAATTTTTAAATTAAAAAAGATAGGGAAAGGAGAATAAAAATAGATATAAACACTGAAAAAAGAAAAATGGGCCAGCCCATTACTGGTTTTCCTGTGCGAAACTACAACTAGTTGTTGTCCAATGCGGTTAATAGAATTTTCGGAGCTGCCTGGGCAGAAAAAATAAGTGGGCAGAGAAAATAAGCGCGCAGCCCATATACGAAAATTCTTTTTCTAGTAGAAAATTCATAAGAATTTAGTACCACCTCGGATAGAAGAAAAAAATCTTTTCGGCGGTGAACGGATGAAAAATTGGCGAAACGCACCTTGCTTTATTAGTAGGTATAGATACGTGATCAAAAAATTTATTCACACGTTTAATGATTTTAAAATACTTGGTCAACATTATTTTATATGAATAAAAGAAAAACAAAGAATCCCATCGGAAAGCGAACAAGAAACAAAACAAATCAAAAGAAAAATAGCAAAAAAAGGAAGAAACCCAACACAAAAGAATAGAAAGTGGTGAAAAGCAAGAAAGAAACAAAGTAAACCAAGGAAAAATAAGAAAGATACAAAACACCAAAGAAAATAAGAAAATAAAGACAAGTACCAAAAAGAAAAATAAATAAAATAAAACAAGAAAATTGGAAAAAGCCAAGAAAGAAACAAAAAATAAGTAGATCCAGTGAAGAAATAAAAACTAGAAGGAAAAACAAAAGAAAACAAATAAAATATAAAAAGGAAACAAAGTAGCGATAAGAAACGAACAAAAAAGGAACGAACGGCTGAGGAAACACGTTATACCGGGCCGGTGCATTCACATAGAGCTGCAGGATGCTACCAGCGAGATACAGCTCCCGCTCTCTACAACAGGTTTTTTGATTTGGTTGTTTTGCTTCTGTTTTTTTATGATTTTCTGCTTTCTATAAATGCACAAAATATTAAGCACCCAAAACTAATTTTCCAAGTCCTTTTTGCTTGTCATGACCACAGTTTTTGTTAGCGGTTACCTTATAATCCCAATGTAGTTCACTTGTTTTATATGTAGCATACTTCTTGATTTTTGCCATGGCTTATTGCTTCAAATTACCACTGAATTTGTTAGTTGTTACCATTGAATTCCTCTAGTTGTCTTTCAAATCACCATTGGTTTAGTAACAATTTTTTATGACAATTAAGAAAGTTATCGTGGCTGGTAAGTTCTGGTTACCAGTCATATGCACACAAGTTACCACAATTTTTTTGTTAGCTCGTTGGTTGATGTGTCTTCCAATTCACCTTTTGCAACTTCTTAATTGTCAGCCCTTAATTGCTTTGTTTCTTTTTACTTGGTAGAGGCACGATGCCGCCAAGGAAGCGCAAAGGAGATGGTGATGGCCATGGGGAAGTTCCTTCGAAGAAGCCGAAGCGCCCTCCACCTCGGAACATGGCCTCCCCTAGTTCACATTTGATCGCTTGCAAAGATTTGTCTGATGATAGGAAAAATGTCATCTGCGAAATGGATTTCAGAAGCCTTAGGGAGATCAAATGCAACCACCTATTCAATTTTCTTAGTGAGTGGCTTGCTGGTTTATACGAGCCAGAATCCCGTGAGGTGGTTGTTCTAGGGCGTGGCTGGATCCCCGTTAATGAAGAGTCTGTTCATCGGGTGATGGGTGTGCCCCGTAGTGAGGTGGATGTGCCCTACAATCTGCCTACAGAAGCTGATATTGAGTTAGGTATTGAGATGTTTGGTGATCTTGGACATACACCGAAGACGACAGATGCCGTTGATCTTATCACAAGTTTTGTTAATCATGATGATAATTTCAAGCGGATGTGGCTTATGCTTGCCAGCAATACTGTCATTGTGCCTACTACCTCCAACAAGATCAGCCCCAGATGGTACAGTGTGTTGGTAAGTATTCACATACTTGATTGTTTTGCTAGGTGTGGTGGTCACTTTTACATATTGTGCCTGATAACTTTCAACATGTTTGCATGGTAACTTCATCACTTTCTAGTATCTTACTCCATGGTCCCTTTTGTTCCTTGTATTTTTTCAGCGCAACATTGATGGAGTTAGAGATCTCAACTGGTCCAAGTTCATTGCCGATGAGCTCCACAAGGCATTGTCTAAAGGAAAGCCTACAAAGGGTTGTCTTCTGTTATACAATGTTAGTGTTGCTGCTTCTGTTTTTCTTGCTTTTGTTAGTACTTTTTTTATTTTGGTGTACCCTAATCACATTAACCCTTTTTACCAGCTTCTATACATTGATGCGACCGACCTTACTGGTCTGGGCATCGTGTTGCCTGGTGGTGCTTTTCCTATTAATGTTTGGTCGAACGAGAAGATATCTCAAGTGCTTAATGTCCAACCGAACGAAATTTCTTATGGGAGACTGCAGGTAACTTGTTACATTTCACAGTTCATTTCATGCACTTTCAGCAGATGCATTTGTTTTTCATCTTTTTTCTTACTTCATTTGCTTTCTCATAATTCATCAGTTGAAACCCTAGTTTGGCGTCGATTTCTGTTTATTTGGCGGTTACAAGGCCTTGGAAAATTCATGCGCGTGCATGTCCCCCAAAACTGCAGTGATGAGGTGTGCTCTTTTTCTTTGTGTGCGTAACTATGTTATATATGTTTTTGTGTGTATGTTTAATGATTATTATTTTTATCCTTTTTGGTTTTTTTTCTTGTATTGACCTGATAACTTATGCTTATACACCCTGGTAACCCATTGTTATTATCCCTCTGTATTTTTGCTGTTTGGTGATTTCTTTTGTATATTTGATGGTAAATTATGTTCACTTGCATGATAATTATGTAAGCACACCCTGGCAACCCATGTATTTACTCATCAGAATTTTTCTTTTGCTGGTAACTTCTGTTGCATCCACATGGTAACTTGTGTCTGCACATCCTGTTATTCTTTTTGTTAGTGATCTTTTGGTTGTGTGCATTTTGTACTTCATGTTCTTTTAATAACTGAAAATTACATTTTGGTAACTAATTTTGTTTTCGCGTTGTTTGCTTTTTTACCTTTTTCCAGAAACTTGCAAAGGCTTCTGAGCTTGTGGGTCAGTTTTTGTCGGGCTTAGTGGGCCTGCTTGGCGATCTTGTGCAAGGTTTCATGACCCTCAATGCTGAAGGCACTTCTCACGTGTCTCGACATCTTGAGACGGATCTTAGGGCTATATCTACTGCTACCCACAATATGGCAAGGACCCCTCAATCACGACATTCTCGTCAAATAGATAGCCCTGGCAAGAATATTGTTGGTGAGTCAGATACTGACAGTCAGAACCAGGATGACGACAGTGTCGACTCTGATGATGATCCTAACCAGCTTGTTAACTACTTTTGTTTATTCAGGGCAATTGGCAAACAAGTCGGTTCAACCAAGGCGAGTGTCCCAAGATCTAGGCATTTCCATTTTATTTTGGTCTTCCTTTTGTTTCTTTATCCTTTTTGTGTTGCATAAGCTTCTTTTGTTTAGTTTTCATTATGCTATTTCTTTTGGTTAAGTTTAGATTTACATAGCCTTTGTATATGGTATTTTCTCTACATGTGGTAAATTAATTATAATAGGCTGGTAGGTTATTTACAATAGGCTGGTAACTTAGTTATAATAGGCTGGTAACTTCTCTTTTTCTAAGATGTGGTAACATGTTCTACTTAGTAAAGAAATGACATGTTTTATAACATAGTCAAAGCATGATAACTTTTTATGTTCATTTTTCTATTAATATATTATCACGACTTCTTATCATCTTCCACCATTTTGGATTTCTATTTTTTGCAACAAAAAAAAACAAGGAAAGCTGTTAAAAAGGTGTAATTTCTCAAGACTAGGTCTTCTCCTCGGCTAAGAGCACCATCGTCACAGCCGACAGAGGTTGTGGACCTTGAAGAACAGCCCACAGCTACATCTCCTATTATCGTTCCAGAAGCTTGTGTGGCAAGCTCTTCGGCACCCTCCAAAGTTGAAGCTATTGTGGATCTGTCACAAAGTGTGGTTGTTGAAGCTGCAGAACAGCTCGCTGCACCGGCCACCATCACTGTTGTTGTCGAAGAACTTGCCGCTATAGTTGTTAATGATGAAGCTAGAAAGACGATGCAGGCTAATCAATTTCCTGCTGCAGAAACTGGTATGCATGAAGATCGTTTCTCTGGTGTTAGACATATATGCCTTTGTGTGTGGAAATTTAGATGTGATTTTTCTTTTTTTATGGTGATAACATACTTTTTTGTCCTTCCATGCATTGTAGCCCAATATGTTGATGAAACCGTCACTGAAGTCGCGGAAGGGTCTGTGCCCCCCGATGCGGGAGTGGCTGTTGCAGCATCTTGTGTTGATGAACATCCAACAGCTCCAGGTAAATATGCATTGCTCTGCTGGTAATCAAACAATTTTTCTTATGGTAACTTTAATCCGCATCAGTGTTAACATACATGGGGTTGTACTAGTAAGTTTCATCTTCATATCTAGTTGTCAATGTCGATGCAGAAGTTGAAAGTGCTGAAGTCGATGTCCAAGACGAGGTCCATGTGGCAGCACAGGTTGTTGATAAAGCTGGCGCCGGTGTTGGCAGCGCTGCACAATGCACCCTGAAGAAGGAGGAGATTCTGCTGAATTTATAGTGCCTGGTGATTTCATCCCACCAAGCTGCTCTCTTGGCCTCGACTCCATTTTTGTTGTGACGCCTCAAGAAGAACCAAGTGCAGCAGCTCAGGTTACACCAGTTGCTCCTCCAGCGACAGCTACTATCTAGAACGGTCCTGCAACACAACAAGCAGCAGCACCAGCACAATTAGCAGTAGGACCACAAGCATGAGCAGCACCACAATCAGCACCAGCACCACCAACAGTTGCAGGACCACAAGTAGGAGCAGCATCACAAGCAGTAGTAGGACCTTCAGTCGCAGAGAATATCGAGGCTAGCAAAGGAGGAGAACCCATATATGTTCAACCGGTTTCTTGGGCTCCGCCCCAAGACTCTAGTAAGTGAAGACCTTTTTGTGTCTTCCCTTCACAGCAAAGAGTGGAGGACGGAAAAGTTTAGTTGAATACTCTATTAACCATTTTATGTGCTTTCATTATTTATATTAGTCTTTTCTTTCCTATCTGTGTGTGTATGGATGAATGTAATGTGACCTTTCCAGCTTTGGTTATATGTGAACATGAACCGACACGCTTTTTATATACTTTGTATTCGAGCCCTCCCATCGTGATTCTTTTTTTTCGCTCTCTTTGTCAGCAATTACGCTATATATTTAGTAATTTTGTTAGTCTTACGATAACATACCTACCCCCCCCCCTTGGTAACATACCTTTGCTACCCCCTGGTAACATCCCCTTGTAATGATACATTCCATTATTATCTGTTGGTAACTTACATTCCTAACCATGATAACTTGTTTCCCTCAATGATGGTAACTTTCTTTCTTACCCCTGATAACATTTCCTTATATTACCCCTGGTAACATGCTTTCCTTCATAATCATAGCATACATTTTTATCAGCTGGTAACTTTTGGCATTGCTCTCTCATGACATCATATGTTATATGTCCATGGTGAATAACTAATTTTTTGTGTGACAACGTCTGCGTTTTTTGTGCCTATGTTGAATACCACTTTTACAATTTGTGTACGCTATTTTTTTTCATTTTTCCAAAGTACTAACCAGTGCTGTTCTGATAATTGTATTACTTTTTCCTGATAACTTTCACTCTCCCCTAATAATATCTCACCCGATATAGCCATGATAATACCCCTTCATTTTGTGATGATAAGTCATCCTTACGTTTCTGGTAACATTCTTTTTTGGGGGTTGGTAACTTCACCCGCGTTTTTTTCTTGTTGCGTGATGGTGCTCCCTCCATGAAGTTAATATCCATTACTTATACTTTTATCATGTCCCAATCTTACCTTGTTTTTTTATATAATCATTGAAGATCGTCGTATTCTAGTGTATGATGTTGAACTTCACGATGATGAAGTACTCATGTGGTGGGAACAGTTTGAACATGATAACCCAGCAGCCAAAGGAAAAGCTGTTGTTGATGCTGCCCAAGGAGGTAATCCTTTGGCATCACTAGAGTTTGTGAGACAATAAATTTATTACTCTGATAACTCATGCCTCCATGTGTGATAAGTTTCTCACAAAATGGCTGATAACTTATGTTTGTCCAGTGCTAACTTCTTTTTATCATCACCAATCCTATTTTCTAAACCTTTCATCTTATTTTCCAGACATTTGTCAAAGCCCCACCTTTGTTACACCAGACTTACCACCACCCGAAGAGCACAGTGCCATGCCAAGATCGTTAATTCGAAAAGTTAGGGTTACCCGTCTGTCACATTACCTGCTGCCACCATATTCGGCACTGAACCCCAGCAAAGATGATGAGGTTGTGTATAATGAAGTTATCAAGCACATAACCGATTCAAACTCCAATATTAAGGGGTAACAAAAAAATTTCTTATTTTTTATACTTTTATAGAATTACCGTATAACTTTCTTTTGCCATTCCATTTTTTGAGTTGCTCCCGCTATGGTAACCAGTGTCAGGGTAATTGACCTCGATGGGAGGTGGGTCACGCTTAGGGAGCTTGTCGATTGGGTGAGAGAAAAGGGGCAGGTTATTCAACCAGTGTTGTTGAGTTGCATGTCCGTGTTCTACAGTATTTGGAAATGCCAAACAAGATTATCTTCCCTTGGTCGATGTCTGTTTATCTGCTTGTTGGAGACTTCAACTGTAAATCAGTATTGCATCATTTTTGATGGGACCAACATTACGTTCCGATTCACCAAAATGAGGTACTGTTTTTTTCATGTTTACATTTTCTTAACAAGTTACTGTTCTTACATATTCAGTTTTTTCTCCCCAAATAATGATAGTTTTAGTATACCAATCCTGGTAACTCAGCATCCATAGTCTGGTATATATCTCTTTTCAGCATTGCTATATTCTATCATATGATAAATTGTTTGTTTTTTCATGGTAACTTCAGCATCTATTTTCTGGTATTTTGGTACGATGTCCTATGATAAATTTTTTCTCTGCCATCTTTGTAGCTATTATTCCCAGCACTGCAAAAGTTGGGACCAGGACCAAACGACGGTCATTGGTATGTATTGTCACTAAATCTTAAGGCAAAACGATTTGAGGTGCTTGATTCGTTGCGTGGAGAAGATAGTCCATCTTTACTTGAGCATGCAACAAGGTATATGGATGTTGTAAAGAAGGCCTGGTTGATTTCATACAAGGACTCACACAAGCAAATTCAAGACTACAAACTCGTGTACATTGATGTCCTTAAACAACAGAACGACTTAGTTGTCTATCGGTGTTCCTTATTTTAGATGAAGCCCCATTTGTTTGATGTTCTCACACTCGCACTCTGTTTTCAGCATTGATTGTGGTTTCTTTGCGTTCATGTTTATGGAGCTGTGGAATGGGAAAATTATTCATGCTTCACCCATGACCAAGTACCAGCACTCAGAAAAATATTGACATCGATATGGTTAAATCACACTCTTAATAAATGCAAACAGTGGCGCTATGGGAACAGTTCATGAGGTATCAACTGACAGATTTTTGTTATTTCGTTTGTGAGAGTAATTTTTGTGCTGGTCTTAAATTGATGTTAAATACTCAAAAGAAGTAGTTTAGCATTTTATTTGTCATCACACAGAGAAAACCACAGACCATATGATAACTTTCTAGCTTATGTGGCTGATATTTTTGTACAAAAGTGTTCTGATAACTAGTTGTTTTCTCTTTTTCTGGACAAAAACAATATGATCATAATTTTCCTGGTAACTTGCACACTACATTGCTGATAACTGGTATGTATAAATTCTGGTAGGTTGCAAAATTATAGGTATAATAACTGTTTTGAAAGAAGTAGTTTAGCATTTTATTTGTCATCACACAAAGAAAACCATGGACCAGATGATAACTTTCTAGATTATGTGGCTGATATTTTTGTACTTGTGATAACTAGTTGTTTTCTCATTTTTTGGACATGAAATAATCAGATCACAATTTTCGTGGCAACTTGCACACTACATTGCTGATAACTGGCGTGTATAAATTCTGGTAGGTTGCAAAATTGTATGTATAACAACTGTTTTGATTGCATATAGTGTTGATAACTCATGGTAGTGAAATGACATACGTAAAACATATAGATAACTGATGATAGTCCACCGACAACATATACAATATGTTTACGACATCTTCCACCACAAAGTACTTAAAACCTCAACCCACCGAAGTGCTGGTAACTTGCATAACAAAATATAGGTACGATAATTTGGATTACATTTGCTATGATAACAATCAGCAAACAAATGGAGATAAGTTTTGTCCATTCATTTGTAGAGACGATCTTCCTTCTTTCTGTCTTTTTCATCTTGGTAGAGGTGACGAGCAATTGCGCTTGTCATGGTCAAGGCCGCCGCAGACCCTGCAATTTCTTTGTTTTGCTGGTTTTGCAGTGTCAAATGGATGTTGAACCTTTGTTTTCGGCCTGCCTTCCTTGACAGTCTTCGGAGGGTCTAGTATCATTCTTGTATTCGAGGAATGGGATGCAACGGCTGGCGTGTCGGCGCTAGCTTTTATTGTCACAGGGATGCTTGTTTGTACCGTGCTTGGATTGTCCATGTTAGGTATGCCTGTTTGTTGTTCAAAATGGACGACTTCACTCGCTGCGACCACTGGATTAGAACATGGATCTGTTGTGATTGGAACGATCCTGTAGCTTCGTCCCTGTCCTTTCTGGCCTTCTTGCGCTGGCTTTTCGTTAGCGTGTCTATTTCTTCCTTGAAAGCATATAGGTGCTTCTTGGCCACTCTGGCCCCATCATTTGTGAGGCAAGCGTCCTTGGTTGTTGCCTTGAAATCCCTTAGCATTGACGTATATCGCATGATGCTTCCCCCCCCCCCACTGGCACGCTCTTACTAACTATTAGTTGTTCAAAATCAGGCTTCATTAGATCTTCCTCCTGATCCCAAGTCCACCTCTCTAGAATATACTTCTCAGCTATTTCGTACACCCTGATCTGGTCCATCACTCATAACACATGTGTGCATAGTATACCATCTCGCTCAAACTTGCAGCAAGTGCATGAATATGTCCCTTCATCCTTGTTTGGTTGCACATGGTAGTCCCTATCCCCATATTCCGGTATGATAGCTCTGACTGAGCCAACATTGAATATCCCATACTGCAATGTGTCATATCTATAGCCAATTTTCACCTTCAATTCCATCTAGAATTTGGAGAAAAGATTATGCGTGTAGAGGCCCCACACCTTTAACTTGAGTGGGTTGAAGGAGTATGTTTCCACCTCTTTTTACACTATTTCCAGGTGCTCTTTTGCCATGCTCACCATCAACTTCTCCTGTATCACACTGTACTATTTTGAAAATTCAACCAGCGAGTTATTTGGGTTGACGTACTTCTTCAACACAGCGTTGAATCCCTCGCTCCTTGCCGTGGTCTGCAAGAATGGGAAGAAGTCGTGCATGTAGTACATCGGGACCCAGCATTCCCTGTTTTCCCATAGTCAATGGAAATGTTTGTTTTCCGTTTGACCATGATCATCCACTATCTTCCACCATTTTCCCTCAAAATCTTCCACTGCATCCAAAAACGAAGGAGATGGTAACTTCAGTGCACAGATAATGGTAATTCTAATGTACTTAACATGATAACTTGCTTCAGGCAACAGTATGTGGTTCTGGTTCATGCAGAATGGGGAACTTTCCTAATGCACATAGTTATGCAGAATGGGGTATTGAATAAACAACTCTTTGTGACTCTAGCTGATATAACTCTTCCGCTTCATTCAAAAATTAAATAGATGGTAACTCAACTGCATAGATCATGGTAGCTTTGATGTACTTAACATGATAACTTCCTTCATGCAACACTAGGTGGTTGTAGTCCATGTAGAATGAGGAACTAAAACTACATGGTAAATATGCTCAAGTGGTCATGGTCACTTAAGAACATGAGTGCTGGTAACTTTTTCCGGGTACCATAACAGTCCAGTTTTCACTTGAAACCTCCTTTTTAAATGTGGGAAAAATGGGTACTATTGGTGATAATTTATTATAATTCAGCATGGTAACTTTGGATATCGCGGCACAAATAGGTAGTTTGCGGTTATGGGAGTGGAGTGTGTTGTCTGAAAATACAATACCATTCAAGCTGCTGTCAACACAATCTTTGAATGCTTTATACAGTGGTTGATCATCATCCATTAGCCTCCCAAGCTTCTCCTCTGCTTTCTTCATAATGTGCCATTTGCAATTTCTGTGTACTATCCCGATGAACACCTCATCAATAGCATTCCTCATGGCAAAGTCCTGGTCTGTGATTATGTTCTTTGGTGCAACCCCACCCATCGCATGCAAGAATGTTTTAAACAGCCACACAAAGTTGTCAGTGAGTTTGTTTCGAACAAAACCACAACCGAATTGGATTGATTTCTCGTGGTAGTTAATGCCAATGAAGGGCGCACATGACATATGATACGTCTCCAACGCATCTATAATTTTTTATTGTTCCATGTAGGGATGGCACCCGCCGGGTTTGGGTGCGGGTGGAGTTACCCCATACTCTTACCCATCCCCTTTGAGCTTACCCATCACCCGTACCCATACCCGCCAACGGGTACAATTTTTCCCCATACCCATGACCCTGCAGGGTAAATGGGTACCCACGGGTAAAAATACCCACGTGTGCAGATATCAACTTGTGCAAGAGATAAGCATAAACGACAACATATCAACATAATTTATAGACATCAGCACATCGTAACAACATCACATACTTATAAACAATAACACATCATAAACGACATCACATTCTTATAAAAAACAGCACTTACTCGTAACAGCAACATATCGTAAACAAAAATACATTCCCATAAAGAACATCACTTATTCATAGGCAGCAACACATAGTCATTTATTTTAAGTTCACAAAATCATGACAAAGTATGCAGGTAATTTGACCGTACATAAGGCCACAAAATGAGCACCCCAATAAAGTTTCGACATTGTAACTAGTTCAATTAAAATAAAATCGACCAATCCGACAGTAGCATAGCGAAGACCTTGGCGCAATAAGTCTTCAATCTTGAGCATAACTCGCGGAGTCCATGTCTCTATATCTCAAAGGGCCAAGTCCTGGTTGGAAATATGAATATAGTCATTTTTTAGAATTTGTCTTGTAGCATATGCACTCAAATACTCAATTGGCAAAGGAAATATGTTGGTGAATACTAACCTGCATCCCCTCTTGAATGTCTTGAAGGCAAGTCCAAAAGCTAGCATCTCCTTTATGAACATCTAGAACAAACAATTTGTAGAGATAATGGAACAATGATTAGCAATAGTTAAATAACGAGTAAGTTTGAAAAAAATTACATTATTTGCTCACCTTTGCATTTGTTTCTAAGCCAATTTTGGGAGCACATCAAGACTTCCACCATATTAGGAGTTAGGCGGCTCCTATGCTCACTAAGTATTCTGCCACTTGTGCTAAATGCCGACTCTGAAGCAACTGTTGTCACGGGAATGGCAAATATATCTCTGTCAACCTTCCTTAATGTTGGATATCTTGTTCCAGCTACTTTCCACCAATCCAACACACTAAATACTTCGTATGCGGCACTAGGCCATCTGTCAAGTACATATCTATTTCACCTTGTAGCCGAGCTGCTGCAGGACTTTGCTTGGCAACAATGTCATTGAAAATATTCATGATGGCTGGAGCTTTCATTGAAGAAATCAATTCTTCACATGGTTTATATTCATCTACTTCCACTTCATACTCCTCTATCAGTGAATGTAGTCTAGCTACTAATGCATCAACCAACTCCACACACTCATAAGAAGATGGCTCAATGCCATGAAGCATGGCAAAGCAAGCAGTCAACATATGCCTCTTGTACCGAGGATCAAGAAGTGTAGCCATCCCCATCAAATCTTGAATGTCCGTCCAATACTTATCAAATTTAGTAGTCATTTCCTCAGAGAGTTTTTTGATAATTGGGTTGCTACAAGTGGCCCACTGCCTCATTTTCATTTTAATCTCACAGATTTTAGGGAAGTAAACATTAGCAGTCACATAATTAGTTCCAGAGAACAACTTTCATAGAATAAGCCAAGTCTCTCCACCATCTCTGCAGCAAACTCCCATTCTTTATCACTAGGTAAATGCTCATATTGTTTGTCAACTACGAATGCATAAAATCATACACAAAATTGAAACTCACCAAGCCAAAATAGCCTTGCTTTTGTTCTTGTGCTTGGTGACGATGAGAGATCGACTAAGCGGGCTAGGGCGAGGAGGCCGGCTTGAAGTGTTGCGACGGGGCTGCACCTTGGACGCCGAGGCAGGAGGTAGAAGTCCTTTACGTCGGCCCGGGGCTTGGCCCTTTCCTGGCGGACGGAGACGGACGACGCCAACCAACGATGGTGTTAGGCTTGGGACCAGGGTAGCAGCGCCATGCCCATGCTCCCTGGCCTGGTGGTCGCCGTCGTCGACTCGATCCGCATGCGCGAGCTGCATCTCCTTCTCCTGGTCGCCGTCCTCGCGCAAGCTATGGTCCTCATCCCCAAGATCCATGGCGTCCGAAGCGGCTGAAGGCTGGCGACGGCGAGGCAGCGAGTAGCTGGACGCAATGGCGGCGGCGACTAGCGATGCCCGAGGAGGCGAGGAGCCGAGATGAGATCAGGAGGAGACGAGAAGGATATCAATCTCTGTCTCTCGAGAATATGGGACGTGATCTCTATTCATTATTCACGAAGCCAAATCACCCTAATCACGCAGATTCCTTCTATGTTCTATCATTCCATGTACGTGTGTATGTGGGCTACATGTATCTCGTGGACTACATAGACTGATTTCGTGGGAAGTTAGATTAGATATATGAGTAGTGAAGGCCCACTTAACAGATTTTACGCGGGTATATGGGTACACGGGTATGGGTTATGCTATCCCATACCCGTACCCACTCTGCCCAATGGGTTTAATATTTTTCTATTTATATATCCATGGGTAATTTTTTATCTCATACCCTTACCCTAATAGGGTTTTTACCCGCCGGGTACGCGGGTAATGGGTACCCATTGCCATCTCTAGTTCCATGCTATTATATCATCAATCCTGGATGTTTTATATTCATTTTATAGCAACTTTATATCATTTTTTGGGACTAACCTACTAACATAGTGCCTAGTGCCAATTGCTGTTTTTTGCTTGTTTTTTACTTCATAGAAAATCAATACCAAACGAATTCCAAATTCAGCAAAACTTTTTGGAGAATTTTTTCTGCCCAGAAGACACCAGGGGAGCCTAAGGAGTGCACCATAGGAGGCCCGTGGGACCCACTAGGCACCAGGGTGTGCCAGAGGCCCCTGGCGTGCCCTGGTGGGTAGTGGGGCCCACGGGAGGCTTGTTCACCGCCTCTCAGCTCAATAAATACTATAATATTCCAGAAACCCTAGATGAGAAGAGAGAAAATAGTTTCCGGCGCCACAAGTTCCAGAACCATGAGATCCAATCTAGAGGCCTTTTTCGGCACTCTGCCCGAGGGGTCAACGATCACGGAGGGGTTCTTCATCATCACCCTTGCCCCTCCGATGATGCATGAGTATTTTCCCACGGACCTATTGGTCCATAGGCAGTAGCTAGATGGATTGTTCTCTCTTTTGATCTTCAATACAATGTTCTCCTCGATATTCTTGGAGATCTATTTGATGTGATGACTTTTTGCGGTGTGTTTGTTGGGATCTGATGAATTGTGAGTTTATGATCAGTTCTATCTATGAATATTATTTGAGTCTTCACTGAACACGCTTATGCATGATTGTTATAGCCTCGTATTTCTTCTCCGAAACTTTGGTTTGGTATGGCCAACTAGATTGATTCTTTTTTTTGCAACGGGAAGAGGTGCTTTGTGATGGGTTCGATCTTGCGGTGCTCAATCTCATTGACAGAAGGAGACATGACACGCATGTATCGTTTCCATTAAGGATAAAAATATGGGGTCTACTCCTACATGAATAGATCTTATTTACATCATGTCATCGTTCTTATTGCATTACTCTATTTTTCCATGAACGTAATACACTAGATGCATGCTGGATAGCGGTCGATGTGTGGCGTAATAGTAGTAGATGCAGGCAGCAGTCGGTCTACTAATCTTGGACGTGATGCCTGTATACATGATCATTGCCTTGGATGTCGTCATAATTATTTGTTCTTCTATCAATTGCCCAACAGTAATTTGTTTACCCACCGTACGCTATTTTCTCGAGAGAAGCCTCTAGTGAAATCTACGACCCCCATGTCTATTTCCTATCATATTATTTTCAGATCTATTAATACAAAATCCAAAAATACCTTGCTTCACTTTTGTTTACTTATTTTATTTTGTGTTTTGTTAGATCTATTTATCCAATCTCAGACAATTTAATCTATCTCAATACCGAGGAGGGATTGACAACCCCTCTTACGCGTTGGGTTGCTAGTTTTTGTTATTTGTGTGAAGGTACTATTTACATAGTTTGGGTGGATCCTCTTACTGGATTGATACCTTGGTTTCATAACTGAGGGAAATATTTACCGTTGCTGTGCTGCATCATCCTCTCCTCTTCAGGGAAATACCAACGCAGATACAAGCAATCGGGAAGAATTTCTGGCACCGTTGCCAGGGAGGATCAAGTCTGGATCTATCAGGTACACAATCACAAATCTCATCTCCTTGCAATTTACTTTATTTGCCATTTTCTTCTCGTTTTCATCTCCCCCACTTCTAAAATGTTTTCAGAAAAACACAAAAATATTTTCCTTTTTATTTGGCTTCTTTTCGTTTGCCTTTTTCTCATTAGATCTCTTGTTTGCTTGTGATCTTGCTTGCCTACCTTATTGCGAAGGATAGTTCTTCTTCTACTATGTGTACCCCTGAGAATGAAGTTCTCAATTTTAAGCAAAGGGGAGGAGAGAATTCAAAAGATTGATGCTTTGTATAGAATTTGTGATGCTCATAATAGATCTACTCGAAAGCAATCTACCACTATTCTTCTTCGCAAATTATATGTGGGAATTACTACTTGGTTTAGATTTGTTCTTGATACTATCATCAGAGGGAATTTCTTGATGTGCCCACCTTTGGATGCTTTTAATGCTATGGGAAATTTAGTGGGATCACTTGCTATCATTATTAATGAAACAGTTTTAACTCTTGAGCATGTTATGCGAAGGTTAGATGCTATTGAAAAGAAAATGCTCACCGAAGAACATATTGAAAATTTGGATAAAAAGATTCATAATCTTGCTAATAAAATTGGGTCAAAGGTAGGAGATACCCTTAAAATTCTAAAAGAGAAAAAACCCGTAGCTAACAAAAGGGTAGAAGAGAGTCATGCTCAGATTGATAAATTGGAAGAAATTTTTAGTAATTTGGGCTCGCCTTTTTCTTCCATCAAAACTATTGAAAAAACTCCTATAAGAAATTGCAAGTCTATAAATGCTCCTAAGAACAAGGGTACCACCTCTAGCAATAACAATGAAGATCTTAAAATGATTAGTGTTCATCCCGATTTTGTTGAAGTGCTAAAAACCCCTACTTTTAATAGTGAACTCTTTAATTTTATTCCTTGGAGCTTGATTATTGAAAATATGCATTTTATATCTAAGAAGAATTATGGTTGTGTGATTGAGGAGTTGGAAACTAAAGGTGACAATACTTGATTCTATGCATTATGCCTAGCTAGGGGCATAAAACAATAGCGCTTGTTGGGAGGCAACCCAATGAATAAAATAAATTTTTCACTTTTTATTTTTGTTCTTGAGTGTTGTCACAATTATGCTACTGTTGTGATTGTGTTTCTAGTTAGTTTTGTGCCAAGTAAAGCTTTTAGGATCATGTTGGGTGCTAGTTGATTTGATCTTGTTGAAAACATAAACTTTTGTGCCCAGTAGCATAAAATTCACAGAAGCGACGAAAACTTCTGAATTTTTTACACAAGATTGATATACAAATTGCCTACGTTCCTAATTTTTCAGTATTTTTGGAGTTACAGAAGTATGAGTAAAATGCGCGTCTTTACAGACTGTTCTGTTTTTGACAGATTCTGTTTTCGTTGCATTGTGTGGTTATTTTGATGAATCTATGAATTGTATCGGGGGGTGTCGGTGTCAAAACCGGCGGATCTCGGGTAGGGGGTCCCGAACTGTGCGTCTAGGCGGATGGTAACAGGAGACAAGGGACACAATGTTTTTACCCAGGTTCGGGCCCTCTCGATGGAGGTAAAACCCTACTCCTGCTTGATTAATATTGATGATATGGATAGTACAAGAGTAGATCTACCACGAGATCAGAGAGGCTAAACCCTAGAAGCTAGCCTATGATATGATTGTTGTTCGTCCTACGAACTAAAACCCTCCGGTTTATATAGACACCGGAGAGGGTTAGGGTTACACAGAGTCGGTTACAATGGAAGGAGATCTACATATCCGTATCGCCAAGCTTGCCTTCCACGCCAAGGAAAGTCCCATCCGGACACGGGACGAAGTCTTCAATCTTGTATCTTCATAGTCCAGGAGTCCGGCCGAAGGTTATAGTTCGGCTATCCGGACACCCCCTAATCCGGGACTCCCTCAGTAGCCCCCGAACCAGGCTTCAATGACGATGAGTCCGGCGCGCAGATTTGTCTTCGGCATTGCAAGGAGGGTTCTTCTCCAAATTCTGTGTACCTGTTGAATAGTGTCCGACTTTTCGTGAATATTGTGCTCCTTGGCTTCCACGCCCAATAATGGCCGTCTTCCACGTGTCAAACGAATGCAAAAAGCCAGGGTGTTTTTACTTTTACCCCCCTAGCTGCGCAAATAAGCTGCCTTATAAAAGAGATGAGGATTTAGATCCGAATCACACCATCTCCCCTTCGCGAGCATTCATCGGAGCGCATCTGACAGAAATCCATTCCATCATGGCCAGTCGACGCAACTCCTCCTCTCTCCCTGCCAGCCCTCAGCCTGGAGATTGGGAGAGATGTTCCGTCCCACACAGCAAGCTAGTGACGCTCCAAACCAAGGGATTTCTTCCCCCAGCCTTCATGGTCCCGGTTCGAGCCGGACTCGCCACCTATAATGGCGGAAAGCAGGCGGAGAGCGTCCCCAATCCCTCCAAAGGAGAGCGGGTATGCCTTGTCCCTTACTTAATAAGAGGGCTCGGATTTCCAATTCATCCGTTTCTCCGGGGGCTCCTGGAGTTCTACGGCCTCCAGCTGCACAACCTTACGCCTGCCTCCATATTGCATATCGCGGGCTTCGTAGCCCTTTGCGAGCTGTTCTTGGGCGTCGGGGCTCACTTCGCGCTGTGGAAGAAGTTGTTCTGCCTTGTGCCCCTTCTCAGGAGGGGTCGATATATCAAGTGGGCGGAGCCGAATTATGGCGCATCATCGGGACCGGATATCTATCCGGAACCCCAAAGAAGGCATCCGGAGACTGGCCTTCAGAATGGTTTTATATAGAAGACGTCCCCCTGCCGGACCCTGTGCGGATCGACCTTCCTGAGTTCAATAATGCTCCTTTGAAGAAGCGCCTAAGCTGGCGCCCACGGAGCCCTCAGAAGGAAAATGACAGGGACTTCCTTTACCTGATGAGCCGGATAAGATTACTAGCTCATTCCGGACTGACCATGATCGGGGTCATGGCCACATGCATCATGCGGGGGGTGCAGCCGCTTCAGTATAGAGGCCACCCCATATGGGATTTCAATGGGGAGGATGATGCCACCCGCTGCGGCCGTACGGGGCCGGGATCAGTTGCTGCTCCGACGAAGGCCTTGTCCGCATTATACAAGGGAGAAGAGGAGGATTTCCTCCGTGTCAGTCCACAGGGCGGATTTTCTATGTACGATCCTCCAAGCTGGGTAAGCGTACACTTCTTTATACCAATCCGTTCCATATTCCCATAGTTAGGTACCTTATTATGTGATTTCGATGCAGGAATTGCGCCGGGCTGTAAAGGATATAAACAACCCTCCTCCACAGCCCGAGGATCCGGAAAGGTCCCTCGATCCGGCCTCCCAAGAGGATTCGGACATATTCGTGGAGCTGATCGATGGGGTATTTTACCAACTGAGCATCGACAATGCCTTGGTCGCCATTACGGCCGATTACCCCAGAATATTTCCAGCCTCACAGGTAACTGAGACCAAAGTCCCAATACTTTGAAGATGATCCATCCATGCTTATCTTTGATCACCGTATATCAATGGTGTTTTGCAGGGGGAGCCCTTGAGGCAGAAGGCCGAGCCTGCAGTGGCTAATCAACAAGGGGCAGCAAGGCCCAGCAGGCTGAAAAGAAGTGCGGTCAGGATTGAGACGTCGGCGCCACGGTATGGCATGCCGCCTTTTCCCCAGGTTTTATTCCCGGAAGGTATACTAACGTTCGTGCTCTCTTCAGGAAAAAGAGCGCTCGCCGGACTATATCCGGAGAAGCTGCCAATCGAGCCTCCACCAGCCAGGCTCCGAAGCCAGGTCCAGAGGCGGAGGAAAACACGAGGCATGCGTCGGACACTCCTCCGACAGAGGATGCCGACGGACTATCTGCCACTTATTCCAAGGTGGAGAGTGCCATGAATCACAGGCGTCGCCGGACTGTTCTTTGTGACGCATGTTTCTCCCAAGAGGCATTGGATGCCTTCAATTCGGGAGATGCGCACCTCCGTGCCGCTCAAAATGGTCTAGCCAGAGCCACGGAGCAGTATGTGAAAGACATACGGGTGAGAAAATTTGATGGTTATATATACCAGTAGCCCCCGAGACTTAAAATAGTTAGAATAACTGATTTAAGGATCATTTATTATGCAGGATCTTACAAAAAAGAATACCCAACTGTCCCAGGAGCCGGAAGAGTGCAAAGCCCAACTTGAGGCCGCACTAGCCGCTGCAGGGGAGGCCAAGGAGACCCCCTCTGGTAATATACGCTTCAAAAGATAAGTATGTTGCAAAGTGCGGCGTATGTGTAAATCTGACAATATCATTGCAGATGGCGCCAGAGTAGATCCGGACAAGCAGCAACTCTTGCGCTGGTTAAAAGCCGGGGAGAGCGTGCTTACGAGGGCGAGGCAGGAGAAGAATAATCTCCAAGATGCCAACACCCAGCTGGGAGAGGAACTCAAAGATGTTTGTGCCCAGCTGGCGGACTCCGTGAAGGAGAATCAACGGCTTCGACGCGGCATTTTTAGTAAGTGATTGAACGAACTTTGGAAGAAGAGTTCGGCGAAGAAGTCGACTAACAGAGTTATGTCTGTAGGTATGCTCATAGGTCGTCCTGCAGAGGAAATGCCCGGTTCTACGGGTGACCTTCTTCCCGAGCTCTTACAACTGCACGAACGAGTTCGGCAGGTGATGAAGGGCGTCGCCCAAGCCTTGTGGCCATCTGTCTCCCTGCCCGAAGGCCTTGGAGAGCTTGTAGAGGGGCTGAAGGGAGCGTGGCGGCGCTTCCAATTATGGAAGATATCGGCCTACCGTAAAGGCGCCAGGGAGGCCTGGGCCATGGTGAAGACATGGTACACGAAGGCTGACCCAAACCACATGGCCGAGGTCGGACCTGTGGGGGCCGATGGGAAGGAGATCCCTGTGAGCTTACTGTACGGCCAAGTAGAATTGGCCGCAAAGTATTCCCAACAGGATTGTAAACTAGACAGCCTATTAGATGGTATTGAGGAGGAATATAGCCAGTCAATTTGACTATGTAATTTAAGATGACATGTAAAAACGCCTTCTAGCCGGATTGTAGATCGTTTGTCATGGCGGACCTTTTCGCTTCAACCTCGGGACCCTATAGTCCGGAGTGTGTCCGAATACCATCATGGTTATGTAAGAACCGGGGTATGCATGGATACCAGGCGTAGGGGTCATTAGTGCTTTAACAGACAAGTGCCCAACTAGTTATGTTATATTACATGGTTAGTAAGAAACATCTTCCAGGGAGAATAGTTCCGTTAGGGGTTCGTTTCCCTGGGAGGCATGCCTGAAAGTGCATGTCCGGACTACGGAAAAAAGCAGAAAAGCATCTGGGGGCGGATAAATAAATAAGTGAGGAATCATCTTTAGTTCACCGACCGAATATTCCCTTAAGAACTCTAGCTTTCGGCTTCACCCAGTCTGAGGTACACATCCGGCTGACCCGACGGTAACAATCGCAGAGGTGCTCCCTTTACCACCTAGCCGAACAATCGGGAACGTAGGGGTAAGCACGGGAGCTAGGCAACCCAGCTTGGCCAAAACTTAAGTCATATCGATGCATATAATGGTGAATAAAAGGTACATGCGGAAGCATTAAACATGTGCTAGGCATAGAGCCCGTAAAATAAGCTTCTGTTAAAGAAGCCCCCAGGTATAATGAGCGCAGATAGCGCGTCAAGTGTGTGCGAACAATGCACGAATGAGCCTTTAAAGGCTGTAAGAGAAAAACAGGGAGAAGGAGAGAAATATAAGACAGCTAATGTGTAGAAAATAGACAGAGGAAGGAGACGAACTCAAAATCCAGTGCTAGCCGTAGAATCTTCGGAGACGGGCTGCGTTCCATGGGTTCGGCTCGAGTCGGTTATCTGATGCATCTCGCAGACGGTACGCTCCACCGGTCAGGACTTGGTCGATAATAAAGGGACCTTCCCATTTGGGCTTGAGTTTGTCCTTTTTCTTGTCCGGCAGGCGTAGAACTAATTCGCCAACATTGTAAGTTTTGGCTCGTACTTCTCTGCTTTGATATCTTCGAGCCTGCTGTTGATAGAATGTGGAACGGGCTTTGGCCACGTCACGCTCCTCCTCCAAGGCGTCCAAACTGTCCTGCCGATTGAGCTCGGCTTCTCTTTCTTCATACATGCGCACGCGAGGTGAGTCATGAATTATGTCGCAGGGCAGAACTGCCTCTGCGCCGTATACCATAAAGATTGGTGTGAATCTGGTGGTGCGATTCGGCGTGGTCCGCAGCCCCCAGAGTACGGAGTTGAGCTCCTCTACCCAGTGCGTGTTAGATTCCTTGAGGGACCGCACTAACCTGGGTTTGATGCCGCTCATATTAGACCGTTTGCTCGTTCGACTTGACCGTTAGTTTGAGGGTGATAGACTGAAGCATAGTCGAGCTTGATGCCCATGTTTTGGCACCAGAGTTTGACCTCGTCGGCCGTGAAGTTTGTGTCGTTATCAGTGATGATGTTGTGGGGGACGCCGTAACGGTGTACGACCCCTGATATGAAGTCTATCACGGTCCGGATTCGCCGTCTTAATGAGCTTGGCCTCTATCCATTTGGTGAATTTATCCACCATGACCAGTAGGTATTTTTGCTTGTGGGTTCCTCCTTTAAGGGGTCCAACCATGTCAAGCCCCCAGACCGCGAAGGGCCAGGTGGTGGGTATAGTTTGGAGGGCGGTGGGTGGCATGTGGCTTTGATTAGCAAAGAGTTGGCAACCAACGCATCGTTGGACTAAGTCCTGAGCATCTGCCCGGGCCGTCGGCCAATAGAATCCTGTACGGAAGGCCTTGCTTACAAGGGCCCGGGCTGCGGCGTTGTGCCCGCCGAGTCCGGCATGAATTTCAGCCAGAAGATTCTGCCCTTCCTCTTCGGAGATACACCTTTGAAGGACTCCGGTGGTGCTTTTCTTATAAAGCTCTTCCTCATGGACTTTATAGGCTTTAGATCGTCGCACTATGCAGCGTGCCTCATTTTGGTCCTCGGGAAGTTCCAGCCTAGTTAGGTAGGCTAGGAATGGTTCCTTCCACGGGGCAATGACTACCATTATTACGTGGGTTGAAGATGTTTATTCGTTGGCAGGGCCTCCAATTGTGTCAGAATGTTCGGTATCGGGCAATGTTGTTGGGTCCGGGCTGTTATTTCCGGACTCCCCTTCCCATGATACGGATGGCTTGAACAGCTTCTCTAAGAAGATATTGGGGGGGACGGCATCGCGCTTTGCGCCAATGCGTGCCAGGATGTCTGCTGTCTGATTGTTTTCCCGGGCTATATGGTGAAATTCGAGCCCTTCGAACCGAGCTGACATTTTTAGGACGGCGTTGCGATAAGCTGCCATTTTCGGATCCTTGGCATCAAAGTCTCCATTTATTTGGGATATCACGAGGTTCGAGTCCCCGCGCACCTCTAGGCGTTGAATGCCCATGGATACTGCCATCCGGAGACCATGCGAAGGGCCTCGATTCGCCGCGTTGTTGGAGTCTGTATACATTATCTGGAGTACGTATTGAACTGTATCTCCTGTTAGGGACGTCAGAACGACGCCAGCCCCCAGACCAGCCAACATTTTGGAGCCGTCGAAGTGCATGATCCAGTTGGAATATGTGTCGTACTCTTTAGGGAGTTCGGCTTCAGTCCATTCGACGACGAAGTCGGCCAAAACTTGCGACTTAATTGCTCGCCGTGGCTTATAGGTTATGTCGAACGGGAGGAGCTCAATGGCCCATTTGGCAATCCGGCCCGTCGCGTCGTGGTTGTTTATAATGTCATTAAGAGGTACTTCGGAGGCTACTATAATCGAACACTCTTGAAAGTAGTGTCAAAGCTTCCGGGATGCCATAAATACCGCGTACGCTATCTTTTGATAATGCGGATACCGTGACTTGCATGGAGTGAGGACAGTGGACACGTAGTAGACTGGTTTTTGAAGGGGAAACTTGTGTCCGTCCGTTTCTCGTTCGACAACGAGCACCGCGCTTACAACTTGATGGGTTGCGGCGATGTATAATAGCATTGGTTTGCCCATGTTGGGAGCGGCCAGGACCGGGTTTGTTGCCAATATGGCTTTTATTTCTTCCAGTCCGGCCGTCGTGGCATCCGTCCACTCGAAGTGTTCGGTGCACCGGAGGAGGCGATAGAGGGGTAATGCCTTTTCTCCTAGACGGGAGATGAAGCGGCTTAGAGCTGCCACGCATCCAGTCAATTTCTATATTTGTTTGAGGTCCTTTGGGATATCCAATTGTGACAGAGCTCGGATCTTGGCTGGGTTTGCTTCAATTCCTCTACCGGATACAATGAAGCCCAAGAGCTTTCCGGTGATGCCAAAAACGCATTTTTTCGGGTTAAGCTTGATGTCGTATGTTGGAGATTATCGAATGTGAGCCTCAAGTCGTCTACTAGAGTTTCGACATGCTTGGTTTTGACGACCACATCATCTACGTATGCCTCCACCTGTTTTGCCGATCTGGTTTGCGGACATGTACGAATCATGCGCCGATATGTTGCGCGGCGTTTTTGAGCCCGAAGGGCATTGTGTTGAAGCAGAATGGGCCGTATGGGGTGATAAATGCCGTTGCGGCTTGATCAGGTTCTGCCATCTTAATTTGATGGTAGCCAGAGTATGCGTCGAGGAAACACAACGAATCGTGTCCTGCGGTAGCGTCGATAATTTGATCGATGCGGGGGAGGGGGAAGGGATCCTTTGGGCAAGCCTTGTTGAGGTCCTTGAAATCGACACATAGGCGCCAGGATTTGTCCTTCTTTGGTACCATCACCAGGTTTGCTAGCCAGTCCGGATGTTTTATGTCTCTCATGAATCCGGCCTCCAATAGTTTGGCTAGCTCCTCTCCCATGGCATGTCTCTTAGGTTCGGAGAAACGCCGAAGAGCCTGTTTGACTGGCTTGAATCCTTTTAGGATGTTTAGGCTGTGCTCGGCCAGCCGGCGTGGGATTCCTGGCATGTCTGAAGGGTGCCAGGCGAAAATTTCCCAATTTTCGCGTAGGAATTCTCGTAGTGCGGCGTCTACATGAAGGTTTTTGTGCCCCAATGGAAGCCGTTTTTGTAGGGTCCGTTGGGTGGACTTGGAATTTGACTATTTCTTCTGCTGGTTTAAAGGAGGTGGACTTGGATCTTTTATCGAGTATCACATCGTCCCTGTTCACCGTGGAGCGTAACGCAGTCAGTTCCTCGGCCGCTGGGGCTTCGGATAGTGCCTCAAGGGCTAATGCAGCTGTCTTATTTTCGGCGCGGAGTGCTATGTCCGGGTCACTAGCAAGAGTGATGATTCCGTTGGGCCCGGGCATTTTGAGCTTCATGTACCCGTAATGGGGTATAGCTTGAAAAATTGTGAATGCATCTCGCCCTAATAGAGCGTGGTATCCGCTGCTGAACGGGGCCACTTGGAACGTGACCTCCTCGGACCTGTAATTGTCCAGCGTGCCGAACACCACATCCAGTGTGATTAACCTGTGCAGCTCGCTTCCCGACTAGGGATTATTCCTCTAAAGGTTTTGTTGCTTCGCTCAATGCGGCTCCAGTCTATTTCCATTTTTCGAAGAGTTCCCTCATAAATGAGGTTCAATCCGCTGCCACCGTCCATGAGTACCTTGGTAAGGCGAAAGCCGTCCACTATTGGACTGAGGACCAATGTTGCTGGCGCTCGAGCTGTTCGGAATTCAGGTTCATCACTGGCATTAAAGGTAATAGCCATGTCACTCCATGGATTTATTGTTGCTACTTGGTAGACTTCGGCAAGGCTACGGAGTGTTCGTTTTCGCATATTGTTTGATGCGAAAGTCTCGAAGACTGTTAATACCGTACTGGTATCCTTGGGCTGGTGCTCTATGGATGCTGGGGTTAGAAGCTCCTCGCCGCTTTTAGCCACCTGCCGGAGTATCCAACATGCTCTAAGGCTATGAGTTGGTGTGGCGCCCTCTGTGCTATGAATTTTACAGGGTCCGTTGAGCCATCCCTCCAGTACGGTTCCATGCCCCGTGGGGTTTTTTTGTTTTTTGGTGTTTAACCCGGGCGATTGGCGATAATGCACCCTTTTGTTTCGGACTGGGTTTGTATTCGGGGCCGGATTGTCCCAAAATCTTACTTCGGTTTTCCAGGCGCTTTCCACCGCACAGTACTTTCATACTATGGACGCCAAGTCAGCAAAGCGTGTAATTTCACGGCGACCTATGGCGTTGAGGATTCCCATGTCCGTGCAATTATTGTAGAAGAATGAAATTGCGTCTTCCTCACAGCAGTCCTTTATCCTGTTCATAACCAGGAGGAATCTGGCCCAGTAATGATGTACTGTTTCTTCAGGCTCTTGCCTAATATTGGATAGATCGCCTATGTTCGGGTGGGTGGGTGGAATTAGATCCGAAACCCCACCCAATCCGAGGCTCAAGGGCCAAGGAGTTTCCGAACTCGGAAGCTTGGATTCTTGGATGTTGTCCACTGAATCTAGCCCGTTGCCTGACTCTAAGTTCAGGTCTTGAGTGCCGTCCTCCCCTCCGCGGGTATCCGGCTCGGAGGGATTGGGAATCTGGACATAGTTAGTCCTTAAGATAGATGAAGGGTCGCCGCGTTGTTCCTCGACCACATCAATGTGATGGGTGACCTGGGGAGAGTTAATCTCTCTCAGATCGGGTTTAGGCCTAATCTGATCGTAGTCTGTAGCGACTCCCAGGGCGGCGATGCGATCCAAGAGATCGTTTAAAGAAGAGAGCTCCATCTGATCTAACTGCTCAGCGAATTCCGAGTTGACGTGAAGATTGCTTGTGATGACCTGAGAAGTCATCGTCGGCGCGGCGGCCGAGCAGGCGGTCATAAGAAAACCGCCTAGCCGGAGAGTTTGGCCGATAGCCAAAGCTCCTTTAGCAACAGAGCCGTCTTTAAAGACGGGATGAGGCATCCTTCCTGATGGCGACAGCACAGTGGAACTCTCAATGAAAGCACCAATGTCGGTATCAAAACCGGCGGATCTCGGGTAGGGGGTCCCGAACTGTGCGTCTAGGCGGATGGTAACAGGAGACAAGGGACACAATGTTTTTACCCAGGTTCGGGCCCTCTCGATGGAGGTAAAACCCTACTCCTGCTTGATTAATATTGATGATATGGGTAGTACAAGAGTAGATCTACCAGAGATCGAGAGGCTAAACCCTAGAAGCTAGCCTATGATATGATTGTTGTTCGTCCCCACGGACTAAAACCCTCCGGTTTATATAGACACGGAGAGGTTAGGGTTACGAGTCGGTTACAATGGAAGGAGATCTACATATCCGTATCGCCAAGCTTGCCTTCCACGCCAAGGAAAGTCCCATCCGGACACGGGACAAAGTCTTCAATCTTGTATCTTCATAGTCCAGGAGTCCGGCCGAAGGTTATAGTTTGGCTATCCGGACACCCCCTAATCCGGGACTCCCTCAGGGGGTATAAGCCATGGTCAAGTTAGAATATAGTAGGTATAATGCAATAACAAAATATGAATGGGTTTGCAACAGTACTTAAACTAAAGATTGGTTTTCTTATACTAACGGATCCCACGAAGGTTTTTGTTGAGTTTTGTGTGGTTGAAGTTTTCAAGTTTTGAGTGAGATCATGATGGATGAAGGAATAAGGAGTGTCAATAGCCTAAGCTTGGGGATGACCATGGCACCCCAAGGTAATATTCAAGGAATACCAAGCAACTAAGCTTGGGGATGCCCCGGAAGGCATCCCCTCTTTCTTCTAACGACCATCGGTAATTTTACTTGGAGCTATATTTTTATTCGTCACATATCATGAGTTTTGCTTGGAGTGTATTGTAGTATATGAGTCTTTGCTTGTTTTGCTTTTTAGTTTGTCACAATAATCCTTGCTGGACACACCTATTTCAGAGAGCCATAATTATGCTATGATTTGTTAGAATTGCTCTATGTGCTTCACTTAAATTTTTTGACCTATGGAATTGCTCTAGTACTTCACTTATATCTTTTTTAGCACGGTGGTGCTTTAATTTTGAAGAAATATGCTCTCATGCTTCACTTAGATTATTTTGAGAGTTAGCAAAATTTTAAAGAAATATCCTCTCATTGCTTCACTTATATTATTTTGAGAGATGAAAATTACTTTGAAGAAATTTGTGCTCTTGTTCTTCACTTAAATTTGTTTGAGAGCTTTGTTAAGTAGCAATGGTAATATATGAAATTAGCCCCAAAGTGATAGATATTCAAGAGGGATATAATAAAAACTTTCCCGGAGATCATTGGATATTTTAAACTTGATTCCTTGTAATAGTTTTGAGATATGATGATAGTAATATGTGAGCCATGTGGGTGAGTAATTATGCTCTACTAAGAATATTGGTGTTAAGATTTGTGATTCCCTATGCAAGCACGAAAGTCAATAGTTATGCAATGAAGTTATATCCTACTTGTGGTGCATTATTCGGTGTTAGTTATGCTTAATGCTCTTTTATGATCTTTTTGTTTCTTGGTTGGTTGCTTCTCAATCTATTTGCTAGCCTCCATTTGTACTAAGTGGGAATACTACTTGTGCATCCAAATCCTTAAACTGCAGACAGATTCCCTATATGCGGTATTTCCATGCCGTTCCAAGTAATTTTGCATGTGCCAACTCTAATTTTCAAATAAATTTCCTTTTTGTGTGCCCGTACCGCTCATGAAGCGGCAGGGGTGGCCAATATTTTCCATGCTAGATACTTTATTCCCAAGATGAGTGTTTATTCACATGTCATTGCACGAGAGTGTGGCAAGGAAATAGGGATGCCTAGTCCCGAAATGAATTTTTTTTATTTATGTTGTTCAATAATAAATTCCTTGTAAAGTGTTGGTATGGAAGGCACTCGTGGATACGGCTAGCCATGGATTGTGAAAGAATGGTGGAAAAAGGAATAAACTTTATTTTCTGTTTGGGAACCGCCTAGGATTTATCTAGCATGCAAAGTATTGTGAATTCTCGGTCATTTTCGTTGAAGGGAAAAGCATGCCACCCAAAATAACTCTATCTCTCAATTAAAGCTTTGAGCTCTGGCACCTCTACAAATCTCTGCTTCCCTCTGCAAGGGGCCTATCTATTTACATTATGCAATTTTTACTTTTACTAGCACATATGCTCGTGCGTTATAACGGGAGACAAAGTATTATGCATTTAAAGTTAGTGAGAATTATACGTGCAAGCAAAACCCCGTGTGCACGCGAAAAAGGAATATTTAGCTTCTTAGTTTCGCCGCGTGTGAAAGAATAAATCCGCTATTTTCCCATTCATTGATCGATGGCATTTAAGAGTTTTGGTTACCTCACCGTACCCCAGAGAAGGCCCGTGAGTTATTCAATCTACTCTTCCTGTCAATCCTTTCGATCGAGGGGATTTTAAGATATGAAGTTTCTGAATATTCTAGAAAACATGAATAATTTTTTAAAAGTATGTACACTTTCCAAAAAATGTGAACAGAATATGAAAGGGAACATCTTTTAAAATTCACAAACATTTTATGAAAACACCAACTTTTTTATAAAAACATGAACATTATTTGAAACTGTGAACATTTTTTAAAACGGGAACATGTGTTGAAAAGTCATAAGATTTTTAGAAAATGTGTATCTTTTTACACAAACATTATTTTAATTTTGAAAATTTCACTAAAACCATAATATTTTGCAAATTTTGAGCATTTATTGAAATTCCATTTTCTTAGAAATCTCAAACAATTTTGAAAAACAATAATTTTTAAACAAATGGGCAACTTTTTGTATGTTCTGAATATTTTCAAAATAGCAACCAAAATTTTGCAAAAGAATATATTCTGAATGTCTTTTTAATTTTTTTAATTTATGAAATAAATTCTAAAAGAAAAATAAATTTGTAAGGGAAAAAACGATAGGGAAAGGAGAATAAAAATAGATATTAACAGAAAAAACAAAAATGGGCCAGCACATTACTGGTTGTCCTGTGCGAAACTTCAACTATTTGTCGCCCAATGTGGTTAATAGAATTTTCCCAGCTGCGTGGGCAGAAAATAAGTGGGCAGGCTTTGCTGGGCCACAGTGCGCAACCCACGTACGAAAATTCTTTTTCTAGTAGCAAACACATAAGAATTTAGTACCACCTCGAATAGAAGAAAAAAAATCTTTTCGGCGGTGAACGGATGAAAAAATTGGGCATGGATTGAGTCTCCATCTTGTCTTATAGAGCACTAACTAGGGAATACTATTATCATACTTGTGCATTGGGCATAGTTAATATTTGAGTGTGTTTCATGAATGGATCAATGATTGATATAATGGGCTAGGGATAATTTTCTTTAGTGTTGATATTTTGAAAGACATGGTTTCTTGTTGATATGCTTGAGTATTGATGTCCTCATGTCAAATATAGACTATTGCTTTGAACCATCTAAAAGTCCAAATGTCCATACTACAAAAGAAAAGATTATGAGATGAACATGTTAGGCAGCATTCCACTCAAAAATTCTGTTTTTATCATTTACCTACTCGAGGACGAGCAGGAATTAAGCTTGGGGATGTTGATACGTTGCTACGTCTTGAGCTTGCGTTGGTTTTCCCCGAAGAGGAGAGGATGATGCAGCAGAGTAGCATAAGTATTTCCCTCAGTTTTTGAGAACCAAGGTATCAATCTAGTAGGAGGCCACGCGCAAGTCCCTCGTACCTACACAAAAAAAATAGCTCAAAGCAACCAACGCGATTAGGGGTTGTCAATCCCTTCACGGTTACTTACGAAAGTGAGATATGATAGAGATGATAAATAATATTTTTGGTATTTTTGGTATAAAGATGGAAGGTAAAATAAAAGGCAAAGTAAAAAAAAGCAAAGCAATAATAAAGCGTAGGAAGATTAATACGATGAGAACAGACCCGGGGGCCATAGATTTCACTAGTGGCTTCTCTCAAGAGCATAAGTATTTTACGGTGGGTGAACGAATTACTGTTGAGCAATTGACATAATTGAGCATAGTTATGAGAGTATCTAGGTATGATCATGTATATAGGCATCACGTCCGAGACAAGTAGACCGACTCCTGCCTGCATCTACTACTATTACTCCACTCATCGACCGCTATCCATCATGCATCTAGAGTATTAAGTTAATGAAAACAGAGTAACGCCTTAAGCAAGATGTCATGATGTAGAGGGATAAATTCATGCAATATGATAAAAACCCCATCTTGTTATCCTCGATGGCAACAATACAATACGTGCCTTGCTGCCCCTCATCCTTTGGGAAAGGACACGCAAGATTGAACCCAAAGCTAAGCACTGCTCCCATTGCAAGAACTACCAATCTAGTTGGCCAAACCAAATGGATAATTCGAAGAGACTTGCAAAGATAACCAATCATACATAAAAGAATTCAGAGAAGATTCAAATATTGCTCATATATAATCTTGATCATAAACCCACAATTCATCGATCTCAACAAACACACCACAAAAAGAAGATTACATCGAATAGATCTCCACGAGAGGGGGGGGGGATAACATTGTATTGAGGTGCAAAAAGAGAGAAGAAGCCATCTAGCTACAAACTATGGACCCGAAGGTCTGAAGTAAACTACTCACACTTCATCGGAGAGGCTATGACGATGATGTAGAAGCCCTCCATGGTGGATTCCCCTTCCGGCGGAGCTCCGGAACAGGCCCAAGATGGGATCTCGTGTATACAGAAAGTTGTGGTGGTGGAATTAGGTTTTTGGCTCCGATCGATCTGTTGAGTAGTGCGAGGTATATATAGGAGGAAGGAGTACGTCGGTGGAGCTTCTGGGGGCCCACGAGGTAGGGGGGCGCGCCCTAGGGGGGCGCCCTCCACCCTCGTGGCCGTCTCCCTCCTTTCTTGACCGAGAATCCAAGTCTCCTGGATCATATCTGATGAGAAAATCACGTTCCCGAAGGTTTCATTCCGTTTGGACTCCGTTTGATATTCCGTTTTTTCAAAACACTGAAATAGTCAAAAAACAGCAATTCTGGGCTGGGCCTCCGGTTAATAGGTTAGTCCCAAAAGTAATATAAAAGTGGAAAATAAAGCCCAATATGGTCCAAAACAGTAGATAATATAGCATGGAGCAATCAAAATTATAGATACGTTGGAGACGTATCAGGCATCCCCAAGCTTAATTCCTGCTCGTCCTCGAGTAGGTAAATGATAAAAAGAGAATTTTTGATGCGGAGTGTTACTTGGCATAATTTCAATGTAACTCTTCTTAATTGTGGTATGAATATTCAATACAAAGGTTTAATATTGACATAAAAATAATAATACTTCAAGCATACTAACAAATCAATTATGTGTTCTCAAAATAACATGGCCAAAGAAAGTTATCCCTACAAAATCATATAGTCTGGCTATGCTCTATCTTCACCACACAAAGTATTTAAATCATGCACAACCCCGATGACAAGCCAAGCAATTGTTTCATACTTTTGACATTCTCAAAACTTTTTCAATCTTCACGCAATACATGAGCGTGAGCCATGGATATAGCACTATATGTGGAATAGAATGGTGGTTGTGGAGAAGGCAAAAAGGGAGAAGATAGTCTCACATCAACTAGGTGTATCAACGGGCTATGGAGATGCCCATCAATAGATATGAATGTGAGTGAGTAGGGATTGCCATGCAACGGATGCACTAGAGCTATAAGTATATGAAAGCTCAACAAAAGAAACTAAGTGGGTGTGCATCCAACTCGCTTGCTCACGAAGACCTAGGGCAATTTGAGGAAGCCCATCATTGGAATATACAAGCCAAGTTCTATAATAAAAATTTTCCACTAGTATATGAAAGTGACGAAACGAGAGACTCTCTATTATGAAAATCATGGTGCTACTTTCAAGCACAAGTGTGGTAAAAGGATAGTAACATTGTCCCTTCTCTCTTTTTATCTCATTTTTTTATTTGGGCCTTTTCTCTTTTTTTATGGCCTCTTTTCTTTTCTTTTCTTTTTTATTTTTCGTCCGGAGTCTCATCCCGACTTATCGGGGAATCATAGTCTCCATCATCCTTTCCTCACTTGGGACAATGCTCTAAAAATGATGATCATCACACTTTTATTTTCTTACAACTCAACAATTACAACTCGATACTTAGAACAAAATATGACTCTATGTGTATGCCTCCGTGTGTGTGCGAGATATGCAATGATTCATGAGTGACATGTATGAAAGAATTATGAATGGTGGCTTTGCCACAAATACAATGTCAACTACATGATCATGCTAAGCAATATGACAATGATGGAGCGTGTTATAATAAATGGAACGGTGGAAAGTTGCATGGCAATATATCTCGGAATGGCTATGGAAATGCCATGATAGGTAGGTACGGTGGCTGTTTTGAGGAAGGTTTGGTGGGTGTATGATACCGGCGAAAAGTGCGCGGTATTAGAGAGGCTAGCAATGGTGGAAGGGTGAGAAAAGTGCGTATAATCCATGAACTCAACATTAGTCATAAAGAACTCATATACTTATTGCAAAAATCTACAAGTTATCAAAGCAAATTATTACGCGCATGCTCCTAGGGGGATAGATTGATAGGAAAAGACCATCGCTCGTCCCCGACCACCACTCATAAGGAAGACAATCAATATATAAATCATGCTCCGACTTCATCACATAACGGTTCACCATACGTGCATGCTACGGGAATCACAAACTTTAACACAAGTATTTCTCAAATTAGCAACTACTCAACTAGCATGACTCTAATATTACTACCTCCATATCTCAAAACAATTATCAAGCATCAAACTTTTCTTAGTATTCAACGCACTCAAAAGAAAGTTTTACAAATCTTGAATACCAAGCATATTATTATTATCAAGCAAATTACCATGCTATGTAAGACTCTAAAAATAATCTAAGTGAAGCATGAGAGATCAAAGGTTTCTATAAAACAAATCCACCATCGTACTCTAAAAGATATAAGTGAAGCACTAGAGCAAAACTATATAGCTCAAAAGGTATAAGTGAAGCACATAGAGTATTCTATCAAATTCCAATTCATGTAAGGCTCTCTCAAAAGGTGCGTATAGCAAGGATGATTGTGGTAAACTAACAAGCAAAGACGCAAATAATACAAGACGCTCCAAGCAAAACACATATCATGTAGTGAATAAAATATAGCTCCAAGTAAAGTTACCGATGGAAGTGGATTTAAAGAGGGATGCCTTCAGGGCATCCCCAAGCTTTGACTTTTGGTGTCCTTAGATTATCTTGGGGGTGCCATGGGCATCCCCAAGCTTAGGCTCTTGCCACTCCTTGTTCCATAATCCATCAAAAGATTTCACCCAAAACTTGAAAACTTCACAACACAAAACTCAACAGAAATCTCGTGAGCTCCGTTAGCGAAAGAAAACAAAAGACCACTTCAAGGTACTGTAATGAACTCATTCTTTATTTATATCGGTGTTAAACCTACTGTATTCCAACTTCTCTATGGATTATAAACTACTCCCTCCGTCCTGAATTACTTGTCACGAAAATGGTCAAAAATGGATGTATGTAGAACTATATTATGTCTAGATACATCCATTTCTCCGACAAGTATTTTTGGACGGACGGAGTATTTTACCAGCCATAGATTCATCAAAATAAGCAAACAACACACGAAAAACAGAATCTGTCAAAAACAGAACAGTCTGTAGTAATATGTTTTTTTTAGTGTGAGAATTTTTTTTGACTGTGTCTGTAGTAATATGTAACTAACGCAAACTTCTGGAACTCCAAAAATTCAGCAAAAATAGGACAAACTAGGAAATTTGTTTATTGATCAGAATCAATTGGAATCACTATTTTATCACGTTCTGGTGATTTTTAACAATTGTTTTCGTGAACCGAAAGTTTCTGGAAATTACAGCAAGATCAAATAATTATCATCCAAGAAGATCCTATAGGTTTAGCTTGGCACAAACACTAATTAAAACATAAAACCACATCTAAACAGAAGGTAGATGGATTATTATTACTAAACAAAAACAAAAACTAAAAACTAAAAATAAAATAGGGTTGCCTCCAACAAGCGCTATCGTTTAACGCCCCTAGCTAGGCATAAAAGCAAGGACAGATCTAGGTATTGCCATACTAATAGGATAGATCGGTAAAACTCATCTCATACTCTCTACGTTTGGCAGAAAGTTTTCTTTGGGGCAAGAAAAAGTAATAAAAAAGGCTAAATTTAATGGGACAGAAGTCCCCAAGATCTATTTTAGGAGGTATAGGTTCCTCTTTCGGCCCTTCGTAATGCACAACCAATTCATCATTATAAGCATTATTTTGGCAGAACTTGGTGAGCCTATACTCGAGAGAATATCCTAGCTCATTATTTCGAATAGCCAAATCATCATTAAGTTCAGAAATTCTATCAACTAAAACATTGGTAGGAACCTTTTTTCTAAGGTCTTCATTGAAAGCAACATAATCTAGAGATTGAAAACGCATTATTTCTTCTTGATCAAAGAGGATAGCTTCTATGGGAGGACGGCCAGCGTCAACCCTATAATGCGCAAAGATTTATTTGGCCTCTTTTATTATAAATCTGAACTCATTAGCCAAAAAGATAGTAGCGGCACGCTTAACAGAAAATGCTCAATATTAGAGAATTCCAGGAAAATTCTTTGTATGCAAGGATGCATGTGCATAAATTGCCTTTCAAGTTCAACGATAAGCATGGCAATAGCGTCCGCAAGACTACTAGTTCTATGGAGAATAGAACCGCCCATAGAAGGCAAAGCACCGGCACAAGTAAAGAAATCTTGAATAACTCCTTTTCCAATAATATTACCACTACCAATTCGAAATCTTTTTGTATGCAAGGTAGGGGGTTCTTCAGCAGGAGCATCAGTATTTTCTATGATATTATTATTGTCCACATCGGCAATAATTTTCCCAATTTCAGACATAACGACAAATAAGCAAACTAACACATGAGCAAATAAAAGCAAGCGCAAAGAAGGGCAAACGGAAAAGAGAGGGAGAATTAAACGGCAAGGGTGAAGTGGGGGAGAGGAAAACGAGAGGCAAATGGCAAATAATGTAATGCGGGAGATAAGAGATTGTGATGGGTACTTGGTATGTTGACTTCTGCGTAGACTCCCCGGCAACGGCGCCAGAAATCCTTCTTGCTATGTCTTGAGCTTGCGTTGGTTTTCCCCGAAGAGGAGAGGATGATGCAGCAGAGTAGCGTAAGTATTTCCCTCAGTTTTTGAGAACCAAGGTATCAATCCAGTAGGAGGCCACGCGCAAGTCCCTCGTACCTACACAAAACAAATAGCTCAACGCAACCAACGCGACTAGGGGTTGTCAATACCTTCACGGTCACTTACGAAAGTGAGATCTGATAGAGATGATAAATAATATTTTTGGTATTTTAGGTATAAAGATGCAAAGTAAAATAAAAGGCAAAGTAAAAAAGCAAAGCAATAATAAAGCGTAGGAAGATTAATACAATGAGAATAGACCCGGGGGCCATAGATTTCACTAGTGGCTTCTCTCAAGAGCATAAGTATTTTACGGTGGGTGAGCAATTCTGTTGAGCAATTGATGAATTGAGCATAGTTATGATAGTATCTAGGTATGATCATGTATATAGGCATCACGTCCGAGACAAGTAGACCGACTGCCTGCATCTACTACTATTACTCCACTCATCGACCGCTATCCGGCATGCATCTAGAGTATTAAGTTAATGAAAACAGAGTAGCATGTAAGCAAGATGACATGATGTAGAGGATAAATTCATGCAATATGATAAAACCCCATCTTGTTATCCTCGATGGCAACAATACAATCGTGCCTTGCTGCCCCTACTATCACAGGGAAAGGACACGCAAGATTGAACCCAAAGTTAAGCACTTCTCCCATTGCAAGAACTACCAATCTAGTTGGCCAAACCAAGCGGATAATTCAAAGAGACTTGCAAAGATAACCAATCATACATAAAAGAATTCAGAGAAGATTCAAATATTGCTCATAGATAATCTTGATCATAAACCCACAATTCATCGGTCTCGACAAACACACCGCAAAAAGAAGATTACATCGAATAGATCTCCACGAGAGAGGGGGAGAACATTGTATTGAGATCCAAAAAGAGAGAAGAAGCCATCTAGCTACTAACTATGGACCCGAAGGTCTGAAGTAAACTACTCACACTTCATCGAGAGGCTATGATGATGATGTAGAAGCCCTCCGTGGTGGATTCCCTGGCGGAGCTCGGAACAGGCCCCAAGATGGGATCTCGTGGATCTTGAAAGTTGCGGCGGTGGAATTAGGTTTTGGCTCAGATCTGATCTGTTGAAGTGCGAGGTATATATAGGAGGAAGGATTACATCGGTGGAGCTTCGGGGGGGCCACGAGGCAGGGGCGTGCCCTAGGGGGGCGCCCTCCACCCTTGTGGCCGCCTCCCTCCTTTCTTGACCGAGGGTCCAAGTCTCCTGGATCATATCTGATGAGAAAATCACGTTCTCGAAGGTTTCATTCCGTTTGGACTCCGTTTGATATTCCGTTTCTTCGAAACAGGCAAAAAACATCAATTCTGGGCTGGGCCTCCGGTTAATAGGTTAGTCCCAAAAGTAATATAAAAGTGGAAAATAAAGCCCAATATGGTCCAAAAAGTAGATAATATAGCATGGAGCAATCAAAAATTACGTTCCAACGTATCTATAATTTCTTATTGTTCCATGCTGTTATATTATCAATCTTGGATGTTTTATATTCATTTTATAGCAACTTTATATCATTTTTTGGGACTAACCTATTGACATAGTGCTTGATGCTAGTTTTGTTTTTTGCTTGTTTTTTTACTTCGCAGAATAACCATATCAAACGAAGTCCAAATGTACTTTTTGGAGATTTTTTTCTACCCAGAAGACACCTAGGAGGCCCAAGATGTGCACGAGAGGGGCCCTGTGGGCCCACTAGGCACCAGGGCGCCCAGGCACGCCCTGGTGGGTAGTGGGGCCACAAGCACCCCCTCCACCATCTCTCAGCTCTATAAATACTCTAATATTCTAAAAACCATAGGGGGGTTGAGAAATCAGAGTTTCCACCACCGCAAGTTCCATAACCATGAGATCCAATCTAGAGGCCTTTTCGGCACTCTGCCGGAGGGGTCAACGATCATGGAGGGATTCTTCACCATCACCCTTGCCCCTTCTATGATGCGTGAGTATTTTACCATAGACCTACCACTACTAGGGAAATGCTTATACACAAGAGCTCACCAGTAGCGCTTTTACAAAGGAAGCGCTGCTGCTAAATAGCAGGAGCGCTTTGGCAGTAAGGGCGCTGCTACTATGCACATAGCAGTAGCACTGTAGGTACAAAAAGCGCTACTATTATAATTGTAGGACCATTGCAGGCAGGCTAGGTATACTAGTAGCGCTCATACATAAAAAGCGCTACTGCTATTAAACTTAGCAACAACGCTTTCCTATAACCAGCGCTGCTGCTAAATTCAGTCCCCTCCTAAGACTAAAGTTTAGTCCCACCTCGCTCCGTGAACAGAATGTTTACCACCTTAAATATGGTGCTTATCAAACTATCACAACCACTTGGTCTTCATTGTACTCTATATGTAGGATCTGTGGCAATATGAATCTTCGCCTGTTCCTAAATAGGCGAAGATTCATACTGACAATTTAGATTCTACACAAAAAGATCAATGATGACCAATGCTTTTTTTAATTTGATGCTTTTCTTACATGCTAATGATCATAGCCTTAGTAGTAGCGCTGGATCCACAAAAACGCTACTGCTAATGATCATAGAGTAGCGCTTGTTCCATTAAAGCGCTACTGCTATGTAACATAGCAGTAGTGGTGGTTGCGGACCAGCGCTACTACTATGGGTGGCTTATCCACATGCCCTGGCCCGCGCCCGTCCTATAACTCCGCCGTGCACCGTCGCCGCCGTCACCCGCCGTCGACGCCGTCGCCCGCCAGCCCCCCCAAGGTAACTCCCTCCCTCCCTCTCCGCCCTCCTCTCCCCTCCCTCTCGCCGCCCTCCTCTCCCCTCCCATCGCCCCACACCTCCATCCGCCGCCCCTCCTCCATCCTCCTCCTCCCTCCTTCCTCCCCCTCCATCTCCCGCCATCTCGGCCTCCTCCCTCTCTCCTCCCTCCCTCCCTCCTGCCTCCCTCCCTTCCTCCCTCCACCCTTCCTCCCTCCCCCATCTATGTTAATTATTTTGAGTAAAATAGAACATATAAGTTATATGAACACAATGTAGGTATTTTGAATAGAATAAAATAGAAAATATAGGTAGAAGTAGGTATTTTGAATAGGATAGAAGACTAGTGAATAGGCCTTTTGAATATATAAAAGTTTTAGTAATAAACAATTTTAGTAATATAAATTTTAGGTATAGAAAATTTTCAATTATAGAAATCTATTGGAATGCTACATGAGAAATTTTAAGGTATAAAATTTAGTAATAAAAATTTTAGTAAGAAAATTTAGGTATATAAATTTTTTGTAAGTTCCATTTTCAATATAGAAATGTATTGGAAAATTTAATTATTTTTATGTCATTATCACTTTGTCATCAAAGAATGCTATATGAGATTTGATGATCTAAAATTTTCACTCGGTGGAATATGCAGGCTTTGTATGGTTGTGTCTCCTTGGAGTGATCATCATCCGAGCTACCTCTACTTCCTCTACACTTGAGTCGGTGAGCTAAAAGTTCGCCTCCTCCTTCTGTACTCCACGGTGGTGAATAGAGTAGAACTAGAGTAGAAATATATTGAAATGTTTTTGTCAATATTGAACCATTGAAATGCAATGAGCACCAGTTTATACTCATGTGCGAATGTGGGAAAATCCGAGTGGCCTATGTTTTGCCGGAGTGTTGATTCATTTCCATTCTGGCAAATTTCAGGCGCTCGATATGTCCTATTTTAGCAAAGGTCATGCCGGATTTTTCCATGAATTTAAGCATGACTTGTGCTATAATATGTAGGAAATATCAAGTGCCCCTGATTTGCTAGAAGAGAATTAAATGACATTTTGAGTTGACTTTAAGTCTGTCAGGGCTCCATCCATGACAGTCAAAAAATCAGTGAGGGAGAGTCTCCACCATATATGAGATAAGAAGAATGCCGACTATTGTCGTGGGGGTCGCTTCTCCTTTTCCTATTTGTGATAGACCTTTGTTATGCACTAGGGGAAGAAGGAGGAGTGACCATCATCGATGGTCAAAAAATCGGTGAGGGAGTGTCCACCATATATGAGAGAAGAATAATGCCGACTGTTGTCGTGGGAGTCACTTCTCCTTCTTTTCCTTGTGCTAGATATTTGTAATGCACTAGGGAAACGAGGAGTAGCGACCATCACCGACGATCGCAATATCAGAGAGGGAGTGCCCACCATATACGTGAGATAAGAGTTTAGGAAGGAAGACTCGACAGACCTAAAGTCAACCCGTTGCATATTGAGTAATAATGATCTGTGTGTTGAGTTTCCTGGTAGTTGCCTTTGATTGATTTTCAATTAATGTTTGAACTATGAACATAGGAAATGTCTGACGACGAAAGGGAATTCCTTATGTGCGAATACTGCGAAGATGAGCGGCTGTGTGACAGCCTCACCTAGTTGGTGGCGGCGCTTCAACATCATCTTTGGATGAGACCTTGAAGTGGATCTGATGAAGTCACAACGACAAATCTTTTTTCGTAATTAAGCATGACTTCTGCTTCTTTTGCTTCAAATTATAATTTGAATTTTTTACAATTCTACTAGCGTATCCCCTGCCATGCAAGAATATATGTCTTGGATAAGATTGGTTTCAGTACTATGGAAAGTATGGAGGTAAAGAGAGTTCAGTTGAGGACCGAGCATGGTTATACCTTTGCCGTAAAATTATACAATGCAGACACCTACTCCTGTTTTGAATGCAAAAATTGGAGAGCACTATGCAAGGCTTATGCATTTGAGCCTAATATGCTTATCACCTTTGATATTCGTCCAGAAGATGAAACTGAAGGTAATATCGACATCTGGGTAGATGTGCAGACGCCTCCAGTTCTACCATTATGTGGGTTTCTCAACCATATTTATTAAGCAATTTATATTGTTTATTTAAAAATAGTTGACAACTAATTTCTATTGACAGCGCTTATTTGCATTCAAGAAAACATGTCCGACGCTTGGTAGACAACACCTACTACTGTCCCGGGGCTGAACTAAAATGCGAAGAGATAAGTCATTATGTTTCATGGCTTGAGGATCTTGATACTGTCAAGATAGGTTATTTTCCTGGACTTCAAGATATTAGTACTCAATACCTGCGACCACTAGTGTGCGTATTGAACTACGGTCACATCTATTTAGGAAAGATGGTAAGAGTTTTACTATTTGTCCTAAGTGCATCTTTTGCATACATTATTTTTAAAGCTAAACTTCATTGCTAAGTATGTTACTATGATGTTCTTCAATAGGGACTCCCAATGAATGTTGTGCCTTGTTGGATCGAGCCTAAAGGTCGCATGAAAATGGTTAGCTTACGACCAAGATATCCTGCATTGCACATGAGTGCATTTATGATTTCTCAAAGCGAGCAAGTCTTAATAGTCAAATACTGGAGCAAAATTGTGAAGGATCACAACAGAGAAGTACTAGGGGGCAGCAATCAGAAGCGCATCCCACAATTAGGAGACAGGTTCATCTGCATTCTCCAATATGATGAAGCAGGAGTGCTACACATGTTTTATGCTATTTTACCTCAGAGAGAGCAGCAGGAGTGATTAGCTAGCTAGAATGAGTTTGAAGATGATGATGTGCTACACTATGACTATGATGATTAAATAGCTAGTGTTGGTGGTAATGACTATGATGATTATTATTAGCTAGTGTTGGTGGTGATTAGATAGTACACTGACTATGATGATTAAATAGTGTTGGTGGTAATGACTATGATGATTATTAGCTATTGTTGTTGGTGATTATATGATGCAAGAGTTTTTATATTAATATGACGATGATGTTGATCATGATTATCATGATGATTTGTTATTATGATCATGATTAGTTATTATATCATTGGTGGAAAGAAAGCGGATTAGATTCATGTGGATGGATCAAAAGTGACCAAAAGTTGAATTAGTAGGATTTTCGTCCTAAATCAACTTTTGATTCATCCAAATGAATCCAATCCATGTTTCTTCCTCACATGAGCCTGTATAAATACATCACAAATACGTAGAGGGGGTAAAAATCTGTGAAAGCAGGAACACTAGCAGTAGCGCTGGAAAGCATCTACTAGCAGCGCTGGATTGTCAGCAGCGCTTCGTTTGTACAAGCGCTACAGACAGTTAGCAGTAGCGCTGGTCGAGGCAGCGCCATCGCTAATCAGAATTTAGCAAAGAAGCGCTGCTCGACCAGCGCCATCGCTACAACTTTAAACAACGCATTAGTAGTAGCGCTGGGCGCAACACTAATGCTATAGGTATTTCAAGCGCTACTACTAGGATTTTCCCTAGTAGTGTATGGGTTCGTAGGCAGTAGGTAGATGGATTCTTCTCTCTTTTTGATCTTCAATACAATGTTCTCCTCGATGTTCTTGGAGATCTATTTGATGTAACTCTTTTTTGCGGTTTATTTGCTGGGATACGATGAATTGTGAGTTTATGATTAGATCTATCTATGAATATTATTCGACTCTTTGTTGAACTCTCTTATGGATGATTGTTATAGCCTCATATTTCTTCCCCGAAACTTTGGTTTGGTTTGGCCAACTAGATTGATTTTTCTTGCAATGGGAAGAGGTGCTTTGTGATGGGTTCGATCTTGCGGTGTTCAATCTCACTAACAGAAGGAGACTGTTAGGAATGAGAGTATATTGTCCAGAGGGGGGGTGAATGGGAGATTCAAAAATTCTTTTGAATGTTTTGAACAGATTCCAAACACAGCAGCGGAAATAAGGTTCGACAAAAAGTAACTTAACCAATCACACTAGAGAGGAACATATCTTTCGAAAAATGCAGCAATAACCATTCGAGCATAGGTTATCACATGTTTGACAAAGATGATGGTAATTCAATATGCAAACAGGTGTTGCAGCATGAATGAAAAAGGGGTATGAATGATGAAGGATAAAACGTGAATGAGCATGGACAGGGTTAATGAAAACTGAAAGAACATGCGGTGCCCCCATATGTTAGGTTTTGGTAATTGATGACATTCTCTATGGATTAATGGTTGCCTTGAGTTACATTTGAAGGATTTGTCCATAGGCTTGTCTTGAAGTCCATGTGCTGGTTTCAAGGAGTTTATGTGTTGACCAAGTTGCTATTCAAGGAATTACATAAAGATTGGTCATGGTATATGGTTGATCAAGACTAAGTCAAGAGTGAATCAAGTTGATCAACTTACAAAGCGTAGAAGATGTACCAAGAGGGATCAAGTGATCCCATGGTATGGTAAGCATTGTCCATTACGCTTTTGTGTACTAACCCATGGTCTACTTGAGAGTTCTATGTGGGGTTAGATATGTTTCCATGGACTTGCGTCAAGAGGAAGATCTCATACAACCCATGGAGGATGACATCAAGTGGTGATCGTCATCAAGGTTGCGGTGTGCAAGTGCAAGTGCAAGTGGAGAAACACGAAGAGTGCACTACTAGGGAAAACCTTATACACAGAACTTTAGCAGTAGTGCTTATTAAAAAAGCACGCTAGTGCTAACTACCAGTAGCGCGTTGGCGGAAACCGCGCTACCGATACATATATAGCAATAGCGCGTCTAGCCATAAACGCGCTGCCACTAAAATCCCCACTGATAAGCCGATAGGCTACACATAGTAGTAGGGAGCTTACAGAAACAGTGCTACCGCTACTTGTTTTGTAGCAGCGCGTTTACTAATAAAGGCGCTGCTGCTAACGAAATAAAATTAAATGGAAAGCAAATAAAAAAGAGAAAGGAATAGCAGTAGCGCTTGTTAGGAAACGCGCTATAGCTACGGTAGCAGTAGCGCACTTCCTGGAACGCGCTACTGCTACTTTTGACTTAACCGCGCGGTTGGTGCTTCCCCCACGGCCACTTCCCACAAATCCCTACTCCTCCGCTGTCGCCGCCGGCTGCCGCACGCGACCCGTCGCTCTCCGCACACCCTCGACGCCGCCCCGACCCGACCCGACCTCGACGCGCCCCGACCCGACCTCGGCGCGCCCGACCCGACCTCGACGCCGTCCCGACCCGACCTCGGCGCCCCTACATCGCCGCCCTCCACCGTGCGCCCTTCGCTCTGACCCCGTCCCCAACCTCGATGCCATGTGCCCCTCTCCCTAACTCCGCCGGCGCCCGAGGTGAGCACGCCCTCCTCCTCCTCCTCCCCTACCTCTGCCTAGCTAGGGTTCTTAGGGTTAAATTTCAGAGTTCATCTAATTATTTAGGATTCATCAAATTATATGCTAATTATGGCAGTTGTTGTTAAATAGAATTAGTTTTAGAGTTCATCGAATTAGTTAGGGTTAAATTTTAGAGTTCATCAAATTAGTTAGGGGTTAAATTTTAGAGTTCATCAAATTAGTTAGGGTTAAATTTTAGAGTTCATCAAATTAGTTAGGGTTAAATTTTAGAGTTCATCAAATTAGTTAGGGTTAAATTTTATAGTTCATCAAATTAGTTAGGGTTCATTAAATTTTAGAGTTCATCAAATTAGTTAGGGTTAAATTTTAGAGTTCATCTAACTAGTTTTTTTTACTGTTTTTAGTATGTGTTTAATAGAATTAGTAAGCAAATTAATATAACTAGTTGAACTAGTTTATTTTTAGTAAAAACTAGTTTATTTTTATTTATAGTAAGTGCTTAATTGAACTAGTTGAGTCAATACAACTATTTATTTTTAGTACGAAAATTAATAGAACTAGTTTAATTTTTTAGTTATAGCAATTATTCCCGCATCGACGTCGACAATGCCTATCCCGCATCCTCGTCGGCGTGTCGGCGGAGGACACCTGCGTCACCAGATGGGCCATGTCCAGGACTGGGCTCCGCCGGGGTGGTACTGGGAGGCGCTACCTACCGGGGGGCGCAGGTTGGTGAGGAGTCAGCCCGTCGTTGACCCGAACCTTCTTTGGTGGTGGTCGCGTGGGCCAGTGGCGGTCCAGAGGCTCGAGGACCCCGCGGAGGTGGTGCGTCACCATGTCAGTGAGGAGGACGTGCACGTCCGTCGCTACTTGTTTACGTTGGAGCACAGGTTCTCCAATACTTGGCAGGTTCTCCAGGGATCTCACTGGAGCTATGATCCTGTGATGGTTCCTTCTCTGTGGGTGTCCACGGCCCGCGCCAATACCCGTCGTGCACTAGGGTTTTAGTTGTATTAGTGATGTTATATGTATGATACTATTCGGGATGTATTAGTGATAATATTCGACGTGTACGGACGCATGAGATGATTTACTTTTGCTTATTGAATGCATGCTAATTTGAGTACTTACTTATTTTATGATTTGGTTTTGCTTATTGAATGCTCATGTCAATATGAGTCCTATAAGATATTTTGAAATGTATATCTCGTGTTTCTCAAATAGAATATGTGCTTGCCCAAGTGGCCGGTCATGTTTGCAGGTTACACCTCGGAGTGGCATATGTTTTTCCGGTGTGTTGATTCATTTCCGTTCCAGCAAATTTCAGGCGCTCGATAGGTCCTATTTTAGCAAAGGTCATACCGAATTTTTCCGTGAATTTTGGCATGACTTGTGCCAGAATATGTAGGAAATATTGAGTGCCCCGGATTTGTGTGTTGAGTATCCTGGTAGTTTCCTTCGATCGATTTTCAATTAATGTTTCAACTATGAACATAGGAAATGTCTGACGGTGAAAAGGATTTCGGTATTTGCGAATACTGGAAAGACGAGCGCAGCCTGTGCGATAGAATCTTCCTAGATGATGATAGGCGCTTCAGCATCAAGCTGGACGAGAACTTTGAAGTGGATACAGTAAGTCACAACGACAAGTCTTTTTTCGTAATTAAGCATGACATGTGCTTCATTTGCTTCAACTTATAATTTATTTTAATAACTATTCTACTAGCGTATCCCCTGCCATGCAAGAGTTTTTGTCTTGGATAAGATAGGTTTCAGTCCTATGCAAACTATTATGGAGGTAAAGAGAGTTAACTTGAAGACCGAGCATGGTTATACTTTCCACGCAAAATTATACAACGCAGACACCTACACCTATTTTGAATGCAAAACTTGGCAAGCACTATGCAAGGCTTATGCATTTGAGCATGATATGTTTATCACCTTTGATATTCGTCCCAAAGATGATACAGAAGGTAATAGAGACATCTGGGTCGATGTGCAGACGCCTCCAGTTATACCATTATGTGAGTTTCTCAACCATATTTATGTCTTCGATATTGTTTATTCAAAAATAGTTGACACCTAATTTCTATTGACAGCTTATTTCCATTCAAGCAAACATGTCCGGCGCTTGGTAGACATGACCGTCCACTGTCCCGGGGCTGAACTAAACTGCGAGGAGATAGGTCATTATGTTTCATGGCTTGAGGATCTTCATACTGTCAAGACAAATTATTTTTCTAGACTTAAAAATCTTAGTACTCAAAATGTGCGACCAATAGTGTTCGTACTAAACTATGGTAACATCTATTTAGAAAAGATGGTAAGATTTTAACTATTTGTCCTCAGTGCATCTTTTGCATACACTATTTTTAAGCTAAACAACATTGCTAATTATGTTACTATACGATGTTTGTCAACAGGGACTCCCGATGAATGTTGTGCATCATTGGATCGAGACTAAAGGTCCTATGAGAATTGTTAGCTTACGGCCAAGATATCCTACAATGCACTTTTGTGCATACATGATTTCTAATAGCGAGTAATGCTTAATAGTGAAAGACTGGAGCAAAATTGTGAACGATCGCAGAGAAGTACTAGGGGGCAGCAATCAGATTCGCAACCCATGATTAGGAGACAGGTTCATCTGCATGCTCCAACTTGATGAAGCAGGAGTGCTACACATGTTTTATGTTATTTCACCTAAGAGAGAGCAGCAGGAGTGATTAGCTAGCTAGAAATGAGTTATGATGATTAAATAGCTAGTGTTGGTGGTAATGACTGATGACTATTATTAGCTAGTGTTGGTGGTGATTAGATAGCTACCGCAGCTAGTGTTTGGTGGTGATTAGCTAGCTAGAATGAGTTTGAAGATGATGATGTACTGTTGGTGATAATGACTATGATGATGATTAAATAGCTACTGTTGGTGGTAATGACTATGATGATGATTAAATAGCTTGTGTTGGTGGATTAGATTTAAGTGGAGGCAACATGTGGTGCACATCGAAAGTACTACTAGTCCAAACTTGATCTTGTTTGGATTAGTAGTATACTTTTGACATGCACCACATGTTCCCTCCACTTAAACCTAATCCACCTTCATTTGACACACTGTTATGGACATATCGATATAACAACCTCATAATTGGTATTGTACCAAAATTTGTATAACGGTAGCGGCCTGAGGGGGCGATGCAGCGGCAGCCCGATGCTCGATCGGTAGAGAGGCGCGCTGAACTCGGGGACGATCTTCACGAGACCTGCGGAGGCGCGCGTAACCGACGGGCCAGGTCGGTCGCGCGGCATAGATGAGGCAGATCGCGGCGGCGGGCGGATGATCAATCCGATCGCGCGCGAGGTCGGGGCATCGCTCGGTGGAGACGCGGTGGTGGCGGAGTCCGAGATGAAGCCGGCGGCGGGCGGCAGAAGCGGCTCGATTAGCCGCCGCATGGCGCGAGGCCGCGGGTCGGGTGATCAGAGTCGGTCGAAGCGAAGCGGTGACGGCGGCGAGATCGACGGGCGAACCCGTCGCGCTGAACGGCGGCGGTGAAGGGCCGCCGCATGACGCGAGGCCGCCGGGTCGGGGCGACCGGCGGGCCGACGCGCGGACGACGCGCGAGGCCGCCGAGTCGGGGCGACCGATGGGCAGATGAGCGGACGACACGCGAGGCCGCCGGGTCGGTGAAGAAGCTGGCCAATCGCGCCGGTGTTGGAGTACAGGCGCACGGGGTCGACGGCGGCGGTGGGCGATGCAGACCGGATCACATAGACCGGAAAACCAAAAAGTAGACGCTGATCAAAGCGATGGCGAGAGAGAGAAAACCCGTATCAAAGGATCGGGAAAATAGACTCTCTAGGGCAGCCGGCCAACACAACCGGCGGACAAACCCTAGGTACGGGCGGCGTGGCCCCCGGCGGCGGTCATGGAGGCCGACCGCCCCGGGATCGGCGCGCAGGTGCGGAAGCGGCGGCGGCTAGGGTTTAGGATCGACTTGCGCTAGATACCATGTTAAAAGGGAGAGACGGGATTGGTGGAATAATTTGATGTATTGCTTGAGCCTCGTAGGCATATACTCCCTCCGTTCAGAATTACTTGTCTCGAAAATGGATGTATCTAGACGTATTTTAGTTCTAGATACATCTATTTCCGAGACAAGTAATTCCGAACGGAGGGAGTATATATGAGTACAATCATCTATTTAAAGTACAAGACAAGCCAAAACAAATCCTAGTCTATCTCATCTTTCCTAATAAACATTATACTCAACAGGCAAGACATGCGCTCCTCCTAGCGCGCTGCGGCACCTCCGCCCTTGCCTGTGCATCGTACGCGAATGGGGAAATGTGGCGAGAAAGACGAACCCAATTGTAATTTAATGGGCGTTTTTTGGGGTTTGTGCAATGTTACCGGGACCATGAAATATTTTTATGAAATTTGTTCTTCCAGAGCAAAAATCATACTCAAAAAAGGTTTTGCGGTATCCTGTAAACCGATTTTTACAGGACGATGTATATCAGATCTGCTAGAGATGCTCTCACCAGGGACCAGACGATGTTGGATGGTCGTGCTCGGGCCATCATAGGCTGCAGCAAAGAAAGACAGTGGGAGTGAGCTACACCAAGAGAGCTGAGCAGATCGATGGAGGGAGGAGCGGCACCGCAACAGAAATAGAAGAGGGCGCTATGGTCGAAAGGACAGTGGCGGTTTTAATTGGTTGGCACATGGAAGAGGCGTGTCAAACTTTTTTGACTGCTCGGAGACAGGCGCTCCGGCTGTTCAGCAGCAAGGCTGGCTGGTTATCAGTGAGCTTCACTGGGTGTGAGAGAATATCCAGAAATAGGACAGAGTACAGATAGCAGTTGGCACATGTAAATGACTCAAAAGGCTACCAAAAGGGCTGTTTCGTACTCCATTTAGAGCGTATGTTCTTGTCATTCTGTATTCTGTTGAGATTTGGAAATCAGTGGGATCTGGGCCTCTGTGGCAAAGCAACTCTACGTCCAGAGCCGAAGCGCGCGGCCCAGCAGGACTATAGGCCAGGGAGACCTGCGCAGGTGCACGATTTTGAGCGGCAGCGTAGCCATCGCCGGCGCTTCTGTTTCGTACTAGCGCTGGTTTGGTTCGATCGGAGAGGGGAAGAGAGGGAGCCGAACAATGAGTCAAAAACGAACGCCATGGTTGCTTTGCCGCTGCTGCTGCTAGCTGGTGCCGTGTTGGTGCTTCAGGGAGCTTCTTGTTTTTGAAAATTTTGAAAATCATAATTTAAGCTTTAAAAATCCTGAAAACAATTATACACGCTTCATATTGATGTGTTCTTCTACATGTGTGTAAAGTTTGACGATGAAATACATTATGGTGAGAGCAAAAAAAAAAATTCATGCATTTTTTATACTCTCTGATCCAAATTAATTCTCCTTGATCTAGTACATGGATCGGAGGGAGTAGTGAACAATGTGTGTACTATTCACCATAATGTACATCATCTCCAAATTTTACACACACGTATACTATACATCCACATGAACGTGTTGATTTTTTAGATTTTTTTAAACTTCAAAATGAGATTTTCAAAAAATTCAAAACAAAGGGCTCCATAAAGCTTGTCCTCCATTTAACATTTTCGAGAGGAGACCTCCTAGTTGATGCATGTAGGCGTGACCCAGTAACCTTTTATTTCTGTAGCCACGGAGCGCTCTATAATGGGCGCGTCTATGTCTCACTTGAGTAATGCTAGGGCCACGGACTACTTACTACCGATTCCATGGACTCTAATTACGTGGCATTATTTGATTGGCAAAGGAGGGGGGCACCCCCGTGAAATTCAGGGGTGTGAAAATAATTAGTATGAGGGGATCCGTAAAACGTCCGTCGATGCCTGTGTGTCTAGGAAATTTTTTTTGATAGAGAAATTGGCCAGGCTTTATTAATTATTCAAAATGTTTGCAGGAATCGCCACTGAATCGTGTGGACTACCTAGCCAAGCATGTCTCCCCTGATGGATTATTGGTCTCGCTTATGCTAGACATAGGACAGCCTTAAGTAAAGCGAGCGCTTACTGGGCTGGTCCTTCCCGGAAGGAAGGCAACAACCTCATGCTTTTGTTTTCTATTTTATGTTTTTGATTTTTTTATATTTTTAACTCTTCTTTATACTTCAAAATATTCTAAATATATATATTCCAAAAAACACTTTACTTAAAATATTTGAAAATAATAATCAAGCATTTGAGAAAATGTTGAATGTGTATAGACAAAATGTTTATAATGTATAAAAAATAAACAATATGTATGAAAAAAGATGATCATGTACTCAAAAATTAATCAAGAATTTTAGAAAAATAATAGAGTATTTGCAAAATGTTAATCACACATTTGAAAAATGTTAAATGTGTATAGAAAAAAGCTTCCCATGAAGAGAAAAAATATATAAAGTGTATGAGAAGTATGTTGTTCAAGTATTTTAAAAGTATTTCAACTGGTAAAAAAATGTCAACATGTATTTAATTTTTTTAAATGTGTATAAAAATTGATCATGTTTTTAACATTTGTTAATGGCAATTTAAAAACTTCACACACAATATCTAGTTTTTAATGCATCAGGAACATTTTATATACATGTATAGCAAAAAAAATTATACTGAATGAACTTTTTGAAATATATGGTATTTATGTCTAATTTTACATAATGTACACTCTAAATTATTCATACTAGCACATATGCCCGTGCGTTGCAACGGGAGATAACATATTATGAATTTAAAGTCAGTGAAAATTATATGTGCAAGCAAAACCCCGTGTGCATGCAAAAAATGAATATTTAACTTCTCGGTTTCGCCGCGTGTGAAGGAATCAATCCGCTATTTTGCCATTCATTGATCGATGGCATTTAAGAGTTTTTGCTACCTCACCGTACGCCAGAGAAGGCCCATGAGTTATTCAATCTACTCTTTCTGTCAATCCTTTCAATCGAGGGGGTTTTAAGGAATGAAGTTTCTGAATATTCTAGAAAACATGAATAATTTTTAAAAAACTATGTACACTTTCCAAAAAATGCGAACAAAATATGAAAGGGAACATCTTTTAAAATACACAAACATTTTCTGAAAACATCAACTTTTTTTATAAAAACATGAACATTATTTGAATTTGTGAACATTTTTAAAAAACGGAAACATGTATTGAAAGTTCATAAGATTTTTTTAATTTTGAAAATTTCACTAAAACCAGAATATTTTTCAATTTTTAGCATTTATTGAAATGTCATTTTCTTAGAAATCTCGAACAATTTTGAAAAACAATATATTTTTTAAAAAGGGCAACTTTTGTATGTTCGAATATTTTCAAAATAGCAACCAAAATTTTGGAATTTTGAAAATTTTGCAATTTTTTTATTCTGAACGTCTTTTGAAATATTTTAATTTACGAAATAAATTCTAAAATAAAAATAAATTTTTAAGGTGAAAAAGATAGGGAAAGGAGAATAAAAATAGATATAAACACTGAAAAAAGAAAATGGGCCAGCCCATTACTGGTTTTCCTGTGCGAAACTACAACTAGTTGTTGTCCAATGCGGTTAATAAAATTTTCGGAGCTGCGTGGGCAGAAAAAATAAGTGGGCAGAGAAAATAAGCGCGCAACCCATATATGAAAATTCTTTTTCTAGTAGACAAATGCATAAGAATTTAGTACCACCTCGGATAGAAGAAAAAAATCTTTTCAGCGGTGAACGGATGAAAAATTGGCGAAACGCACCTTGCTTTATTAGTAGGTATAGATACGTGATCAAAAAATTTATTCACACGTTTAATAATTTTAAAATACTTGGTCAACATTATTTTATATGAATAAAAGAAAAACAAAGAATCCCATCGGAAAGCGAACAAGAAACAAAACAAATCAAAAGAAAAATAGCAAAAAAAAGGAAGAAACCCAACACAAAAGAATAGAAAGTGGTGAAAAGCAAGAAAGAAACAAAGTAAACCAAGGAAAAATAAGAAAGATACAAAAAACCAAAGAAAATAAATAAAATAAAAACAAGTGCCAAAAAGAAAAATAAATAAAATAAAACAAGAAAATTGGAAAAAGCCAAGAAAGAAACAAAAAATAAGTATAATTAAGAAAAAAATAGATCCAGTGAAGAAATATAAACTAGAAGGAAAAACAAAAGAATAAAATATAAAAAGGAAACAAAGTAGCGATAAGAAACGAACAAAAGGAACGAACAGCTGCGGAAACACGTTATACCGGGCTGGTTCATTCACATAGAGCTGCAGGATGCTACCAGCGAGATACAACTCCCGCTCTCTACAACAGGTTTTTTGTTTTGGTTGTTTTGCTTCTGTTTTTTTATGATTTTCTGCTTTCTATAAATGCACAAAATATTAAGCACCCAAAACTAATTTTCCAAGTCCTTTTTGCTTGTCATGACCACAGTTTTTGTTAGCGGTTACCTTATAATCCCACTGTAGTTCACTTGTTTTATATGTAGCATACTGCTTGATTTTTGCCATGGCTTATTGCTTCAAATTACCACTGAATTTGTTAGTTGTTACCATTGAATTCCTCTAGTTGTCTTTCAAATCACCATTGGTTTAGTAATATTTTTTTATGACAATTAAGAAAGTTATCGTGGCTGGTAAGTTCTGGTTACCAGTCTCATGCACACAAGTTACCACATTTTTTTGTTAGCTCATTGGTTGATGTGTCTTCCAATTCACCTTTTGCAACTTCTTAATTGTCAGCCCTTAATTGCTTTGTTTCTTTTAACTTGGCAGGGGCACGATGCCGCCAAGGGAGCGCAAAGGAGATGGTGATGGCCATGGGGAAGTTCCTTCGAAGAAGCCGAAGCGCCCTCCACCTCAGAACATGGCCTCCCCTAGTTCACATTTGATCGCTTGCAAAGATTTGTCTGATGATAGGAAAAATGTCATCTGCGAAATGGATTTCAGAAGCCTTAGGGAGATCAAATGCAACCACCTATTCAATTTTCTTAGTGAGTGGCTTGCTGGTTTATACGAGCCAGAATCCCGTGAGGTGGTTGTTCTAGGGCGTGGCAGGATCCCCGTTAATGAAGAGTCTGTTCATCGGGTGATGGGTGTGCCCCGCTGTGAGGTGGATGTGCCCTACAATCTGCCTACAGAAGCTGATATTGAGTTAGGTATTGAGATGTTTGGTGATCGTGGACATACACCGAAGACGACAAATGTCGTTGATCTTATCACGAGTTTTGTTAATCATGATGATAATTTCAAGCGGATGTGGCTTATGCTTGCCGGCAATACTGTCATTGTGCCTACTACCTCCAACAAGATCAGCCCCAGATGGTACGGTGTGTTGGTAAGTATTCACATACTTGATTGTTTTGCTAGGTGTGGTGGTCACTTTTACATATTGTGCCTGATAACTTTCAACATGTTTGCATGGTAACTTCATCACTTTCTAGTATCTTACTCCATGGTCCCTTTTGTTCCTTGTATTTTTTCAGCGCAACATTGATTGAGTTAGAGATCTCAACTGGTCCAAGTTCATTGCCGATGAGATCCACAAGGCACTGTCTAAAGGAAAGCCTACAAAGGGTTGTCTTCTGTTCTACAATGTTAGTGTTGTTGCTTCTTTTTTTCTTGCTTTTGTTAGTACTTTTTTTATTTTGGTGTACCCTGATCACATTAACCCTTTTTACCAGCTTCTGTACATTGATGCAACCGACCTTACTGGTCTGGGCATCGTGTTGCCTGGTGGTGCTTTTCCTATTAATGTTTGGTCGAACGAGAAGATATCTCAAGTGCTTAATGTCCAACCGAACGAAATTTCTTATGGGAGACTGCAGGTAACTTGTTACATTTCACAGTTCATTTCATGCACTTTCAGTAGATGCATTTGTTTTTCATCTTTTTTCTTACTTCATTTGCTTTCTCATAATTCACCAGTTGAAACCCTAGTTTGGCGTTGATTTTTGCTTATTTGGCGGTTTACAAGGCCTTGGAAAATTCATGCGCGTGCATGTCCCCAAAAACTGCAGTGATGAGGTGTGCTCTTTTTCTTTGTGTGCGTAACTATGTTATATATGTTTTTGTGTGTATGTTTAATGATTATTTTTTGATCCTTTTTGGTTATTTTTCTTATATTGACCTGGTAATGTATGCTTGTACACCCTGGTAACCCATTGTTATTATCCCTCTGTTTTTTTGCTGTTTGGTGATTTTTTTTGTATATTTGATGGTAAATTATGTTCACTTGCATGGTAATTATGTAAGCACACCCTGGTAACCCATGTATTTACCCATCAGAATTTTTCTTTTGCTGGTAACTTCTGTTGCATCCACATGGTAACTTGTGTCTGCACATCCTGTTATTCTTTTTGTTAGTGATCTTTTGGTTGTGTGCCTTTTGTACTTCATGTTCTTTTAATAACTAAAAATTACATTTTGGTAACTAATTTTGTTTTCGCATTGTTTGCTTTTTTACCTTTTTCCAGAAAGTTGCAAAGGCTTCTCAGCTTGTGGGTCGGTTTTTGTCAGGCTTGGTGGGCCTGCTTGGCGATCTTGTGCAAGGTTTCATGACCCTCAACGCTGAAGGCACTTCTCACGTGTCTCGACATCTTGAGACGGATCTTAGGGCTATATCTACTGCTACCCACAATATGGCAAGGACCCCTCATGCACGACGTTCTCGTCAAATAGATAGCCCTGGCAAGAATATTGTTGGTGAGTCAGATACTGACAGTCAGAACCAGGATGACGACAGTGTCGACTCTGATGATGACCCTAACCAGCTTGTTAACTACTTTTGTTTATTCAGGGCAATTGGCAAACAAGTCGGTTCAACCAAGGCGAGTGTCCCAAGATCTAGGCATTTCCATTTTATTTTGGTCTCCCTTTTGTTTCTTTATCCTTTTTGTGTTGCATAAGCTTATTTTGTTTAGTTTTCATTATGATATTTCTTTTGGTTAAGTTTAGATTTACATAGCCTTTGTATATGGTATTTTCTCTACATGTGGTAAATTAATTATAATAGGCTGGTAGGTTATTTACAATAGGCTGGTAAATTAGTTATAATAGGCTGGTAACTTCTCTTTTTCTAACATGTGGTAACCTGTTCTACTTAGTAAAGAAATGACATGTTTTATAACACAGTCAAAGCATGATAACTTTTTATGTTCATTTTTATATTAATATATTATCACGACTTCTTATCATCTTCCACCATTTTGGATTTCTATTTTTTGCAACCAAACAAAAACAGGGAAAGCTGTTAAAAAGGTGTAATTTCTCAAGACTAGGTCTTCTCCTCGGCTAAGAGCACCATCGTCACAGCCGACAGAGGTTGTGGACCTTGAAGAACAGCCCACAGCTACATCTCCTATTGTCATTCTAGAAGCTTGTGTGGCGAGCTCTTCGGCACCCTCCAAAGTTGAAGCTATTGTGGATCTGTCACAAAGTGTGGTTGTTGAAGCTGCAGAACAGCTCGCTGCACCGGCCACCATCACTGTTGTTGTCGAAGAACTTGCCGCTATAGTTGTTAATAATGAAGCTAGAAAGACGATGCATGCTAATCAATTTCCTGCTGCAGAAACTGGTATGCATGAAGATCGTTTCTCTGGTGTTAGACATATATGCCTTTGTGTGTGGAAATTTAGATGTGATTTTTCTTTTTTATGGTGATAACATACTTTTTTGTCCTTCCATGCATTGTAGCCCAATATGTTGATGAAACCGTCACTGAAGTCATGGAAGGGTCTGTGCCCCCCGATGCAGGAGTGGTTGTTGCAGCATCTTGTGTTGATGAACATCCAACAGCTCCAGGTAAATATGCATTGCTCTGCTGGTAATCAAACAATGTTTCTTATGGTAACTTTAATCCGCGTCAGTGTTAACATACATGGGGTTGTACTAGTAAGTTTCATCTTCATACCTAGTTGTCAATGTCGATGCAGAAGTTGAAAGTGTTGAAGTCGATGTCCAAGACGAGGTCCATGTGGCAGCACAGGTTGTTGATAAAGCTGGTGCCGGTGTTGGCAGCACTGCACAATGCACCCTGAAGATGGAGGAGATTCTGCTGAATTTATAGTGCCTGGTGATTTCATCCCACCAAGCTGCTCTCTTGGCCTCGACTCCATTTTTGCTGTGACGCCTCAAGAAGAACCAAGTGCAGCAGCTCAGGTTACACCAGTTGCTCCTCCAGCGACAGCTACTATCCAGAACGGTCCTGCAACACCACAAGCAGCAGCACCAGCACAATTAGCAGTAGGACCACAAGCATGAGCAGCACCACAATCAGCACCAGCACCTCCAACAGTAGCAGGACCACAAGTAGGAGCAGCATCACAAGCAGCAGTAGGACCTTCAGTCGCAGAGAATATCGAGGCTAGCAAAGGAGGGGAACCCATATATGTTCAACTGGTTTCTTGGGCTCCGCCCCAAGACTCTAGTAAGTGAAGACCTTTTTGTGTCTTCCCTTCACAGCAAAGAGTGGAGGACGGAAAAGTTTAGTTGAATACTCTATTAACCATTTTATGTGCTTTCATTATTTATATTAGTCTTTTCTTTCCTATCTGTGTGTGTATGGATGAATGTAATGTGACCTTTCCAGCTTTGGTTATATGTGAACATGAACCGACACGCTTTTTATATAGTTTGTATTCGAGCCCTCCCATCGTGATTCTTTTTTTCGCTCTCTTTGTCTGCAATTACGCTATATATTTAGTAATTTTGTTAGTCTTATGATAACATACCTACCCCCCCCCCCCCCTTGGTAACATACCTTTGCTACCCCCTGGTAACATCCCCTTGTAATGATACATTCCATTATTATCCGCTGGTAACTTACATTCCTAACCATGGTAACTTGGTTTCCTCAATGATGGTAACTTTCTTTTCTTACCCCTGATAACATTTCCTTATATTACCCCTGGTAACATGCTTTCCTTCATAATCATAGCATACATTTTTATCAGCTGGTAACTTTTGGCATTGCTCTCTCATGACATCATATGTTATATGTCCATGGTGAATAACTAGTTTTTTGTGTGACAACGTCTGTGTTTTTTGTGCCTATGTTGAATACCACTTTTACAATTTGTGTACGCTATTTTTTTCATTTTTCCAAAGTACTAACCAGTGCTGTTCTGATAATTGTATTACTTTTTCCTGATAACTTTCACTCTCCCCTAACAATATCTCACCCGATATAGCCATGATAACACCCCTTCATTTTGTGATGATAAGTCATCCTTACGTTTCTGGTAACATTCTTTTTTGGGGGTTGGTAACTTCACCCGCGTTTTTTTTCTTGTTGTGTGATGGTGCTCCCCCCATGAAGTTAATATCCATTACTTATACTTTTATCATGTCCCAATCTTACCTTGTTTTTTTATATAATCATTGAAGATCGTCGTATTATAGTGTATGATGTTGAACTTCACGATGATGAAGTACTCATGTGGTGGGAACAGTTTGAACATGATAACCCAGCAGCCAAAGGAAAAGCTGTTGTTGATGCTGCCCAAGGAGGTAATCCTTTGGCATCACTAGAGTTTGTGAGACAATAAATTTATTACTCTGATAACTCATGCCTCCATGTGTGATAAGTTTCTCACAAAATGGCTGATAACTTATGTTTGTCCAGTGCTAACTTCTTTTTATCATCACCAATCCTATTTTCTAAACCTTTCATCTTATTTTCCGGACATTTGTCAAAGCCCCACCTTTGTTACACCAGACTTACCACCACCCGAAGAGCACAATGCCATGCCAAGATCGTTAATTCGGAAAGTTAGGGTTACCCGTCTGTCACATTACCTGCTGCCACCATATTCGGCACTGAACCCCAGCAAAGATGATGAGGTTGTGTATAATGAAGTTATCAAGCACATAACTGATTCAAACTCCAATATTAAGGGGTAACAAACAAATTTTCTTATTTTTTATACTTTTATAGAATTCCCGTATAACTTTCTTTTGCCATTCCATTTTTTGAGTTGCTCCCACTATGGTAACACAGTGTCAGGGTAATTGACCTTGATGGGAGGTGGGTCACGCTTAGGGAGCTTGTCGATTGGGTGAGAGAAAAGGGGCAGGTTATTCAACCAGTGTTGTTGAGTTGCATGTCCGTGTTCTACAATATTTGGAAATGCCGAACAAGATTATCTTCCCTTGGTTGTTGTCTGTTTATCTGCTTGTTGGAGACTTCAACTGTAAATCAGTATTGCATCATTTTCGATGGGACCAACATTACGTTCCGAGTCACCAAAATGAGGTACTGTTTTGTTTTCATTTTTTCATTTTCTTAACAAGTTACTATTGTTACATATTCAGTTTTTCCCCAAATAATGATAGTTTATTATACCAATCCTGGTAACTCAGCATCCATAGTCTGTTATATATGTCTTTTCAGCATTGCTATATTCTATCATACGATAACTTGTTTGTTTTTTCATGGTAACTTCAACATCTATTTTCTGGTATTTTGGTACGATGTCCTATGATAAATTTTTTCTCTGCCATCTTTGTAGCTATTATTCCCAGCACTGCAAAAGTTGGGACCAGGACCAAACGACGGTCATTGGTATGTATTGTCACTAAATCTTAAGGCGAAAAGATTTGAGGTGCTTGATTCATTGCGTGGAGAAGATAGTCCATCTTTACTTGAGCACGCAACAAGGTATATGAATGTTGTAAAGAAGGTCTGGTTGATTTCATACAAGGACTCACACAAGCAAATTCAAGACTACGAACTCGTGTACATTGATGTTCTTAAACAACAGAACGGCTTAGTTGTCTATCTGTGTTCCTTATTTTAGATGAAGCCCCATTTGTTTGATGTTCTCACACTCGCACTCTGTTTTCAGCATTGATTGTGGTTTCTTTGCGTTCTTGTTTATGGAGTTGTGGAATGGGAAAATTATTCATGCTTCACCCATGACCAAGTACCAGCACTCAGAAAAATATTGACATCGATCTGGCTAAATCACACTCTTAACAAATGCAAACAGTGGCGCTATGGGAACAGTTCATGAGGTATCAACTGACAGATTTTTGTTATTTCGTTTGTGAGAGTAATTTCTGTGCTGGTCTTAAATTGATGCTAGATACTCAAAAGAAGTAGTTTAGCATTTTATTTGTCATCACACAGAGAAAACCATAGACCATATGATAACTTTCTAGCTTATGTGGCTGATATTTTTGTACAAAACTGTTTTGATAACTAGTTGTTTTCTCTTTTTTTGGACAAAATAATATGATCATAATTTTCCTGGTAACTTGCACACTACATTGCTGATAACTGGTATGTATAAATTCTGGTAGGTTGCAAAATTATAGGTATAATAACTGTTTTGAAAGAATTAGTTTAGCATTTTATTTGTCATCACACAAAGAAAACCATGAACCAGATGATAACTTTCTAGATTATGTGGCTGATATTTTTGTACTTGTGATAACTAGTTGTTTTCTCATTTTTTGGACATGAAATAATCCGATCACAATTTTCGTGGCAACTTGCACACTACATTGCTGATAACTGGCGTGTATAAATTCTGGTAGGTTGCAAAATTGTAGGTATAACAACTGTTTTGATTGCATATAGTGTTGATAACTCATGGTAGTGAAATGACATACGTAAAACATATAGATAACTGATGATAGTCCACCGACAACTTATACAATATGTTTACGACATCTTCCACCACAAAGTACTTAAAACCTCAACCCACCGAAGTGCTGGTAACTTGCATAACGAAATATAGGTACGATAATTTGGATTACATTTGCTATGATAACAATCAGCAAACAAATGGAGATAAGTTTTGTCCATTCATTTGTAGCGACGATCTTCCTTCTTTCTGTCTTTTTCATCTTGGTAGAGGTGATGAGCAATTGCGCTTGTCATGGTCAAGGCCGTCGCAGACCCTGCAGTTTCTTTGTTTTGCTGGTTTTGCAATGTCAAATGGATGTTGAACCTTTGTTTTCGGCCTGCCTTCCGTGACAGTCTTCGGAGGGTCTAGTATCATTCTTGTATTCGAGGAATGGGATGCAACGGCTGGCATGTCAGCGCTAGCTTGTGTTGTCGCAGGTATGCTTGTCTATCCCGTGCTTGGGTTGTCCATGTTAGGTATGCTTGTTTGTTGTTCAAAATGGACGGCTTCACTCGCAGCGACCACTGGATTAGAACATGGATCTTGTTGTGATTGGAACGATCCTCTAGCTTCGTCCCTGTCGTTTCTGGCCTTCTTGCGTTGGCTTTTCGTTAGCGTGTCTATTTCTTCCCTGAAAGCATATAGGTGCTTCTTGGCCACTCTGGCCCCATCATTTGTGAGGCAAGCGTCCTTGGTTGTTGCCTTGAAATCCCTTAGCATTGACGTATATCGCATGATGCTTCCCCCCCCCCCACTGGCACGCTCTTACTAACTATTGGTTGTTCAAAATCAGGCTTCATTAGATCTTCCTCCTGATCCCAAGTCCACCTCTCTAGAATATACTTCTCAGCTATCTCGTACACCCTGATCTGGTCCATTACTCATAACACATGTGTGCATAGTATACCATCTCGCTCAAACTTGCAGCAAGTGCATGAATATGTCCCTTCATCCTTGTTTGGTTGCACATGGTAGTCCCTATCCCCATATTCCGGTATGATAGCTCTAACTGAGCCAACCTTGAATATCCCATCTTGCATTGTGTTAGATCTATAGCCAATTTTCACCTTCAATTCCATCTAGAATTTGGAGAAAAGATTATGCGTGTAGAGGCCCCACACCTGTAACTCGAGTGGGTTGAAGGAGTATGTTTCCACCTCTTTGTACACTATTTCCAGGTGCTCTTTTGCCACGCTCACCATCAACTTCTCCTGTATCGCACTGTACTATTTTGAAAATTCAACCAACGAGTTATTTGGGTTGACGTACTTCTTCAACACAGCGTTGAATCCCTCGCTCCTTGCCGTGGTCTGCAAGAATGGGAAGAAGTCGTGCATGTAGTACATCGTGACCCAGCTTTCCCTGTTTTCCCATAGTCAATGGAAATGTTTGTTTCCCGTTTGACCATGATCATCCACTATCTTCCACCATTTTCCCTCAAAATCTTCCACTGCATCCAAAAACGAAGGAGATGGTAACTTCAGTGCACAGATAATGGTAATTCTAATGTACTTAACATGATAACTTGCTTCAGGCAACAATATGTGGTTCTGGTTCATGCAGAATGGGGAACTTTCCTAATGCACATAGTTATGCAGAATGGGGTATTGAATAAACAACTCTTTGTGACTCTAGCTGATATAACTCTTCCACTTCATTCAAAAATTATATAGATGGTAACTCAATTGCATAGATCATGGTAACTTTGATGTACTTAACATGATAACTTCCTTCATGCAACACTAGGTGGTTGTAGTCCATGTAGAATGAGGAACTATAACTACATGGTAAATATGCTCAAGTGGTCATGGTCACTTAAGAACATGAGTGCTGGTAACTTTTTCCGGGTACCATAACAGTCCAGTTTTCACTTGAAACCTCCTTTTTAAATGTGGGAAAAATGGGTACTATTGGTGATAATTTATTATAATTCAGCATGGTAATGTTGGATATCGTGTCACAAATAGGTAGTTTGCGGTTATGGGAGTGGAGTGTGTTGTGTGAAAATACAATACCATTCAAGCTGTTGTCAACACAATCTTTGAATGCTTTATTCAGTGGTTGATCATCAGCCATTAGCCTCCCAAGCTTCTCCTATGCTTTCTTCATAATGTGCCATTTGCAATTTCTGTGTACTATCCCGATGAACACCTCATCAATAGCATTCCTCATGGCAAAGTCCTGGTCTGTGATTATGTTCTTTGGTGCAACCCCACCCATCGCATGCAAGAATGTTTTAAACAGCCACACAAAGTTGTCAGTTAGTTCGTTTCGAACGAAACCACAACCGAATTGGATTGATTGCTCGTGGTAGTTAATGTCAATGAAGGGCGCACATGACATATGATACGTCTCCAACGTATCTATAATTTTTTATTGTTCCATGCTGTTATATCATCAATCCTGGATGTTTTATATTCATTTTATAGCAACTTTATATCATTTTTTGGGACTAACGTACTAACATAGTGCCTAGTGCCAGTTGCTGTTTTTTGCTTGTTTTTTACTTCATAGAAAATCAATACCAAACGAATTCCAAATTCAGCAAAACTTTTTGGAGAATTTTTTCTGCCCAAAAGACACCAGGGGAGCCTAAGGAGTGCACCATAGGAGGCCCATGGGACCCACTAGGCACCAGGGTGTGCCAGAGGCCCCTGGCGTGCCCTGGTGGGTAGTGGGGCCCACGGGAGGCTTGTTCACCACCTCTTAGCTCAATAAATACTCTAATATTCTAGAAACCCTAGATGAGAAGAGAGAAAATAGTTTCCGGCGCCACAAGTTCCAGAACCATGAGATCCAATCTAGAGGCCTTTTTCGGCACTCTGCCCAAGGGGTCAACGATCACGGAGGGGTTCTTCATCATCACCCTTGCCCCTCCGATGATGCATTAGTATTTTACCACAGACCTATTGGTCCATAGGCAGTAGCTAGATGGATTGTTCTCTCTTTTGATCTTCAATACAATGTTCTCCTCGATATTCTTGGAGATCTATTTGATGTGATGACTTTTTGTGGTGTGTTTGTTGGGATCTGATGAATTGTGAGTTTATGATCAGTTCTATCTATGAATATTATTTGAGTCTTCACTGAACACTCTTATGCATGATTGTTATAGCCTCGTATTTCTTCTCCAAACTTCGGTTTGGTATGGCCAACTAGATTGATTCTTTTTTTGCAATGGGAAGAGGTGCTTTGTGATGGGTTCGATCTTGCGGTGCTCAATCTCATTGACAGAAGGAGACATGACACGCATGTATCGTTTCCAAGGATAAAAATATGGGGTCTACTCCTACATGAATAGATCTTGTTTACACCATGTCATCGTTCTTATTGCATTACTCTATTTTTCCATGAACGTAATACACTAGATGCATGCTGGATAGCGGTCGATGTGTGGCGTAATAGTAGTAGATGCAGGCAACAGTCGGTCTACTAATCTTGGACGTGATGCCTGTATACATGATCATTGCCTTGGATGTCGTCATAATTATTTGTTCTTCTATCAATTGCCCAACAGTAATTTGTTTACCCACCGTACGCTATTTTCTCGAGAGAAGCCTCTAGTGAAATCTACGACCCCCGTGTCTATTTCCTATCATATTATTTTCAAATCTATTAATACAAAAATCCAAAAATACCTTGCTGCACTTTTCTTTACTTATTTTATTTTGTGTTTTGTTCGATCTGTTTATCCAATCTCGGACAATTTAATCTATCTCAATACCGAGGAGGGATTGACAACCCCTCTTACGCGTTGGGTTGCTAGTTTTTGTTATTTGTGTGAAGGTACTATTTACATAGTTTGGGTGGATCCTCTTACTGGATTGATACCTTGGTTTCATAACTGAGGGAAATACTTACCGTTGTTGTGCTGCATCATCTTCTCCTCTTCAGGGAAATACCAACGCAGATACAAGCAATCAGGAAGAATTTCTGGCACCGTTGCGAGGGAGGATCAAGTCTGGATCTATCAGGTACACAATCACAAATCTCATCTCCTTGCAATTTACTTTATTTGCCATTTGCCTCTCGTTTTCATCTCCCCCACTTCTAAAATGTTTTCAGAAAAACACAAAAATATTTGCCTTTTTATTTGGCCTCTTTTCGTTTGCCTTTTTCTCATGAGATCTCTTGTTTGCTTGTGATCTTGCTTGCCTACCTTATTGCTAAGGATAGTTCTTCTTCTACTACGTGTACCCCTGAGAATGAAGTTCTCAATTTTAAGCAAAGAGGAGGAGAGAATTCAAAAGATTGATGCTTGGTATAGAATTTGTGATGCTCATAATAGATCTACTCGAAAGCAATCTACCACTATTCTTCTTCGCAAATTATATGTGGGCATTACTACTTGGTTTAGATTTGTTCTTGATACTATCATCAGAGGGAATTTTTTGATGTGCCCACCTTTGGATGCTTTTAATGCTATGGGAAATTTAGTGGGATCGCTTGCTATCATTATTAATGAAACAGTTTTAACTCTTGAGCATGTTATGCGAAGGTTAGATGCTATTGAAAAGAAAATGCTCACCGAAGAACATATTGAAAATTTGGATAAAAAGATTCACAATCTTGCTAATAAAATTGGGTCAAAGGTAGGAGATACCCTTAAAATTCTAAACGAGAAAAAACCCGTAGCTAACAAAAGGGTAGAAGAGAGTCATGCTCAGATTGATAAATTGGAAGAAATTTTTAGTAATTTGGGATCGCCTTTTTCTTCCATCAAAACTATTGAAAAAATTCCTATAAGAAATTGCAAGTCTACAAATGCTCCTAAGAATAAGGGTACCACCTCTAGCAGTAACAATGAAGATCTTAAAATGATTATTGTTCATCCCGATTTTGTTGAAGTGCTAAAAACCCCTACTTTCAATAGTGAACTCTTCAATTTTATTCCTTGGAGAAAATATGCATTTGATATCTAAGAAGAATTATGGTTGTGTGATTGAGGAGTTGGAAACTAAAGGTGACAATACTTGATTCTATGCATTATGCCTCGAAGGTTTTTGTTGAGTTTTGTGTGGTTGAAGTTTTCAAGTTTTGAGTGAGATCATGATGGATGAAGGAATAAGGAGTGTCAATATCCTAAGCTTGGGTATGACCATGGCACCCCAAGGTAATATTCAAGGAATACCAAGCAACTAAGCTTGGGGATGCCCCGGAAGGCATCCCCTCTTTCTTCTAACGACCATCGGTAATTTTACTTGGAGCTATATTTTTATTCGTCACATATCATGAGTTTTGCTTGGAGTGTATTGTAGTATATGAGTCTTTGCTTGTTTTGCTTTTTAGTTTGTCACAATAATCCTTGCTGGACACACCTATTTCATAGAGCCATAATTATGCTATGATTTGTTAGAATTGCTCTATGTGCTTCACTTAAATTTTTTGACCTATGGAATTGCTCTAGTACTTCAATTATATCTTTTTGAGCACGGTGGTGCTTTAATTTTGAAGAAATATGCTCTCATGCTTCACTTAGATTATTTTGAGAGTTAGCAAAATTTTAAAGAAATATCCTCTCATTGCTTCACTTATATTATTTTGAGAGATGAAAATTACTTTGAAGAAATTTGTGCTCTTGTTCTTCACTTAAATTTGTTTGAGAGCTTTGTTAAGTAGCAATGGTAATATATGAAATTAGCCCCAAAGTGATAGATATTCAAGAGGGATATAATAAAAACTTTCCCGAAGATCATTGGATATTTTAAACTTGATTCCTTGTAATAGTTTTGAGATATGATGATAGTAATATGTGAGCCATGTTGGTGAGTAATTATGCTCTACTAAGAATATTGGTGTTAAGATTTGTGATTCCCTATGCAAGCACGAAAGTCAATAGTTATGCAATGAAGTTATATCCTACTTGTGGTGCATTATTCGGTGTTAGTTATGTTTAATGCTCTTTTATGATCGTTTTCGTTTCTTGGTTGGTTGCTTCTCAATCTATTTGCTAGCCTCCATTTGTACTAAGTGGGAATACTACTTGTGCATCCAAATCCTTAAACCGCAGACAGATTCCCTATATGCGGTATTTCCATGACGTTCCAAGTAATTTTGCATGTGCCAAATCTAATTTTCAAATAAATTTCCTTTTTGTGTGCCCGTACCGCTCATGAAGCGGCAGGGGTGGCCAATATTTTCCATGCTAGATACTTTATTCTCAAGATGAGTGTTTATTCACTTGTCATTGCACGAGAGTGTGGCAAGGTAATAGGGATGCCTAGTCCCGAAATGAATTTTTTTATTTATGTTGTTCAATAATAAATTCATTGGAAAGTGTTGGTATGGAAGGCACCCGTGGATACGGCTAGCCATGGATTGTGAAAGAATGGTGGAAAAAGGAATAAACTTTGTTTTCTGTTTGGGAACCGCCTAGGATTTATCTAGCATGCAAAGTATTGCGAATTCTCGGTCATTTTCGTTGAAGGTAAAAGCATGCCACCCAAAATAACTTTATCTCTCAATTAAAGCTTTGAGCTCTGGCACCTCTACAAATCTCTGCTTCCCCCTGTGAGGGGCCTGTCTATTTACTTTATGCAATTTTTACTTTTACTAGCACATATGCTCGTGTGTTATAACGGGAGACAAAATATTATGCATTTAAAGTTAGTGAGAATTATACGTGCAAGCAAAACCCCGTGTGCACGCGAAAAAGGAATATTTAGCTTCTCAGTTTTGCCGCGTGTGAAGGAATCAATCCGCTATTTTCCCATTCATTGATCGATGGCATTTAAGATTTTTGGTTACCTCACCGTACCCCAGAGAAGGCCCATGAGTTATTCAATCTACTCTTGTTGTCAATCCTTTCGATCGAGGGGATTTTAAGGTATGAAGTTTCTGAATATTCTAGAAAACATGAATAATTTTTTTAAAACTATGTACACTTTCCAAAAGAGGTGAACAAAATATGAAAGGGAACATCTTTTAAAATCCACAAACATTTTATGAAAACACCAACTTTTTATAAAAACATGAACATTATTTGAAATTGTGAACATTTTTAAAATGGGAACATGTGTTGAAAAGACATAAGATTTTTAGAAAATGTGTATCTTTTATACACGAACACTATTTTAATTTTGAAAATTTCACTAAAACCATAATATTTTGCAAATTTTGAGCATTTATTGAAATTCCATTTTCTTAGAAATATCAAACAATTTTGAAAACCAATATTTTTTAAACAAATGGGCAACTTTTTGTATGTTCTGAATATTTTTTAAATAGCAACCAAAATTTTGCAAAAAAATATATTCTGAATGTCTTTTTAATTTTTTTAATTTATGAAATAAATTCTAAAATAAAAATAAATTTGTAAGGGAAAAAAGATAGGGAAAGGATAATAAAAATAGATATAAACAGAAAAAAAAGGGCCAGCACATTACTGGTTGTCTTGTGCGAAACTTCAACTATTTGTCGCCCAATGTGGTTAATAGAATTTTCCCAGCTGCGTGGGTAGAAAATAAGTGGGCTGGCTTTGCTGGGCCACAGTGCGCAACCCACGTACGAAAATTCTTTTTCTAGTAGACAAACACATAAGAATTTAGTACCACCTCGAATAGAAGAAAAAAAATCTTTTCGGCGGTGAATGGATGAAAAAATTGGGCATGGATTGAGTCTCCATCTTGTCTTATAGAGCACCAACTAGGGAATACTATTATCATACTTGTGCATTGGGCATAGTTAATATTTGAGTGTGTTTCATGAATGGATCAATGATTGAGTATAATGGGCTAGGGATAACCTTCTTTAGTGTTGATATTTTGAAAGACATGGTTTCTTGTTGATATGCTTGAGTATTGATATCCTCATGTCAAATAGGGACTATTGCTTTGAACCATCTAAAATTCCAAATGTCCATACTACAAAAGAAAAGATTATGAGATGAACATGTTAGGCAGCATTCCACATCAAAAATTCTGTTTTTATCATTTACCTACTCGAGGACGAGCAGGAATTAAGCTTGGGGATGTTGATACGTTGCTACGTCTTGAGCTTGCGTTGGTTTTCTCCGAAGAGGAGAGGATGATGCAGCAGAGTAGCGTAAGTATTTCCCTCAGTTTTTTAGAACCAAGGTATCAATTTAGTAGGAGGCCACGCGCAAGTCCCTCGTACCTACACAAAACAAATAGCTCAACGCAACCAACGCGATTAGGGGTTGTCAATCCCTTCACGGTCACTAACGAAAGTGAGATCTGATAGAGATGATAAATAATATTTTTGGTATTTTTGGTATAAAGATGCAAAGTAAAATAAAAGGCAAAGTAAAAAAGCAAAACAATAATAAAGCGTAGGAAGATTAATATGATGAGAATAGACCGGGGCCATAGATTTCACTAGTGGCTTCTCTCAAGAGCATAAGTATTTTACGGTGGGTGAGCAATTCTGTTGAGCAATTGACATAATTGAGCATAGTTATGAGAGTATCTAGGTATGATCATGTATATAGGCATCACGTCCGAGACAAGTAGACCGACTCTGCCTGCATCTACTACTATTACTCCACTCACCGACCGCTATCCATCATGCATCTAGAGTATTAAGTTAATGAAAACAGAGTAACGCCTTAAGCAAGATGACATGATGTAGAGGATAAATTCATGCAATATGATAAAACCCCATCTTGTTATCCTCGATGGCAACAATACAATCGTGCCTTGCTGCCCCCATCCTTTGGGAAAGGACACCGCAAGATTGAACCCAAAGCTAAGCACTGCTCCCATTGCAAGAACTACCAATCTAGTTGGCCAAACCAAGCGGATAATTCGAAGAGACTTGCAAAGATAACCAATCATACATAAAAGAATTCAGAGAAGATTCAAATATTTCTCATAGATAATCTTGATCATAAACCCACAATTCATCGGTCTCAACAAACACACCACAAAAAGAAGATTACATCGAATAGATCTCCACGAGAGGGGGGGGGGGAGAACATTGTATTGAGGTGCAAAAAGAGAGAAGAAGCCAGCTAGCTACAAACTATGGACCCGAAGGTCTGAAGTAAACTACTCACACTTCATCGGAGAGGCTATGACGATGATGTAGAAGCCCTCCATGGTGGATTCCCCTTCCGGCGGAGCTCCGGAACAGGCCCAAGATGGGATCTCGTGTATCTGAGAAAGTTGCGGTGGTGGAATTAGGTTTTGGCTCCGTGTCGATCTGTTGGGAAGTGCGTAGGTATATATAGGAGGAAGAGTGCGTCGGTGGAGCTTTGGGGCCCACGAGGCAGGGGGCGCCCTGAGGCGCCCTCCACCTCGTGGCCACCTCCTCCTTTCTTGACCGAGAGTCCAAGTCTCCTGGATCATATCTGATGAGAAAATCACGTTCCCGAAGGTTTCATTCCGTTTGGACTCCGTTTGATATTCCGTTTTTTCGAAACACTGAAATAGTCAAAAAACAGCAATTATGGGCTGGGCCTCCGGTTAATAGGTTAGTCCCAAAAGTAATATAAAAGTGGAAAATAAAGCCCAATATGGTCCAAAACAGTAGATAATATAGCATGGAGCAATCAAAATTATAGATACGTTGGAGACGTATCAGACATCCCCAAGCTTAATTCCTGCTCGTCCTCGAGTAGGTAAATGATAAAAAGAGAATTTTTGATGCGGAGTGCTACTTGGCATAATTTCAATGTAACTCTTCTTAATTGTGGTATGAATATTCAAGACAAAGGTTTAATATTGACATAAAAATAATAATACTTCAAGCATACTAACAAAGCAATTATGTGTTCTCAAAATAACATGGCCAAAGAAAGTTATCCCTACAAAATCATATAGTCTGGCTATGCTCTATCTTCACCGCACAAAGTATTTAAATCATGCACAACCCCGATGACAAGCCAAGCAATTGTTTCATACTTTTGACATTCTCAAAACTTTTTCAATCTTCACGCAATACATGAGCGTGAGCCATGGATATAGCACTATATGTGGAATAGAATGGTGGTTGTGGAGAATACAAAAAGGGAGAAGATAGTCTCACATCAACTAGGTGTATCAACGGGCTATGGAGATGCCCATCAATAGATATCAATGTGAGTGTGTAGGGATTGCCATGCAACGGATGCACTAGAGCTATAAGTATATGAAAGCTCAACAAAAGAAACTAAGTGGGTGTGCATCCAACTCGCTTGCTCATGAAGACCTAGGGTAATTTGAGGAAGCCCATCATTGCAATATACAAGCCAAGTTCTATAATGAAAAATTTCCACTAGTATATGAAAGTGAAGAAACGGGAGACTCTCTATTATGAAAATCATGGTGCTACTTTGAAGCACAAGTGTGGTAAAAGGATAGTAACATTGTCCCTTCTCTCTTTTTCTCTCATTTTTTTATTTGGGCCTTTTCTCTTTTTTTATGGCCTCTTTTCTTTTCTTTTCTTTTTTATTTTTCGTCCGGAGTCTCATCCCGACTTATGGGGGAATCATAGTCTCCATCATCCTTTCCTCACTTGGGACAATGCTCTAAAAATGATGATCATCACACTTTTATTTTTCTTACAACTCAACAATTACAACTCGATACTTAGAACAAAATATGACTCTATGTGTATGCCTCCGGCGGTGTACCGAGATATGCAATGATTCATGAGTGACTTGTATGAAAGAATTATGAATGGTGGCTTTGCCACAAATACAATGTCAACTACATGATCATGCTAAGCAATATGACAATGATGGAGCGTGTTATAATAAATGGAACGGTGGAAAGTTGCATGGCAATATATCTCGGAATGGCTATGGAAATGCCATGATAGGTAGGTACGGTGGCTGTTTTGAGGAAGGTTTGGTGGGTGTATGATACCGGCGAAAAGTGCGCGGTATTAGAGAGGCTAGCAATGGTGGAAGGGTGAGAAAAGTGCGTATAATCCATGAACTCAACATTAGTCATAAAGAACTCATATACTTATTGCAAAAATCTACAAGGTATCAAAGCAAATTATTACGCGCATGCTCCTAGGGGGATAGATTGGTAGGAAAAGACCATCGCTCGTCCCTGACCGCCACTCATAAGGAAAACAATCAATAAATAAATCATGCTCCGACTTCATCACATAACGGTTCACCATACGTGCATGCTACGGGAATCACAAACTTTAACACAAGTATTTCTCAAATTCGCAACTACTCAACTAGCATGACTCTAATATTACTACCTCCATATCTCAAAACAATTATCAGGCATCAAACTTTTCTTAGTATTCAACGCACTCAAAAGAAAGTTTTACAAATCTTGAATACCAAGCATATTATTATTATTAAGCAAATTACCATGCTATTTAAGACTCTAAAAATAATCTAAGTGAAGCATGAGAGATCAAAGGTTTCTATAAAACAAATCCACCACCGTACTCTAAAAGATATAAGTGAAGCACTAGAGCAAAACTATATAGCTCAAAAGGTATAAGTGAAGCACATAGAGTATTCTATCAAATTCCAATTCATGTAAGGCTCTCTCAAAAGGTGCGTACAGCAAGGATGATTGTGGTAAACTAACAAGCAAAGACGCAAATAATACAAGACGCTCCAAGCAAAACACATATCATGTAGTGAATAAAAATATAGCTCCAAGTAAAGTTACCGATGGAAGTGGACGAAAGAGGGGATGCCTTCCGGGGCATCCCCAAGCTTTGACTTTTTGGTGTCCTTAGATTATCTTGGGGGTGCCATGGGCATCCCCAAGCTTAGGCTCTTGCCACTCCTTGTTCCATAATCCATCAAAAGATTTCACCCAAAACTTGAAAACTTCACAACACAAAACTCAACAGAAATCTCGTGAGCTCCGTTAGCGAAAGAAAACAAAAGACCACTTCAAGATACTGTAATGAACTCATTCTTTATTTATATTGGTGTTAAACCTACTGTATTCCAACTTCTCTATGGATTATAAACTACTCCCTCCGTCCTGAATTACTTGTCACGAAAATGGTCAAAAATGGATGTATGTAGAACTATATTATGTCTAGATACATCCATTTCTCTGACAAGTATTTTCGGAAGGAGGGAGTATTTTACTAGCCATAGATTCATCAAAATAAGCAAACAACACACGAAAAACAGAATCTGTCAAAAACAGAACAGTCTGTAGTAATATGTTTTTTTTACTGTGAGAATTTTTTTTTGACTGTGTCTGTAGTAATATGTAACTAACGCAAACTTCCGGAACTCCAAAAATTCAGCAAAAATAGGACGAACTAGGAAATTTGTTTATTGATCAGAATCAATTGGAATCACTATTTTATCACGTTCTGGTGATTTTTAACAATTGTTTTCGTGAACCGAAAGTTTCTGGAAATTACAGCAAGATCAAATAATTATCATCCAAGAAGATCCTATAGGTTTAGCTTGGCACAAACACTAATTAAAACATAAAACCACATCTAAACAGAAGGTAGATGTATTATTTATTCCTAAACAAAAACAAAAAAAAACTAAAAATAAAATAGGGTTGCCTCCAACAAGCGCTATCGTTTAACGCCCCTAGCCAGGCATAAAAGCAAGGACAGATCTAGGTATTGCCATAGTAATAGGATAGATCGGTGAAACTCATCTCATACTCTCTACGTTTGGCAAAAAGTTTTCTTTGGGGCAAGCAAAATTAATAAGAAGGGCTAAATTTAATGGGACAGAAGTCCCCAAGATCTATTTTAGGAGGTATAGGTTCCTCTTTCGGCCCTTCGTAATGCACAACCAATTCATCATTATAAGCATTCTTTTGGCAGAACTTGGTGAGCCTATACTCAAGAGAATGTCCTAGCTCATTATTTCGATTAGCCAAATCATCATTAAGTTCAGAAATTCTATCAACTAGAAAATTGGTAGGAACCTTTTTTCTAAGGTCTTCATTGAAAGCAACATAATCTAGAGATTGAAAACACATTATTTCTTCTTGATCAAAGAGGATAGCTTCTATGGGAGGACGGCCAACGTCAACCCTATAATGCGCAAAGATTTCTTTGGCCTCTTTTATTATAAATCTGAACTCATTAGCCAAAAAGATAGTAGCGACACGCTTAACAGAAGAATGCTCAATATTAGAGAATTCCAAGAAAATTCTTTATATGCAAGGATGCATGTGCATAAATTGCCTTTCAAGTTCAACGATAAGCATGGCAATAGCGTCCGCAAGACTACTAGTTCTATGGAGAATAGAACCGCCCATAGAAGGCAAAGCACCGGCACAAGTAAAGAAATCTTGAATAACTCCTTTTCCAACAATATTACCACTACCAGTTCGAAATATTTTTGTATGCAAGGTAGGGGGTTCTTCAGCAGGAGCATCGGTATTTTCTATGATATTACTGTCCATATCGGCAATAATTTCCCCAATTTCAGACATAACGACAAACAAGCAAACTAACACACGAGCAACAAAAAGCAAGCGAAAAGAAAGGCAAACGGAAAAGAGAGGGCGAATAAAACGGCAAGGGTGAAGTGGGGGAGAGGAAAACGAGAGGCAAATGGCAAATAATGTAATGCGGGAGATAAGAGATTGTGATGGGTACTTGGTATGTTGACTTCTGCGTAGACTCCCCAGCAACGGCACGAGAAATCCTTCTTGCTACGTCTTGAGCTTGCGTTGGTTTTCGCCTAAGAGGAGAGGATGATGCAGTAGAGTAGCGTAAGTATTTCCCTCAGTTTTTGAGAACCAAGGTATCAATCCGGTAGGAGGCCACGCGCAAGTCCCTCGTACCTACACAAAACAAATAGCTCAAAGCAACCAACGCGATTAGGGGTTTTCAATACCTTCACGGTCACTTACGAAAGTGAGATCTGATAGAGATGATAAATAATATTTTTGGTATTTTTGGTATAAAGATGCAAAGTAAAATAAAAGGCAAAGTAAAAAAGCAAAGCAATAATAAAGCGTAAGAAGATTAATACGATGAGAATAGACCCGGGGGCCATAGATTTCAGTAGTGGCTTCTCTGAAGAGCATAAGTATGTTACAGTGGGTGAACGAATTACTGTTGAGCAATTGACAGAATTGAGCATAGTTATGAGAGTATCTAGGTATGATCATGTATACAGGCATCACGTCCGAGACAAGTAGACCGACTCCTGCCTACATCTACAACTATTACTCCACTCATCGACCGCTATCCAGCATGCATCTAGAGTATTAAGTTAATGAAAACAGAGTAACGCCTTAAGCAAGATGACATGATGTAGAGGGATAAATTCATGCAATATGATAAAAACCCCATTTTGTTATCCTCGATGGCAACAATACAATCGTGCCTTGCTGCCCCTCATCACTTTGGGAAAGGACACCGCAAGATTGAACCCAAAGCTAAGCACTTCTCCCATTGCAAGAACTACCAATCTAGTTGGCCAAACCAAACGGATAATTCGAAGAGACTTGCAAAGATAACCAATCATACATAAAAGAATTTCAGAGAAGATTCAAATATTGCTCATAGATAATCTTGATCATAAACCCACAATTCATCGGTCTCAACAAACACACCGCAAAAAGAAGATTACATTGAATAGATCTCCACGAGAGAGGGGGAGAACATTGTATTGAGATCCAAAAAGAGAGAAGAAGCCATCTAGCTACTAACTATGGACCCGAAGGTCTGAAGTAAACTACTCACACTTCATTGGAGAGGCTATGATGATGATGTAGAAGCCCTCCGTGGTGGATTCCCCTTCCGGCGGAGCTCCGAAACAGGCCCCAAGATGGGATCTCGTGGATACTGAAAGTTGCGGCGGTGGAATTAGGTTTTTGGCTCCATATCTGATCTATTGGGGGTACGTAGGTATATATAGGAGGAAGGATTACGTCGGTGGAGCTTCGGGGGGGCCCATGAGGCAGGGGGCGCGCCCTCCACCCTTGTGGCCACCTCCCTCCTTTCTTGACCGAGGGTCCAAGTCTCCTGGATCATATCTGATGAGAAAATCACGTTCCTGAAGGTTTCATTCCGTTTGGACTCCGTTTGATATTCCGTTTTTTCGAAACACTAAAATAGGCAAAAAAAGCAATTCTGGGCTGGGCCTCCGGTTAATAGGTTAGTCCCAAAAGTTATATAAAAGTGGAAAATAAAGCCCAATATGGTCCAAAACAGTAGATAATATAGCGGAGCAATCAAAAATTATAGATACGTTGGAGACGTATCATACGTCTCCAACGTATCTATAATTTCTTATTGTTCCATGCTGTTATATTATCAATCTTGGATGTTTTATATTCATTTTATAGCAACTTTATATCATTTTTTGGGACTAACCTATTGACATAGTGCCCAGTGCTAGTTTTTGTTTTTTGCTTGTTTTTTTACTTCGCAGAATAACCATATCAAGCGAAGTCCAAATGTACTTTTTGGAGATTTTTTTCTACCCAGAAGACACCTAGGAGGCCCAAGATGTGCACGAGAGGGGCCCTGTGGGCCCACTAGGCACCAGGGCGCCCAGGCACGCCCTGGTGGGTAGTGGGGCCACAAGCACCCCCTTCACCGTCTCTCAGCTCTATAAATACTCTAAAATTCTAAAAACCCTAGGGGGGGGGGTCGAGAAATCAGAGTTTCCACCACCGCAAGTTCCATAACCATGAGATCCAATCTAGAGGCCTTTTTCGGCACTCTACCGGAGGGGTCAACGATCATGGAGGGATTCTTCATCATCACCCTTGCCCCTTCTATGATGCGTGAGTATTTTACCATAGACCTACCACTACTAGGGAAATGCTTATACACAAGAGCTCACCAGTAGCGCTTTTACAAAGGAAGCGCTGCTGCTAAATAGCAGTAGCGCTTTGGTAGTAAGGGCGCTGTTACTATGCACATAGTAGTAGCACTGTAGGTACAAAAAGCGCTACTATTATAATTTTAGGACCGTTGAGGCAGGCTAGGTATACTAGTAGCGCTCATACATAAAAAGCGCTACTGCTATTGAACTTAGCAATAGCGCTTTCCTATAACCAGCGCTACTGCTAAATTCAGTCCCCTCCTAAGACCCAAGTTTAGTCCCACCTCGCTCTACGAACAGAATGTTTACCACCTTAATTATAGTGCTTATCAAACTATCACAACCACTTGGTCTTCATTGTACTCTATATGTAGGATCTGTGGCAATATGAATCTTCGCCTGTTCCTAAATAGGCGAAGATTCATACTGGCAATTTAGATTCTACACAAAAAGATCGATGATGACCAATGCTTTTTTTAATTTGATACTTTTTTACATGCTAATGATCATAGCCTTAGTAGTAGCGCTGGCTCCACAAAAACGCTACTGCTAATGCTCATAGAGTAGCGCTTGTTCCATTAAAGCGCTACTGCTATGTAACTTAGCAGCAGTGGTGGTTGCGGACCAGCGCTACTACTATGGGTGGCTTATCCACATGCCCTGGCCCGCGCCCGTCCTATCACTCTCCCTTCACACTCTTACTCACCCAACTCCGCCGTGCACCGTCGCCGCCGTCGCCCACCAGCCCCCCAAGGTAACTTCCTCCCTCTCCGCCCTCCTCTCCCCTCCCTCTCGCCGCCCTCCTCCTCTCGCCGCCCTCCTCTCCCCTCCCGTCGCCCCACACCTCCATCCGCCGCCCCTCCTCCATCCTCCTCCTCCCTCCTTCCTCCCCCTCCATCTGCCGCCATCTCGGCCTCCTCCCTCTCTCCTCCCTCCCTCCCTCCTGCCTCCCTCCCTTCCTCCCTCCTCCCTTCCTCCCTCCCCCATCTATGTTAATTATTTTGAGTAAAATAGAACATATAAGTTATATGAACACAATGTAGGTATTTTGAATAGAATAAAATAGAAAATATAGGTAGAAGTAGGTATTTTGAATAGGATGGAAGACTAGTGAATAGGCCTTTTGAATATATAAAAGTTTTAGTAATAAACAATTTTAGTAATATAAATTTTTAGGTATAGAAAATTTTCAATTGCCGTTTTCGCCTTTTTCTGTGAGGCAATGATGGGCATCCCTCCTTCAGTTGCCTTGCTCCGTCACTTCTTCTCTTTGCGCCTTGTCGACCCCACCCAATGCTCGGGGTGCATGAGCTTCATTGTTGGATCAGAAACAGTGGCTTCAGGGATTGACTTCAGCCTTCCTCCGCCCGCATCTGGGTTCCGCGAGCGGTGGCTGTACGTGGATGTCGGGGTGCCCAGCCCCCTGCTTTCTGAGCCAACATTGCCCGTCATCCCCAATTCAGGCTGGGGCAAGGAGACTCTCACGAGCCCCCGGCTCGTCTCCGTCTGGCATCGCTTCGCATACTTGAGGGCGCTCGGTGTGGCGGCGCCCAAGGTGGTGAATGAGTTCCTCCTATGTTGCATTGCCCCTCTCCAGCGTCACTCCCGCCGGATGTGGGCCTTCAGCGGGCGTGAGGACCGCATGACGCTCCAGGAAGAGGACCTAACGCCTGAAGCGCTGAGGAAGGTACTCACAGTCCTGACTGGGGATCCTTCCCCCAGCAGCATCCGGCAAGGGGGTGCTTTGTTGTACCTTTGTTCGAGCAGGGGTGACTTTGTGAAGCAGATGCCCAGCTTCGACGAATGGGGGCTGCGCCCCGCAGGCCTCATGGGGCCTCGCGAGAACCCAGTGGTGGTGACTGCCCTTCCAGTCGCCCACGGTGGTCCTTGCTCGAGTGGTGGAGCAGGGAGGCATGGGCCACCGGTGGCTGAGGGGCCTCCGCCGGGATGACGACGCCAGGCGGCACCCTTGAGGTGGCAGCTACTGAGGCCCGCACTGTTGCGACTGAAGGCATTGAGCCGCGGCCCGCGGCTCCCGCGGCCGAGGCTCTTGAGGCCTCAGCTACCGTTCTTGGTGAGGCAACCGGCGGCGTGCGCCAGGACGACGCCCCTGACGCGGGTCACCTTGGTGCTTCTTCCTCGTCACAGGCTGACCCCTGCGCTGAACTCCTTGGCCGCTTCTGCGTGGACTTCAAGGCTCTTCGGAAGAGAAGGGAGGCCTTGGGTGACGATTACCCTTGCCGCCTTCTTAAGCGTAGGAAGTATTTCGCCATTGATGAGTAAGCCTTCCCCTTTCCTAGTTCCTTATTTTTCCCGTTGCTTCGGCTGATCCTTGCTCTGCAGGGCCCTTCCTGCTGAGCTCGCGGAGATGGCTGAGGAGCCATCCCCCAGGCTTCGCCCTCTCCACCATCTTCGAACGCTCCGAGCTCAAGCAGAGCCCTTGTGGTGAGGCCGGTCGGAGAGGTGAGCCATCCTGTGGCACATCGTGGCTCTGCACACCTCGCGACCCTCCTTCGCGAGCCTTCTCGGGGCATAGCCAGCCTGCCTTGGGCTCCTCATCTGGTCGTGGATGGCGATTGGCTGAGGTCGGCCCTTCGTTCTTCGTCCGGGGACGAGCCAGCTCTAGGTCGGGCTTCTGGCGGGGCGTGCCCGGCAATCCCGAGGACGCCAGCCCCCAGCCCCCTGCCCAGAGGGGGAGTGCTAATTCGTGGCCCCCCGCGCCTACTTGGGGCGGATGATGACGCAGAAGACGCGCTCGGGCGCGCCCGGGAGCGCCGTGCCCTTCGCCAAGGGTTTCTCCAGAGGGCGGCTGAAGCGGTGAACCAGCTTGGCGTAGAGCTTGCTGACGAAGATGCACGCCTTGAAGCTAAGGGCCTGCGCCTAGCTGAAGAGGGGCGCAAGCTGAAGGTGGCCGTTGCCCTCGCGCGCCACCAGCGTGACCTTGAAAATGAGAAAGCCGAGGCATCGCTGGTGGCCTCACGGGAGGCCCGTTCTCGGGCCGTCGAGGAGGCCCGGGAGGCTAACCGCCGGCGTGAGGCGACGGAGGAGCGGGCGCGGGAGCTCCAGGCCTGGAGCAATTCCCTGGAGCAGCAGGTGGAGCTGCGTGAGACGACCCTTGCATCGATGAAGGGGGCTTCGGTCGACCAGGCGGAGCTCCGGAGACGTGAGGAGGCACTGACGCTGGAAGCTGCCGAGCGCGCCCGCGATCTTGAGCATCTAGAGATGAGGGAGCACTTGGTGACGCAGGCGGAGGATGATGTCGCGACGCGGGAGGCCCGAGTCCTGGAAGAGGTTGAACGCCGGGTGGCGACGGCCCGCTTGAACCTTGAGCGCGAGTTCGAGGAGAGGCTGGGGTTGATGCGGGCCGAAGCTGAAGGCAGGACTGCCACCCTGAGGGCCAAGCTGGACGAAGTGACGCGGCGGGCCGACGCTTCCCGGGCTGCCCTTGGCGTGGCGCAGGAGGAGCTGACTTCCTCCTGCGTCGAGGCGCTTCTTCTGCGTCAACGGGTGGACGCGGATGAGGCCGTTGCACGGCAGAACGAGGACAAGAGGCGCCAGCGGCAGATCCTGGAGCACGAGCATGGCCCTATGCTCCGCACGCTCCGGGAAAGAGCTAACACGGCCTTGGGCAACATCTGCGAGGCGGCCGTTGGGGAGCCTCATGCAGTTAACTATGCTGGCAACCTTCAGTTCTTCACTGATGTGGTGACGCAGCTGGAGGTGCGGTCGGGTAGAGCCAACAGGTTGGTGGAGGAGAGGAGCTGCGCCCTGCTTGGGCGTGCCTTTTCTCGCGTCTTCAGCCATTTTCGGGACATGGACCCCAACTTCGATTTTGATGTCGCCATCACCCCAGTACCCCAGGCCGTCCGGGACGACCTGGCGCATTGGGTGGAAGACAACGTGGATGCCCTCGTTAGGGCCTTCGCTACTGACGACGACGCCGTGGTCGTGGCCGCTGATGAAGGCGGCGTGGTGAACGGCCCTGACGCCGCTGATGGCGATGCGGAGGGCGATGGCGAGGCCAGCGATGCCAGCGGCGATTTAGGAGGTGATCTCGAGGACGCATTGGGGGATTTATCCGATTGACTGCGTGCTGCCTCTGCCTTTTATCATGTGCAAGTAGAGTTCAGGCCAGGCCCTGAAGGTTGTAAGAGCATTTTGGGAGGGGGAGCCCCTCGTGTAAAAACTTGCAGTTAGCGTATTAATAGACGTGATATCACCCGTACGCCTGCGCCAAGTGGCTGGCCTTGCGATGAGCTGGCTGACTTGTTTACCTTCGACCCGCATGGGCCCCGAGATAGCTTGCGGAGGGCTGCGGTGTTCCGTGTGCTCCCTGAACGAGCCCATTTAACTTGTGACGAGAACCTCCTGAGAGGGCGCGGTGATGGTGGCCCGGTCTGTGCGCATGCCAGGCCTGGCCCGGCTCGCGAGGGGCTCACGAGGGGAGGTAGCTGAGGCAGAGTGGTAACCAGAACGCAAGAGATTGCTCGAACGAGACTAAACACCCCTTCCCCGAACACACGCAAATCGCAAGCTCGAATCCAACTTAAGTCCAAAAGGGGGGAAAAGCGACAGCCAAGGGAAAAAAGCAAGAAAAGCAAAAAAAGCCGCGTCCGGCACCTAGTCTAGTCTTGGAGGTCTTCTCACCAGCGTGGAGCTAAGTGCTGCCACTGGGCGTGGGAGGGAGCCCCAGGGCCTGAGGCCGGCGCCCCTGAGACTCCGGGGTGTGTACAGCCTCACTCATTATTACGTGAGAGTGTCACGGGGCGGTGAGCTTCACAGGCACTGGGCCTTCTTCATAGGTACCGGCCTTGCTTCATATCGCCAGACGAGGGACCCGTCTTGCGCCACACTCTAGTGCCACAGACGATGACCGGAAACCGAGGACGCCGCCGATGGGGTAGAGCGGTCGCCAGCGGTTCCCCCGACGACCACGGGTCCTCTGCCAGGGGTAGGCCCTGAGGCACCTCCCCGGCAGAGGTCCTACCTCCTGAGGACGCCTTGCTCCGAACGCCGCGATGGTGATGCCAGATCTCGGCCCCTCTCCCGCAGCCCCCGGCGCCCTCCTCCTGAGGGGTAGGAAACTGCGGGAGTGGGGCAGCCGTCCGCTGTGGCGACCTGTACCTCCTGCGATCCATGGTTAGCGTATGCCTGCTCCTGAGGAATTAGCAGTACCCGAAAATCGTTGGTTGCAGCGCGGCCGACGGGGCCTTCCCGGGGTTCCTGGAAGAGCTCAGCTCCTGGTGCCTCGTCCCCCCAGCTTGGGCTGAGGAGCGAGCAATGTTCGCCCTCCTGTGCATGCCCTTGATCCATCATGTGAGGCGCGTACTCTTCCGGGGCCGCCATCCCAAATGCTGCACCGTAGTGCCCCATGTGCCACGCAGTCCTGCTTGAGATGCCCACCTGGGGGTGGTAGCGCGGTGGCCCGCTGGGGCCGTGGGTCGTGGCGAGTCCTTCTTTGCTGGCCGGGGGCGGAGGCAGCGCCGCTGCTGGCCCAGTGCTGACGGCCTGGCTGCTGTTGGGGTGGCATTGGAGTCCGCTAAGGGCTGCGCGGGCGTGCGCGGAGCCTCTGCGTGGGCCTCCCTGGACCTGAGGTGGGAGTTGGGTGCGAAGGGTGAGCCCCGTCTGGCGAAGCCAGGAGCTCGCCACCCGTTCCAGCAAAGACGTCGCGACCGCCCTCCAAGAGCTTGCATTGTAGTAGCTCTCGGGCCACCGTGAGCGCGGCCATTGAGTTCGCTTTGCTCCCGTCTCGTGTACTGGCGTCGTGGCCGCGACGTGGGTTGAGGCCTCGCTGCCGACCCGCCGCTGCGGCGTGAGCTGTCGTTGCTGACCGCGTCGCGCTGCTGACCCGCGCAGCTCTGCGGACCGCAAGCTGCCTGGGCATGGGGTCGCCCGGGGCGAGCGGTTCCGCGTGGGCGGGCCAGGCCGCCCAAGGATCAGGGTTGCCCGCCTGGTCGCCAAACATGATGATGACGATGCGACGGGGCACGAAGCGGCAGAAGGCGGATTCCGGCGCACCCCTACCCGGGTCTGCTAAATGTCGGATTTCGGGTTCCGCAGACCCTCTAGGTTCGAACTCTGGGGTGCACGCGGAGATCTCACCCCCTACTGTCACATCCCTAATTCTGGTATGACCTAGACTAGATAGTCATATGTGTATCATGTTTAAATTCCAATTAATTTTGAAATGGGGATTTGTGAAACCCTCAGAATCATTTCTGGAAATGACCCAGATAAAAATTGCCCCAAAAAGGTCCAAGAAAATGTTCATGTTGCTCTCTGAAAATATTGGACAGAGATAAAAATCAAACCAATATTTCCAGGAGCTCATAAGTACTTATTTTGAGCATTTGGAGTTAATGCAGTAATTATTTGCTTTGGATTATATTGTTATATACATAAAATATTGTCCAAAAATTATGCCAGTTATTGAGGAGCTTTGGAATAATACCACTAGCCCCTATGAAAATTGGCCTAAGAAAATAAAATGGTTTAGTATTTTATTAAACCAAACAAATGTCAGAAAAATAGAAAAGAAAACAGAAATGGGAAAAAACCTACCTGTGCTTACCTGCGGCCCAGCTCCTGTGCTGGCCCAGCACTGTGCGGCCTGGCCGGCCCAGCTGGCCAGCCCAGCCCACCTGTCCGCCCTCCCCTCTCGTCTTCCTCCCGCCAGGAGGATGGGCGCGTGCCCGACGCGCGCACCGCCGCGCCGCGCCACCTCCTCCCTCCCTGCCTGCCTGTCCCTCCGCCGATGCGTCTGGACGACGCCACACGCCCGCGGACCCGCTCACTCTCCTCAGTCCTCTCCTCTCCTCTCCCTAGCTCTCTCTCTCACGGCCGAGCGCCACCGTCGCCACCGGCCACCGTTGCTGTAGCCACCCCCTCCCCCTCGCCTCTCCGACACGCGCAGGAGCTCCGCCTCCTCGTTGTGAAGCTCTCCGACGAGCCACGCATCCTCGGAGGCCCTGCATCATCGCCACCATCGTCGTCTTCGCCCCCGGCCACCGGAGATCGCCACGGTCGATTCGTCGTCGACAACGCGTCCTCGACCTTGATTTCGCGCTGCCAACCTCGCTGTGAGCTGCTGCTTCATCTCCCCCTTCTACCCTGCTCGCGCACAGCCGTCTAGCCATCGAACCACCGAGGCCGAACTCCGACCGCCGCCGTGAGCTTGATTCCGGCGAGCTCGGCTAACCTCAACCCCTCCCGCTTGCGTAGATGGATGCGGCCGAGCACCTGCAACGCGTAGATGCCCTCCGCCATGCGAATGGTCGCCGGAATAGAAACTCCGATGAGCCACCGCCATCCTGTAAGGTCGCCGGCGATTTGATCCGGCGACGCTGACGTGGCGTGATTAGATTAGGCATAATCCACCCACTAATTACCCACCACAGTCACTGACAGTGGACACCACCACGTTAATTAACCACAGGTTTTATCTTTGGTTAGGATTAGATCTAATCTGGTGGGCCTAGGTTGTCAGTGTTGACTTGCCCAGTCAGCGTAGACCTGGTCCCACTGGCCAGCCTCTGTTTAGGCCTTGTCACACTGATATGCAGGACCAACAGGTCAGGTTTGACCAGGAACGGTCTGTTGACCAGTGACGTCAGCATGACGTGTTGCTGACGCAGTAACTCCTTTTTCTGGATTTATTCTAATTCAGGAAATTTCAGAAAATAACCCAAACTTCAAAAAATCATAGAATTTCAACCGTAGCTCAGATTGAAATAATTTATATATATATAATTATCAGAAAAATGCAATCTATCCATCTGTACTAGTTTCATGCATGTTAGAACACTTTAACCTTGCTGTTTAGGTGAAACAAGTTAATGCACTAATATGACCTCTTAAAATGGGTTTGCATTTGAATCTTTGGTTCAAATGGACTCATGTCTTTCTGTTCTAGCTTGCATTAGCCCAAAACCCATTCATATTGCCATGTCACAATCATGCATCATAATTGTTGCATCGCATTGATTGTGTTCTTCCTTGTTTGCCGATGTTTGTCCCCTCTGAGTAGACGACGTACCGACGATGAGTTCGACGACACCGATGAAGAACTATATTATCTTCAGAAGTGCCAGGCAAGCAAAACCCCCTTGTTCATTCTGATACAATCCCACTCTCTCGCTCCTGCTCTCTTTTACTGCATTAGGACAACAACGATTCAACTATTACATGCTGCGGTAGTTGAACCCCTTTCCTCTGCATGACCTGTCATTGCCACAGTAAATAGATGAAACCCACTAGCATGAGGAGGAGTTGTTTGAGCCCTGTTGTGCCTATTCATTCATGCTTGTTGGTCATGCCTGCTACTGCTTAGAGTTGAGTCAGGTCTGATTCATCAGGGATGAATCGGAGGTGTGTGAACATGTCCTACTGTTGAGAGCTAAGTGTGTGAACATGATTTGGTAAAGGTAGCGGTGAGAGGCCATGTAGGAGTACATGGTGGGTTGTCTCATTGCAGCCGTCCTCAGGAACTGAGTTCTGTGTTTGTGATCCATGAACAGTTACTACCACACATTGGGTTCCGGTAACTCGGCCCCTCTCGACTTATTAATCAACATGATATCTGTCCAGGAGTCGCAACTAGTTTCTGGTGTTTGTAGGTAGTGTTAGTAGTCTACCAAGTGGCACCCGGTACAGGTGGGCTTGGGACAGACTAGGCACCATGGCACGGTGTACCAAGCGTAGAACCACCCGTCGAGGTGGGCTTGGGAACCCTGCTCACATCGTTTGGGGCCGTGGCGACACCCGGCGGATCTCCTTGCGGATGGAACCCGAATAGGCGATAAACCCGGGCGAGAGACTTGTGTGGTTAGTCGGTCGTGGCCGACTCTCCTCGCCGAGCTTCCGCTTGAAGGTTGCCGAGATACACGTCGTGTACATGGCGGTAAGTGGCGAGAGCGTGTGTGAAGAAGTACACCCCTGCAGGGTTAATATGATCTATTCGAATAGCCGTGTCCGTGGTAAAGGACTTCTGGGTTGCCTGTACAGTTCATAGACAAGTGAAAGTGGATACTCTAATATGTGCAAGATAAGCGTGAGTGCTATGGATGGCGTTCTCGTAGGGAGACGGGAACAGATCCATAGTGGTGTATTGATATGGTGAATATGTGGACTCATGTGCGCCACCTCAAAAGAGTTACTTGCAGTCGTAGTTCAGGATAGCCACCGAGTCAAAGCTGGCTTGCTGCAGTCAAACTCCACCACCCCCTTTGTTGATACCGATGCATATGTAGTTAGTTCTGATGTAAGTCTTGCTGAGTACATTTGTACTCACGTTTTCCTATTTTATGTTTTTGCAGAGAGACTTCAGTCTCACTAGTAGTTCCGCGTGGACTTCGATGTTTAGCTTGATACCTCAGCTACGATCCTGTGCCCTCGACAGGATCTGGTAGATAGTCAGGCTTCTCAGCCTTTTTCATTTGTAGATGTATGTACTCAGACATGTTAAGCTTCCGCTTGTTGTATGCTCTGAATGTTGGGTCATGAGACCCATGTTTGTAATATCTCGCTCCTCGGAGCCTAATGAATAAATACTTGAGTCATAGAGTTATGTTGTGATGCCATGTTGTATTTACACATATCGAGCATATTGTGTGTATGTTTGTAATGCTTGGTATGTGTGGGATCCGACAATCTAGTTGTTTATCCTTGGCAGCCTCTCTTATGGGGAAATGTAGTCTAGTGCTTCCTTGAGCCATAGTAGTCCGCTACTGCCCAGTTCACGGAGTCCTGCTAGCCCAGCACTCTACGCTCGGGGCGCTTGATGGCCGGCATGTGTTTCACTTCGTTCTCGTATACATCTTCCTTGGAAATGTCACGCGGTGACATCCGAGTCTGCCTAGCTGCTACAGCCGGGTTCCCGAGTCCTGTTAGCCAGTGCTACAGCCCGGATTCACGCTGGCGACCTACATGCTCGAAGTTGATTCATGTATGCCTGTCCCCATGGGTTAGTGCCGCTTTGTGTTCACGACTAGCAATGTCGGCCCGGGTTCTCTGTCATATGGATGCTAGCGACACTATCATATACGTGAGCCAAAAGGCGCAAACGGTCCTGGGCCATGGTAAGGAGACACCCGTGGGAATACCGTGCGTGAGGCCGCAAAGTGATATGAGGTGTTACCAGCTAGATCGATGTGACTTGGAATCGGGGTCCTGAGAGCTTTGGTATCAGAGCCTGACTGCCTGTAGGATTACCAAGCCAAACCGGTCGAATTTGAGTCTAGAAATGCTTTAGTTATATAAGGGAATTGATTGTGGATGGGAACATAAGGCTCTTTTTACTCCTTATACCTCATGGCCTTCTGATCTGAGTCATCCTCTTCTCTTCTACGGGGATTAAGAACTAGGCCTTCTCATCTATCTATCAGGATGACGTGTTACTAATCCGTAGACTTGTAGGATTAATGGATTCAAGTCTTAGTTCAGTTTGTATTACTTATGTATGTTCATAGCTGACCTCAGAACCTTGATATTGTGATGTTAAGTGGTTATGCCACCCTTTTGCAGGCTGTCTCAAATGTTTTTGAGCATTTACAGCCGTTATGCTGTCCGAGTCATCCCGGGTTTCTAAATAGGCTGATGCATTTGCAAATCCCTTCCTCCTGTTCCTGATGTCCTTTTGGGCCAGATTAAGCACACTAACCGGTGCGTTGAGATAATTTATTGCCTTGACATTAATGTTGGAGCTATTATTATGACCCTAGGTGTCTTGAGTATCACCTAGTAATCCAGCCATGCTTTGTGTTCCAGTGTGATGATTCTGGCCACCATTCTCGAAAGCATCCCGTGATGCCATTTAGTAGTAGGTATTCTACTCCTAGGTTCTTGACCCAAGATTCACTCTACTTACCTCGTGTTGATAGTGTTGCTCGTACCTTTAGGATATTAGTAACCTTTGCGATAGTCCTCGAGGTCCGTGGTATATCCTTCTTTCAAATACCATGAACCACTTATGGCAGAAGTCTGTTGGATCAAAAGATCAGAACAGGAGTGGCCTCGATGAGTTCTTCATTCTAATTGTGACTCTGCCAGTTCTACCTCTCTGCATGGGTTATCCGGAAGAAATGTTGAACTTGGTTCAACATACTAATCTATGCATCCACAACTCAGAAAGTTATATGTTCCTCGAGTTGCTCCTCCTTAGTTATTTTCTGACCTTCGTCTATCAATTGATAGTCAAGAGTATGCGTGCCTTTGTTCATCGATGCCTATTACTCTTGTGGTCCGTCAAGCCATTCTAGTTCAGAATGACTAGGAGAAACAAACTTCAGTACCTCATCCATTTCTAGGATTGGTTCAAAGCAATTGTATTCCGCGGATCAAAATGCCAAACCCGCTTTTCCTCTGTTGTACCTTGGAGTGTTACCATCTTTATGTCAAGAGTGTCATGAGAATTGCACCACCTCTTATGAATTCTTGACGCAGTAATACTTCTTGCCATCATTGTTCATTCCTCGGTTCCCGTGTTATTGTAACCGGAATGCCGACAAGTGAACTGTGATGTGCGAAATCAATACTCCTAGCAACTCCGTTGCTTGGTAGTTAATGGACAATACTCTCATTCTTAGCGTGCTGGTTATTGAATTATCATTCTAAGACTGATCGTGCTACCTAGTCCATATTTCTGGTGCACACTTCGATCAATGAGTTAGGATTGTGCCAATCCCTCGCTTATTTGATCATATCATCTTGCCCTGAAAAGAAAGATTGTTCTCGAGCTTAGTAACATATCGGTGGTTCGTGATTTTCTGAATATCTTCTCGGAAGTATTACCAGGTTGTCACTTGACCGCGATGTTGAGTTCGTGATCATGTTGGTTTTCCTCAAAACCACCCATTCTCCAAGATTCTGTGTTGGGTATCCCTGAGCTAGTTGGTTGAGCTAAACAACAACTTGGAGAGTTGGAAGATGGAAGCTTGTCTGACTTAGTTCATATCTAAGGGATATCTTCTGTGTGTGTGTGTGTGTGTGTGTGTGTGTTGAAGAAAGATGATATCTTCATCGACTGATCCCCGTGATCAGTTGTTGAATCTATTGTCTTGTCCAAACCTTGATTTGAGTGTGGGCTATCGTCAAATCAAGTTAGAACCAATGATATTTGTAATGTTGTCTTACTCGTGGTTGATCCCTCGAGCATACACCATTACATCTTTTGGTCTGACCAATACTATCACCGTGTTCACATGATGGCGGAAGTCCAGTGATATGGAAATTCCGATGAGTTGTTGTTGATCCCATCAGCAGCATTGTATCCCCCATGATTCATGTTGAACATCAACCTAGTGTTGGAAACTTTGTAAGCAATGCCTTCGTGTTCCGTTCATGAAGCTTATGCTTGGATGGAAGAAGTGACTTCCTCGGATTCATGTGCATTTGGTGCAAGTTGCCGCCATGAAGTTGAGAAAGGTTTGTTTTGCTTCCTTCAGAATCATCCCAAGTCAGTCATGCATTCGTGCGAGGTATTCTATGGTTTGGCAGATTAATTACCTCCACTCCATATGTATTCCCTAGCACCCCAAGCCACTGGTTGATTTGTTCAAGGAGAAGAAGTTTCTTCTTAAGAGCTAGACTTACGCAAGGACTTCGATATCCTCGATGATGGTTCCCCACCTGAACTCGGTAGTGTTTTATTATAAGACTACTACGTGGTCATGCTTGTTTTGGACAGCGTGTTCACGGGTTTGTAGCAGATTCAGCTCATGTTTTGGAGCTTGCTATCGTAGTTCATTCCCCGAGAATCTCGCAACGTCATCTCGTCGATTTGTGTTGCAAACTTTCATTTCTCTTTCTAGACTTGATGAGTCTGGAATGTCCTGACACCAACCAGATCGGAATCTCAGGCAGATATGATGGTTGGAACTTTTCCAAGATCTATGACGTAGGTTCTGGCAAGGTTGATGTTTGGCCGACACACCTAGTTGGAAGACCTATTATTGTAGTATCTTGATTGAGCAAATTGACTAATCTTCTCCATGAGGAATTCGAGTGACTTATTATAGAAGTTGTTCCTTATGGATCCTTTGTATTCCTAAGTCCGACCTTTACTTGATGGCCATGTCGATGCTTTTAAGCATGATCATGGTACCTAGTACATCAAGGAGAACATTAGAAGCGGAGTGCTAAATGTCCCTCGGTCGATCATCCAGATTTGCTTCTTTGGCATTGCTAAGGAAAAATCTGAGAAAGTCATGTCCTCCTTTGCACCTGCATCCTCCATCACTATTCATCAAGGTAGTAAGATGTGTTGCCAGGATCCTTGGCACAGATGTTGGTAAGACCTTGGTGAGTACGGAAATGCTCAAAATCTTAAGAGCACACTCAGTCACTAAGTTATATCCTTGGTATCAATTGGGGATGTGCCTCCCATTCGCCGAGTTGTTCTATAACCGTAGTTCCTTTCCAAATTGAGTATGCCATTCTTTCCAATTCTTCAAACGATCATCGTGAATAGCTCGATCTTGGAGAAGATCGATTCTTCTCGAGTTTTTCCTTTCTTCTCATGGTCATGTTGGATGAAGTTCTCAAAGCAAGACGCCGAGATCAAGATGATGCAATGAATCAACATCTTCGAGAAGGACAGTTGGATCGAGGAGATCGTGTTAGCTTTGTGTCCCCTCTGTCTTCTTACCTCACGACTTGAATCTCGGGACGAGATTCTTGTTTAGTGGGGGCCAGTTGTCACACCCCTAATTCTGGTATGACCTAGACTAGATAGTCATATGTGCATCATGTTTAAATTACAATTAATTTTGAAATGGGGATTTGTGAAACCCTCAGAATCATTTCTAGAAATGACCGAGATAAAAATTGCCCCAAAAAGGTCCAAGAAAATGTTCATGTTGCTCTCTGAAAATATTGGACAGAGATAAAAATCAAACCAATATTTCCAGGAGCTCATAAGTATTTATTTTGGGCATTTGGAGTTAATGCAGTAATTATTTGCTTTGGATATATATTGTTATATATATATATATATATATATATATATATATAATATTGTCCAAAAATTATGCCAGTTATTGAGGAGCTTTGGAATAATACCACTAGCCCCTACGAAAATTGGCATAAGAAAATAAAATGGTTTAGTATTTTTATTAAACCAAACAAATGTCAGAAAAATAGAAAAGAAAACAGAAATGGGAAAAAACCTACCTGTGCTTACCTGCGGCCCAGCTCTGTCTTGGGCTGAAGATTTATCTTGTCTGGCTGGCCCAGCTGGCCAGCCCAGCCCCCTGTCCCCCCTCATTGTCGTCTTCCTCCCTTGGAAGGGCAGGCGCGTGCCCGTCTTGCGCCGCTGCCGCCGCGCCACCTCCTCCTCCTCCCCTGCACTGTCCCTCCGCCGATGCGTCTGGACGACGCCACGCGCCCCCGGACCCGCTCACTCTCCCCAGTCCTCTCCTCTCCTCTCCCTAGCTCTCTCTCTCTCTCTCTCTCTCTCTCTCTCTCTCTCTCTCTCACGGCTGAGTGCCACCGTCGCCACCGGCCACCGTTGCCGTAGCCACCCCTCCCCCTCGCCTCTCCGACACGCGCAGGAGCTCCGCCTCCTCGTTCTGAAGCTCTCCGACGAGCCACGCATCCTCGGAGGCCCTGCATCATCGCCACCATCGTCGTCTTTGCCCCCGGCCACCGGAGATCGCCGCGGTCGATTCATCATGGACAACGCGTCCACGACCTCGATTTCGCGCCGCCAACCTCGTTGTGAGCTGCTGCTTCATCTCCCCCTTCTATGCTGCTCGCGCACAGCCCTCTAGCCATCGAACCACCGAGGCCGAACTCCGGCCGCCGCCGTGAGCTTGATTCCGGCGAGCTCGGCTAACCTCAACCCCTCCCGCTTGCGTAGATGGATGCGGCCGAGCACCTGCAACGCGTAGATGCCCTCCGCCATGCGAATGGTCGCAGGAATAGAAACTCCGATGAGCCACCGCCGTCTTGTAAGGTCGCCGGCGATTTGATCCGGTGACGCTGACGTGGCGTGATTAGATTAGGCATAATCCACCCACTAATTACCCACCACAATCACTGACAGTGGACCCCACCATGTTAATTAACCACAGGTTTTATCTTTGGTTAGGATTAGATCTAATCTGGTGGGCCCAGGTTGTCAGTGTTGACTTGGCCAGTCAGCGTTGACCTGGTCCCACTGGTCAGCCTCTGTTTAGGCCTTGTCACCTTGATATCACAGGACCTCTGGTCAGGTTTGACCAGAGCAGTCTGTTGACCCGATGGCGTCGGCATGGCGTTGTTCTTGTATGATAACTCCATTTTCTGGATTTATTCTAATTCAGGAAATTTTAGAAAATATCCCAAACTTCAAAAAATCATAGAATTTCAACCGTAGCTCAGATTGAAATAATTTGTATATAAAAAATTATCAGAAAAATGCAATCTATGCATTTGTACTGGTTTCATGCATGTTAGAACACTTTAACCTTGCTGTTTAGGTGAAACAAGTTAATGCACTAATATGACCTCTTAAAATGGGTTTGCATTTGAATCTTTGGTTCAAATGGACTCATGTCTTTCTGTTCTAGCTTGCATTAGCCCAAAACCCATTCATATTGCCATGTCACAATCATGCATCATAATTGTTGCATTGCATTGATTGTGTTCTTCCTTGTTTGCCGATGTTTGTCCCCTCTGAGTAGACGACGTACCGACGATGAGTTGGATGACACCGATGAAGAACTATATTATCTTCAGAAGTGCCAGGCAAGCAAAACCCCCTTGTTCATTCTGATACAATCCCACTCTCTCGCTCCTGCTCTCTTTTACTGCATTAGGACAACAAGGATTCAACTGTTACATGCTGCGGTAGTTGAACCTCTTTCCTCTGCATGACCTGTCATTGCCACAGTAAATAGATGAAACCCACTAGCATGAGTAGGAGTAGTTTGAGCCCTGTTGTGCCAACTCATTCATGCTTGTTTGTCATGCCTGCTACTTCTTAGAGTTGAGTCAGGTCTGATTCATCAGGGATGAATCGGAGGTGTGTGAACATGTCCTACTGTTGAGAGCTAAGTGTGTGAACACGATTTGGTAAAGGTAGCGGTGAGAGGCCATGTAGGAGTACATGGTGGGTTGTCTCATTGCAGCTGTCCTCAGGAACTGAATTTTTTGTTTGTGATCCATGAACAGTTACTACCACACATTAGATTCCGGTAACTAGGCCCCTCTCGACTTATTAATCAACATGATCTCTGTCCAGGAGTTGCAACTAGTTTTTGGCGTTTGTAGGTAGTGTTAGTAGTCTACCAAGTGGCACCCGGTACAGGTGGGCTTGGGACAGACTAGGCACCATGGCACGGTGTACCAAGCGTAGAACCACCCATCGAGGTGGGCTTGGGAACCCTCCTCACATCGTTTGGGACCGTGAGCGACACCCCAGCCGGATCTCCTTGCGGATGGAACCCGAATAGGCGATAAACCTGGACGAGAGACTTGTGTGGTTAGTCAGGTCGTGGCCGACTCCCTCGCAGGATTCCGCTTGAAGGTTGCCGAGATACACGTCGTGTACATGGCGGTAAGTCGCAAGAGCGTGTGTGAAGAAGTACACCCCTGCAGGGTTAATATGATCTATTCGAATAGCCGTGTCCGTGGTAAAGGACTTCTGGGTTGCCTGTACAGTTCATAGACAAGTGAAAGTGGATACTCTAATATGCGCAAGATAAGCGTGAGTGCTATGGATGGTGTTCTCGTAGGGAGACGGGAATGGATCCATAGTGGTGTATTGATATGATGAATATGTGGACTCGTGTGCGCCACCTCAAAAGAGTTACTTGCAGTCGTAGTTCAGGATAGCCACCGAGTCAAAGCTGGCTTGCTGCAGTCAAACTCCACCACCCCCTTTGTTGATACCGATGCATATGTAGTTAGTTCTGATGTAAGTCTTGCTGAGTACATTTGTACTCACGTTTGCCTATTTTATGTTTTTTAAGAGAGACTTCAGTCTCACTAGTAGTTCCGCGTGGACTTCGATGTTTAGCTTGATACCTCAGCTACGATCTTGTGCCCTCGACAGGATCTGGTAGATAGTCAGGCTTCTCGGCCTTTTTCATTTGTAGATGTACGTACTCGGACATGTTAAGCTTCCGCTTGTGCTTTGTCTTGTATGCTCTGAATGTTGGGTCATGAGACCCATGTTTGTAATATCTCGCTCCTCGGAGCCTAATGAATAAATACTTGAGTCGTAGAGTTATGTTGTGATGCCATGTTGTATTTACACATATCGAGCATATTGTGTGTATGTTTGTAATGCTTGGTATGTGTGGGATCCGCAATCTAGTTGTTTATCCTTGGCAGCCTCTCTTATGGGGAAATGTAGTCTAGTGCTTCCTTGAGCCATAGTAGTCCGCTTCAGCCAGTTCACGGAGTCCTGCTAGCCCAGACACTACCGCTCGGGACGCTTGGTGGCGGCATGTGTTTCACTTCGTTCTGTATACATCCCTTCGGGAAATGTCACTTGGTGACATCCGAGTCTGCCTAGCCTGCTACAGCCCGAGTTCCCGGAGTCCTGTTAGCCCAGTGCTATAGCCCGGATTCACACGCTGCTGACCGACATGCTCGAAGTTGATTCATGTATGCCTGTCCCCATGGGTTAGTGTCGCTTTGGGTTCACGACTAGCCATGTCGGCACGGGTTCTCTAGCATATGGATGCTAGCGACACTATCATATATGTGAGCCAAAAGGCGCAAACGGTCCCAAGCCATGGTAAGGCGACACCCGTGGGAATACCGTGTGTGCTGCCGCAAAGTGATATGAGGTGTTAGCAGCTAGATCGATGTGACTTGGAATCGGGGTCCTGACACCTACCTACCTGCGCCTCGTCGACTCGCTAGGATCTAAACTACCAAAGGAACAACACAAGAGACACAAGGTTTATACTGGTTCGGGCCACCATTGTGGTGTAACACCCTACTCCAGTGTGTGGTGTGGTGGATTGCCTCTTGGGCTGATGATGAATAGTACAAGGAAGAACAGCCTCGCGAGGGTCTGTTCTTGGCCGGTGCGACGAACTGCTAGGGTGAGTTCGGTCGCTCTCTCTCTCTCTCTAGATTTCTTGATCTCTAGCTCTGTTCTCGATCCCGGATCCTCCTACCCTGTGGGTGGCTAGTCCTATTTATAGGCAAAGGCCCTGGGCCTCTTCCCAAATATTGAGCGGGAAGGGCACCAACAATTGGCCATTTGAAGGGAACATCTAGTACACTTATCGACTAAAGTTGGTCCTCGCTTTGTCAAAGGCTCGGTGGTGGCCTTGGCTTGGGCTCCACAATGACCTCCTTCCTGCCGTTGTGGCGGTCTTGGTCTTGTTGCATCAAGCGGATGCCTTTGCTTGATACTCTCGCCTGCGCTTGCCCCCTTTGCACCAAACAGGAAATGAGGACACTGCGCGGGCTGGCGCCCGCCTGGCGCCCTTGGTCGTCATGGCTTGCGTCATGGGCACCTCGTGAGGTACGCTGCCTTGATCTCTCCGCCTCCTCGCGAGCCAGCCTGACGAGGCCGTGCACGAGGAGGCTTCTGTCGTCCACCCAGCGAGGCTTGGCCCTCGCGAGGGTCTTGAGCTTGTCTTGATGAAGATGGGCGTCAGGCCACCCCTTGAAACCACGCCGCGGGCGCAGTGCGAGCAAGTCAGGTACCCCGTTCCCAGAATGCCGACACGCGGGATGCCACCAAGGAACCAAGCTTCCCGCAACCCGCCCAACAATGGCAAGGGTCGGGTGAACCATGTCACTGCAGAAGAAGCCCAGGAAGACCCGGACGTCGTGCTGGGTACGTTCCTCGTCAACTCAGCACCCGCAACTGTTTTGTTTGATTCTGGAGCCACGTATTCATTTGTCACCCAAATTTTTGCATTAAAAATTGGCATGACCCCTACACCCCTGAATAACCCTATGGTGGTACAAACCCCCGGAGCAGAGATGAGAGCCAAGATAGGATGCAAGGGAGTCGGGATTGTCATTAACGGGGTAGATTTTCTAGCAGACCTTATCATCTTAAGATCGCAAGGCTTGGATGTGATCTTAGGAATGGATTGGCTCATCAAGCACCAAGGCTTGTTAGATTGTGCCAACCGAATGTCTTGTGACCAATGACCAAGGAGTCGAAGTTAAATTTGCCTCCAACCCTCCTCTGCTCAAGCCACCCAAGTCAACTGTTTGGTGAAGTTGGGTTGGAGCAAGTGCCGATAGTATCACGAATACCCGATGTCTTTCCTGATGAGCTACCGGGAATGCCTCCTGACCGAGACATTGAGTTCATCATCGAGCTCATGCCCGGAGCAGGACCCATCTACAAGAAGCCATATAGAATGGGATCGGAAGAGTTAGTGGAGCTGAAGAAGCAACTGGAAGAGCAGTTAAGGAAAGGATTTATCCGCCCGAGTGCCTCCCCTTGGGGATCTCCTGTTCTGTTTGTGGCAAAGAAGGACGGTACCATCTGCTTGTGCATTGACTATCGCTCCCTCAATGAAGTTACAATCAAGAACAAGTAAACACTTACCAAGATTGAAGATCTATTTGATCAACTCAATTGTGCCAAGGTGTTCTCCAAGATCGACCTCAGATCTGGGTACTACCTACTAAAAATCAGACCCCAAGATGTTCCGAAGACGGCATTTGTAACCAGATATGGCCTGTATGAGTGCACGGTCATGTCCTTTGGATTGACCAATGCCCCAGCTTACTTCATTGACGACATTCTTGTCTTCTCGAAGACGGAAGAAGAGCACGAGCAACACTTGAGGATGGTCCTAGACAAGCTTCGAGAGCACCAACTGTACGCCAAGTTCAGCAAGTGTGAATTTTGGCTGCATGAGGTTGGATTCTTGGGTCATGTCTTGAATGCGAAGGGTTGTCGATGGATCCCACCAAGATCGAGGCCGTGGTGAATGGCAAACCCGAGCAATGTGAAGGAAGTCAGAAGTTTCCTCGAACTCGCGGGATATTACCGCAAGTTCGCTGAAGGATTCTCAAGCATTGCCCGACCTATGACCCAGCTCCTGAAGAAGGACAAGAAGTTTGAGTGGACACCATAGTGTGAAGAGAGCTTCCAGGAGCTGAAGAAGAGATTAACCACCACCCCAGTTCTGGCCACACCTGATATTCAGAAGGAATTTGTGATATATTGTGATGCATCAAGAACCGGACTCGGTGGTGTCTTGATGCTAGAAGGCAGAGTCGTAGCATATCTATCCAGACAACTACGTCACCATGAAGAGAACTACGACACTCATGACCTTGAGTTGGCAGATGTAGTTCACGCCTTAAAGACCTGGCGACATTACCTTCTAGGGAAGCGATGTGAGATATACACGGATCACAAAAGTCTGAAGTATATTTTCACTCAAAGAATTGAACATGAGGCAAAGAAGATGGCTAGAGTTGATCAAGGATTATGATCTCAGTGTTCAATACCACCCTGGGAAGGCTAATGTGGTAGCAGATGCCTTAAGTAGAAAGGCTTGTTCCTTGAACGCTATGATTAAGGAAAGACTACCCGCCTTATATGAAGAACTTGAAGGCTTCGGATTGGAACTGGTTGCACCAGGATTCTTAGACAACCTTGAAGTCAAGCCTACCCTGATGGATGATGTTAAGGAAGCTCAGAAGGGACACGAGAGTATTGAAGGCATCAAGAGGAAGATCAAGGCGGGCAAGGCCCCAAGTTTCTCAGAGGATGAGCAAGGAGTTGTGTGGTTCGGGAATCGCATTTGCGTGCCCAACAAGATTGAGCTCAAGAATCTGATCTTGCAAGAAGCTCATGACACCCCGTATTCCATCCATCCTGGAGGGACCAAGATGTACCAGGACCTGAAGGAAAGATTCTGGTGGCACGGGATGAAAAGGGAGATTGCCACCTATGTTGCGAAGTGTGATGTATGCCAAAGGGTCAAGGCTGAGCATCAGCGACCCGCTGGATTGCTCCAACCACTCAAGGTTTCCGAATGGAAATGGGATAAAGTCGGAATGGATTTTGTCACTGGGTTACCCAAGTCAAATAAGGGTCATGACTCCATTTGGGTTATAGTCGACCATTTGACCAAAGTGGCCCATTTCATTCCTGTCAAGACTACCTATGATGGCAACTAGCTGGCGACTCTATACATCAACAGAATTGTAAGTCTTCATGGTGTTCCTAAAGAGATTGTGTCAGATCGAGGAACCCAGTTTACCTCTAGATTCTGGAAGAAGTTCCAAGAGGCCATGGGAACCAAGTTGTCTTTCAGCACTGCTTTCCACCCACAGACCGGAGGCCAGACAGAACGAATGAATCAGATTCTTGAAGATATGCTCTGAGCCTGTGTCCTAGCATATGGAGCTAAGTGGGAAGATTGTCTTCCGTTCGCTGAGTTCTCCTATAACAATAGTTACCAATCAAGTCTCCAGATGGCACCATTCGAAGTGTTATATGGGCGCAAGTGTCGCACACCCCTCAATTGGTCAGAGACCGGAGAAGGGCTAGTCTTTGGACCAGATGTTCTCCGTGAAGCAGAAGAACAAGTGCAGCTAGTCAGAGAGCGTCTAAAGACTGCCAAGTCAAGACAGAAGAGCTATGCTGACACTCGTCGTCGGCAGGTGAACTTCCTAGTCGGAGACCATGTGTACCTACGGGTAACCCCCCTTAAGGGAACCAAGCGTTTCCACGTTAAGGGGAAGCTCGCACCAAGATTCATTGGCCCCTTTAAGATCACTGCACAGTGAGGAGAGGTGGCTTATCAGTTGGAACTACCACCTGAGCTATCCGGTGTGCACAACGTATTCCACGTGTCACAACTCTGGAAGTGTCTCCTAGTTCTAGACAAGCCTGATCTCTACAAAGATGTCGATCACCAAGCCATTGACCTTCAGCCTGATTTGACCTACCTGAGAGGCCCATCCGAATTTTGGATGAAGCAGAACGATGTACGCGAAGCCACACCATACAATACTTCAAGGTCCAGTGGAGCAACCACACTGAAGAAGAAGCCACCTGGGAACGTGAAGACTACCTTAGATCCGAGTTTCCCGATCTCTTTTAGAGCCTAGATTAGGAATCTCGGGGACGAGATTCTTGTAAGGGGGGTAGGTCTGTCACACCCTGCTTTTGTAACATGTCATCTGCATTAATAAAGCATGGAAATTTGGACCAACAAAAACTTTTGCATCATTTGGATTTTATTTGGAGTTGGTTTTTCTCTCTGTGATTTTCAGGTGCTCCTTTAAGTCAACACAACTCCAACTTATATACTTCATCTCCTTGCCCCAAACTTCTGCCCAATGATCATGCCATGTGTATAGTGCAGTATGTTTTTTACAAAAATAATTTGGCCAAATAGTATTTTCAAAAATTAGTTTTCCAAAAACCCCTGAATTGAGGTTTGCACTACAAGTACTTGATTTGGGGTATGAAAAATATTTCAAAGAGTATATTTGAAACCTATCAGGTATACGACTACCAAAAACAACAAATATATAATTTTAAAAGTTATTTTCTATTTTATTTAAAGGCTTTTCTTTAGTCCAGAAATGGTATTTAATAGGTTAAAATTATTTAAAAGCTTCAATAATATTTTAGGAAAAATAGGACATATATTTTCCATATATAAGAGTTTCAACACATGGTCATGTTCAAAATATTGGACAAAACGTCCCAAAACCATTCCTGCCCATTTCAAGGATTTGAAGTATTTCTACAGGAAATATTTTCATAAAAATCCAAGGAAAATCCAGCAAGTCAGAAATGCACATTGTGATCACCTTGCAAACCCTCTCTATCCAGAATCAAATTTGAACAACTTTGTACTACAAACTTTCTCTCCTTGACCCCAACTTTTGTGATCATGATCACATGACCAAATGAGGCCACCACACCAAGTGGTGCATCAAGGAGAAGTGATTTACTCAACTGGATTTGCACAAGTTCATTTCTGCTAATTTCTAGGGTTTACAAAAGTTGCATTGGCAAATTTGCCCAAATAAGCTCCAAATTGGTGGAAGGCCCTAATTATATGTGCCATTTCACCCTGTGGAGTCTCATGACAAATGGAAATCATCTACTTGCCCAAACCTTTATCAAACACCTTCTGCCACTTTGCCAAAAACCCTGTTTGGTCCTCTTCCACTAATCTCCATGAGTTTTACTTTCTACCACAACCCCTCCTAGTCCCCCTCTAGCACCTGGATGATTTTCTGCCCGAGGAAGCAATGATGAAGGGGGGAGAACCCCATTTTTCTTCTCTGGGCAGTAGATTCCTCCCTCTCTCTCAGCCTCCTTCTCCCCTCTCAGCTTTCCAGAGCATCCAAAGCTCTCCCCAGCTTTTGCCCATGCCCGCTTCAGCTGCCTGATGCAAGTGGACGCGCGCGGACGCGGGAAAGCTGCGGATGCCAGCCAAAGTCACGCTCTGGAGCGCCTGGCAGGGCACCCGACCGTTGACATCGCGTCTCCCGGCCACCTCCACTACAAAAAAAAGACACATCCGTGACATTTTGGGCTAAACGAAAAAAATTCTGTCATACATATGACACTTCTATGACGATAATTGTGAAAAAACCCGGTATCATCATAGATGTGGTGGGCTCCTACTTCTATGACAAAAAATCATGACAGAAAATGGGCTTTTCGTCCTGGGCGGGCCGGAGACGCAGCTGCATGACATTCTTTGGGCCGTCCATGACGGAAAAAACCGTGGTAGAAGCGAGGGGGAGGAAAATTATTGGGAGGTCGGGGGCGGAGCGATGCGCGTTTCTCTCGTATGTACGCGTGTGTGTGCGAGGCATTGGCTCTAACTGAACCCGAGCGAGGCGTTGGGCTCTAATCGAACCCGGCGATTGACTGCGAACTCGCGTTACTCAACCCGAGCGATCGATCGATGGCTATTATGCGAACCCGATGGAGAGATTTCTTCGCTCTGCTGCTAGTGAGCACGCTTGGGGGGTTGGATGAGCGATGGCGGTGGCGTGGCCTCTGGATGAGCAGGAACCCGTGGTGTGGAGGGCTGGATGAATAGTAGGCGGTGGAGGGTGCCCGTGGAGGGTGGTTGAACATTACCCGTGGTGTGGAGGGCTGGATGAGCAGTAGATGGTGGAGGGTGCCCGTGGAGAGGGGTGGTTGAGCAAGATGGCGGTGGAGAAGCGCGGTGGAGGCTGGATGAGCAGGAGCCCGTGGAGGTGGAGGAGGTCGACGGTAGCCCGTGGAGGTGGAGGAGGTCGACGGTAGCCCGTGGAGGCTGGAGGAGGTCGACGGTGGAGATGAACAGTATCCGTGGAGTCCTGTTTTGCGACGCACACCCCCCCCCGTTTGACCGTGGCGCTCCAACACAAGTTTGTTTGATCCGTTTTGCGCACGCCACACCCTCCCGATCCACAGGACCCCCGTTTCAACCGTAGGAGGTCCGTTTCCTCCGTTTTGCGGTACGCCACACCCCTCCCGATCAACAGGACCCCCGTTTCGACCGTAGGAGGTCCGTTTCCTCCGTTTTGCGGTACGCCAGGCCCCTCCCGATCAACAGGACCCCGTTTCGAACGTGGCTGGTCGAACACAAGGCCGTTTCCTCCGTTGTGCGGTACACCAGGCCTCGTTTCCATCGCCTGTTCTGTCCAAGCCCTCCCGATGAACACGACCACGCATTCCGTTCCGACCCAGCCGGTTGGCTCCCCATGAACACGATGACGACGCTGTTTCTCTGTTCCGACCCAGCCATGTACGTATGCGCGAGTAGGCGTTCGAGACCCTGCCCGTATGTACGTACGTGGCCGTATTTTCTTTCTTGCACCCTCGCCGTTGTACGTACGTGTACATGCTACGTGCGCGCCTCTACTACGACACATGCGCGCCTCTACATCTACGACACGTGCGCGCCTCTACATCGACCAGTATGTACGTACACGTTTGCGACCAGAATGACAATGCTACGTATGCTTCGACCAGGTGGGTCCCGACTGTCAGGCACTTCCTTGCGTGCGAAGATGTAGCTGGTGGGTCCCAACAGTCAGGGGGGCGAATCGTTTTAGTTTTTTTTGCCCGGACGCACTTCCTAGCGTGCGGAGATGTAGCTGGTGGGTCCCAGCAGTCAGGGGGAAATGTTTTTTTCGCGAAATACAGTGGCCCGTCGGTGGGTCCCAGCTGTCAGGTGGAGGAATCATTATTTTCCGCATAATGAGGAGGCACTTCCTTGTTGCGGTCGTGGACCCAGCTGTCAGCCTCTCCACGTACAGTCCATGTCCGATGTAAGTCGTTCCTTGACCACGTTGACCACGCTGCGCCGAGAGCACCGAGGCGGTGGGCGGCTGCGAGGCCTAGGAAGGGACGACGGGAGCGAGGAAGACGCGCGGTGGAAGCCAGCGTGGAGAGGAGTATGAGGTTCACTTTGGTTCGGCTGCGGTGTGAGGCTGCCGTTGCCGTAGAGGGCCTGGCCAGCGGTGAGAATAGTAGGCGGTGAGGCCTCGGCGGCTGCACAGCCGGCCACGGAGGCGAGGAGCATGCGGCACGACCGGCGCTGTTTTGGGCGGCTGGAGCAAGAAGACCAGAGGTTGAAGAAGCACTACGGCCGTTGGATGGACATCGTACGGTCACTGGAGCTAGAATCGTTCATATTGACTAAAGTTAACAAAGGCCCCCGTCCCAGTCAACTTAGTAGGCCCACAAGTCAGCCTCCCACCATGGTGGGTCCCAGCTAGCAAGGGGAGTATTCATTTTTTTTGTGCGTAACAAGGAGGCATTTCCGGTGGGTCCGAGCTGACAACACGGGGAACGTTTTTTTTGCGAAATACGCTGGCCCGTCCAGTGGGTCCCAGCAATCAGGGGGGGACTTTTTTTCATGAAATAAGGTGGCCCGTCCGGTGGGTCCCTGCTGTCAGGTGGAGGAATAATTATTTTGTGCGTAATAAGGAGGCACTTCCTTGTGGCGGCCTGGACATAGCTGTCAGCCTCTCCACGTACAGTACTCTTCCGATGAAAGTCGGTCGTTGACCACGTTGACTACGCCACTACCGAGAGCACCAGGCGTGTGGTGCGGACGATGGCGAGGCCTAGGAAGGGGACGACGGAGCCGGGAAGACGCAGCAGTGGTAGGCAGCGGAGAGAGTCTGAGGGTTCTTTGGTTGGTCTGCGGCGTGAGGCTGCCGTCGCCCTGAGAATAACAGGGGTGTGGGTGAGTAGAGGATACCCTGGGCCAGCGGTGGGAGTAGTGTTGGAAATATGCCCTAGAGGCAATAATAAATTAGTTATTATTATTATATTTCCTTGTTCATGATAATCGTTTATTATCCATGCTATAATTGTATTGATAGGAAACTCAAATACATGTGTGGATACATAGACAACACCATGTCCCTAGCAAGCCTCTATTGGCTAGCTCGTTGATCAATAGATGGTTATGGTTTCTAACCATGGACATTGGATGTCATTGATAACGGGATCACATCATTAGGAGAATGATGTGATGGACAAGACAATCCTAAGCCTAGCACAAAGATCGTGTAGTTAGTATGCTAAAGCTTTTCCAATGTCAAGTATCTCTTCCTTAGACCATGAGATCGTGCAATTCCGGATACCGTAGGAGTGCTTTGGGTGTATCAAGCGTCACTGGCGTAATCTGGGTGACTATAAAGGTGCACTACTGGTATCTCGAAAGTGACCATTGGGTTGACACGGATCGAGATGGGATTTGTCACTCCGGTGAGCGGAGAGGTATCTCTGGGCCCACTCGGTAGGACATCATCATAATGTGCACAATGTGACCAAGGGGTTGATCACGGGATGATGTGTTACGGAGCGAGTAAAGAGACTTGCCGGTAGCGAGATTGAACAAGGTATCGGGATACCGACGATCGAATCTCGGGCAAGTACAATACCGCTAGACAAAGGGAATTGTATACGGGATCGATTGAGTCCTTGACATCGTGGTTCATCCGATGAGATCATCGTGGAACATGTGGGAGCCAACATGGGTATCCAGATCCGCTGTTGGTTATTGACCGGAGAACGTCTCGGTCATATCGCTTGTCTCCGAACCCGTAGGGTCTACACATAAGGTTCGGTGATGCTAGGGTTATATAGGAAGCTTGTATGTGGTTGCGAATGTTGTTGAGTCCGGATGAGATCCGGACGTCACGAGGAGTTCGGAATGGTCCGGAGGTAAAGATTTATATATGGGAAGTCTGTTTTGGTCACCGGAAAAGTTTGGGCGATATCGGTAATGTCTGGGACCACGGGAGGGTCCGGGGTCCACCAAGTGGGGCCACCTGCCCCGAAGGCTGCGTGGGCCAAGTGTGGGAGGGACCAGCCCCTAGGAGGGCTGGTGCGCCCACAAAGGGCCCAAGGCGCATGGGGAGTGGGAGGGCAAACCCTAGTCGAGATGGGCCTAAGGCCCATCTAGTGGCGCCTCCTCTCCCTCCCTCTTGGCCGCCTCCCAAGCCCCATCTAGGGCTGGCCGCACCCCTTGGGGTGGAAACCCTAGATGGGGCGCAGCCCTCCCTTCCCTATATATATGAGGCCAAGGGGCTGCCCAAGACACACAATTCTATCTCTCGTTGGTGCAGCCCGCCTCTCTTCTTCCTCCTCCTCTCCCTTGGTGCTTGGCGAAGCCTGCTGGGATGCCACGCTCCTCCACCACCACCACGCCGTTGTGCTGCTGCTGGATGGAGTCTTCCTCAACCTCTCCCTCTCTCCTTGCTGGATCAAGGCGTGGGAGGCGTCACCGGGCTGTACGTGTGTTGAACAGCGGAGGTGCCGTCCGTTCGGCACTTGATCATCGGTGATCTGAATCACGACGAGTGCGACTCCATCAACCCCGTTCACTTGAGCGCTTCCGCTTAGCGATCTACAAGGGTATGTAGATGCACTCTCCTTCCCTCGTTGCTAGTTTCTCCATAGATAGATCTTGGTGACACGTAGGAAAATTTTGAATTTCTGCTCGTTCCCCAGCAGTGGCATCATGAGCTAGGTCTATTGCGTAGATTCTTTGCACGAGTAGAACACAAAGTAGTTGTGGGCGTTGATGATGTTCAATATGCTTACCGTTACTAGTCCAATCTTGTTTCGACGGTATTGTGGGATGAAGCGGCCGGACCGACCTTACGTACTCTTCGTGAGGCAGGTTCCACCGGTGACATGCACTTGGTGCATAAGGTGGCTAGCGGGTGCCGATCTCCCACTTTAGTCGGAACGGATTCGATGAAAAGGGTCCTTATGAAGGGTAAATAGCAATTGGCATATCACGTTGTGGTTTTGCCTAGGTAAGAAACGTTCTTGCTAGAAACCCATAGCAGCCACGTAAAACATGCAAACAACAATTAGAGGGCGTCTAACTTGTTTTTGCAGGGTATGCTATGTGATGTGATATGGCCAAGAAGAATGTGATGAATGATATGTGATGTATGAGATTGATCATGTTCTTGTAATAGGATTCACGACTTGCATGTCGATGAGTATGACAACGGCAGGAGCCATAGGAGTTGTCTTTATTTATTGTATGACCTGCGTGTCATTAAACAACGCCATGTAATTACTTTACTTTATTGCTAACGGTAGCCATAGTAGTAGAAGTAATAGTTGGCGAGACAACTTCATGAAGACACGATGATGGAGATCATGATGATGGAGATCATGGTGTCATGCGGTGACGATGATGATCATGGAGCCCGAAGATGGAGATCAAAGGAGCAATATGATATTGGCCATATCATGTCACTACTATATAATTGCATGTGATGTTTATTATGTTTATGCATCTTGTTTACTTAGAATGACGGTAGTAAATAAGATGATCCCTTACACAAATTTCAAGAAGTGTTCTCCCTAAGCGTGCACCGTTGCTACAGTTCGTCGCTTCTAAGCACCACGTGTTAATCGGGTGTGATGGATTCTTACGTTCACATACAACGGGTGTAAGCAAGATTTACTCACGCAGAAACACTTAGGGTTAACTTGCGAGCCTAGCATGTGAAGACATGGCCTCGGAACACGGAGACCGAAAGGTCGAGCATGAGTCGTATGGTAGATACGATCAACATGAAGATGTTCACCGATGATGACTAGTCCGTCTCACGTGTTGATCGGACACGGCCTAGTTGATTCGGATCATGTAATCACTTAGATGACCAGAGGGATGTCTATCTGAGTGGGAGTTCATAAGATGAACTTAATTATCTTGAACATAGTCAAAAGACCTTTTGCAAATTATGTCGTAAAGCTCGCGCTTTAGTTCCTTGTTTAGATATGTTCCTAGAGAAAATATAGTTGAAAGTAGCGATTATGCGGACAGAGAAAGCTTATGTCCTTAATGCACGCTCGGTGTGCTGAACCCCAAGCGTCGTTTGTGGATGTTGCGAACATCGGACATACACGTTTTGATAACTACGTGATAGTTCAATTAAGCGGTTTAGAGTTGAGGCACCAAAGGCGTTTTGAAGCGTCGCGGAACATATGAGATGTTTCGAGGGCTGAAATTGGGATTTCAGGCTCGTGCCCACCTCAAGAGGTATGAGACCTCCGACGAGTTTTCTTAGCCTGCAAACTAAGGGAGAAAAGCTCAATCGTTGAGCTTGTGCTCAGATTGTCTGAGTGCAACAATCACTTGAATCGAGTGGGAGTTAATCTTCCAGATGAGATAGTGATGTTTCTCCAAAGTCATTGCCACCAAGCTGCTAAGAGCTTCGTGATGAACTATAACATATCAAGGATAGAGATGATGATCCTTGAGATATTCGCGTTGTTTGACATCGCGAAAGTAGAAGTCAAGTAGGAGCATCAATTGTTGATGGTTGATGAAACCACTAGTTTCAAGAAGGGCAAGGGCAAGAAGGGCACTTCATGAAGCGGCAAATCGTTGTTGCTCCTTTGAAGAAACCGAGGTTGAACCCAAACCCGAGACTAAGTGTTTACGAGATAAGGGAACAGCCTTTGGAGTAGAATTACCCTAGATACTTGGTAGATAAGAAGGCAGGCAAGGTCGATAGAAGTATATTTGATATACATTATGTTAATGTGTACTTTACTAGTACTCCTAGTAGCACCAGGGTATTAGATACCGTTCGGTTGCTAAATGTTAGTAACTCGAAATAAAAGCTACGGAATAAAGGAGACTAGCTAAAGGTGAGTGACGATATGTGTTGGAATTGTTTCCAAGGTTGATATGATCAAACATCGCGCTCCCTCTACCATCAAGATTAGTATTAAACCAGAATAATTATCATTTGGTGTTTGCTTTGAGCATAGACATGATTGGATTATGTCTATCGCAATCTGATTATTCATTTAAGGAGAATAATGGTTACTCTATTTATTTGAATAATACCTTCAATGGTCTTGCACCTAAATAAATGGTTTATTGAATCTCGATCGTAGTGATACACATTTTCATGCCAAAAGATATAAGATAGTAATGATAGTACCACTTACTTGTGGCTTTGCCATGTGAGTCATATTGGTATAAAAGCATGAAGAAGCTCCATGTTGATGGATCTTTGGACTCACTCGTTTTGAAAAGTTTGAGACATGTGAACCATGTCTATTGGTGTATATGCATGAAGAAACTCCATGCAGATGGATCGTTTGGACTCACTTGATTTTGAATCACTTGAGATATGCAAATCATACCACATGGGCAAGATGTGAAAAGCCTCGGTTTGATAAGATGGAACAAGATAGCAACTTGTTGGAAGTAACACATTTTGATGTATGCAGTCCAATGAGTCTTTGAGGCATCGATGAATATCGTTATGTTCTTACTTCACAGATGATTTGAGTAGATGTTGAGTATATTTACTTGATGAAACACAAGTCTGAATTATTGAAAGGTTCAAGTAATTTCAGAGTGAAGTTTAAAGATCTTCGTGACAAGAGGATAGAATATCTATGATATGATCATAGAGATGAATATCTGAGTTACGAGTTTTGGCACACAATTAAGACATTGTGCAAATTGTTTCACAATTAATACACCTGGAACACCATAGTGTGATGGTGTGTCCGAACATCATAGTTGCACTCTATTGGATATGGTGCGTACCATGATGTCTCTTATCGAATTACCACTATCGTTCATGGGTTAGGCATTAGAGACAACCACACTCACTTAAATAGGGCACCACGTAATTCCGTTGAGACGACACCGTTTGGAGAAACCTAAGTTGTCGTTTCTTAAAAGTTTGGGGCTGCGACGCTTATGTGAAAAAGTTTCAGGTTGATAAGCTCGAACCCAAAGCGGATAAAATGCATCTTCATAGGACACCCAAAACGGTTGGGTATACCTCCTAATTCAGATCCGAAAGCAATAGGGATTGTTTCTTGAATCGGGTCCTTTCTCGAGGAAAAGTTCGTCTCGAAAAGTTGAGTGGGAGGATGGTGGAGACTTGATAAGGTTATTGAACCGTCACTTCAACTAGTGTGTAGCAGGGCACAGGAAGTTGTTCCCGTGGCACCTACACCAATTGAAGTAGAAGCTTATGATAGTGATCATGAAGTTTCGGATCAAGTCACTGACGTACCTCGTAGGGTGACTAGGATGCGTACTACTTCTGAGTGGTACAGTAATCCTGTATAGAAGGTCATGTTGCTAGACAACACTGAACCTACGAGCTATGGAGAAGCGATGGTGGGCCCAAATTCCTACAAATGGTTAGAAGCCATGAAATCCGAGATAGGATCCATGTATCAGAACAAAGCATGGACTTTGGTGGACTTGCCCGATGATCGGCAAGCCATTGAGATAAATGGATCTTTAAGAAGAAGACGGACGTGGACGATTATATCACCGTCTATGAAGCTCGACTTGTGGCGAAGAGTTTTTCACAAGTTCAAGGAGTTGACTACGATGAGATTCTCTCATTCGTAGCGATGCTTAAGTCCGTCGGAATCATGTTAGCATAAGCTGCATTTATGAAATCTGGCAGATGGATGTCAAAATGAGTTTCCTTACCAGTGTTCGTAAGTAAAGGTTGTATGTGATACAATCAGAAAGTTTTGTCGATCCTAAGGATGCTAAAAGGTTTGCTGGCTCTAGCGATCCTTCTAAGGACTGGAGTAAGCATCTCGGAGTTGGAATGTGTGCTTTGATGAGATGATCAAAGATTTTGGGTGTATACAAAGTTTATGAGAAACTTGTATTTCCAAAGAAGTGAGTGGGAGCACTATAGAATTTTTGATGAGTATATGTTGTTGACATATTGTTGATCAGAAATGATGTAGAATTTCTGGAAAGCATATAGGGTTATTTGAAAAGTGTTTTCAAGTGAAAACCTGTATTAAGCTACTTGAACATTGAGCATCAAGATCTATAGTGATAGATCAAAATGCTTAATGGTACTTTCAAATGAGCATATACCTTGACATGATCTTGAAAGTGTTCAAGATGGATCGATCAAAGAAGGAGTTCTTGCACGAGTTGTAAGGTATGAAGTTAAGAGTTAAAGCTCGACCACGGCAGAAAAGAGAGAAAGGACGAAGGTCGTCCCTATGCTTTAGACGTAGGCTCTATAGTATGCTATCTTTGTGTACCGCACCGGAAGTGTGCCTTGCCATGAGTCGGTCAAGGGGTACAAGAATGATCCAGAATGGGGATCATTGGACAGCGGTCAAAATTGTCCTTGGAGTAAATAAGGACATGTTTCTCGATTATGGAGGTGATAAAGAGTTGGCGTAAAGGGTTACGTCGATGCAAGCTTTAACACCTATCCGAGTGACTCTAAGTAGCAAACCGGATCGTATAGTGGAGCAACCATTTGGAATAGATCCAAGTGGGCGTGGAAGCAGCATTTACAATATGACATAGAGAATTACGAAGTACACACGGATCTGAAAGGTTCGGACCCGTTGACTAAAACCTCTCTCACAAGCAAAACATGATCAAACCCCGAACTCATTGAGACTTAATCACATGGTGATGTGAACTAGTTTAAGACACTAGTAAACTCTTTGGATGTTAGTCACATGGCGATGTGACCTATCGATGTTAATCACATGGCGATGTGAACTAGATTATTGACTCTAGTGCAAGTGGGAGACTGTTGGAAATATGCCCTAGAGGCAATAATAAATTAGTTATTATTATTATATTTCCTTGTTCATGATAATCGTTTATTATCCATGCTATAATTGTATTGATAGGAAACTCAAATACATGTGTGGATACATAGACAACACCATGTCCCTAGTAAGCCTCTATTGGCTAGCTCGTTGATCAATAGATGGTTATGGTTTCCTAACCATGGACATTGGATGTCATTGATAACGGGATCACATCATTAGGAGAATGATGTGATGGACAAGACCCAATCCTAAGCCTAGCACAAAGATCGTGTAGTTAGTATGCTAAAGCTTTTCCAATGTCAAGTATCTCTTCCTTAGACCATGAGATCGTGCAATTCCGGATACCGTAGGAGTGCTTTGGGTGTATCAAGCGTCTGGCGTGGCGGGTGACTATAAAGGTGCACTACAGGTATCTCCGAAAGTGACCATTGGGTTGACACGGATCGAGGCTGGGATTTGTCACTCCGGTGAGCGGAGAGGTATCTCTGGGCCCACTCGGTAGGACATCATCATAATGTGCACAATGTGACCAAGGGGTTGATCACGGGATGATGTGTTACGGAGCGAGTAAAGAGACTTGCGGTAGCGAGATTGAACAAGGTATCGGGATACCGACGATCGAATCTCGGGCAAGTACAATACCGCTAGACAAAGGGAATTGTATACGGGATCGATTGAGTCCTTGACATCGTGGTTCATCCGATGAGATCATCGTGGAACATGTAGGAGCCAACATGGGTATCCAGATCCGCTGTTGGTTATTGACCGGAGAAACGTCTCGGTCATGTTCGCTTGTCTCCGAACCCGTAGGGTCTACACATAAGGTTCGGTGATGCTAGGGTTATATAGGAAGCTTGTATGTGGTTACCGAATGTTGTTGAGTCCGGATGAGATCCCGGACGTCACGAGGAGTTCGGAATGGTCGGAGGTAAAGATTTATATATGGGAAGTCTGTTTTGGTCACCGGAAAAGTTTGGGCGATATCGGTAATGTCTGGGACCACGGGAGGGTCCTGGGTCCACCAAGTGGGGCCACCTGCCCCGAAGGCTGCGTGGGCCAAGTGTGGGAGGGACCAGCCCCTAGGAGGGCTGGTGCGCCCACAAGGGGCCCAAGGCGCATGGGGAGTGGGAGGGCAAACCCTAGTCAGATGGGCCCTAAGGCCCATCTAGTGGCGCCTCCTCTCCCTCCCTCTTGGCCGCCTCCCAAGCCCCATCTAGGGCTGGCCGCACCCCTTGGGGTGGAAACCCTAGATGGGGCGCAGCCCTCCCTTCCCTATATATATGAGGCCAAGGGGCTGCCCAAGACACACAATTCTATCTCTCGTTGGTGCAGCCTGCCTCTCTTCTTCCTCCTCCTCTCCCTTGGTGCTTGGCGAAGCCTGCGGGATGCCACGCTCCTCCACCACCACCACGCCGTTGTGCTGCTGCTGGATGGAGTCTTCCTCAACCTCTCCCTCTCTCCTTGCTGGATCAAGGCGTGGGAGGCGTCACCGGGCTGTACGTGTGTTGAGCGCGGAGGTGCCGTCCGTTCGGCACTTGATCATCGGTGATCTGAATCACGGCGAGTCACGACTCCATCAACCCCGTTCACTTGAGCGCTTCGCTTAGCGATCTACAAGGGTATGTAGATGCACTCTCCTTCCCTCGTTGCTAGTTTCTCCATAGATAGATCTTGGTGACACGTAGGAAAATTTTGAATTTCTGCTACGTTCCCCAACAAGTAGTAGGGGGCGGTGAGGCCTCCGCGGCATCACAGCCGGCCATGAGAGGCAGGAGCACGCGGCACGACCGGCGCTGCTTTGGGCGGCTGGAGCAAGAAGACCAGAGGTTGAAGAAGCACTATGGCCGTTGGATGGACATCGTGCAGTCCTTTGGAGCTAGAATCGTTCATATTGACTAAGTTGACAAAGCCCTCCGTCCCCGTCAACTTAGTTGGCCCACAAGTCATCCTCCCACTATGGTGGGTCCCATCTAGTAGGGTGGGTATTCATATTTTTGTGCGTAATAAGGAGGCACTTCCTTGCGTGCGAAGATATAGCTGGTGGGTCCGACATGTCGGGGAGCGTTTTTTAGCGAAATCTCTGAGGCCCTTCCGGTGGGTCACAGCTGTCAGGTGGAGGAATCATTATTTTGCGTGTACAGTCCACGGCCGATGGATGTCGTTCGCTGACCAGGACGCGCCGAGAGCACCATGTCGGTGGACGACGGCGAGGCCTAGGAAGGGAACGACACGGAGCCGGGGAAGACTCGGCAATGGTTGCCACGATGGGAATCTGAGGGTTCTTGGTCCGGCTGCCGTCCCGGAAAATAACGGGAGGTGTGGGTGAGTAAAGGAATGGCACGGCCAGCAATGAAGTAGGGTGGGCGGTGCGGCTGTGCGGCAACACAGCCCGGCCACGGAGGCGGGAGCGAGCAGTCCCACCGAGCTGGTTTGGTAATTTGGAGCAAGAAGATCAGATATTGAAGAAGAAGACGGCCGTTGGATTAACATCCAACGGTCCTTTGCTACTAGAATCGTTGTGGACTAAGTTGACAAAGCCAAAGTACCGTCAACCTAGTAGACCCACAAGTCAGCCTCCAAATCTGTCCCAAACAGCATACAGCCCGAAATTTCTAGCAGATTCAAATTAATTTTAAATCCAAATATACCTTAATTTAAATTCAATGAAATTTTACGCACAAAAACAATGAAATTTAAAATATCAAAATCCGAAAGAAAACAGTATTTGGGAACTAATTGCTGTTTGCTGTATTTTTTCATTTACAGCCCATTTATTATTACTTATAGCCCATTTATTATTACTTATAGCCCATTTCTTATTACTTATAGCCCATTTTCTGGGAAAATGCATCCTCCTCGTCTTGAAAGATTTCCGGCCTAGCGAGGCGTAGAAAAGCAAGTAGGCGTATGTTGGTTATTCGCAAAAACAAAATAGCTGGCTAGCCATTCTTAAGAAAGGAAAAAAAACAAACTAGGCTGGTCATGTGCTAAACATATGAAATAAAAGCCTGGGCTAGGCAGACCACGGGTCCCGCACAACCCAGTTGATACCCTTCTCCGTCCCGAAAAAACAAAATTATGCTGCTCATGCTCTTTGGGTCCCTCTTGTCATCCTCACCATGTACAGTCATCTCCTTATTCCTCTCGGTTGTTGACCATGTTGACAACACTTGGTGGAGCGCCTTGTGGCGAAGCAGCGGAGGGCGATGGTGAGGCCTCGGACGAGAACGAACAGGAGCTAGGGAAGATCACAGCCACCCGCGGGAGGCGGGAGCGAAGCGGTCCCTTGGCGCTGGTTTGGCTTTGGCGGCTCGAGGAAGAAGAGATCAAGAAACGCGACAGACGTTGAATGTCAATCGAGCGGTCAAGGTTGGCACAATCGTTTTTTACTAAGCGGACACCAAGTAGCATACTTTTTATATATAGGAAGAAAACTGCGAGCAAAATCGTTCGTCTGTCGTCCTCCTCACGAGGGCGTTAGCCACATAAGTGACTAGCACCCTTGGTTTTCAACCGAGAGGTCTTGGGTTCGAGTCCGAGGAACTCTCAATTTTGTCCTCCTTCCTTCCTCGCAAAAAAGGGAAAGAAAATCAAAGACTTGGGAAGGCGTCTGAGAACAAGATAGTGTACTAGTAAAGAGGCGTTGCGAGTTTTAGAAAAAGAAAGGCGTGCTCCTGTAGCTGGTTGAATCCAAACCTAGACTATGACTATATATAGTGCTATGCTACTCGCAAGTAATGAAACCGACATATCCAACGTTCGCTTCTCCTCTTCTCTTATTACTCGCCTAGCATCGAAGCTCGCCACAGCAACCATGTCCGCTGGCTGCTCGTCCACCTGCTCTTGAGACGCAACAACCAGATATCGCCAAGTCGCCACCCGTACCATCGCTGTGGGTCTCATCACACCCCGCCCCGACCGCAGCACCGCAGCCGATTGCTCATCGCAACCCGCTGCCGTTGGTGTGGTGCCACTGCTGCAAATCACGCAGAGTCATCCGTCGCGTCTCAACCACAATCCTCAACCCTAGCCGAGTCTTCTACAAATGCCCGAATCATGGGGTAATAATATATTTAAGTGTTGTTCTGCTGATTTCGGTTGCTAATTTTTTAATAGTTTGGTTGATGATCTTCTAATTTTATTCGTGCAGAAAAGGGAAGATTCGTGTGATTTGTATTTACGGGAAGTTCTTGATGTGGGGAATGCAACTACGCTGATTATTTGGTTAGCGAGGAATCCCAATACCAGCAGGTTGGGGTGTTGGACAAATGGCGAAGGAGCGGCAGAAGAGGAAGATGCAGAGCAGAAGGTTAAAGACGCAGTTCCTCTAGTCATGGCCAAGCAACAGCTGCTGAACGGCCTTGACAGCAATGAGGAGATGAAAGAGCTTGTGAATATAATGGGAAAAATCGATGTGCTCTGTAGGATGATTGTCTCTTTATTTGCGGTGTATGTAGAACTTCGTGATGTATTCGATTAGCTACGACATGAGCACTTTCTTTGAAACTAGTAATGAATGAAACCTGTGTAGCAGGCTGGGCGTAGTGTTGTGAACATCTAATGATTTCTATTAACGGAAATCAGGGGGTATCCCCTTTTGCTCATATAAATAAATAGATAGCAGAGGCCCTGTCGGGTCAGCTTTGTTCTCATTCGAAGACGTCGAGCAAATTGCAGTCCAACAGCAAACTATGTCATCAAATTCAAGTTTCACAACCAAATATGAGTACAACTAAACAACAATGTCATCATGTTTTAGTTGTCATACAATCACCAAACACAAATCAGCATACATAACAAGTGATGTTCTCACAGCAAAATACTGAACAACATGTTCATCAGGTTTCAATTGTCATAGCAAACACAATTTCACATAGTAGATAAAAAGCGTCTTCGACGAGCAAATCGACAAAAGCAATGTAATCATCATCCGCAGCAGCAGCGTCAACATCTTCGCCGTGTGTATCAATCTGAATCGTAATTCCCCACAGTGTCATTTTCTTCTTCGTCCTCAACGTCCTCGAACGTTGGCTTCTTCTTGATCAACTCTTGTATGTCCACAAGACGACGAGCAATCTTTTTCGCGGCGTCATTGGCGTGATGGTTCTCAAAGATATTAGGAACATCTGTGTTATCTTGTACATCGGGAGCAGTGTAAGCATCATCTTGTTGTGCAACTTCATTAAGCGAATTCCTCTGCTCAAACCTTTGCAATACTCTCCGGTCATCGCTACGTGCAAATGTGTCTTCCAAGAAAAATATCTGTGTTGCTTTATTTGCCAAAATAAAAGGCTCGTTGGTGCGATACGCCGCCTTGACATTGATGGATTTGAAATAATCATCAGCTCGGGTTTTGCGATCTGGAAAACAGGTTATACCAACGACAAAGACAACATGTAACCACACACCGATGATCCTCAAATCGGAGATATCTGCAAGCTGAACAATGTACATTATGTTAGCATACATTTCAGTTGTCTCTTTGTCATACGTATCCGTGCTCATGATGGCACTGTTTTGTGTCTTCTGCCTTCGTCTCGTGCAAGGGTGTTGTAGCGCACATCTCCAACAACGCAAGATTCATAATGTCTTACCCGAGTATCGGGACCCATTGCTAGTGAGTAAAGGGCATCATCAACTGCCCGCCCATCTCCGCATCTTCTTAACCTATGGTTAGAAAATAGACAAGCTGATCATCTTATGTACTCAATATATTAAAAACCGCGAGTGCACTTCAAAAGCTTACATGGTTCTTGAACCATTTCGCAAATCCCGCCATAACCAGTTTGTCAATGTTTCTTGGATTTTGCGGCAGTAACTCCTCTTTGTACATCCTACACAACATAGTGATCGCGTCAAACATCTAAATATATAAGAATGTGCTGCAAGTTTAGTAGATTACGATGTATAAGCTGCAGTACTGCACTTACTTGATATAAGGTAGTATCTCAGGACAGTTATTCAACACATACCAAACCATTTTGTCCAAATATTTAGGTTTGTCCTCTTGTTGACTCTTCCCTGTAACTCGAACAAAATAATCGAAAACATTGAGCTCGGGATTGTCTTCACCCACCTCTTTGCTAAGCTGATCAGCTGTTTCAATGTATTTTGAGCAGAATGTCAACGCTTCTGTAGCAATGTAGGCCTCTGCAATGGAACCCTCGGGTCTAGCCTATTCCTAAAATAGCCCTTGAAAGTGCCTAGCCGCCTTTCAATAGGGTACATCCAGCCATACTGTACTGGACCTCTAAGTAGTGCCTCATCAGGTAGATGAACAGCCAAATGCACCATCACATCAAAGAAGGCTGGAGGATATATCTTCTCAAGGTCGCAAAGGATAGTTGGTATCTTGTCTCTAAGATGCTCCAAAGCATCTATCCTGATATTTCTACTGCAGAGTTCCACTGAAGAATTGTCCCAACTCTTGCAATCGCTGCTCAGTATAAGTCGGGCAGCCCAATCCTCTAAGGATAACTGGTAAAACCCTTTGAAGTAGGACGTGGCAGTCATGAGTTTTCAACCCTTGTACCTTGTTTCCATCTGCACTGACTCTCCTTTCAGGGTTGGAAGCAAATCCATGTGGGAATCTCACACGTGATGGACCTCAGAATTCTTTTCTTTTACCTTGTCCAAGACATACACAGTGGTGCCATATCCGTGGTTTACCTTCATCTTGCACCTGCAAATCCTTTACGATACCTGTGTGTCAAATCAATCCTAGATTTTAAGGTATCTTTCGTCTTGCCTTCAATGTTAAGAAGTGTGCCGATAATGCTGTCACATATATTTTTCTCGATGTGCATCACATCAAGATTATGCCGCAGATCCAAATCTTTCCAATACTCCAAGTCCCACAAAGTGGACCTGCGGGTAAACAATAATCTCTCTTCTACCATGCCACGCTTCCTTTTCCGCTACCATTACGGGATGGTTTCACGGTGTAATATGCTGACCTTCTCTAATTCCACTTGCAACTCATCGGCGGTGAGCCTCTTTGGTGCATCATGGTTTTCATGCTTTGCATTGAACACATGTCTTTGGTATTTTCTAGGATGCGGCTTGTCCTTGGCAAGAAGCGGCGGTGTCAATGTAACAGATCTTGCTAAGTATTGCGTATGACAGGGATTCTGTCACAGCGAACACATGCATTGTAACCATGTGTCGTTCACCCTGACATAGTGCCCAAAGCCGGATAATCATGGATGCACCAAATTACAACAGCATGCAGAAAGAAATCAGCTGGTGGGCTGCTATATAGGTCTCGAGTGAGAACACCCTTCCATAGCTGTTGAAGTTCCTCCACAAGAGGCTCCATGAACAAATCAAAATCCTTTCCAGGACTTTTTGGACCTGGGATGAGCAAGGCCATCATGTAGTTTGATTCTTTGGTGCAGACATTTGGAGGCATGTTGTAAGGGATAACAAGCATCGCCACATGCTATATGTGGCGCTCGGTGGCCAAATGGGTTAAATCCATCTGAAGCTAAGCCAAGTCTAATGTTTCTCGGGTCAGCAGACAAACTCTTTGTGTTTATCATTGAAGCTTTTCCACTCACTACCATGAGATGGATGGCTCATTACATTCTCGATCTCTGTACTCCTGGTTCCTAGAATGCCACAGTACATCCTCTCTTGTTTCAAACATCATGAAACAACCTCTGCAATCTTGGTGTAATTGGAAAATGTCTCGAGAACATTATGAGGAACCCTCTTCATAGCATCGCCATCTTTCCATCTTGATGATTTGCATTTGGGCATTCACTTAAGTTGGCATAATCCTTAGGAACAGAACACAATTATTCTTACAAACATGGATCATATCATATCCAATTCCAACTGCACGAAGGAAATTCTTCATTTCTTTGTAGGTGTGTGGCAGCTCGAGGCGATCTGGGAAAGATTTGCGGAAAGCAGCCAACATCGCATCGAATGATTTGTTGGTCATCCGCTCAGATGTCTTCACCTGAAGAAAGGTGACCATAGCTGAGAATATTGACAGCTTATTTCCTGGGGTGACAACAACGTTGCATTGTTCCAACATGCGGGCCCACCATTTTTCTTCTGCAGGTGAAAGTTCACGGAATGCACGAGCATTTCGTAGCATTGTTTCAATGTTGGTCAAACTCACTGGCTCCGCCACCACCACCTCCTCCTCCTCTTCCACCTAAGCATCAGGCAGATCAAGATGGTGATCTGCTGCTTCCACGTAGTCAATAACATTGGCGTTCACAGCTTCACCATGATGAACCCACCTAGTATATGTGACCGACATCCCATACAAGTGTAGATGATTTTGCACAGTTGGTGGGGTCTTGTAACTGAATTCATACAACTGCTACACGGGCAGAGCACATCTGATTTGGACCACCGTACTCAGCTCGATAAAGTTCATGAAGTTTTCAACCCCTCGACATATGCAGCGGAGAATCTTGAGCGAAGTTATCAAGTCCTGTCCATCATTAGACATACAAATTAGTTCTTCTACTAGATATTACAGGAAAAACATATATGGTTTTTTATGAAGTCCAGAAAAAAAATACCTAGGTCGATGTCTAAAGCTATGACAAGATATTTGGACAAGCAGATCTAAGTAACGAAATATATGTAAAGCTAATTCAGCAAACAGATTTGAGTGTTAATTATGGCAGGTTGTTTCAGCAGTCAATGAGCCCGAGCACACAGCCATCGAACTATCGAAGGCCATCGCAGCAACAAAGATCGAGTATAAAACGGTGTAGAGCTATTTCACCTAACAGATTGGCTACTAGACCATGGCAATCTACGTCACAATAAATATATGGCAGGATATTTTAGCAACTAATCGGCCTTGGCATGCCATCTCAGCTAAGCAGATTGAGTGCGAGCAGGGCAAGGAAGCTTCTTAAGCGAGCATATTGACGATAAACTACTTGACAAGCAAAGTGAGATTAACAGCGTCTATCAGCTAACATTCAGCGCTACACTGACATGAACGGGGCTCAACCTAGAATGCGCGTACCGTGGGAGAAGCTGACCGTCGTGCGTCTCGACACAAACGTCGCCAGCGGTGGCGGCGCTGACCGCCGTGCGCCTCCACAAGAACGTAGCCAGAGGTGGCGGCGCGGCTAGAGAAAGGCAGTCTACAAGAGCGTACTATGGGAGCGAGAGGATCGCCGTGCGTCTTCTCGACGAACCGCGGCGCCGACGTATCGGCGCGGCGCGGAGGGCGGCTTTGGCGGAGCGAATGGAGTGGAGGGGGATGGGGGAGGGGGTTTGGGGAATATTTGGCGAGGGCGGTTGAATCAATTTGGGGGATTTTTGTGTGGGGGAGGATTTCGCATGGCGGTGGGCAGGGGGAGTTTGGTGCATGGTCAGTTTCTCCAAGTGCAGTCCCACGTGTCAGTGAAGAGGCAAGCCGAAGCGCCTTCCGTTTGCGTGAGTCGTGTGCAGGACCGAACGTGTGTGGGGTGCAATGCGACCGCGATAGGAGTGCTGTGAGTGTACCGCCTTTTTTCCTTTTAAACTAGGTGCTTCGCCCCCTCAAAAAAATGTTGCTTCGCGCGATCCATCGATACTAATACTAGTAATCCGGTAATCCCGACTAAAACGGCGCGGTCGGGTCTTTTCCCGCATGATATGCTGGGAGGTTGGCTTAGTTGGGTTTTTTAGATTTGTCTCGGTTCAATAAAAAGCAGAGTTGGTGATGATGGTGTGCCTGTCATCCTGCAATATAGGCCGTCCGATATATATCTAACGGATAGGAAGGAAACTATGACAATTTACCCGCACTCCTCTCCACATTTGCAGATAAGGCTTTCCCTCGTTCATCCTTTTCTCCCACAAGATCTTGATCTTCCATGCACTAGTACTCCTACAATATGTATATTATTGTGAAAGTTCATATACACCGGCCGAGATTAATGCAAACACGGCAGATTTTCATTACATTTCGAACTTTTATAAGACAGAAAAATAAAAGAAACCCGACCCTAAACCTATTCTATGGCGGCGACCGACGTCCTCCATCTACGATCTCTATGTACGGGGGAGGGGTTCAAGACCCGTGAAGTGAAGGTGCGGTCTCCGGCAATGAAGAGTAGAACACGGGATATGGACCGGCCAGTTTGCACACCATGCCCTGCCTCCTCCCATGCCCGACTCATCCTTGGAGGAGTCCCCGACCTCGGCGGTGCCGGACGTTGGACGGCGGCAAGTAGGACGCGTGGCTGACGGTGCTCCGTCGTCGGCCGCCAGCGTGGCCACCGCTGCCAGCGGTCGCGTCGCGCGTCCGGCTACGCCACTATTGTGTCGCGAGAGGCGACTTGAGCGAGGGCGGCGACCTCGAGCTTCATCCCTGAAGACAAGCTCTCCCGCAGAGCGTTCGCACTTGCGGTCATGGCGGATGTGGTGTCAGGTAGGAGGACGATGCGCTATGGTGTGAAGGTTAGCTGGGCGTTGCCGCTTTAAGTAGCGCATTCCGGTGAGGCCAAGCGTCCGGGTGCGTCATTAAGTCGCCGGAGTTGCTTCCTTGGGCACCGAGCCTCTTAACGACGACATCTGAGCGGACAGCATGAATGCGGGCAGCTGGCGCCGGCTGGAACGCACGCGCGACGGGCGCGAGGGCGAGGCTTTGGTGTGCCGGGGTAGTCAGCTGCGGTCGTGGAAATGTTGGAGATGCCCTTTGCTCAAATGCGATCCCCGCATGTCATTGAAAAAGCAAGACGACCCGGCATGGTCTCAGGTCCATAGGATGCAGTTGGCCACGCTACACCACTCCGCGGACGCATCGCGGTACCCCGTGCATCCGCGACGAGCCGGGTGTTGGGGTGTGTTTGGATTGTGGCCAAAGTGCACCTTACCAAAATTTTGGTCATGACCCAAAGATTGGTCTTTGTTTGGATGGTTGCCATTGCTTTGGCATGCCAATGAACTCTAGCCAACTCTAGTTCATTTTTCTTGCCAATGTCGGCCAAATCATGGGCAACCAATACCTCAACCTAAATTTTGCCTACCCAATGCTTTGATGGGGCAACCTTGGGCACAAACCAAACATACCGTTGGTCGTGCCACAGCACAAACGCCACCCTCGGCACACTGAAACCGACCGTGACTATCGACGATATGAGTGTGTCGCTCGCCCTTGATCGCCGTGTCGAGGCGGTGCTGGAGCTGCGCCCGTTGTTGGCCCCAAAGACCCACATGAGCGGTTGTCGGTGGCGAGGAGGTCGTGGGCCAGCTCCTCCATTGGACTAGTCTGCGCTACATCGTCTCGACGGGTGTGCCCCACATGTCAGTTTCCTGTTTTCCGGCCATATTCGGCGTCGGTGCTCGCGTTGCGCATTAGGCCTTTCACTATGTAGGCCAAGCGAGACAACTTATTGTTTATTTGAGCCGTTCAAGTGTAATCATGTGGCGTTTGCTTATTTCTCATTTCTCTCAACCCTCTTCTCCATCGATCATGTAAGCCCTCGATCGAGTCCATCCTCCGCATGCCTCATTTGAACATTCCGCCGAGTATCATTCGCATGTACCCACCTAGTCCTCTTTCAATAGATCTCCGGACCCGAGATGAAATCGAGAGGAGCGAGTGGGGCACGTGATACCTAAGGCGGATTCAAAATTTTGAACTGGTGATCATAGCATCCGCAAATCATATATAAAGGGTATTCAATGTTCGTTTCGTTTTTGAACGTAAAATATACTCCCTCCTATCCTTTCTACCTTACATATAAGTTTTATGTGTAGTCAAAGTATCTCTACTACGATAAAAAAAAGGTATCAACATTCAACAACACCCAATCAATATTGTTAGATTCGTACGTATTCCTAGATTTGTACTCAAGATGGTTTCCAATTTGACTATTGACAAGATTAATAGTACTCCTTTCACATAGGTGAGTAAGTCATCTTAGGCTGTGCACCGTGACCAAGGAGGAGGGGAAAACGAGAGACATTAATGTTTATTTGCTACTTAATAGTATTGCATGCAATGAACTAACCACTACATGTCATGTTTGATAGTCTCAGGTCATTAAAAGCATGCACACCCTCATCTCTTATTGGTTCATATGTCAAGAAACAAGAAGCGAGGTAGAAGTTAATGCTTTGTGCCTACGTGTTTTGGGATTATTTGGTTTTAAGTAAGATGACTTATACACCTAGGCGGAGGAGTACATGAGATGTATAATGTGAAAATTATATCATGGGAAACTCCTTTCACATCTGAAATTGACCATATGCTTTGTGTAAGTTGCATGTCATATATTATTACTCTAACATTTGGTCAAAGTTAGTCTCAAAAACGATTAGACCATGTATGCTTTGTGTAAGTTGCATGTCATATATTATTACTCTAACATTTGGTCAGAGTATAGTGGAAGTGGTTCCTCGGCGTAGGTATCCCTGCCTTACCCTCCCTTTGGTCACTTACTAGCGGACCCCATGCTTGCTAGGCCCGCATGTCGGTTACTCAATGGGTTCGCCACGTCGAGGATCCTCATCCGTAGTATACTCCCTCTGTTTTTATTTACTCCACATAAAACGGAGGGAGTAGTGGTATAATAAAAGACGCGGGCGGGGGAGGGGGAGGGACGTCGGTTTGCTCTCAACTGCGGTCCCACAAGTGAGCGAAAACGCAAGACAAAGCGTGTTCCATTCGGTGAACGACATGGAGGGTCCAACGTGCCAGGCTGCAACGCGAACGCGACAAGAGCGATTTACAGTCAAAACCGATTGACCGGTCGTCACCGGAACCACTATTCACACCAGAACCTTCGCTGCTCGGCCTACGCGAGCCACTGCCCTAAAACCACACCAAATCTCCAGCCAATTCCCCCACCTTTCGATCCCCTAGCCCGCATCAAGCATCCCCTAGTTCGCCGGAAAGCCATGGTGAAGATCACTTATTACAATATGCTGACGCCGGAGCGCCGCGCAGAAATCGCGGCGGCGGTCGGCCCCACAGACCTCCGTTCCCAAGTTCGCTTTGTGACGGGCCAATCCCCTAGTTCTCTGGAGCCAAGCTATGAGGAGGAGGAAGCCGATCCAATGTTCACTGCGCTGTCGCGGCGCAGAAGGCCCCCGATGGGTATGAGATGATGGACGTCAACTTCGTGCCAGCGTCCGAGTCCCCCATGGTGCAGGCGGACCAGCGGTTCAACATGGCGATACTAAAGGAGGACCGGGAGGTAGAGGCTCAACTCGACGCGGAGCGCGCGCATGCCGCTGCCATCGAGGCTCTCCTGCAGGCGGAACCGGATGTCGTGGATGTGAACCGGGCAGCGGAGGCTCAACTTGAGGCGGAGCGCGCGGATGCCGCTTCCATCGAGGCCCTCCTGCAGGCGGAACCGGACGTCCTGGACATGAACCGGGCGGCAGAGGCTCGACTCGACGCAGAGGGCGTGGATGCCGCTCTCATCGATGCCCTCCTGTGGGCGGAACCGGAAGTCCTGGACTTGAACCTAGCGGTAGAGGCTCGACTCGACGCGGAGCACGCGGATGCCGCTCTCATCGACGCCCTCCTGCTGGCGGAACCGGAAGTCCTGGACTTGAACTGGGCGGCGGAGGCTCGACTTGACGCGGAGCGTGCGGATGTCGTTGCCATCGAGGCCCTCCTGCAGGCGAAACCGGACGTCCTCGACTTGAACCGGGCTGTGCTCTCGTCCGTGCAGAGCGCCCGCACGCTCCGCTTGAACGAGTAGCTGGAGGCCGAGGACAACCACGGTGCGGAGACACACGTCGGCAGCGACGGCTGGTTCGCGCCGGCAGCCAAAGACGACGAGGCCGTCTCTTTCTACGAGCAGTGATAGTTTTTCTTTATGTTATTGTTTTTATTATTATGGATCTTTTATTGTGTAAAAACATACTATTTGTTATGCAAGTCGCCTGAGTCTACCATTTCAGGCGGTTGGATGAATATCCTACGTCTCCTAACCCTTCTTTCCTTCTTCCTCACCTCTTCTTCTTCCCCAACAGACCACCACACGGGCCGTACGGATACTCCGGTTGGATAAACATACTCTATGAACGAAAATTATGTGTCAGCGATAGGATGGCTGAGTTTGGTTTGTTCACATGCGACAACACGTGTCAGTGAGGGTGCATTCCCTTAGTTGGGTTTGCGGCGTGCAGGAGCGAAGTGTGAGGGTGCGGTGCGACATGGCGCAGGAGCGACCGTGTGAGGTGCGGTGCGACCCGCGACAGCCCGTCTTGTAAGTGTACCTCCTTCTCATTTTGAAAACTTTAGGCAAGCTTGGCAAAAATGTGTGGCGAAGTTTGGCAATGCAAGGCCTAGACCCAAACAGGATAAGTACGTACTACCTCTGTCCGGGTTTATTGGTCACCACTGTATTTTGTGCCAAATTTTGACCATAGATTAAACTAAGAAAATGTTCACGCATGTCACCAAACATTATATTTTTCAAAACTATGTTCAAATACGAATCCAATGAGATAATTTTTCTTGACATGCATTAACATTTTGTTAGTTAAATCTTTAGTCAAAATTTGGCACAAACTATAAAAGGGACCTATAAACCAGGACGGAGGTAGTACGTACTAGGAGTACTAGTGTTAAAAAAGAAAGGCGGGGTTTTCCTTTGATACAAATCCTCGTTTCACGTGTCAATTAATGCGTATTTTTTTTCTCGGAAGACCAAAGAGCTAACCATCTCACTCCTCATCGCTTGATTAATGCAGCGCCATGCAAACGAACCTTCTCACTTCCGCATGCATGCAGGGGATACTAATGTCCTTGGTTGCTAACCCCATCAATTTTGCAAATTATAATTTTGATATACTGGCCTTGTGTACAAAAAAAATGGAGGTAGTAACTATATTTGAATTCCTTGCCCATTGCGGTGACGTCGACGACTTTTTTTTGTGGTTTGGCGAAGTGCGTTCGACGGAGAACACCATTGAGGGAGACCACGGTAAGACGTTCGCAAGTGCCGCCTGCAAGCCGAGACAACCGCCTTATTTGTATCCAGGAAGTCCTTTAGTACTACTACTAGGAGTACTAGTGCGGTGAGATGGTTTCTCAAAGAAGACGATGGAGAAGCGGAGTCAGCGAAGAGTGAAATGATAGTTGATTCGTCTGTGCTTTGTGATTTGACGCCTCACTGCTTTGTGATTTGTGATAGAAGGGACAGGGGAGTAGACTCTGTGCTCTATATTGTACTACTCCTACATGCGTCCAAGCATGGGAGAAAGAGGAGAGACGTTGCATTTTTCTATTCCTTCAATCAATCAATCAGGGAGCTTCGGTTCCATCTTTTTGGCTTTGGCAACGCCGTCCACAATGGTTCCCACGATGCCAAAAGCTATTTTCACATTTGGCTACACATTGTGGATGCCCTTAACCGTACCACTTGGTTTTGCTCCTGTGTGCTATCTATACCAATCTCAATTATATTGATCTAAAAAATTATAGAATCAAAGATTAGTAAAAAGGAGGTGATTTTGCCGCGCGGATGGCGGGGGAGGTTTCTTATTTTCGGAGGATGTTGTCCTGGCGATTTGCTAACATGCGGTCCCACGTGTCAGTGCTTTACCAAGCTGATCCACATCCCACATGAGGCAGAACAATGGCAGAAGCAACACGTGGTTAAGTTGAAGAAGATGAGGGAGAAGCGACCAAGCTGATCCGCGTCCCACATGAGGCAGAACAATGGCAGAAGCAACACGTGGTTAAGTTGAAGAAGATGAGGGAGAAGCGGATTCAGCAACAAGTGAAATGATGGTTGCTTCGTCCCTCCAACTTCTTTTTTTTAGCATTATTACTTTGTCCCTCAAACTTAACTGCGGGAAAGGTGCAGCTTTGTGATTTGACGCCTCATTGCTCATTACTACGCCGGCGCCATGGTAGGGTGCTTCACCCGGCTGCTCTGCTTGTATTCGGTATGGCACGTGGACCCGGTAGCTCGATGTCCCACATGTCGCGAATGGGACTAGAAGATTTATGAAAGCGGCGCTCCACTCTTCTGACGGAGGAGTAGGCGACCTGACGCCCGATGAACTGTCACTTGTCTTGTATAGTACTATAGTTTTGCTGTTTCGCATGATCCATCGATACAAACCCAATTAAGCAGGAAAGGCGGGATTTTTCCTTGCTTGGGAGATAATCTTGAATAATTATAAATAACAATATGATATCTAGTAAAACTAAAAACACATATGATTTATTGTGTTAGAGTGTAGTAGTAGTGCTGTATTGCATAGTTGTTAGATGTAACATGCGAGAACGTGTAGATATGTAGTTTTGGAGGGCCTACAGAGAGAAAAGCGTAGTACGGTCACCGAACTTCAGAATAAGCTGATTACAGTCACTATATACGTATTGCGGTGATTATCCGGTCACTTGCTCACAGTTCAGCATCAGATTGCACTCTGTTGACCGGCCAAATAGTCTGCGTGGCGCCATGTTGACTAGTTAAATTGACCATGTTCCTTGTGGGTCCCACCTATCAGTTCGCATAGGGAAAAGGTCAGATAAACACAAATTTACGCAGGCGCGACAAGGCTCCAACCCATGAGCGGGAATCACCTGGTTGTGTATGTGTCTGCCAGGGCCTGATGTGTGCGCATGCACGTGTAGGTTGAGCACTTGAGCGTGAGAGTGTGTGTTGGTCGTGTGGTGTACTGGTGTGTGCATGCATGCGTGCGTGTGTGTGTGTGAGTGTTGCATGCATGCGTGGCTGCGTGTGTACGTGTGAGTGTTGCGTGCGTGCGTGGGTGCATGTGTTTGTATGAGTGTTGTGTGGATGGAGTTCGTGTGCATGCGTGCGTGTGTGTATAATCACCACACCAGCTCATGTGTGTTAAAACAGACGGCTCAGCATACCAATACAAGGCCACCTTGTCCGCTGTGCCCGCGGTCATGACTTCGCACCACCGTCAAAATATTTTTTTGTCGTTTGTTTTCGTTCTTACTAGCAAGATGCCCGTGCGTTGCGCGTAACATGAAGATGCATTTGTATGACTTGTTTATCTTGTGAGAGAAAAGGATGAACGAGGGAAGGCCTTATTTGCAAATGTGGAGAGGTGTGTGGGTACCTTTTTGCAAAACTGCCATAGTTTCTTTCCTATCCGTCAGATATAAATCGGACGGCCTATATTGCAGGATGGCAGGCACACCATCATCACCAACTCTGTTTTCTATAAGAGTGTATTTTATGTATTTTATAATTGTGTAGATGTAGCGTAGATACAAGTCGACAGGTGGGCACGTGTTAGTGAGATAATGTGATTCAACACTAGATTAGGTGCCACATGGAGCGTTCAACTGGTCAACTAGTCATGTCATGAGCAAATACAAAGTTGTACGGTGAGCCCGTGACTGTATAATAACCACTAAACGTAAACGGTGACCGTAATGAGTGGATTATGAAGTCCAATGTATGTATCATGCTTTCACTTCAAATACAATGATCGTCATTGCATATATCGTGAGAGAAAGATGAAACACGCGTGAATTTTCTGGGGGCTTACTTTTAGAGGACATGGAGATAGTTTTCTGTGCATATGTGAAAGGGGCGTACAGGGGGGGTATGCGATGGAGAGAGAGATGCTCTTCGTTTCTCTTTATTATGACTAACTTTGTATATAGTATAAAATATACAAATTCACAAAGTCTTGGAATAAATATCATTGTGGGCACAATGCAATGCAAATTAGCGTTCAGACTCCTCCATATAACTTTGTAATGTTGTATATATGTAGAAACTCTAAAATAATTTTTGGCCACACTTTATTCAAAAGGAATGTTTTATCTGAAATAAGCGTGAAGAGATGGCTTTTTAGATCAATGGGGTGCGTGATGTAACATGTGTGAATGTGTAGTTGATGCATTTGGTGGGGCCTAGAGAGGTATGTGTGTGTATTACGTATTCGAGAGAGGCATGGATAGAGGGGCCGACGGGGGGAGATAGCACGAGAAATGAGGGTGGTCTAGAGAGAGAGAGCGAATATGGCGTCACGACAAGAGATTCCATTCCCTTGAGTGTGTATATGCAAGGGGAGGAATAGAGGCACCAGGAGAATTTTTACGTGTGTGTGGTGTTTGTGTTGGTATGTGTGGGTGTGAGAAGATAATGAGGCGTGGGGGTAGAGGGTGTGTCACGCGTGAGGTCCGGTGGGTCGAGGTGAGGCTCTTTGTTCGGTTCCGCCCCACGCCACATTGGTGGCCCATGACACATTTAGGAAGACCCATGGATGACTAGTCGTACAAGACAAAGATAGCAGAATTGTGAAGGACTCTGTGTCCCTTGACAAAGCCGGCTATGATTTGTAACCCTAGGTTCTCAAACTAAGGTAACCCTCTATCTACGATATTACTATTCATCCAACCTCACTTTAAGGCATCCTACAGAATGCTCTGCTAGAATCATACTTGTCGATTAGGAAGAGGTGTGAGATAATGCGTGAGAGACAGGCGTAAAGATAATGTGCGTACATGAGACACGTAGGCAGGTCCATGTATATAGAAAGGGTCGATGAGGATTGTGCGTGTGTATGTTTGCGAGAGGAAGAGTGCTTGTGATAAAGGTTAGTGAAAACAGCTGTAAATGGTTACAAGAGGGAGGGAGGGTTATATCTAGAGAATGTGTGCGAGAAAGACACCTCGGGAGAGAGTGTGTGAGCATGTGTGAGAGACCACCGATGGAGAGTGAAACTACACGTAAAAGACTGCTCTACACATTGATTAAAGACATAAATTGTATCCAAATATTAGGATGGGATCATGATATTTGCAATTCGCTAAGGAGCGGTCATTGATCCTGACATATAGATTCTATCGAATTTGAGCATGTCTATGTTATTATTTGACACAATTGATCCACATAGTTAGTAATTTGAACTCCAGACAATGCATCGCTTCAGCAATCGAATATAAACGTGAGTATAGTTCATGTTGTGTGTGTAAAGCACATTATACATACGAAAGTTACACAATGGACATTTATAAATAGCTACCTATGAACTAGTATACATTTGAATTCAACCTAAGGTGGTTTAAAAAATCGAATTCAACATGAAGTCCATTCAATTATTTGAATTTGATATCATGGCATTTGTAAACCATACCTAAACTATGGGGGTACCAATCTTTGCTCTAATTTTGTACATAATAGCATATGTAGTCGTGTACAAAATAGATTCAAATTTAGCTCCTCCATTCCAAAATAATCATAGTTATAGGATTTTCAAGTATCAAAATTCAAAAGGAAGCGGATAATTTAATGAGGTTTTCAGACATACAAGGTCAAATAACGTTGTCTATTTAGGTCAATCCTCATAGTTCAAGAGTACTCTAAACGTGAATGCTTGTGTTTCAAAATTTGAGCAAGCGCAAAAGAGCCTCTACTACTTGAAACTGCGTGAGACCAATGTTTGGTAGTACAAGGAAATTACTTTTCTAATAACTCCGACATGTGAAACCTACTGGCCCGACGTCCAAAGGTCTAAACCGGGGTAGGTTTGTAGCTTCATCTAGGCCACGCAACCGCCTTGAAAAACATTCATACACAATGGCCGCCTAAGCACACATGCGCTGGCAAATCGCTCCGCCCACTATTTGGGACACAGGATTACCATCCTACCCCCACCCCATGATGGGTCCAAAATTTAAGAGGGGGCAAAGTTTGTACTTTCCCAAATTTCAAAGAAGCGCGTCCTATCTTCTATTCAAAAAACCCAAAAACAAGCGCGTCCCAGACCGAAAGATGGTCCCCCCCCACCCGTCCGATTCCCCATTCGTACTCCGTGGGCGCCAAAACTACCTCTCCACCAGCCGCGAAACCCGGCGTCCTCCGTCCGCCACCCCATCCCACCCATCAACCGCCCTCCTCCATCACGCCGAGCCAATACCGACGCCGTCGCCCACCGCAACATCAACCGCAACCCTCCACGGCTAGTAGTTGAAGCCGAGGCCGAGCCGTCCGTACCCGAGCCAGTTCAACCACGCCGTCCTGCGCCTCACCGCTGCCGCTCCAACTTCGCCACCCTCCACCGCACCGGAGTTGTTCCTGCTACGCCGTCCTTCGCCGCCTCGGATCTTCTTCCCCTCCGCCGACATACAGCCACGGCAACACAGTCAACAATTTGGCCATGGGTTCGTCCAAGCCTGCACCCTCCAGAACATCGGTTTCCCCGGTAAAAACAAGAAGATCGGCGCGACATGTGGAGGTGACCACACCGGCAACCGAAGAAGGTACTCCTCTTCCCTTATTCGTGCAAATCTTACGTCTCTGCTTGCACGGTATTCATCCCACAGAATACACTAGTTGACCGCTTCTTCTTGATACTAGATGTTCCTAGTAACTCGTGATGCACAAGGTTTCTCCTCATATACTATTTCACCTTAGCTAGAGGTCCGTCGCCCCCCTGAATTTCAATTTCTGGCCAGTTGATTCCCAATTAACGCAAGAATTCCCCGGCATAACAGGCGCTAGTACGCCTATTACGCCAGGGAAGCAGTGCCTTGGTGTTTATCTTAGGGGCGTGTGCGGCCTAGAGCTACTGGCGCCCGATCTGGAGGTCGGCCAGATTAAAGGATGGCCTGGGCGTTGCCAAGCACGGCGGTGGTGTGAGGTCGATGGGAGGCGGGCGGCGGAGGCAGGGTCAGGCCGGTGGTCGTTGGCGGTTCGAGAAAGATCGTCAACAATGGATGGCGGGAGGTAGAGCGAAGGCCATCTTCCGTTCCTTATAGATCGGACGGTTCATTAAAAATCGGTGACCTATTTATTTTCGATCATTGTTATCTTAGATATGACCACATGTGGTGGTGTCTTTGGAGGAGTACCTGCATTTCTGTGCTCATATATTACAAAATCATGCGGAGTAGAATCTAATTTTGTTTGCCATGCAATGTTGTAGAGCTATCATATGTCTCCTGTCATTTATTTTTCAGCCACCTGCTATACGCTACTTTTACGATTGCACTAGTTCGCACACACTTCACCCTTACTCTCACTATTGTGTTTTTATGCAAGGGTATTTCAGACCCTGCCTTGTGTAAGTAAAAGAATAGAGAGAAGTTGCTCCAGCGTGGTATGCAGCCAGGCCAAAAATGTTTCAAGGATTTAAAGGGTGTAGTGTCAAGCAAATGAAGGCGAGGAACATAGCTCGAGTTGATGATCTCGCCGCCGTGAACCACCAACCTGTGTGCTTGCTTTAACTTCACGGTGTCATATGTGGTTGCATGTTGCATATGGTGTCTAGCTTGTATTGAAAGGCGAAGTCGGTAAGATAAGGAAAGATATTTTTACATGAACCACCATCCGTGAGCACCGGAAGACAAATAGCTAGTCGGAGGCTTTGGCCGAGCCGGTGACAAGCCCAGCAAAGATAGGCATCACCTGGAAGCCAACTAAAAAGCTGCGATGGTGGCGAAGCATCCCGCCTCCCACCAGGCTCTCAGGTCCTAGATGATCATGCTCACCACTCCAGCTGGATGGCTAGCTTGTATTGCTTCCAATTTGGTTAAATTGCATCTGCTTAGCTTACACATTATACCTTTGAATATGACATGCCTTTACATTTTTGGTACATACTAGTACATCGTGTATTAACCATGTTCTTACATCAAACTAATGTTCTTGTGGATCCCTCATCAATCACTTATGACGAGGCAGGCAAGCAAGGGGACTACTCCTCATTTAAAGAATGCAGCGTCAGCCTCCCAACATGATTCTCAAGAAATGAAATGCTAGATGAAGATAGTGAACGTAGCTCTGTAGTTGATTACAGCATTTCCCCTACACTAGCATTGCAGGTGCTTGCTCTAACTTGGCAGCGTGATATGTGGTTGCATGTTGCATATGGTGTCTAGATTGTAATTCTTCCAATCTGGTTAAACTGCATGTGCTAGTCTGCTTAGCTTATACTCTGTAAATGTGACATTATACTGTTAATGTGACATGCCTTCCTGTATTTAGTACATAGTACATCTGTCTATTAAGCATGTCCTTACATAAAACTATTGTTTTTTGTATCCGCATCAATCAATATGACGAGACACCTTTAGTATATGCGGTGCGATATTAGTTGCATCTTTCATATGATTTATAGCATCGCTGCTTCTAATTTGTTGAAATTCCATTTATGATGGGGCGCTTTTAACTTGGCAGTCATATTGGTTGCATCTTTCATGTGGTGTCTAGCTTGCATTGCTTCTTATTTGCTGGAATGGTTTCTGCTTAGTTTACACAAACAGTTGTGAACATGCCATGTCGTCCTGTTTTTCGTACATATTCCATCCTGGTATCATGTGTTTGCCTTACATCAAAGTAGTGATTGTCAGTTTCATGCATGAATGAGTTCTGAAGAGAGAATTTTATTGCTTTTTCTTGTCGGTTTTACTTGACAATTCAAAATCAATAAAGCAGAAGGAAGTTAGCAAGGCAGCAGATAAAGGTGCTCCTTCCAAACGGAGGGCCTCTACAGTTTCTACTCCTCCACACCCCCAAGATGATTTCCAGGACAACACATGCATAGACACTCAACAAAGCTGTGTTTATGATGAGCACGTCTCCCCTAGTGCAGCATCACTGGTGCTCCCTCTAACTTGGCACGGTTATATGTGGTTGCATGTTATGTGTGATGTCTAGCTTGTATTGCTTCTAATTCTGTTGAATTCCATCTGCTTACTTTACACATTATACTTGAATAAGACACGTGTTCCTGTTTCTAGAACATACAATATCTATCTATCGCACCATGTTCTTACATCAAATTACTACTGTTGTGTAACCTGCAACAATCACTTATCATAAGACACGTTTGACTTGGTGTGATATAGATTACATCTCACATTCTTTTCTAGCTTGTACTACTAATTTATTGAAATGGCACTTATGACGAGACAGTTTTTACTTGGTAGAGTGATATTATTTGCATCTTTCATATGGTGTCTAGCTTTCATTGCTTCTAATTTGTTGAAATGCCTTCTCCTTAGTTTACACATCATAAGTTGTGAATATGCAATGCTGTGAATATGCAATGGCACTAATGACGAGAGACCTCTAACATGGTAGTGTGATGTTGTTTGCATCTTGCATATGATTTATTTCTTGTCTTGCTTCACATTTGTTTAAACGCCATTTATCTTTGAGACAACATTAACTTGGCGAGCAATATTTGTAGCATCTTTCATATGGTGTCTACCTTCCATTGCATAGCTTCTAATTTGGTGAAATGTCTTCTTCTTAGTTTACACATCATAGTTCGGTTATCTCTTCCGTCTGTTTTTCATACATATTACATCCTCCTATCATGTGGTTGTCTAACATCAAAGTTTTATTAAATGCATCACGCATCAATTTGTTACGAAGAACTAAATTTAATTCGTTTTTCTTGTCGGCTTGACTTAACATGGCATAGAGAAAGAGGATGAAACAGAGAATGGCAGGGAATGAGAAGCGGATGAATCCTCAGATTCTCTTTGGTACTGATTGTGCAATAGAAGGTGAAAGTCCAGCGGAAAATTCTACAAACACGACATCCCATGCTACACGAACTGCAAAAAAGCCAAGCGAAACAAATAGCTGCCACCAAACAAGCAGAGACAGCCCTAGTTCTTGCAACACCTATGCAGTACTACCGGTGCACGACATACTCGTCGTCAATCGAAGCTAGCAACACGTTCCCAAGCTCCCTTGCCACGACACTACTTCCCAAGCACTCTTGACACAAGACGAGTTGGCAATATCAAATGAACCTTGTGAGCTTCAACAGCAAGAAGGTAGTTCTTTGGAGTCAAATTCTGATTGCATGCTTCTTTATATGAAGTCTCACGGTTTGATGTACACTAACACTTCCTATGTTTGTTGTTGGACTAGCACCTAGGCGCAAGAGAAACAAACATCAAGGATAATGCTCGATAGGTTAACTAAATCTAGAGGAGGAAGAATGGAGATCCGTTTTGAGGTAGGTTTAAAAGGCCACGTGATGCTCTGAGTCGGCCAAGTTAGTATCGAGGCAGCGGTTGCCGTTAGGTGTCATGTCGTATCCTCCCAACATGGATTGAGACAGGAATGACAAAGACGAAACCAGTTCAACACCTTCCTCGACCATTTATCTGTAAGTATGGTTATGTATGGAAACTAGTAATATCGTCTTGCTCATCCCATACTTTATAGGTTCTCGATAATGAGACTCCCATAATTTTCAAGATGAGGTTCAAGTTGGATAGCCAAGATGATGCAACCGGACAAGCTTGCACCCATGTTTTCAAGTCTGCTCTCACGACGAGATCGGTATAACTTGAGGAAAACTCACTTTGAAGGCAAGGCTAACGGTGAACTTTCCCAAACATCTCGATGGAAAATATATCGGATGAAGACTGGAGGGCCTTGTTAAACACCGGTGCGATCCAAGTATCGGTACATTATATATATATATATATATATATATATATATATATATATATATATATATATATATATATATATATATATATATATATATATATATAATCAGATCACATGTTGAAGTCCTATTGGCGCATGTGCCACACAAATCTATCTTCTTGTAGGTGAACTATTCAAAGAACAAGGCCAACCGTGCGAAAGTGAAATTCCAACAGGCAGCGAGGATCTCGTAGCTATATTGCACATCTGCGAGGCTCTTGTAATTAGCTGATGTTTCACTCTTTTCGTTGTACCATATTATTAGATCTATATTGACTTGTTGAAATGCGAGAGAAAGCCATAAGGACCAAAAAGTACCGAACCAAATGGTGTGGAAATCTTCAAGGACTGTCACACCAGCAAGAAGAAGGGCATGACTACACCAGTCAAAGCCGCTGTTGTAAGTCCTTAATCCTCATGCCTTTTAACTACTACTTACTCTGACTTGTGCCTTGAACTGCATGGTTTGCAGCCAAAGTCTATTACTCTTTTCAATTTTATACACAATTGTCTTAGCGTATCATTGCACCTTACAAGGTTTAAAATGGAGGAGTGATGTTCCTTTGATATTGACCCGTAATCTAGTTCCGTGTTGGACTTGCCCACACAATGTTACAATTGCTGTTTATGCATTCTCGGTTGTTTTGTGATATGAATGATGTCATACTATGCTTACGTATTATAAACTTCGTCTCTTTATCCTTAGCCCTCAATACAATGTGAAGAAATAGACAATACATTAGCGATGGTACATGGTCATATGTTTGGAACCTGGTTTTATTATGTACTTTGTAATAAAATACAACTAATATTTTACATGGGTTCACCAGAATAAGTTCTGTATATAGACCAAAGCTATTTTGTTTGGTTTTGCTTCCTCCTTAATATCTTACATTATGATACTACTAATGTAAAACCTCAACTTTTCAAAGTGAGCTATGGAAAATATGGTGGAACCGCCACCTTACGAAGGTGGCGAGGCAACTATAACCGCAATGTCGACTCTTGCTGCAGTGGGTCGATACTGTCCACTAACGATGCCAAAAGCTCGTTCTGCGTATCTTGGGTTGGTTGTTAAGGCAATATCGTCCAAACTGCCTCATGATCAAGATATGCAAGCTCAAAGCAATGTTGTATCTGCGCTCGGACACAAGTCCATTCCCTAACAGAGGCCCTTTGTGAAACAAGGAGAAACATTGCTCAATGTCGTCCAAGATATGCATGGTTTTGAAACCGACTATTCGACATTTGCTATGTTTTTCGAGAGCCTAGTGAAATGAAGGCGAGGTTAAGGTGTTCCATCGGACAATACAAGATGAAAGCGTAACGGTCGGTCAAATGAACCGAGCTTCGAACTTACGGTGGTGCATTTATCGCTAGACTGTTAAGTTTTATGCAAACCTTCCTTTTGTTATATAGTTGTAATTTGTTTTGGTGCGATACCAAATTTATTCTTAACGTGCAGCCACCGGCTGAAGAAAACAGCAAGCCATTTTTGTATAGTGTAGGGTGTTCCCTATATTTGCACTGGTGGCGATCTTTGATGTCGAGTGGATGTAATCTGTGCAATCGCCTTAATAGTCTAGCGTTAGTTTGGGCCTTATTTATTTCCTAGTCTTCTTTTTCCCTGGTTTGCTAGTGGCCGCAACTACCCATGGGCCATATACGGGCCATAGGATCCATGGGTCTCCTACTGGTCGTCGATAAATGGGCCTGTAATCGGTGGGCCTCGGGCCGTCGATAAATGGGCCTAGGACCGTCGGATAAATGGGTCTACATGGGCGTGTCGGGCATAATTGGTATCGGCCCAGACGGTAACGGGCCGTTAATAGGCGTGGGACCGCAAAAGCTTAATTACATCACGGGCATAACGAATTCGTTAATGGGCCGAATATAGGGACGGCTGGCGTAAACGGGCCGACTCTTGCCATGGGCGAATTTGGTCCATTAGGGTAACGAGCCCGATGTGGGTCGACTCTTGCCATGGGCGAATTTGGCCCATTTGGGGAACATGCAAATGTGGGTCGACTCTTGCCATGGGCGAATTTGGCCCATTAGGGGAACAGGCTAATGTGGGCGAAGTAATCGAGGGCGAAAAGGAGCCCAAGAACGTATGGGCGTCAATAGGCGAAAGCTAACACGGGTGGAAACAGCCCATGTAAATCACGGCCGTTAACGGGTACAAAGAAAATTACTATTCATTATGGGCTAGAGTCACCGTGGGCTGTGAAGGGCGAAGATCTGAAAGGCCTCATATGGGCCGAAAGACGTCGTGGGCCATACATGGGCCGAAAGTGAAATGGGCTAGTGTTATATTCGACGGGCCACATGATGTTGTTGGGCCGATTTCCTTTAGTGCCTAACGAGCCATAAAATGGGCTATTTGCAAAAAGACCGTTAACAGGCTTTTCATGGGCTAGCCCGTTAACTTTTGACCAAGTCAAACGGGCCAGCTTTGTAAGCTAAATGGGCCAGTGGTGGGCCGTGGCACGTGTCGACATATCATAGGCGCCTATCTGACCCACTGACGAGCTGACACGTGTTTCGTCCGGCCAATAAGAATTTTACATGTGCAAATTTCCCATTGGTCGGGGCTGTTAACGGGTTATCGGATCCAAAACCCGACCCGATAGCTTAACGGCGTTCCGTTATGGTGGATGCCACGTGTCGGTCACCCTTGACAAAAGCACTTCTGTGACGCGCGATTTATTGTCATGGAAGTGGACACTTCCGTGATGATAATTTTGGTAATGTCATGGAACACTTCTACGACAGCACAGGTATGACTATCTTGATTCGGTCATAAATTTGTCATGGATGTACATGCATGACAAAAAACGCGACCTACTATGACAAACACGTATCATCACGGAAGTGTATTTTTTTGTAGTGCTCGAGCCTCCCCCGCGCGCCAGTCGATGCCCCTCGATGTTCGCTCCACGCCAGCAGGCCGCCCACTTGCTCCCGCGCCCTCCTCTCTCTCCTGCAGCTCGCGCCAGAGCGCCACCCCGCTCGGCCAATGCTCGCGCCGCTCCTATGGCCCGCCCGCAGCTCGCCCCGCTCCTCCTCTCTCTCCTTGGCACCCTAGACCACCCCCACGAACACCCCCGAGCCCTCCATTCCCTCTCTAACGGCCACCCGAGCCGATCCCACGGGCACCCGTAGGCCGCGCCTACGGTGGACCTCGGCCAGCCTATAAAAGGCGACCCCGAGCCACTCTCTCACCTCTTGTCGCTCCCCCACACTCCTAATCCACCTCCCGCACCACCCATTTGTCTCCAGAGCCGCCCGAGCTCGAGATCGAGCTCGAGCTCCGCCGCCTCGGCTCGTCGGCATTCGCATGGTACAGGCCTCCTCTGCCCCCATTTTCTCTCGATCTGGAACCCCGCGTCATTGCTGACCCTTTCCCCGCTCTTTTTGCAGCCGGGAACGGCTGGAACCATCGACGCCCGAAGCACCTCCATCGCGTGACCTCGTCGCCGGCGAACTAGGCTGCTCCGGTTACCATCTCCACCACCACCCGAACGGCGACATCCCCCTGAGTCCAACGTTACCACCCACGCATCCTCCCGTGCCTTATATCGCCGCCGGAGAGCTCGTCGTCGCCTCTGGACGGAGGTAGACGACGACACCCGTGGGCCCGGTCCGTCAGCCTCACGCCCTGACGGGTGGGACCCCCTGTCAGGTTTAAAAACACACGCGCGCGCGCACCGGTTCGCCCGTCGGCTGAAGGCGTACTTCGCCTTTACGCCTTCGACGTGGCGGCCTCGCGCGGGCTGATTTCCCTCTGGGCCTGCTACACTGTGGCCTTTCGCCCGAAGGCACAAGGCCACTTTTCTTTTTTCTTTTACATGCATTTTATAAAAATTCCACAGGATAAAATACTTATCCAAATGAAATAATTCCAACTCCTAAAATCCCAGAATAATCCCACCTATTTATTGATGTAACTTTCATACATACCCATTACACTTTTCTGCACTATTCAAATTTAAATTCAAATTTGAACAATAAAATCTCTGTTGAAAAATCCACTACTCTATCCCCCTAACTCCAAATCCAAAACTAAGAATTTTCCCCTTCCTAGTTTTCCTCCTAGTATTTTACAAAAATAAGTTGACATTTTTCTGAGCACTTTGACTTTTCTGTTTTCATTATTGTCTTATTTTTCCATTATTTCCTTGCGACGATTAGATCCCGTATTTGACGAAGTTGTTGAGGAAGAAGGAGAAGGATTTGAAGACCTTGAAGAACAAGCCAACCCAGGCAAGCAGCCCTTTGACCATGACACCCCTCTTGTTCATCGGTACCCTTTTTCCGATTGCGGGATGATGAAATATGACGGTGGTAAACTTGTTGTGAACCACAACATGATGCATACCCCTACTTATGACCTTACCTTGTTCATGAATGCATTGTCAAGAGACTAGTCGATGCATAATGATGCATGTGTACCATGAACTCTTCGTGGTTACATTCTTTGAAAACCCTTGGTGCCCCTAATGCCCTTGGGAGATGTTGAACTAAGGTCATCACTTGAGGAAGAAGTGGTGTACCGAAGAGAGCTTTTGGAGTGTGTAAAATGATGGATTAGATTTATGTGTGATTACCGTCCCAACCAAACATGTGCAACCACTCTACCCCTTTATGGGACGGGGCATTATTGATTACTTGGACTGATACTAGCATGGTGCCCACATTACTAATGACGGGGGTGACTTGAGGTCACTCTCGGGATGGGGTCGCGCTTGAATAGGCGGCCATGACTGTTTTCACAGGGCACCGGACACACCGTTGATCCCTTCGTGTATGCGTAATAACGTGAAAAGGGCAAGGTCCCATGATCTTTTGCTTATACACGAGGGCTGTGTATCAATGAGTGGACCCTATGTTAGTATCGTCTAGGGAAAGGTAATGATCAGGTGCTTCCCCCGAGTACTTGAGATACTGCGGGATCGTGGGTGACACGAAAGCTTCCGGATCTTGTGGGTAAAGTGTGCAACCTCTGCAGAGTGTCAAACTATTTGAATAGTCGTGTCCACGGTCATGGACAGTTGGGAGGTGCTACTTAAACTATGTCCAGAAACTTTACAATCTCGGTGCATGTGTGTGTGGAAATGAACTATTTGTGTCAAGGTGGTGACTTGACATGTTGAATGGCATGGCATTTGATTCAAATTATATTTATGTTGATATCTGTAACCTGTTCTCAAGGTTACCCAAGTTCATTGATGCATATCTCACGAGTTGATAGGACATCCCAACTAGCGTGAAGCTAGGTTGCTTACTTGTTGTACAATCGCATTGTTACTTTGAACCAAATCATGGGTTGCTTGCGAGTACATTCAAATTACTCATTGGCTTGCCACTGGTTATTTAATTGGCCAGGCATGGAAGAACAGGAGTTCGAAGAAGAGTTCTTTGGAGACGAACATGCGAACTAGGATGTTTCCCAGTCAGAATGCCAGTAGGGTCAAGGCAGATGGCATGGGTTCTACTTATCAATGAAGATTTCCGCTGCTTGTGTTTCATTTGATGTTCAGCCCTTAAGGCTTTATCAATGTAAGACTTGACCATAATGGTCATAGTTTGTGTAAGACGGTATGTGTGGATGTAAGACTCTTGTTATTCAGCTTCTGTGTGTTCAGTGAGCATTGATCTCTGGGATCACTATACACGTGCATTCGGTGATCTCGACTTATGAGTCGGGGTCCCCACAATAACAATATGGGGTTTATATCATATTGCATGAGTTTATCCCTCTACATCATGTCATCTTGCTTAAAGCGTTACTCTGTTCTTATGAACTTAATACTCTAGATGCATGCTGGATAGCGGTCGATGTGTGGAGTAATAGTAGTAGATGCAGGCAGGAGTCGGTCTACTTGTCTCGGACGTGATGCCTATATACATGATCATACCTAGATATTCTCATAACTATGCTCAATTCTATCAATTGCTCAATAGTAATTTGTTCACCCACCGTAATACTTATGCTCATGAGAGAAGCCACTAGTGAAACCTATGGCCCCGGGGTCTATTTTCCATCATATTTAATCTCCTGACAACAAGCTATTTCTAACGCCGTTTTTATTTTGCTTTCTTTACTTTGCATATTTATCATAAAAATACCAAAAATATTATCTTATCATATCAATCAGATCTCACTCTCATAAGTGACCGTGAAGGGATTGACAACCCCTTTATTGCGTTGGTTGCGAGGATTTAGTTGTTTGTGTAGGTGTGAGGGACTCGTGCGTGGCCTCCTACTGGATTGATACCTTGGTTCTCAAAAACTGAGGGAAATACTTACGCTACTTTACTGCATCACCCTTTCCTCTTCAAGGGAAAACCAACGCAGTGCTCAAGAGGTAGTAGACCTCCTCCAGCCTCCACGGGGTACTGTTCATCCACCGTCGACCTCCCCCAGCCTCCACGCGCGACTGTTCATCCACGGGCTCATGTTCATCCAACCTCCACTGCACGCTCCTCCACCGGCTATTGTTCAACCAGCCCTCTCCACGGGGTCCTGTTCAACAACCCCTCCATGGGCTACTGTTCATCTAGCCCTCCACCGGCTACTGTTCAACCAGCCCTCCACGGGGTCGTCCTGTTCATCCAGCCCTCCACTGGTCATGTTCATCCACCCCTCCACCGGCTCGATCGATCGGGGTCTTGTCCATCCAGCGGCAACACCACGGGTCCTTGTTCATCCAACCCCCACCAGAACTGTTCATCCACCCCCCACAACAATGCTCACTGTTCATCAAGGGAAGGAGGCAGCAGGTTCGATCAGCTTCAGTTAGCAGCAGTAGCGAAGGAATCCCCCGGGTTCAGTTAACAACAAGGGATCGATCGATTGCTCGGGTTCAGTAACGCGTAGCCTGCAGTGCAATCGCTCGGGTTCAGTTAGGCGAACGCCTCGCTTGGGTTCAGTTAGAGCCCAACGCCTCGCACCCATGCGCGTACATGTACAAGAGAAATGCGCTTCGCTCGGCCCCCGACAACCCACAGTACCAGGAACTCCCCGGTATTTTCCACGCCCTCGCTTCTACCACGGTTTTTTCCGTCATGGACAGCCCAAAGAATGTCATGTAGCTGCGTCTCCGGCCCGCCCAGGACGAAAAGCCCATTTTCTGTCATGACTTTTTGTCATAGAAGTAGGAGCCCACCACATCTATTATGGTACCGGGTTTTGTCACAATGATCGTCATAGAAGTGTCATAAGAATGAGAGAGAGAAAAATCGTTCGGCCCAAAATGTCACGGATGTGTCTTTTTTTGGTAGTGTTCCGTCTACAACCGCAAGATCAAGAAGTGGCACTACCCCTACTGCACCACCAAGCCAAAGCCAAAGGATGGCAGCTTCGATCACCTTGTGTCTCATGTAGAGGATATAGCGATCCGCGGGGAGGACTACAAGATCAGGGGGCAGCATGCTGCCCTCGCGAAGACCCTGACTCCGGTGTGATGTGATGATGTTATCTTTATCTTTTACGTTTGGTAAACTGAATGTGGCTGTTTGGTAAACTTTGTGTGGCGGTATCTAAACTTTTTTGTGATCTATGGTAGTAATGTATTATGTTATCTATATTTGTCTGTCCTTAAATTTTCCTGTGGTGTATGGTATGTTCTGTTTAGATGTTGTGAGCTATGACTTTAGGTGCTGCAATGATCACACATTCTGCTTCAGTGTTGCTTCAATGATCAGACATGCTGCAAAGAATAAGCAAAAAGAGCAAATAGTCCATCATTTGATCAAATATTCCAATAACAGAGCAAAAAACATTTAATTGAAGATAGTCCATCATTTGATCAAGTATTCCAATAACAGATCAAATATTCCAATTTGAATTTGAGGCAAAATTTGAATTTGAACCAACACTTGAAGTCCATTGCCCTGTGGTATGATGTTGCAAAGTTTGTTGAACTATTATAAACGTTAGGTGATCAATCCGATCTCTTTTGCGTGGTAAAACTTATAGTCATGAGAAATGTGCTCCAAATGAGCTCCATTTGTAATCAAGTTTTTTTGGACCTACTCCAAATGAGCCAAATACTTTTTATTAACACATGTTCAATCTATATAGTGTAGATTCGAAGTCTCACTATTTATTGAATTAATCTTCATATTTTTACATTCTTTTGAAAAAATTATGCTTTAATAGAAAACCATTAAAAACACATTTAAAATATGAAAATGGAAAACTAAGTTCAGATCCTTCTTATTCACATTGAAATCAAGCTTTGGTGAATTTTATGATTTTTTTACTTTCAAAAACCTAAGGGAACCCTACCTCCTCTCCTTGAACTCTGTGCAACGTTGCACGTGATAGCTCATATGTGTGAAGATTTTTTCGTGAAAATGTCCATAGACCAAGTTTATGATTTTTGGTTGGTAACATGTCACATAAGACAACATTGTGCACAGGTTATTTTTTTTATTTTTTTTAATTAATGGTGCTCATTTGACCTCGATCGTGCGACCTAGGTTTTTTTTGAAAATTTCCGTACACCAAGTTTAGTATTTTTCCTCCTTAGTGTGTCTTATAAAACAGCGAACGGCGAAGGTTTCATATTTTTTTTCTATTTTTAAAATTAGATATGCTCAGTCAAAGCCTAGATAACCTCGTTGACCAGCTCAAAACCCCACTAAACTCTGCGGGGTTTCACCTAACCCTAGCTCCGAACATCAGCCGTCCGATCATACACTAGCACCAAGTGGCAGCCCTCAGATGTGGCCTTGTAGAAGGGCTGGCTGCGTGCAAGCTCTGCGCCTTTGGATCAGATGGACGGCTCTGTATTGTTGGATCGTGGGGCGATCTGCGAGATATTCTCCCATTGGTTGTGCTCGCCCACCATTGACTTCGCGAAAAAAACGTAGTTATTGGGCCCAAAATGAAACCAAGCTCTGGTTGGGCCGTCGCATTGGCTCTGTTTTTTTTTCTTGACCCTTGTTTTGAGTTCCGACGCCGCGGTGGGTGTGAAAACTAGCTAGTTCACATTTGATCCCATTACTGCCATGGTGGAATAACACGTCGCACTACGGCTATTTAAGCCACCCATCATCTTCTTCTTCCTCTCACATCCCTCATCTATCTCCCATCCTCTGCCATCTGCCCTTCTTGTTATTCGACCCCATCTTCTTCGACCATGCAGTACACCGGACCAACCTACTGCTTCCCACACATTGTGCCGGAGATGCTCTACCCTGTCGGCGTATACGTTGAGCATACACTATGTGTGTGGGCGATATCAAGGTGGAGGACCGCAAGGGGCTTCAACGAGTTCTTCCTCGTGGTCGGCTACTGCCACCTCCCACGGGGATCTCCAATGATGTTCCGCGTCGAGGAGGTCATCCAAAACGGGGTGGTGGTTGCTATCCTTGCCCACTTCACGAACCCCTTCGACTCCTTCTACCTCCTCAGTCGCGTGTTTTGGTGTGGCTGCGAGTTCATCGCTTTCACCACCCACAACATCTTCACGGAGTACAGCAACATCTTCCCCGCCACATCGCGCATCACAATCTGTCGTACCCCATCGATAACACCCCAGAGGAGCAGTGAAGGGCGCCCGGAGGAGCGAGATGGAGGAGGAGCGAGGTGGAGAAGGCGGTGGCTAGGGTTTAGAATCCTCTATCTTCTTTTCTTTTTTTTAATCTATGTTATGTTATTAAGTTGTAATTGAACTATATGATCGTTCTCTAGGCTTGTTGGCTTTATCTATGTTATGTTATTAAGTTCTATTATTAAGTTTTCTATCTACCCTATTATTAAGTTCTTGCTAGTTTGTACTTTTTTGAATTATTGATTGTTTTTTGAGAGAGCTCGCTTTGTTCGTAAGCACCTGGTGCATGGATAGCTACACAACACACCACCACATCGAGGAAGCCACACAAAATTAAGATATGTAGCCACCTAGTGCATGCAGCCAAAAACAATAAAAAAATATTGTTCAATTTATTTGTCGTAGCAAAACGGGTGCAGATGCGAGTGGATCCAAAAGGATCAAACGATGTTCTAAATCGAGGAGACAAGCATCGGTGCATGCAGGCAGCGACTGTCGCTGCGTCCATGGTGGCTGGCGTGCACGAAAGCGGCTCGGTTGGCACGCATCGGCACATGCAGGCAGGCTAGCTGCGTGCATGCATAGCAGACTAGCTGGATACATCGTGCATGCATTGCAGGCTTCTGTCGTGGCGGCGCGTGTAGGTGTTCCATGCAATGGCCCAACAGTTAACCGAAACCATGACCAACGGTCGAACAACGCTACCGTCCAAGGCTGCCCCACTTGTTAGGTCCAACGGGCGACACAATCCAGCGCAGCCCACTCATCAGAGTTAACAGTCAAAGCACTGACCCGACGGCTTCCACCGTTTGTGACCATTTCTGAGGGTTTCGGACAAGAGAGTGGGGAAAAGTGAGCAAACATTAAGAGCGTGGGGATGAATGAGTATGGCTAAGGAACCAGGGGCACAGATGTAAAAATCCCAAAAGAAACAAAGAGAGAAGGGGCATGCTAATTCCACACTTGTGCTTCAAAGTAGCACCATGTTTTTCATATAGAGAGCCTCCTATGTTGTCACTTTCATATACTAGTGGGGATTTTTCATTATAGGATTAGATGCACACCCACTTAGTTTTCATGTTGAGCTTTCATACACTTATAGCTCTTAGTGAATTCGTTGCATAGCAATCCCTACTCCTCGCATTGATATCAATTGATGGGCATCTCCATAGCCCGTTGGTTAGCCACGTCGATGTGATACTTTCTTACTTTTCTTGTCTTCTCTGCATTTACCCTTATCATCATACTCTATTCCACCCATAGTGCTATATACATGGCTTGCGCTCATGTTTTGCGTGAGGGTTGAAAAAGCTTAAGCGCGTTAAAAAAGTATGAACCAATTGCTCGGCTTGTCATCGGGGTTGTGCATGATAAATACTTTGAGTTAAGAAGATAGAGCATGACAAGACTATATGATTTTGTCGGGATAGCTTTCTTTAGCGTTGATATTTTGAAAGGCACGATTGTTTATTGGGATGCCTGTGTATTGATGTCTTTATGTCAAATTATAGACTGTTGCTTTGAATCATTCGTGCCTTGATATCATGCCATTTGATCAAGATTATGCTAGGTAGAATTCCACATCAAAAATTATCTTTTTTATCATTTACCTGCTTAAGGACGAGCATGAATTAAGCTTGGGGATGCTGATACGTCTCCGTTGTATCTATAATTTTTGATTGTTTCATGCCAATATTATACAACTTTCACATACTTTTGGCAACATTTTATATGATTTATTGGACTAACCTATTGATCCACTGCCCAGTGCCAGTTCCTACTTGTTGCATGTTTTTTGTTTCACGGAATATCCATATCAAACGAAGTCCAAATGTGATAAAATTTACAGAGAATTATTTTGGAATATTTATGATTTTTGGGAGGTGGAATCAATGCTAACGGAGGCCCACGGCTTCCACAGACCACCAGGGAACGTCGGGCACCCCTAGCGCACCCAGGTGTCTTGTGCCCACCCCGTAACTCGGTTGGGGCGCCCTTCTTCGGGTGCAAGAAAGATAATTTATGGAAAAATCACGTAAATTTTTTAGCGCAATCAGAGTTACGGATCTCCAAGAATTTAAGAAACGGTGAAGGGCCAGAAAATAGGAACGCGAAACAGAAGAGAACAGAGAGGAAGATCCAATATCGGAGGGGCTCCCGCCCCTCAACCGCCATGGCGGCCATGGACAAGAGGGGGAACTCTCCTCCCATCTAGGAGGGAGGCCAAGGAAGAATAAAAAGGAAGGGGGCTCTCTCCACCTATCTCCCGGTGGCGCCGGAGCGCCGCCATGGCAATCATCGTGATGGCGATCTACACCAACAACTTCACCACCGCCAATACCAACTTTCTCCCCCTCTATTCAGCGGTGTAACACCTCTTCTCTCTGTTGTAATCTCTACTTAAACATGGTGCTCTACACTATATATTATTTCCCAATGATATGTGGTTATCCTATGATGTTTGAGTAGATCCGTTTTGTCCTATGGGTTGATAGATGATCATGATTGGTTTGAGTTGTATATTTCATTTTGGTGCTATCCTACTATGCCCTCCTTGTCGCGCAAACGGAGGGACCCCGATGTATGGTGTTCAATATGTTAATGGTTCGCTTATGGTGGGTGGTGTGAGTGACAGAATACACAGACCCGAGTTTGGGGGTCATTGTGTATCGGATAAAGAGGACTTGATACTTAATGCTATGGTTAGGTTTTATGACCTTAATGATCTTTAATAATTGCGGATGCTTGCTAGAGTTCCAATCATAAGTGCATATGATCCAAGTAGAGAAAGTATGTTAGCTCATGCCTCTCCCTCATATAAAATTGCAACAATGATCACTGGTTTAGTTATCGATCACCTAGGGACAAATGACTTTCTTGTTGACAAAAGCTATCTACTTTTATTACCTTGCAATTTATTCGTAGTTTTATTCTTGCAAAGTACTCGTAGTTTTATTCTTGCAAAATAGTTTCATACTTGTTTTAGGTAAAGCAAGCGTCAAGTGTGCATAGAGTTGTATCAGTGGTTGATAGAACTTGAGGGAATATTTGTTCTACCTTTAGCTCCTCGTCGGGTTCGACACTCTTGTTTATCGAAAAAGGCTACAAACGATCCCCTATATTTGTGGGTTATCAGGCATCCACTGCCTCGTCTTCCTCGGCTCCGCATTGTTCCCTTAGCAGGCCTTGCCGACATCCACCGCCTTGGTGCTATCGGCGCGGCGTGGTCAACGTTGTCAACGAACGACAGCCATCGGAAGACGACTGTACACAATGAGGCTGACAGTGGGATCCACCAGCTACATCTTCGCTCACAAGGAAGTGTCTCCTTATTACGCGCAAAAAAATGATTCCTCCCCCTGACAGCTGGGACCCACCACATATATCTTCGCACGCAAGGGAGTGCCTCCTTATCCTCCCTGATAGCTGGGACCTACCCGGTCGAACCATACGTAGGGTTGTCTGTTTGGTCGCGAACGTGTATGTATATACTGGTTGATCGGTCTCTCTGCAAGGATGAACCACGGCCGAGTAAGTAGCAGCACATGTCGTAGTAGATCCCCTGACATAGCAGTTCAGGCAGTCTCGGCTAAATCATGTACACGTACCTACAACTACACGGCAAAAAATACAGCCACGTATGTACATACGGGCGGGGTCTCGAACGTGTACAGCAGCTACATCCTATTCATTGGCAGCCAACCGACTGGGTTGGAACGGTCAAACAGCGTCATATTCATCGGGAGGCAACCGACTGGGTCGGAACGCGTCTTGTTCATCGACTGGGAGGCAACCGACTAGGTCGGAATGCGTCATGTTCATAGATCGGGAGCCAACTGGCTTGGACAGAACAGTCGAAACGGGGTCCTGCTCATCGGGAGGGGTGTGGTGTACCTCAAAACGAAGGAAACGGCCTTCTGTTCGAGTGCCTAAGTTCGAAACGGGGTCAAGTTGATCGAGAGGGGTGTGGCGTACCGCAAAACGGAGGAAACAGACTTGTGTTAGAGCGCCTACGGTCGAAATGGGGTCCTGTTCATCGGGAGGGGTGTGGCGACCGCAAAATAGGACTACACGGGCTACCGTTCATCCATCGTCTACTGTGTCGCTCCAGCCTCCACGGGCTACTATTCATCCACCGTCGACTTTCTCCAGCCTCCACCTTCTACTGTTCATCCACCGCGTCTTCCTCCTGCCTCCACCTGCTACTGTTCATCCACGGGCTACTGTTCATCCAGCCTCCATCGGCTCCTGTTCAGCCAGCCCTCCACGGGGTCCTGTTCATGCACCCCCAACCGGCTCGGGTGTGTGGCAGCCTCCTCGATTGGGGTCGTGTTCATCCAGCGGCAACGGCCTACTACTACCACGGGGTCCTGTTCATCCAACCCCACCGGGAACTGTCCATCTAACCCCCAACAACAGTCACTGTTCATCAAGAGGTAGGTTCGATCGGCTTCAGTTAGTAGCAGTAGCGAAGGAATCGCTCGGGTTCAGTTAATACCCAAGGGATCGATTGCTCGGGTTTAGTAACGTAGCTAGCTAGTGCAATCACTCGGGTTCAGTAAGCGAACGCCTCGCTCGGGTTCAGTTAGAGCCCAACGCCTCACACACACACGCGCGTACGAGAGAAACGCGCAAAACTTCGTGCAATGATCGCTCGACCCCAACCACCCACCGTAACTGTGAACTCGCCGAAATTTTCCTCTCCCTCGCTTCTACCATGATTTTTTCCGTCATGGACGGCCCAAAGAATGTCTTGCAGGTGCGTCCCTGACCTGCCCAGGACAAAAAGCCCATTTTCTGTCAAGATTTTTTTTCATAGAAGTAGGAGCCCAACACAGCTATGAAGATACATGGTTTTGTCACAATTATCGTCAAGCATGACAGAAAAGTTTTCGTTCGGGCCAAATTGTCATGGATGTGTCTTTTTTTGTAGTGCTTGACCTGTATATGGTGGTAAGTGGTGAGAGCATGTGTGAAGAAGTACACCCCTACAAGGTTATAAATCTATTCAAATAGTCGCTATCACGGATATGGACTACTTGGAGACTTATATGGTTCATAGACAAATTTAAATGGATACTCTAAAATGCACAAGATAAGTGTGAGTGCTATGGATGGCCTTCTCGTAGGGAGACGGGAGATGATTCATAGTGGTGTATTGTTGTGGTGACTAGAGGACTCGTGTGTGCTCTCTTACCTCAAAGAAATTACTGGTAGCCATGATACATGATAGCCATTGAGTCAAAGTTGGCTTGCTGTAGTTAAACTCCACAATCCCCTCCATTGATAGTGACGCATAAGTAGATAGTTCTGATGTAAGTATTGATGAGTACCTTTGCACTCACGATTGATAATTTGTGTTTTGTAGAGGAGACTCCGATCTCACTTGTAGTTCCACGTGGAGTTCGACGCTGACCGAGTAGCTTGTATCCAAACTACGATCTTGTACTCTTGGGAAGGTCTGTAGATAGTCAGGCTTCCATCCTTGTTTCTTCCCAGTTGTCTGTACTCAGGCAAGTTTATGCTTCTGTTTGCCTCTATGACTTTATATGTTGGGTCATGAGACCCATGTTTGTAATAAACATGCTATGTATGGCTCTCCCAAGCATTATCTATACTTCAGTTGTAGAGCTATGTTGTGATGCCATGTTGTAGAACACATACTTGCATGTTATGCGTATGTGTAATATGTATTGCTATGTGTGGGGTTCGACACCTAGTTGTTTGCCTTTGGTAGCCTTTCTTACAAGGAAATGCCTCCTAGTGTTTCCACTGAGCCCTGTTAGTTCGCTACTTCTCCGGAACACACGGATTGACCGACATGTATCCCTCTTTGCTCCTGTGTCTGTCCCTACGGGGAAATGTCACGCGGTGTTTACTATAGTCCTTGTGGCTTTGCTGCGACTTGGTTACAGTCGCTGCTGACCGACACGTTGATACGTCCATTTTGCATCATGTTTTCCTACTGTTATTTGTGATGTTTTTATGCATAATAATGCTTTATGGAGTAATTCTAATGCCTTTTCTCTCGTAATATGCAAGGTTCACACTAAGAGGGAGAATACCGACAGCTAGAATGTAGCGACCCGACCCGAATGGGTCAAGTCTCTGTGCTTAAGTGTCATCCCTGGATCGGTATGCTGACACACACAGTACTCGAGGATTTATAACAGAGGTAAATCACATGTATAAAGTAACGTAAATACTATTTCCTCAATCCAAACTAGCGGAAGTAACAAGGTTGTGGATTCCCATTAACACCAACGGCAAAGCTGAGTGTAGAAATCGTAACCCTAACGTATCACTTACTCGTCGTAAGATCCTGCAACATGACACGTTGCAGCCACAAAGGGTCAGTACATTGAATGTACCGGCAAATTCACACTGTAGAGCAATGTTGAAATATGGCTATCACTACATGCATATATGGCTGGTGGAAAAGCTCTATGGTTATAAGGGTTTTGCGAAAAGCCAATTTTTCCCTACTACAAAGGAATAAATTTTATTTAACTATCATGGTGGTTGTTAAACATTGAGAATGGTTGACAGCATCCTCAATCCCAATTAAAAGTACTCATTAACAACCCAACAATATTAATTAGAGTAACATGATGAGATTCACATGATATCCAAGTACTAGATACTCAAGATGTCCATAACCGGGGACACGGCTAACCATGATTAGTTTATACACTCTGCAGAGGTTTGTGCACTTTGCCCACAAGACTCGATCTCCTCCGTTTGATTTCTCGCACTACATGGTGTTTGAGAAACGGATGACCGAGACATAGTCTTTCAGAAGCGCTTGCACCTTACGTGTGGGTAGACCGTACCAACCTACAACCCCTACATCAGCTAGTCCACCCGTAAGAGTTCGCACAACTTAGTCAACTACGCTAGAGCCCATAGTAGCATGTGGCTGCACACGGAAGTTTCTAGCATGAATAATCTCATGATCCCTTTGAGCCTGGGTGGCGGTCCGAAGAAAAACAGGCAAGTCCTGGAAACCAGGTGCCTCAATCCACCCAGATGTGTGTTTAAGTTGCCACCTTAAATAAACCATTAATTAACAATCTCACATCTGTCATGGATACACTCACCCAATCCACGTCTACTAGCATAGCATGGCATAATAATCAAACGTAGAAGTAACTCCCAAAGGTTTGAAAATAAACAGGTAATAGGTACTACCTCATCTACTTCCCATCCCACAATTTAATTAGATCCTAATCATGCAATGTTCGAGGATTGATCTAATGCATAAAAACTGGGTAGTAGAAAAGATATGATCAAAGTGTTACTTGCCTGCAATGTTGATGAAGATGATTCACACTCAAACTCTTGATAGTTCTACTCGTCACACTATGGTCAATCTATCGTAAGCAAGCAATAGTAACCACACATAAGCAATCACTCAAAAGATTGGAAAGAATGAAGAAAACAAATCGAAAAACTTCAAAACCAAGCAAATAACTCTTGCAACATAAAGCAATTTCTAACAGCACCAAAACTATGTGAATTTGGCCTTATCAGAAAGTTTAGGTCAAGAGCTTGAATTGCAAAAAGAAACAACTAAATCGGGAGTTACGAAACTCAAGTTATGATCAAACGAAGTTCAAATTCAAATCTGATCTAATTCAAATTTTAAACTTTCAAAAACATGTTTGAGTTGGATTACTGGATAGAGGAGATCATAACGAAGAAGTGGGCGTTGGTTTCGTTGGATTTGGACAAACGAGTAAAAAGTAGTGATCGTTTGAAATCCAGGGGCTAAACTGTAAAAGAACTACTACAAATAGGTCCCTGAATAGAAAATAAAAAGAAAAAGAAAAAAAAACTATCGAGCGAACGCTCGCTACCGAGACCTAATGAACGAAAGCGTTCACTAACAGATCTAACCTAGCGAACATCCACTAAATAACTAGGTTAAAAAAACAAAACCGGGTTTAAAAAAAACAAAACTGGAAATAAACCGGACCGGACCGGGCGGTTTTTACCGGTCCACGGCGGGTCAATGGCAACAGCGACGGTCCGGCGACAGCGGCGGTTAACTCCGGCAAGGGCGGCGCGGCGAGATGGCGGCTCCGTGGTGGTTGCGGGGTGGCAGCCTCGGCGGAGAGAACGGCAGTGGCGGCGGCGGCGAAGTCTTGGGCTTGGCAGAGTCTTGTGACAGTGGGAGCGAGATCGGCGGCGGCTCGGCGGGATCCGGTGGCGGCGGCGCGTTTGCGAGGAGAGGTGAGGCGAGGAGAGAGAGGGCGGCGGGATCCGGGGCTCCGGTTTTATAGGAGACCGGGGCGGCGAGGCGTGGAGGAGGGGGCGAGGTGGCGGGCGGGACGACGGGCGAGGAGGCGCGGTGCTGGGCCTTGGCCTGGCTGGAGCTGGGCCGGCCCAGTCGGCGGGAGGATTCTTTTTTTTTAATAGACAAAGAATTAAAACAAAAGAGATAAATACAAAATATAATATATGCATATTATATATCAAAAAATTTAGAAAAATATTTTCTACAAGATGAATATTATTCTAGCTTCAAATAAAATACACACAAATTCAAATAAAACAAAGAGTGCTTCGCTCTAGAAAAATCCAATAAAATCATTTTAAAATACCAAAATGAATTCAATTTATTTCTCTCCAATTTTTCGATGTAGGGAATCATGTTACCCTAATTTATGTATATTTTATTTTTGGAGAAAAATAATTTGAATAAAACTCCAATAACTCCAAATTGAAAATAAATTCAAAAGAACTTTGAATTTAATTCTTTGAAACTCCCAACTTGTATTTCATATGTTTTGAAGAAGTCATTTTATCTTCTCTCATGAAAATAATTGAGTTGCATGAAGTTTCAGAATTGGAAATATTTTCCAAATGAAATTCAAATATTTTCAAATACCCTTTCATTTAATTAAATGGAAGAAGTCATATCATCTTCGCTCAAGGGTTTTGTATTTGAAAAGAATTTGAATTCATGAAGATCAGAAAACAAAATGAAAGTTTGGGAAAGTCCTTTTATTCCCTCTCATTTAACTTTCAAAAGTTTCAAATTTCACTCAACTTCACTCAATCAATCAAACAACAATCAAAACTATCTATTTGTTTATAACATTCCAAAATTTAGAATTTGGGATGTTACAAAACTACCACCCTTAAAATGAATCTCGTCCTCGAGATTCGGAGAGGCTAGCAAGAAATAGGTTAGGTTTGGGGTCTTCTCAAAATCCATCGATCGTCTCCAGGGTCTCGGGTGCTACCACCCTTAGAAGCATGGTTACGGTTCCATCAAAACTCATATACTCCATCCTTATTACTGACAGTGCCGGTCTTCTCAGATTTTTAGTATAATTCCTTCTCTGGCTCTTCCGTAGTGGCATAACCTTTTCCTCAATTCTTCTGTAGTTTCATCCTGGTAAGGTTATCCCAAAACTGGGTCCTCTTAGCTGACGAGTCTGGTGTCAATACTAATCAGCTATCGATATCTCATGGTGGTCAAAAATTTATGGTTTGTCCTGCAGGAAATGGGTCTGGATTGAACCTCACCGTATAACCTACAGTTGGCAACAACTGCCATGTACAAGGGAAAAAATGCTTATACCATTCTAAGGTTCGACAAGGTTTAATATCGTCGTCACTCTACTATAGGTAGGTCACTCAGATTTACCATCCCATATAGCAAAGCGAATAATAAGAGTAAGTCGGTATGGTGATCAATCCATCCCGCACCCAAATCATTACCTTGTACATGGTTTAGCGAATCTCGCATTCTAACACTCGGTCATCCTCACAAGCATTGCAGAATTTCTCTTGTCGACGAACCAAGTTCGGAAAATCCATTGATTCTGCAAGCCAAACAAACATCTATCGTTCCTTAACAACTCTCAGGTTTTGCGTAAACTCCTACAGAATCGTCGGTCGATAAAATCGTAACTTCTTCCAGGGTCTTTCCTTCAGCAAGAGTGTGCTTGCTTCTCGGCAGGTCCTGGGGCCTGTGGGTTATGGCCCATCTCATCACTTGTAGTCCTTGAACTTATCATCGGGCCACTGATCATTATTCCAACTTCCAACTTCATAGTGTTCTTAAATCCATCCAATTGTATTGTCTCCCTTCCTTCTATTGGCACCAAACTAGGACTTGATTTCTCAGACTCATTATGGAATTTCCATTGATCCATATTTCCAACATCATACCTCCTTTATATCCAATAGTAATTCATCTCTTCATCCTCGTGGGATATCCCACATACCGAGATAAAAACTTATACTTATGAAATCCATACTCCACTTTGTGGAACATCATTATCCTTTCCAGGGTCAAGCGTCCTTACAGGGGAATATTGGCCATTTCTGCATGGCACTTCTTCAACTGGGAAACGTGAAACACATCATGAACTCCTGATAGTCCTTCGGGTGACTCCAACTCGTAGGCCACTTCTCTCATATGCTCCAAAACTCGGTATGGTCCTACAAATCTCGGGGCTAACTTTCCATTAACTCCAAATCGTTTAACTCCTCACAGAGGGGACACACGAAGACATGCTCTGCCTCCAATTTCATAGACTTCCTCCTTGCATTTTTTTTGAGTCTGCATAAGTCTTCTTCCTGGACTGAGCTACCTTCAGTATATCTCGAATCAACTTAACATTCTCTTCTGACTCCTTGATCACATTTGGTCCAAACAACTGACGGTCTCCAACTTCATCCCACATCAATGGTGTCTGGCTCCTTCTCCTATACAAAGCTTCAAAAGGGGCCATCTTCAAACTGGCTTGGTAATTGTTGTTGTATGAGAACTCCGCGTAAGGTAGATTTATCATCCCTACTAGATCCATAATCTAGCGCACACGCTCTCAACATGTCCTCCAGAATCTGATTGACTCTCTCGGTCTATCCATCATCTGCAGATGAAAGGCATCTTGAACTCTAGCCTAGTACCCAAAGTGTGGCGCAGCTGATTCCAAAACTTTGAGGTAAACCGTGTTCCTCTATCTGATACGATGGTCCTCGGAACTCCATGCAGACATACGATCCTGGTCAAATATATCTTGGCCAACTTTACACTTGTATAGGTGGTTTCACTGGGATAAAGTGAGCCACTTTGGTCAAGCGAATCAACTACTACCCAGATAGAATCATATCCCGATCGGGTTTTGGGAAATCCGGTAATGAAATCCATGCCAAGCCTATCCCACTTCCATTCGGGTATCGGCATAGGCTGTAGTAATCTTGTTGGCTTCTGATGCTCTGCTTTTACTCTCTCTAGCACACATCACCTACGACTACATACTCCGCGATATCCTTCTTCATACCAGTCCACCAGAAACGCTTCTTCAAATCTAAATACATCTTGGTGTTTCCAGGGCGAATCGAGTATGGTGAGTCATGAGCCTCCTGAAGTATTAACTTCCTGATCTTTGCATTATTGAGAACATATACACGGTCCTCGAACCATAAGATGTCATGCTCATCCTTACGAAAACCTTTGGCCTTTCCTTTGCTCATTCTCTCTTTTACCTCAGCAATCTCTTTGTCATCCTTCTAAGCTTCAGGGATCTTTCCCAACAATGTAGACTGAACTTCCATTGCTGCAACAAAACCTTTGGGAACAATCTCCAAGCGAAGTTCCCTAAGATCCTCGGCTAACTCCTTTGGTAATCCTCTGCTTATGAGGGTATTCATCCTGGTGTTCTTTATGGTTGTGTCCTATTTCTCCACAAAGCTTGCATGCACTTTCTCCATATCATTTCCATAAGGCCTCAACTTCTGGGACACAAGACGAGATCTTTGCAGAGTCAACTTAAATTATTCCCAACTGGTTACTCTTTGCCATCCATTGATGGTTTGGTACATCCTCCACCAAGTAGCAGCACCTCTTTCAAAGCATTGAAGAGCATGCTGGGCCATATCCTTTCCAGCTATAGGGTTTTTCTCCATGTGATCCTCCATGTTCTGAATCCATCGGTCCATCTCCAATTGACTCATCGGTCCAGAAAATACAAGCTCATCTCCATCCTCTAATGGGTCCATGGGTTTTGGGGTGAGATAAGAGAGATAGACAGGGAGGGATACACACAATGCAAACAATTGTTTTGAAAAGACAGATTTTATTGTGGCTGTCGGAAAAACATCAAACAAATGACAGCTCACAATCTTCACATCTAACGCAGGTATGTAACAAGGGTTTGGTCTTCTAAAGGTCAATGTCGTCAAACTCTTCAAGTCTTGGTCATGTCTCCGATGGCTCCTTCTGATCAAGCTTGTCCTTCTCAAGTTCTTTTGCCAAATCAGCTTTGTTGACGCAGAGTCTCTCGTGATGTACTTTAATATTCTGGAATTGCATTCCAAACTTCTGGGTTTCACATCACTGGCATGGACCATGGTCCTACTGTCCTTCAATTCCTGACGAATCTCCGGTATCTCGTGGTTTAGCTCCTTCTGCTTGGCTATTTTAATCTTCTGGGACCTGGGTTCTTCACGAAACACTTCCTTATCAAATACTGCTTCTGCAGGTCCATCCTAAACTTCTTGATGTAACACTCCAGATCCTGGTGATACATCGGCTAAGGTTAAATTTTCCTTCTTTGCCGATAGATGCTCCATCAGCCTTCTTCCATCCAATCCTTTCATGCATCTGCATGCTCAACTCGGCACGGTGACAATAGCATAAGCGGGCGATAACATCATGGATAGCGTGTTTCTGCTCTTGTCATTTCCATGAGCTATCATTCCATAGTTGATATCTCCTGCCTTAGGGTTTTCCTGACAAAACTTTGAATTTCTAACTCTCCATGTTCCGGTCTTACTCCAATACACCTTGATCTCGGGTATTGATAACTTCCATAGTCTGTCAAATTCCATAAACGTAACCTTCCTAGGTCATAAAATCTGGGAATTCTTCAGAGCCTTCAAAATCTCCTAGTCTTCGGAGTCTTCAACAGTTGTAGTTTCCATTTACACGGTAAAATCCTCTTCATTCCAAATGGTCTTAGTTGTCCGATATCTTGTACTCCTTGGAGTAGTCTCATCAGCCGAATATTCGTGTGGTCAAAAGGGGAAAGGTGTATGGTCTCACTAAAAGGGAATATTTGAATAAGCTCAGAAAAGAAGAGAGGTAAAAGATCTTTTTGAAAATGAAGTTGTAGAGAAAAATCTTTCCTATGGGCTTGCCAGTTTCTAGGGTCACGTCCTACAGTCAACCTGGCTCTGATACCATCTTGTAGCGACCCGACCCGAATGGGTCAAGTCTCTGTGCTTAAGTGTCATCCCTGGATCGGTATGCTAACACACACAGTACTCGAGGATTTATAACAGAGGTAAATCACATGTATAAAGTAACGTAAATACTATTACCTCAATCCAAAATAGCGGAAGTAACAAGGTTGTGGATTCCCATCAACACCAACGGCAAAGTTGAGTGTAGAAATCGTAACCCTAACGTATCACTTACTCGTCAGAAGATCCACGCAACATGAGACGTTGCAGCCACAAAGGGTCATTACATTGAATGTCTTGGCAAATTCACAATCAGAGAGCAATGTTGAAATATGGCTATCACTACATGCATATATGGCTGGTGGAAAAGCTCTATGGTTATAAGGGTTTTGCGAAAAGCCAATTTTTCCCTACTACAAAGGAATAAATTTTATTTAACTATCATGGTGGTTGTTAAACATTGAGAATGGTTGACAGCATCCTCGATCCCAATTAAAAGTACTCATTAACAACCCAACAATATTAATTAGAGTAACATGATGAGATTCACATGATATCCAAGTACTTGATACTCAAGATGTCCATAACCAGGGACACGGCTAACCATGATTAGTTTATACACTCTGCAGAGGTTTGTGCACTTTGCCCACAAGACTCGATCTCCTCTGTTTGATTTCTCGCACTACATGGTGTTTGAGAAACGGATGACCGAGACATAGTCTTTCAGAAGCGCTTGCACCTTACGTGTGGGTAGACCGTACCAACCTACAACCCCTACATCAGCTAGTCCACCCGTAAGAGTTCGCACAACTTAGACAACTACGCTAGAGCCCATAGTAGCATGTGGCTGCACACGGAAGTTTCTAGCATGAATAATCTCATGATCCCTTTGAGCCTGGGTGGCGGTCCGAAGAAAAACATGCAAGTCCTGGAAACCAGGTGCCTCAATCCACCCAGATGTGTGTTTAAGTTGCCACCTTAAATAAACCATTAATTAACAATCTCACATCTGTCATGGATACACTCACCCAATCCACGTCTACTAGCATAGCATGGAATAATAAGCAAATGTAGAAGTAACTCCCAGAGGTTTGAAAATAAATAGGTAATAGGTACTACCTAATCTACTTCCCATCCCACAATTTAATTAGATCCTAATCATGCAATGTTTGAGGATTGATCTAATGCATAAAAACTGGGTAGTAGAAAAGATATGATCAAAGTGTTACTTGCCTGCAATGTTGATGAAGATGATTCGCACTCAAACTCTTGATAGTTCTACTCGTCACACTCCGGTCAATCTATCGTAAGCAAGCAATAGTAACCACACATAAGCAATCACTCAAAAGATTGGAAAGAACGAAGAAAACAAATCGAAAAACTTCAAAACCAAGCAAATAACTCTTGCAACATAAAGCAATTTATAACAGCACCAAAACTATGTGAATTTGGCCTTATCAGAAAGTTTAGGTCAAGAGCTTCGATTTGCAAAAAGAAACAACTAAATCGGAGTTACGAAACTCAAGTTATGATCAAACGAAGTTCAAATTCAAATCTGATCTAATTCAAATTTTAGACTTTCAAAAACATGTTTGAGTTGGATTACTAGATAGAGGAGATCATAACGAAGAAGTGGGCATTGGTTTCATTGGATTTGGACAAACGAGTAAAAAGTAGTGATCGTTTGAATTCCAGGGGCTAAACTGTAAAAGAACTACTACAAATAGGTCCCTGAATAGAAAATAAAAAGAAAAAGAAAAAAAAACTATCGAGCGAACGCTCGCTACCGAGACCTAATGAACGAAAGCGTTCACTAACAGATCTAACCTAGCGAACATCCACTAAATAACTAGGTTAAAAAAACAAAACCGGGTTTAAAAAAAACAAAACTGGAATAAACCGGATCGGACCAGGCGGTTTTTACCAGTCCACGGCGGGTCAACGGCAACGGCGACGGTCCGACGGCGGCGGCGGTTAACTCCAGCAAGGGCGGCGCGGCGAGACGGCGGCTCCGTGGTGGCTGCTGAGGTGGCAGCCTCGGCGGAGAACGACGCGGTGGCGGCGGACGGCGGCGAGTCTTGCGACGGCGGAGCGAGATCCGGCGGCGGCGGCTCGGCGAGATCCGGTGGCGGCGGCGCGTTTGCGAGGAGAGGTGAGGCAAGGAGAGAGAGGGCGGCGGCATCCGGGGCTCCGGTTTTATAGGAGACCGGGGCGGCGAGGCGTGGAGGAGGGGGCGAGGTGGCGGGGCGGGACGACGGGCGAGGAGGCGCGGTGCTCGGCCTTGGCCTGGCTGGAGCTGGGCCGGCCGAGTCAGCGGGAGGATTCTTTTTTTTTAACAGACAAAGAATTAAAACAAAAGAGATAAATACAAAATATAATATAGGCATATTATATATCAAAATTTTCAGAAAAAGATTTTCTACAAGATGAACATTATTCTAGCTTCAAATAAAATACACACAAATTCAAATAAAACAAAGAGTGCTTCTGCTCTATAAAAATCCAGTAAAATCATTTTTTAAATACCAAAATGAATTCAAATTTATTTCTCTCCAATTTCTGATGTAGGGAATCATGTTACCCTAATTTCTGTATATATTTTTTGGAGAAAATAATTTGAATAAAACTCAATAACTCCAAATTGAAAATAAATTCAAAAGAACTTTGAATTTAATTCTTTGAAACTCCCAACTCGTATTTCATATGTTTTGAAGAAGTCATGTTATCTTCTCTCATGGAAATAATTGAGTTGCATGAAGTTTCAGAATTGGAAATATTTTCCAAATGAAATTCAAATATTTTCAAATACCCTTTCATTTAATTAAATGGAAGAAGTCATATCATCTTCGCTCAAGGGTTTTGTATTTTAAAAGAATTTGAATTCATGAAGATCAGAAAAGAAAATGAAAGTTTGGGAAAGTCCTTTTATTCCCTCTCATTTAACTTTCAAAAGTTTCAAATTTCACCCAACTTCACTCAATCAATCGAACAACAATCAAAACTATCTATTTGTTTATAACATTCCAAAATTTAGAATTTTGGGATGTTACATAGAATTCTGTACCTGAAAAAGCTACGTCAGGCCACCTATTCTGCACATCTCAAATGAGCTGAAACTTCACGAAGATTTTTTATGGAATATTTAAGAATTATTGGAGCAAATAACTACCAGAGGGGGCTCACCAGGTGGGGACAACCCACTTGGGCGCGCCAGAGAGCCTAGGCACGCCCTGGTGGGTTGTGCCCTCCTCGGTCCACCTCTGGTGCCCCTCTTCTGGTATAAGTCATTTTGACCTAGAAAAAATATGGAGAGGACTTTCGGAGGAGCACTTTTGCCCTCCGACAGAGCGATTCCGCTGGGGGAACTTCCCTCCCGGAGGGGCAAATCATCATCATCATCACCAACAACTCTCCCATCTTGGGAAGGGCAATCTCCATCAACATCCTCAACAGCACCATCTCCTCTCAAACCCTAGTTCATCTCTTGAGTTCAATCTTTGTACCGGAACCTTAGATTAGTGCTTGTGGGTAACTAGTAATGTTGATTACATCTTGTAGTTGATTACTATATGGTTTATTTGATGGAAGATTATATGTTCAGATACATTATGCTATTTAATACCCCTATGATCTTAAGCATGATTATCATTTGTGAGTAGTTACTTTTGTTCTTGAGGTCATGGGAGAAATCTTGTTATAAGTAACCGTGTGAACTTGATATGTGTTCGATATTTTTATGGTATGTATCTTGTGATTCCCTTAGTGGTGTCATGTGAATGTCCACTAAATGACGCTTCACCTTATTAGGGCCTAAGGGAATGCATTGTGGAGTAGTTATTAGATGATGGGTTGCGAGAGTGGCAGAAGCTTAAACCCTAGTTTATGCACTACTTCCTAAGGGACTGATTTGGATCCAAAAGTTTAATGTTATGGTTAGATTTTATCTTAATACTTTTCTCGTAGTTGTGGATGCTTGCGAGGGGGTTAATCATAAGTAGGAGGTTTGTTCAAGTAAGAACAACACCTAAGCACCGGTCCACCCACATATCAAATTATCAAAGTAGTGAACACGAATCAAACCAACATGATGAAAGTGACTAGATGAAATTCCCGTGTATCCTAAAGAACGCTTTGCTTATTATAAGAGATTGTTTTGGCTTCTCCTTTGCCAGAAAAGGATTGGGCTACCTTGTTGCATGTTATGTGTCGTTACCGTTAGTTGCTCGTTACAAATTATCTTGCTATCAAACTACTCGTTACTTATAATTTCAGTGCTTGCAGAGGATACCTTGTTGAAAACCACTTGTCATCTCCTTCTGCTCCTCGTTGGGTTCGACACTCTTACTTATTGAAAGGACTATGATTAATCCCCTATACTTGTGGGTCATCACACGTGCATTGCTGGGTTACCAATGTTTGCCCCTGTACGACTGTGCTACCTTGGTTCACAACTAATCATGTCAACCTGGGTTCCTTGTCATATGGTTCTAGTGACTTATATATTCATATAAGCGAGAGACGAAAGGCGCAAACGGTCCGGCCAAGGTAAGGCGATAGCCGTGTGAACTGTGCGTGAGTCTTGGGGTACTTATATTGTTTGTTTCAGCTAGATCCATGTGTCTTATTAGGATTGGGTCCCGATAGGGAGAGGGAGAGTCTTTTGCTTTTGCTTGCTTTATTTGGATTTGCCTTTGAGTTACTTTGGTTGTGTTGGTTTGTAAGACTATGCTTGTGTGTGACTGTACTTGATTTTCTTTGCATGCTACCTATCTATCAGTTATGCTTGTTGCTATGGTCATTCACATGTTTGCTTGGTGATGAGTGCTTGTACTTCATTCATATTATTTTGTGCACTCCACCAAGATGTATGTGGCATGGAAGAGTTACCCCATGATCCTAATTGATTATGCATTTGCATTCAAACACAAGTTTTAAATAAAGCACAAATTTAGGGGGATCTCTTGATTATCATATACTTCTCAAAGTAGCGACGTCATTCAATAATTGTATCTTATGTCGAAGATTTGATCTATATGTTGTCATCAATTACCAAAAAGACGGAGATTGAATGTACAACTTATCCCCGGTTGGTTTTGGTAATTCATAACAACATATACACCGTTGAACTAATGCTTATTCAAAGAATATTTCAGGAAAGTTCAATCTGATATGGCTATGAGATCTGAATGTGAACCCCTCTAATGCAAAGGACATGGATTGGCAAAAGGTTCAAGACTCTACAATTTTGGTTAAGTGATCCAAGATCACATTGATGTGAATGTGGAACCCTCAAAATGCAAAGGACAAGGATTGGCAAAAGGTTCAAGACTCTACATTTTTGGTTAAGTGATCCAAGATCACATTGAGTCCAAAGCCAATACTATGAAAAGGCGATGAGCTTTTGATCACAAGTCATTTGGTTAAGTTCTTAGAGATATCGCTCCAAAAAAACCCCAATCACACCCTCACATTCCTATATGTTCAAAATCCAAAACCCTATCTCGGTCACACCGAACCACTCCTACCCGAACTCACCGAGATACACTTGACAGAGGCATTGCCTAAACCCTAATGATTCGGTATTACCGAGATGACCCTTTGGTCTCACCTAAGTGACCATGCCAACCTTCTATTACCCATCGACTTCATCTCGGAATTCCCGAGTGAACCGACCGGTGTCACCGAAGTGCACTTGCCAACCTTCTATTGCTTATTGATTTCATTTCGGAATTCCAAGTGAACTCGATGTTGGGTTCTACGGTAGGGTGCGTCGACTGCAAATTAAAATTTTCCTGCGCGCAAAACAACCAGGAACATGCTACGAGAGATGGATCATAGATCGTTACCACTAGACGTGCAGTGCCGTGCAGCGGAAGTAGAGTTGAGGCAGCGCGTTCCCGGAGTCGCCTCGCGTTCCCGGAGTCGTCTCCTCCTTGCCGGTCTCCCACGTAGCCGATCGGATCCTGCAAACAGGTTTGCCGGAGCGGCGCAAGTGCACCGCCTCTAACGGTATCCGCGCGTGCAGGAGGAACACCATGCGGCGGACTGCTAGGTCCGATCACACAGTCGGTGGCGAGTGGAGGTGGCTAGTTGCAACACATGCAAAGCCCTAACGACGGCGCCGAAGCGATCAGTCCGATAAGTGTGCCACACCTCCACTATATATAGGCATTCGTCGTGGGCTCAACACTTGGGCCTCGCACGGATCCTAAAGCCCATAAGTCTACTCGATCGCAATCCGAATATAGTTCGGATCACATCCAAGCAGTGTCCTTGGATCCGTCCTCGTAGGTTCCTTATACGTCCATTTTGCACCATGCTTTTATATCGATATTTATTGCATTATGGGCTGTTATTACACATTATGTCACAATACTTATGCCTTTTATCTCTTATTTTACAAGGTTTACATGAAGAGGGAGAATGCCGGCAGCTGGAATTCTGGGCTGGAAAAGGAGCAAATATTAGAGACCTATTCTGCACAACTCCAAAAGTCTTGAAACTGCACGGAGGCACTTTTTGGAATTAACAAAAAATATGGGCGAAAGAATCAACTAGAGGGGCCCATACCCTGGCCACGAGGGTGGGGGCGCGCCCTACCCCCTGGGCGTGCCCCTGCCTCGTGGGCCACCTGGCAGGCCTCTGGTGCCCATCTTCTGCTATATGAAGTCTTTTGGCCAGAAAAAAATCAGGAGGAAGCTTTCGGGATGAAGCGCCGCCGTCTCGAGGCGGAACCTGGGCAGAACCAATCTAGGGCTCCGGCGGAGCTGTTCTGCCGGGGAAACATCCCTCCGGGAGGGGGAAACCGTCACCATCATCATCACCATCCATCCTCTCATCGGGAGGGGGTCAATCTCCATCAACATCTTCACCAGCACCATCTCATCTCAAACCCTAGTTCATCTCTTGTATCCAATCTTTGTCTCAAAACCTCAGACTGGTACCTGTGGGTTGCTAGTAGTGTTGATTACTCCTTGTAGTTGATGCTAGTTGGTTTATTCGGTGGAAGATCATATGTTCAAATCCTTTATGCATATTTATACCCCTCTGATTATGAACATGAATATGATTTGTGAGTAGTTACGTTTGTTCCTGAGGACATGGGAGAAGTCTTACTATAAGTAGTCATGTGAATTTGGTATTGGTTCGATATTTTGATGAGATGTATGTTGTCTTTCCTCTAGTGGTGTTATGTGAACGTTGACTACATGACACTTGACCATTATTTGGGCCTAGAGGAAGGCATTGGGAAGTAATAAGTAGATGATGGGTTGCTAGAGTGACAGAAGCTTAATAGGTTATGCGTTGCTTAGTAAGGGGCTGATTTGGATCCATATGTTTCATGCTATGGTTAGGTTTACCTTAATACTTCTTTTGTAGTTGCAGATGCTTGCAAGAGGGGTTAATCATAAGTGGGATGCTTGTCCAAGGAAGGGCAGCACCCAAGCACCTGTCCACCCACATATCAAAATATCAAAGTAACGAACGTGAATCATATGAGCGTGATGAAAACTAGCTTGACGATAATTCTCATGGGGTCCTCGGGAGCGCTTCCTTTATATAAGAGTTTGTCCAGGATTGTCCTTTGCTACAAAAAGGATTGGGCCACCTTGCTGCACTTTATTTACTTTTGTTACTTGTTACCCATTACAAATTACCTTATCACAAAACTATCTGTTACCGATAATTTCAGTGCTTGCAGAGAATACCTTACTGAAAACCGCGTGTCTTTTCCTTCTGCTCCTCGTTGGGTTTGAAACTCTTACTGATCAAAAGGACTACGATAGATCCCCTATACTTGTGGGTCATCAAGACTCTTTTCTGGTGCCGTTGCCGAGGAGTGAAGCGCCTTTTGTAAGTGGAATTTGGTAAGGAAAATTTTATATAGTGTGCTGAAATTTACTATCACTTGTTACTATGGAAAGTTATCCTTTGAGGGGCTTGTTCGGGGTATCTTCACCCTGACCAGTAGAGCAAAGAGTTGCTCCTCAACCTACTGAACCTACTGAAAATGTTTACTTTGAAATTACTTCGGGTCTGATAGAGAAACTGCTAGCTAATCCTTTTACAGGAGATGGAACATTACATCCTGATTTGCACCTAATCTATGTGGATGAAGTTTGTGGATTATTTAAGCTTGCAGGTATGCCCGAGGATGTTATCAAGAAGAAAGTCTTCCCTTTATCTTTGAAGGGAAAGGCATTGACATGGTTTAGGCTATGCAATGACATTGGATCATGGAATTACAGCCGATTGAAATTGGAATTTCATCAGAAGTTTTTGAAGGAAATATGCCCTAGAGGCAATAACAAAGTTATTTTTTGTTTCCTTATATCATGATAAATTTTTATTATTCATGCTAGAATTTTATTAACCGGAAACATAATACTTGTGTGAATACATAGACAAACAGAGTGTCACTAGTATGCCTCTACTTGACTAGCTCGTTGATCAAAGATGGTTATGTTTCCTAGCCATTGACATGAGTTGTCATTTGATTAACGGGATCACATCATTAGAAGAATGATGTGATTGACTTGACCCATTCCGTTAGCTTAGCACACGATCGTTTAGTATTCTGCTATTGCTTTCTTCATGACTTATACATGTTCCTATGACTATGAGATTGTGCAACTCCGTTTACGGAGGAACACTTTGTATGCTACCAAGCGTCATAACGAATCGGGTGATTATAAAGGTGCTCTACAGGTGTCTCCAAAGGTACTTGTTGGGTTGGCGTATTTCGAGATTAGGATTTGTCACTCCGATTGTCGGAGAGGTATCTCTGGGCCCACTCAGTAATGCACATCACTATAAGCCTTGCAAGGATTGTAACTAATGAGTTAGTTGCAGGATGATGTATTACGAAACGAGTAAAGAGACTTGTCGGTAAAGAGATTGAACTAGGTATTGAGATACCGATGATCGAATCTTGGGCAAGTAACATACCGATGACAAAGGGAACAACGTACGTTATGCGGTTTGACCGATAAAGATCTTCGTAGAATATGTGGGAGCCAATATGAGCATCTAGGTTCCGCTATTGGTTATTGACCGGAGACGTGTATCGGTCATGTCTACATAGTTCTTGAACCCGTAGGGTCCGCACGCTTAAAGTTTGATGACGGTTATATTATGAGTTTATGTGTTTTTATGTACCGATGATAGTTCGGAGTCCCGGATATGATCACGGACCTGACGTGGAGTCTCTAAATGGTCGAGACATGAAGATTAATATATTGGACGACTATATTCGGACACCGGAGTGGTTCCGGGGGTTATCGGATATATATCGGAGTACCGGGGGTTACCGGAACCCCCCCCCCCCACCCGGGAACTAATGGGCCTTGATGGGCCCTAGTGGAGAGAGAGAGGGGCCGGCAAGGGCAAGAGGTGCGCCCCCTCCCCTTGAGTCCGGATAGGACAAGGAAGGGGGGCGGCGCCCCCCTTGCCTTTCCCCTCTCCCACTCCTTCCTTCCCCCTCCTTCTTGTACTAGGAAAGGGAGGGGAAAACCTACTTGGAGTAGGTTTCCCCCTCCTAGGGCGCGCCACCCCCTTGCCGGCCCTCTCCTCCTCCCCCTTTATATAAGGAAGAGGGGGGCACCCCATAGACACAACAATTGATCTCTTGATCTCTTAGCCGTGTGCGGTGCCCCCTCCACCATAATCCACCTCGATAATATCATAGCGGTGCTTAGGTGAAGCCCTACGTCAGTAGAACATCATCATTGTCACCACGCCGTCTTGCTGACGGAACTCTCCCTCAAAGCTCGGCTGGATCGGAGTTCGAGGGACGTCATCGAGCTGAACGTGTGCTAAACTCGGAGGTGTCGTACGTTCGGTACTTGGATCGGTCGGATCGTGAAGACGTACGACTACATCAACCGCGTTGTGATAACGCTTCCGCTTTCGGTCTACGAGGGTACGTGGACAACACTCTCCCCTCTCGTTGCTATGCATCACCATGATCCTGTGCGTGCGTAGGAAAATTTTGAAATTACTACGTTCCCCAACAGTGGCATCCGAGCCAGGTTTTATGCATAGATGTTACATGCATGAGTAGAACACAAGTGAGTTGTGGGCGATACAAGTCATACTGCTTACCAGCATGTCATACTTTGGTTCGGCGGTATTGTTGGATGAAGCGGCTCGGACCGACATTACGCGTACGCTTACGCGAGACTGGTTCTACCGACTTGCTTTGCACATAGGTGGCTGGCGGGTGTCAGTTTCTCCAACTTTAGTTGAACTAAGTGTGGCTACGCCCGGTCCTTGAGAAGGTTAAAACAGCACTAACTTGACGAACTATCGTTGTGGTTTTGATGCGTAGGTAAGAACGATTCTTGCTCAGCCCGTAGCAGCCACGTTAAATTTGCAACAACAAAGTAGAGGATGTCTAACTTGTTTTTGCAGGGCATGTTGTGATGTGATATGATCAAGGCATGATGCTATATTTTATTGTATGAGATGATCATGTTTTGTAACCGAGTTATCGGCAACTGGCAGGAGCCATATGGTTGTCGCTTTATTGTATACAATGCAATCGCCCTGTAATGCTTTACTTTATCACTAAGCGGTAGCGATAGTCGTAGAAGCATAAGTTGGCGAGACGACAACGATGCTACGATGGAGATCAAGGTGTCGCGCCGGGGACGATGGTGATCATGACGGTGCTTCGAAGATGGAGATCACAAGCACAAGATGATGATGGCCATATCGTATCACTTATATTGATTGCATGTGATGTTTATCTTTTATGCATCTTATCTTGCTTTGATTGTCGGTAGCATTATAAGATGATCTCTCACTAAATTATCAAGGTATAAGTGTTCTCCCTGAGTATGCACCGTTGTGAAAGTTCTTCGTGCTGAGACACCACGTGATGATCGGGTGTGATAGGCTCTACGTTCAAATACAACAGGTGCCAAACAGTTGCACATGCGGAATACTCAGGTTAAACTTGACGAGCCTAGCATATAACAGATATGGCCTCTGAACACTGAGACCGAAAGGTCGAGCGTGAATCATATAGTAGATATGATCAACATAGTGATGTTCACCATTGAAACTACCCCATCTCACGTGATGATCGGACATGGTTTAGTTGATTTGGATCACGTGATCACTTAGAGGATTAGAGGGATGTCTATCTAAGTGGGAGTTCTTAAGTAATATGATTAATTGAACATAAATTTATCATGAACTTAGTACCTGATAGTATCTTGCTTGTCTATGTTGTTGTAGATAGATGGCCCGTGTTGTTGTTCCGTTGAATTTTAATGCGTTCCTTGAGAAAGAAAAGTTGAAAGATGATGGTAGCAATTACACGGATTGGGTCCGTAACTTGAGGATTATCCTTATTGCTGCACAGAAGAATTACGTCCTGGAAGCACTGCTAGAGGCCAAACCTGCTGCAGGAGCAACACCAGATGTTATGAACGTCTGGCAGAGCAAAGCTGATGACTACTCGATAGTTCAGTGTGCCATGCTTTACGGCTTAGAACCGGGACTTCAACGACGTTTTGAACGTCATGGAGCATATGAGATGTTCCATGAGTTGAAGTTAATATTTCAAGGAAATGCCCGGATTGAGAGATTGAAGTCTCCAATAAGTTCTACAGCTGTAAGATGGAGGAGAATGGTTCTGTCAGTGAGCATATACTCAGAATGTCTGGGTATAAAAATCACTTTATTCAACTGGGAGTTAATCTTCGGGATGATTGCGTCATTGACAGAATTCTTTAATCACTGTCACCAAGCTACAAGAGCTTCGTGATGAACTATAACATGCAAGGGATGGATAGGACGATTCCCAAGCTCTTCGCAATGCTAAAGGATGCGGAGGTAGAAATCAAAAAGGAGCATCAAGTGTTGATGGTCAACAAGACCACCAGTTTCAAGAAAAAGGGTAAAGGGAAGAAGAAGGGGAACTTAAAGAAGAATAGCAAACAAGTTGCTGCTCAGGAGAAGAAACCCAAGTCTGGACCTAAGCACGAGGCCGAGTGCTTCTCGCAAAACAGATCGTCCTTTGAAGCGGAACTGCCCCAAGTATTTGGCGGATAAGAAGGATGGCAAGGTGAACAAAGGTATATGTGATATACATGTTATTGATGTGTACCTTACTAATGCTCGCATGATAGCACTGGTATTTGATCTGGTTCTGCTAATATTTGCAACTCAAGCAGGGTCTACGGATTAAGCGAAGATTGGCTAAGGACGAGGTGACGATGCGCGTGGGAAATGGTTCCAAAGTCGATGTGATCGCGATCGACACGCTACCTCTACATCTACCTTCGGGATTAGTTTTAGACCTGAACAATTGTTATTTGGTGCCAGCGTTGAGCATAAACATTATATCTGGATCTTGTTTGATGCGAGATGGTTATACATTTAAATCAGAGAATAATGGTTGTTCTATTTATATGAGTAATATATTTTATGGTCACGCACCCTTGAAGAGTGGTCTATTTTTGTTGAATCTCGATAGTAGTGATACACATATTCATAATATTGAAGCCAAAAGATGCAGAGTTGATAATGATAGTGCAACTTATTTGTGGCACTGCCGTTTAGGTCATGTTGGTGTAAAGCGCATGAAGAAACTTCATACTGGTGGACTTTTGGAACCACATGATTATGAATCAATTGGTACTTGGGAACCATGCCTCATGGGCAAGATGACTAAAACGCCATTCTCCGGAACTATGGAGCGAGCAACAGATTTATTGGAAATCATACATACAGATGTATATGGTCCGATGAATGTTGAGGCTCGCGGCGGGTGTCGTTATTTTCTCACCTTCACGGATGATTTAAGCAGATATGGGTATATCTACTTAATGAAACATAAGTGTGAAACATTTGAAAAGTTCAAAGAATTTCAGAGTGAAGTTGAAAATCATCGTAGAAGAAAATAAAGTTTCTATGATCTGATCGTGGAGGAGAATATTTGAGTTACGAGTTTGGTCTTCATTTGAAACAATGCGGAATAGTTTCGCAACTCACGCCACCGGAACACCTGGCGTAATGGTGTGTCGAGCGTCGTGTCGTATTTTACTAGATATGGTACGATCTATGATGTCTCTTACTGATTTACTGCTATCATTTTAGGGTTATGCTTTAGAGACGGTTGCATTCACGTTAAATAGGGCACCATTGAAATCCGTTGAGACGACACCTTATGAACTGTGGTTTGGCAAGAAACCAAAGTTGTCATTACTTAAAGTTTGGGGTTGCGATGCTTATGTGAAAAAGCTTCAACCTAATAAGCTCGAGCCCAAATCGAAGAAATGTGTCTTCATAGGATACCCAAAGGAAACTGTTGGTTACACCTTCTATCACAGATCTGAAGGCAAGACTTTTGTTGCTAAATTTGGATCCTTTCTAGAGAAGGAGTTTCTCTCGAAATAAGTGAGTGGGAGGAATGTAGAACTTGATGAGGTAACTATACCTGCTCCCTTATTGGAAAGTAGTTCATCACAGATACCGGTTCCTATGACACCTACACCAATTAGTGAGGAAGTTAATGATGATGATCATGAAACTTCAGATCAAGTTGTTACTGAACCTCGTAGATCAACCAGAGTATGATCCGCACCAGAGTGGTATGGTAATCCTGTTCTGGAGGTTATGTTACTAGACCATGACGAACCTACGAACTATGAAGAAGCGATGGTGAGCCCAGATTCCGCAAAATGGCTTGAGGCCATGAAATCTGAGATGTGATCCATGTATGGGAACAAAGTGTGGACTTTGGTTGACTTGCCCGATGATCGGCAAGCCATTGAGAATAAATGGATCTTCAAGAAGAAGACTGACGCTGACGGTAATGTTACTGTCTATAAAGCTCGACTTGTTGCAAAAGGTTTTCGACAAGTTCAAGGGATTGACTACGATGAGACTTTCTCACCCGTAGCGATGCTTAAGTCTGTCCAAATCATGTTAGCAATTGCCGCATTTTATGATTATGAAATTTGGCAAATGGATGTAAAATCTGCATTCCTGAATGGATTTCTGGAAGAAGAGTTGTATATGATGCAACTAGAAGGTTTTGTCGATCCAAAGGGAGCTAACAAAGTGTGCAAGCTCCAATGATCCATTTATGGACTGGTGCAAGCCTCTCGAGTTGGAATAAGCGCTTTGATAGTGTGATCAAAGCATTTGGTTTTATCTGTGCTTTTGGAGAAGCTTTGTATTTACAAGAAAGTGAGTGGGAGCTCAGTAGCATTTCCGATATTATATGTGGATGACATATTGCTAATTGGAAATGATATAGCATTCTGGATAGCATAAAGGGATACTTGAATAAGAGTTTTTCAATGAAGGACCTCGGTGAAGCTGCTTATATATTGGGCATCAAGATCTATAGAGATAGATCAAGGCGCTTAATTGGACTTTCACAAAGCACATACCTTGACAAAGTTTTGAAGAAGTTCAAAATGGATCAAGCAAAGAAAGGGTTCTTGCACGTGTTACAAGGTGTGAAGTTGAGTAAGACTCAATGCCCGACCACTCAGAAGATAGAGAGAAGATGAAAGATGTTCCCTATGCTTCAGCCATAGGCTCTATCATGTATGCAATGTTGTGTACTAGACCTGATGCGTGCCTTGCTATAAGTTTAGCAGGGAGGTACCAAAGTAATCCAGGAGTGGATCACTAGACAGCGGTCAAGAACATCCTGAAATACCTGAAAAGGACTAAGGATATGTTTCTCGAGGTCACAAAGAGCTATTCGTAAATGGTTACATGGATGCAAGTTTTGACACTGATCCGGACGATTCTAAATCGCAAACTGGATACGTGTTTACATTGAACGGTGGAGCTGTCAGCTGGTGCAGTTCTAAACAAAGCGTTGTGGCGGGATCTACGTGTGAAGTGGAGTACATAGCTGCTTCGGAAGCAGCAAATGAAGGAGCCTGGATAAAGGAGTTCATATCCGATCTAGGTGTCATACCTAGTGCATCGGATCCAATGAAAATCTTTTGTGACAATACTGGTGCAATTGCCTTGGCAAAGGAATCCAGATTCCACAAGAGAACCAAGCACATCAAGAGACGCTTCAACTCCATCCGGGATCTAGTCTAGCTGGGAGACATAGAAATTTGCAAGATACATACGGATCTGAATGTTGCAGACCCGTTGACTAAACCTCTTCCACGAGCAAAACATGATCAGCACCAAGGCTCCATGGGTGTTAGAATCATTAATGTGTAATCTAGATTACTGACTGTAGTGCAAGTGGGAGACTGAAGGAAATATGCCCTAGAGGCAATAATAAAGTTATTATTTATTTTCTTATATCATGATAAATGTTTATTATTCATGCTAGAATTGTATTAACCGGAAACATAATACTTGTGTGAATACATAGACAAACAGAGTGTCACTAGTATGCCTCTACTTGACTAGCTCATTGATCAAAGACGGTTATGTTTCATAGCCATTGACATGAGTTGTCATTTGATTAACGGGATCACATCATTAGAAGAATGATGTGATTAACTTGACCCATTCCGTTAGCTTAGCACACGATCGTTTAGTATTCTGCTATTGCTTTCTTCATGACTTATACATGTTCCAATGACTATGAGATTATGCAACTCCGTTTACGGAAGGAACGCTTTGTATGCTACCAAGCGTCTGGCGTAGCTGGGTGATTATAAAGGTGCTCTCTGGTGTCTCCAAAGGTACTTGTTGGGTTGGCATATTTGAGATTAGGATTTGTCACTCCAATTGTCGGAGAGGTATCTCTGGGCCCACTCAGTGATGCACATCACTATAAGCCTTGCAAGCATTGTAACTAACGAGTTAGTAGCAGGATGATGTATTACGGAACGAGTAAAGATACTTGCCGGTAACGAGATTGAACTAGGTATTGAGATACCGACGATCGAATCTCGGGCAAGTAACATACCGATGACAAAGGGAACAACATATGTTGTTTTGCGGTTTGACCGATAAAGATCTTCGTAGAATATGTGGGAGCCAATATGAGCATCGAGGTTCCGCTATTGGTTATTGACCGGAGACGTGTCTCAGTCATGTCTACATAGTTCTCGAACCCATAGGGTCCGCACGCTTAAAGTTTGATGACGGTTATATTATGAGTTTATGTGTTTTAATGAACCGAAGATAGTTCGGAGTCCCGGATATGATCACGGACATGACGAGGAGTCTCTAAATGGTCGAGACATGAAGATTGATATATTGGACAACTATATTCGGACACCGGAATGGTTTCGGGGGTTATCGGATATATATCGGAGTACCGGGGTTACCGGAACCCCCCCCCCCCCCGAGAACTAATGGGCCTTGTTGGGCCCTAGTGAGAGAGAGAGGGGCCTGCTAGGGCAAGAGGCGCGCCCCCTCCCCTTGAGTCTGAATAGGACAAGGAAGGGGGGCGGCGCCCCCTTTGTCTTTCCCCTCTCCCACTCCTTCCTTCCCCCTCCTTCTTGGACTAGGAAAGGGAGGGGCAAACCTACTTGGAGTAGGTTTCCGCCTCCTAGGGCGCGCCACCCCCATGGTCGGCCCTCTCCTTCTCCCCCCTTTATATACGGAGGAGGGGGCACCCCATAGACACAACAATTTATCTCTTGATCTCTTAGTCGTGTGTGGTGCCCCCCTCCACCATAATCCACCTCGATAATATCGTAGCGGTGCTTAGGCGAAGCCCTGCGTCGGTAGAACATCATCATCGTCACCACGCCGTCGTGCTGATGGAACTCTCCCTCAAACTCGGCTGGATCGGAGTTCGAGGGACGTCATCAAGCTGAACGTGTGCTGAACTCGGAGGTGTCGTACGTTCGGTACTTGGATCGATCGGATCGTGAAGACGTACGACTACATCAACCGCGTTGTGATAACGCTTCCGCTTTCGGTCTACGAGGGTACGTGGACAACACTCTCCCCTCTCGTTGTTATGCATCACCATGATCCTGTGTGTGCGTAGGAAAATTTTGAAATTACTACGTTCCCCAACAGTTTTATCCTATGCAGCTAGTTCATCGTGATCGTAATTATATATAAAAATTTTGGCCTCGCGAAGGAGAAAGCATCGCTCAAGCTTGGGGGAGGCTTAATTCAATGTTATATTCATGCCCCAATCATGAGCTCTCAAGAGAAATTATTATTCAAAAATTTTATGCTCGGCTTTTTCTCAATAATCGCTCCATGCTCGATACTTCTTGTACTGGTTCCTTTATGATGAAGGCTATTGAATTCAAATGGGATTTATTGGAAAGAATTAAACACAACTCTGAAGATTGGGAACTCGACGAAGAGGAGTCGGGTATAACACCTAATTTTGATTGTGTTAAATCTTTTATGGATACCGAGGTTTTCTGTGAATTTAGCACTAAATATGGACTTGACTCTGAGATAGTAGCTTCTTTCTGTGAATCATTTGCTACTCATGTTGATCTCCCTAAGGAGAAGTGGTTTAAATATCAACCTCCCATTGAAGTAAAAGTAGCTGAACCTATTAAAGTTGAAGAAAAGACTATCACTTATAATGTTGATCCTATTGTTCCTACTGCCTATATTGAGAAACCACCTTTCCCTGTTAGAATAAAGGATCATGCTAAAGCTTCAACTGTGGTTCGTAAGAGTAATACTAGAACACCTACACCCCCTGAGCAAATTAAAGTTGAACCTAGTATTGCTATGGTTAAAGATCTCTTGGTCGATAATATTGATGGGCATGCTATTTACTTCTGTGATGAAGCTGCTAGAATTGCTAGACCCGATACTAAAAATAAACATAGACCTATTGTAGGCATTCCTGTTATTTCTTTAAAATAGGAGATCATTGCTATCATGGCTTATGTGATATAGGTGCTAGTGCGAGTGCAATACCTCATTCTTTATATGAAGAAATTATGCATGATATTGCACTTGTTGAGTTAGAAGGTATTGATGTTACAATTAAGCTTGCCAATAGAGATACTATTTCACCAGTTGGGACTGTTAGAGATGTTGAAGTTTTGTGTGGGAAAGTTAAATATCCTACTGATTTTCTTGTTCTTGGTTCCCCACAAGATGACTTTTGTCCAATTATATTTGGTAGACCCACTGTTAATGCTAAGATAGATTGCAAAAAGGATATTGTTACTATTGGTTTAGGGGATATGTCTCATGATTTTAATTTTGCTAAATTTCGTAGACAACCCCATGATAAAGAATTGCCTAGTAAATATGAAAATATTGGTCTTGCTTCTATTGCCGTGCCTCCTAATGATCCTTTAAAACAGTATTTTCTAGACCATGAAAATGATATGTTTATGAATGAAATAAGGGAAATAGATGAAGTATTCTTTAAACAGGGACCTATTTTGAAGCACAACTTGCCTGTTGAAATTCTAGGGGATCCTCCTCCACCCAAGGGTGATCCCGTGTTTGAGCTTAAAACATTACCTGATACTCTTAAATATGCTTATCTTGATGAAAAGAAGATATATCCTATTATTATTAGTGCTAACCTTTCAGAGCAGGAAGAAGAGAAATTGTTGAAAACTCTGAAGAAGCACCGTGCTGCAATTGGATATACTCTTGATGATCTTAAGGGCATTAGTCCCACTCTATGCCAGCACAAAATAAAATTGGAGAAAGACGCTAAACCAGTTGTTGATCAGCAACGACGGTTAAATCCTAAGATGAAAGAAGTGGTAAGAAAATAAATACTAAATCTTCTAGAGGCAGGTATAATTTATCCAGTTGCTGATAGTCAGTGGGTAAGTCCTGTCCATTGTGTCCCTAAGAAGGGAGGTATTACTGTTGTTCCTAATGATAAAGATGAATTGATCCTACAAAGAATTGTTACAGGTTATAGAATGGTAATTGATTTCCGAAAACTAAATAAAGCTACTAAAAAGGATCATTACCCTTTACCTTTTATTGATCAAATGCTAGAAAGATTATCCAAACATACACATTTTTGCTTTCTAGACGGTTATTCTGGTTTCTCTCAAGTACCAGTGTCAAAAGAGGATCAAGAAAAAGACCACTTTTACTTGCCCTTTCAGTACCTTTGCTTATAGACGTATGCCTTTTGGTTTATGCAATGCACGTGCTACCTTTCAAACATGTATGACTGCTATATTCTCTGACTTTTGTGAAAAGATTGTTGAGGTTTTCATGGATGATTTTTCCGTATATGGAACTTATTTTGATGATTGCTTAAGCAACATTGATCAAGTTTTGCAGAGATGTGAAGAAACTAATCTTGTCTTGAATTGGGATAAGTGCCACTTTATGGTTAATGAAGGTATTGTCTTGGGGCATAAAATTTCTGAAAGAGGTATTGAAGTTGATAAAGCTAAAGTTGATGCTATTGAAAAGATGTCGTGTCCTAAGGACACTAAAGGTACAAGAAGTTTACTTGGTCATGCCGGGTTTTATAGGAGGTTTATTAAAGACTTCTCAAAAATTTCTAGGCCTCTGACTAATCTCTTACAAAAGATGTTCCTTTTGTCTTTGATGATGATTGTGTAGAAGCATTTGAAATACTTAAGAAAGCCTTGATTTATGCACCCATTGTTCAGCCACCTGATTGGAATTCATCCTTTGAAATTATGTGTGATGCTAGTGATTATGCTGTAGGTGATGTTCTAGGACAAAGAGTTGATAAGAAATTAAATGTTATTCAATATGCTAGTAAAACTCTAGACAGTGCCCAGAGAAATTATCCTACCACTGAAAAAGAATTTTTAGCAGTTGTATTTGCTTGTGATAAGTTCAGACCTTACATTGTTGATTCTAAAGTAACTTTTCACACTGATCATGCTGCTATTAAATATCTCATGGAAAATAAAGATGCTAAACCTAGACTTATTAGATGGGTTCTCCTACTACAAGAATTTGATTTGCATATTATTGATGGAAAGGGAGCTGAGAACCCCATAGCAGACAATTTATCTAGGTTAGAGAATGTTCTTGATGACCCACTACCTATTGATGATAGCTTTCCTGATGAACAATTAGCTGCCATAAATGCTTCTCGTACTGCTCCATGGTATGCCGATTATGCTAATTACATGTCGCTAAATTTATACCACCTAGTTTCACATACCAACGAAAGAAAAAGTTGTTTTATGATTACATTACTTCCGGGATGACCCACACCTTTATAAAGGAGTAGATGGTGTTATTAGACGTTGTGTACTGATAACCCACAAGTATAGGGGATCGCAACAGCTTTCGAGGGTAAAGTATTCAACCCAAATTTATTGATTCGACACAAGGGGAGCCAAAGAATATTCTTGAGTATTAGCAGTTGAGTTGTCAATTCAACCACACCTGGATAACTTAGTATCTGCAGCAAAGTGTTTAGTAGCAAAAGTGGTATGATAATAAAGGTGAAGTAGCAAAAGTAAAGATAAATGTTTTTGGGTTTTTGTAGTAGTTGTAACAGTAGCAACGGAAAAGTAAATAAGCGAGGAACAATATATGAAAATCTCGTAGGCAATGGATCAGTGATGGATAATTATGCTGGATGCAATTCCTCATGCAATAGTTATAACATAGGGTGATATAGAACTAGCTCCAATTCATCAATGTAATGTAGGCTTGTACTCCATAAATAGTCATACGTGCTTATGGAAAAGAACTTGCACGACATCTTTTGTCCTACCCTCCCGTGGCAGCGGGGTCCTTACGGAAACTAAGGGATATTAAGGCCTCCTTTTAATAGAGAACCGGAAAAAAGCATTAACACATGGTGAATACATGAACTCCTCAAACTACGGTCATCACCGAGAAGTATCCCGATTATTGTCACTTCGGGGTTGTCGGATCATAACACATAATAGGTGACTATAGACTTGCAAGATAGGATCAAGAACACACATATATTCATGAAAACATAATAGGTTCAGATCTGAAATCATGGCACTCGGGCCCTAGTGACAAGCATTAAGCATAGCAAAGTCATAGCAACATCAATATCAGAACATAGTGGATACTAGGGATCAAACCCTAACAAAACTAACTTGATTACATGGTGAATCTCATCCAACCCATCACCGAACAGCAAGCCTACGATGGAATTACTCAAGCACGGCGGTGAGCATCATGAAATTGGTGATGGATGACGGTTGATGATGACGACGGCGACGAATCCCCCTCTCCGGAGCCCCGAACAGACTCCAGATCAGCCCTCCCGAGAGAGATTAGGGCTTGGCGGCGGCTCCATGTCGTGAAACGCGATGAAACTTTCTCTAATTTTTTTCTCCACGAGACGGAATATATGGAGTTGGAGTTGAGGTCGGAAGAGGTCCAGGGGGCCCACGAGATAGGGGGCCGCGCCCTAAGGGGGGGCCCTGTCTCGTGGACTGGCCATGGGCCCCCTGATGTATTTCTTTCGCCCAGTATTTTTTATAAATTCCAAAAAGTGCCTCCGTTGATTTCCAGGTCATTTCGAGAACTTTTCTTTTCTACACATAAAACAACATCATGGTAGTTCTGGTGAAAACAGCGTCAGTGCGGGTTAGTTTCATTCAAATCATGCAAGTTAGAGTCCAAAACAAGGGCAAAAGTGTTTGGAAAAGTAGATACGTTGGAGACGTATCATGTACCTGAGCATCAACAGGAACAGATCCTACGCAAGTGTCACTCCGAAGCTTATGGAGGACACCACGCTAGAGATAGAACTGCACATAAGGTATTGCAATCCGGTTTTTATTGGCCTACTCTCTTCAAAGATGCCGTAAGTTTTTCTTGTCTTGTGATGAATGTCAAAGAATTGGTAATATTAGTAGACGTCAAGAAATGCCTATGAACTATTCACTTGTTGTTGAACCATTTGATGTTTGGGGCTTTGATTATATGGGACTGTTTCCTTCCTCTAATGGGTATACACATATTTTAGTTTTTGTTGATTGTGTTACTAAGTGGGTAGAAGCTATTCCAACTAGTAATGTTGATCATAACACCTCTATTAAAATGCTTAAAGTTATTTTTTCGAGGTTTGGAGTTCCTAGATTCTTAATGACTGATGGTGGTTCACATTTTATTCATGGTGCTTTCCGTAAAATGCTTGCTAAGTATGATGTTAATCATAGAATTGCATCTCCATACCACCCACAGTCTAGTGGTCAAGTAGAATGAGTAATAGAGAGCTTAAATTAATTTTGCAAAAGACTGTTAATAGATCTAGAAAGAATTAGTCCAAGAAACTTGATGATGCATTATGGGCCTATAGAACTGCATATAAAAATCCTATGGGTATGTCTCCGTATAAAATGGTTTATGGAAAAGCATGTCACTTACCTCTCGAACTAGAACATAAGGCATATTGGGCCATTAAAGAGCTCAATTATGATTTCAAACTTGCCGGTGAGAAGAGACTTTTTGACATTAGCTCACTTGATGAGTGGAGAACCCAGGCCTATGAGAATGCCAAACTGTTTAGGGAAAAAGTTAAAAGATGGCATGACAAAAGGATACAAAAGCGTGAGTTTAATGTAGGTATTATGTTTTGCTATACAACTCGCGTTTAAGATTTTTTCAGGAAAAATCCTCTATAAATGGGAAGGTCCTTACGTTATCGAGGAGGTCTATCGTTCCGGTGCCATAAAAATTAAAAACTTCGAAGGCACAAATCCGAAGGTGGTGAACGGTCAAAGAATCAAACATTATATCTCGGATAATCCAATAAATGTTGAAACTAATGTTATTGAAACCGTAACCCTGGAGGAATACATAAGGGACACTTTCCAGAACGTTTCGGACTACGAAAAGGAATAGGTATGTGGTACGGTAAGTAAACCGACTCCAAAACAGTTCTAATATCAATTTTTGTCCGTTTTGGAATATTTAAGAAAATAGGAAAATAAGAAGTAGTCCGGGAAGGACACGAGGCATCCACGAGGGTGGAGGGCGCGCCCCCTGCCTCGTGGGCACCTCGTGTGCTCTCCGTACTCCGTTTTCTTGCACGATACTTCTTTTGGTCGGTAAAAATTAATTATATAATCTCCCGAAAGTTTTGACCACCGTACCATGCAAATATCTTCTGTTTTTGTTTCGAGTTGTTTCTGTAGCAGATTTGAAGCGAGATGTCATCTAAAGATTCCGACGGAGAGAGCTATGTCTCACATCTCATTGCTGACCCAAAGACCTATGGGGATCTATCTCCTTGTGGTCGAACTACGAATGATGAGGAGGATGTTCATTTGATGAGGATCAATGATTCAAGTTCGAAGGAGGAGGACGTCCCTCTACCTCAACCTGGGGATATGCACGTGAAGTTTAAGAAGTCTAGTCTCCCTAAGAGGGCTAAACTGTCTAACAACCAATCTATTCCTTCTCGTTTTCGGCAGAAAAGCAAAGGAGATTTATGTGACAAGATCTTGAAGCTGGCATCGGAGGTCGATGATTTAAAGGAGGAAATTGCTCTTCTCAAATACAATATGAAGAAGCTAAAGGCACAATTGTCATCGTCATCACCATCTTCTTCACCTCCTAAGAAAGAGATATAAATACATGGGTATGGGCACCCCCCTTGGCGACTGCCAAGCTTGGGGGAGGTGCCTCTTTATCGTATCACCATCACACTCCTATCTTTACCTTTTTCTTAGTTCAATTCTTTCGGTTATATCTTGATATAGTAGAATAAAGTTTTAGTATGATCTAGTTTTGAGTTTTGCTTTATGATCCTTCTATGTAATCGAGTCCGTGAGCTATATATAATAAAGATTAGTTTTGAGGAAAGGGCTTGATTATCTTGCTATGATCTTGAGGGAATAAAAATAAAAGATAAAAGAAAGAATAAAAAGAAATAGAGAGATCTTATTGATCTTATGGAGAGTAATGACTTCACATATAAAGAGTATGATAAATAAAAGTTGTTGAGAGTTGACAAACATAGTTTTGGTCATCGTTGCAATTAATAGGAAGTAATAAATAAAGAGAGGTTCTCACATATAAATATACTGTCTTGGACATCTTTTATGATTGTGAGCACTCATTAAAATATGACATGCTAAAAAGTTGATGTTGGATAAGGAAGACAACATAATGGGTTATGTTTTCTTATATCCGAAATAAAGTATATTGTCATGGATCATCCAACATGTTGAGCTTGCCTTTCCCCCTCATGCTAGCCAAATTCTTTGCACCAAGTAGAAATACTACTTGTGCTTCTGAATATCCTTAAACCCAGTTTTTCCATGAGTGTCCACCATACCTACCTATGGATTGAGTAAGATCCTTCAAGTAAGTTGTCATTGTTGCATGGAATAAAAATTACTCTCTAAATATGTATGATTTACTAGTGTGGAGAAAATAAGCTTTATACGATCTTGTGATGTTGTCGGGGGAACGACACCTATGGGATCACAAGAATCCCTACTACGGTTGCCAGGGCGCAGGGTTGCGAGAAGCGCAGGATTAGTAACCAGCACAAGGATCATTTACACAGGTTCGGGCCGCGAGGATGCGTAAAACCCTAGTCCTGCTTTGGTGGGTGTATTTCAGAGAGTTCTTGAGCTCTCGAACTAGCTGTGGTGAGTGTGTGGTTCCAAAGAGTCGAATCCTTCTCCAGTATGCCATGCGCCTCCTCTTATAGTCGAAAGGGGTTGCCACAGTGGCACACAGGAGGTGGAAAGGCGCACAGTGCCCTAAGCCTATCGCTCGTATTACAGGACAAGACGCGTTTAATGCATAGCTTAGGTGTCCCCTTGCTTTATTGGGGACGGGGGCAAGGCCCATCCCTTCCGTCGCCGCTCCTCCTTGCTTCGACACGCGCCCTGGCCAGTCAGGCATGCGGTGCCATGTAGGCAGGCAGGCAGCTGAGGTGGCGCGGTGGTGGAGCCTTCACGAAGATCTGCATGCCGCCACACAGGCGCTCGATGAGTTGGCCTGGGAGCTGCATGTTGCCACGCGGGTGCCCGCCCAGCTGGTTGGGCTGGCAGCTGCATGTGAGCGGTGGTGGAAACTTGGTTGGCGCGGGCCTGGTGGTGGCTCTGCTGGCACCCTTGGCGAGGGCCTTGCCGGGTGGCTCGGCAAGGGTCTTGCCGGGTGGCCCGGTAAGGGTCTTGCCGTGGCGCACTGTCGTCCCCGGCAAGGACCTTGCCAGGGGTCTGGTGGCCTTCCTCGGCAAGGATCTTGCCAAGGATCATCATCTTCTAATCTTCATCTGATCTTGAGTGTTCCTTGTTTTCACAAAGATCTGCATGCCACCACGGAGGTGCCTCCCGAGCCATGGCCCGACGTGATGTTGGAGACCGTGGGCTCAAGGGTGGCTTGCTCTGTTGGTGTGGGGCGAGCTGCCCCGGCAAGGGTCTTGCCGGGGGAACCTGCTTCGTCCCTCTGCTCTTTGTGGTCTTGGTCTTGGTGTTGCTCTGATTATCTTGGGCTTCGGTCTTACCTTGGCTCACCTCCCCTGTTCTGCTTGGTGTGACCGTGGGCGCGGCTCCGATTGCCCGTGCACAGGTATAGGGGTACAAAAGTGCGCCCCTCTTTTTGTACACCAACAGGAGCCCCCGGGCCTGGGCCACACATAAGTGCGACACGTTGTTGGGCCAGGCCCAAAACAGTGCGCGGGCAGGCGGGCGGTTTTTGCCACGGTAAAACTTTTCACGCGCTGCGCTTCCCACGACCCGCGCGCAGCGCGGCATGGCGTGGAGGGGTGCGCGTGACGTGGGCAGCATGCGTGGGGCGGTTTCCACATGCATGTGTCACATCACAGTAAAGAGGCGGCTCGTGCCTTCCCCGTAAAAAGAGGGAGGCGTGGAGGCGCGGCTCATTTACTGAACGGGGCCGGCTCACGGTCTTCAAGGCGTCCACTCCCCACGATCACGGGGTGGGGAGAGGTCGCTTCGCCCGTCCCCTCAGTTCTGCACGTCCGCCACGCGTCGACGTCCTTCATGCGCCTGGGGTGGCAAGCCGTGGAGGTGGGAAACCGGGCCGTCGCTGGTTGGGGCAGCGGGTCGGTCCTGATTCCCTGCGCCCCTGGTGGCTGGATTGGCCGAGCGGGGCGGCCGAGCCACGTCCCCGCCCCTTTAAAAAGAGGGGGGAGGGGGGATGGCGTCCCGCACTCTTCGGTCATCTATCTCCTCTCGCTTCTGCTTCTTCCTTTCACTCGCCATGGAGAAGGGGAATCCTGGTCCCTCGATGGTGGCGGCGAGGGTCGCCGCCCGATAGTGCGTCCCTCCTCCTCCTGAGCCCGCGGTGGTAGAACCGGCCACAAGGGGAAGGTGGAGGGGGCGAGGTCGTGGGCGAGGCTGGGGCAGAGGTCGTAGTGCTCGGGGAAGAGGAGGACGGGGCGGCGCGCCGGCTTCGCCCCCGCCAATGATGCCTTATCCAATGGAAGGCCATGTTGGAGACCAGCCCCGCGAGTTCTTCATCAGGCTGTGCCGGCCTCCACGTCGCCGTCTTCGTCTTCCCACCTCGTTTGCTCGGGAGATGGAGCATGACCCGCCCCAATCCCTCAGGTTGCACATGAGGGGTTGTGGGAATGGGGGCACGCGGGTCGACGTCGACTTCCCGGCTCCTCGTGTCATGTACATTCGTCGAGGGTGGAAGACGTTCGCTCGCATCCACAGCCTGACAGCGGGGCTCGTCCTCTACTTCAAATTAATGGAGGATGGCCTGCTCTCCGTCAAGGTCTTCGGAGACTTCGGGACTCGCTTGAAGTGCTGTGTGGAGAGCTCCTCCGATGGAGATTCCGACGATGGAAGCTCTTCCTCGAGCGAAAGTGATGAGGAGGACGGCGGAGCAGATGACGGGGACGAGTCCGACTAGGCGTCGGACGCCCAGCGCTGGCGAGTGCGGCAGCAAGAAGAAGATCTGCACTGGCCGCTCCTCCGCAGAGTTTTTTGGGGTGGGGCCAGCTCCTTGAACTTCTCGGGGCCGTCTCCTTGGGCGGCTGGCGTCGGGAGGCTGCGAAAGAGGAAGAGGGCGGGCGGCAAGGCCATCAACTCTAAGTACGTGGGCATCAATGCCTTTGTCGCGTACTGCCGGTCTTGCCGCCTCGTCTTCCAGCTCCCTTCCCGGCACCATCATCACCGGCCCACCTGTGGGCGGCCACGGAGGTGTTCTCTTGGTGCTTTCTGCTGCTCGTAGCTCGCCTAGGCGCCCCTTTTTCCCTATCGCCTCCTTGACCTGCCTCCTAAGGAGAGGGACAAGAAAGGGATCACGGGCATCTCATCTCTTTTTTAATCTGTAAGCCTTCGGGCCTTGTTAAAATTTAAAGCTTGTAATCCCCTTTGTTCATGTTTTTCATTCCGTACGAACTGTACCTGTGTGGGATGCTTTTAATGAAAAAGGGATGTTTGCCGGGTTTTTCGTTCGTGGGTAGACCCCACGACAAGGAGCAAATCCTTGTTACAATTTAAGATAAACGTTTTCACCCGGCAACAGGCCTTGCCGTCCCCCCACTTTGCTTGACCATTCTCGCGCCCTTGGCGGAGGCAGGGATGAAGCGGGCTTAGGCCCCTCATTCTACTTCCTTGCCACCGCGACTACAACCAAATCCGGGGCCAGGAGATAATCCTTGGGTATAGAAAAGGGGAGCACGGTGGCCTAGAAATAAAACGAGGTTTCACATATCCCAGTTCCGTTTTGAAATGCATGATAGAGGATGAAAGACTTATCTGGATCTGCAACCCCCGGCAACCTTGTCTTGCCGCGGTTGAATCCTTGTGCTTGCAGCCCCCAGTAACTCTGGTTTGCCGGGGTCGGGACGCCGGTTCGTTTCCTTTCTCCCAAGTAGCTTAGCAGAAGTGCTCATGTGCCCTGCGAACCAAAGGAGGACAGAAAAGAAACAGATAGACGCGCACTCGACCTCTAGGCTAGGGGTTAGCCGCCGCTAAGCACTATCAACCCTAACCAAGGAAGAGACTCGACCTAGAATGCATGCTATAACTTAGAGCATCTCCAACAGCCGCGCTAAATTAGCGCCGCGCCGCAAAATAGGTCGTTTTAGCACGCGCGCAACGCGTCAGGCGCTCAAATGCGCAAAAAAGCAGCGGCGCTTAAAACGGGTTGGGCGCGGTCAAAACACTTACCGCTTGGCGTGTTTGGCGCCCACTACAGCATGCGGTACACTCAAGCGCTCGTGCCGCTCTTCCTCTCGCGCCTCCACCTTCGACCCGGCCAGCGCCGCCGCCACAAGCCCGCGCACCCGACTGCCGTCTCAGCTTCCTGGCCTATCCCTCAAGGCTCGCCCATCCCCACCTAGTACTGCCCGGCGCCCAGCGCCTCCGTCGTCGAGGAACAGCGATCGAAGGCGCTGCCGCGCCAGCGCCATAAGGTGTTTGACAAAACGCCTACAAGGTATGTATTGCTCAAACTTCATGAATTTGGTGCATGTTTTGAATTGTAGTTTTTATAGTATAGTATTGAACATTGTAGATGAGTTCGTCGTATGATTCTTCCGAAGAAGAATTTGATATGGAAGAGGAGGAGGATCTTGCAATGATCGTAGCTATGCATATCAATAAAAAACCGAAGCACGGTGGTTCGGTTATGGGTCGGCAGAAAAATTGAGGATAGGATCGATGCCCATAACAGATTGATCGAGCATTATTTTGCGGAGAATCCTATATACCCGAGTCGTATTTTTGTCGCGGTTTAGGATGAGCACCGAGTTGTTCAGCGCATTGCATAGAAACTAGCGATCCATGACCGCTTTTTTCAGCAAAGAGGAATGCGCGGAGAGCTCGGGCATAGCACCTTCAGAAGGTGACGGCCGCTTGCGTATGTTGGCATACGGTATACCGGCTGATCTTGTTGATGATCACTTGGCTATGGGTGAGAGCCAAGCCATCATGTGTGTCAAGTGCTTGATGGGAATTGTGCAAGTGTTTGGCGAGGAGTATTTGAGATCTCCCAATGTGAAGACGTCGCAAGGCTATTGGCGATGAACAAAGCTCGCGGCTTTCTGGCATGCTTGGCTCAATAGATTGCATGCATTGGAGTTGGAAGAATTGTCCAAAGGCATGGCATGGGTAATTCCACGGCCAAAAAAGGGTTCCACTATAATCCTTGAAGCGGTGGCCGATCAGAGACTTGATTTGGCATGCATTCTTTGGAATGCTGGATCTTTGAATGACATCAATGTTGTCAACCGGTCACCACCGATGAATAAGATTGCAAATGGTGAGTTGCCACCGGTGCAGTTTGTAGCAAATGGCCGACGTATAACTATGTCTATTATCTAGCGGATGGCATCTATCCAAAGTGGCAAACCTTCGTGAAGCCGTTGAAAAGCCGGAAGGTAAGAAAATCTTGATTTCCACAATGCTCATCGCGGCGGCTAGAAAAGATGTGGAGAGAGCATTTGGGATTTTGCAAGCCCAATTTGCTATTGTGAGAGGACCGCTAGATTTTGGGATCAAAAATGCTTTGGTACATCATGCACGCTTGTGTGATCATGCACAACATGATCATCGAGAATGAGCGTGGCCAAGATTTAGACTACTCACAAGATGAGCTCTTGGGACATCCGTGCGAGTCTGGCGGAGGACTGAAAGGGTAGCCCGTTTTGTTGCCTCCTATCATGCCATTGGCGCCCCGCAACGCACAAGGAACTTCGTAATGATCTAATTGAAGAGTGGTGGGCATGGCATGGACGGCAAAGAGCATGATGATATCTCGCACTCGACATTGTATTGTTCATGAACTATTTGTTGTGTTGTAATAATTTATTTTGAACTATTTGTTGTTGTCTTGAATGATAAACTATTTGTTTGAGTTGTAATGATTTATTTTGAACTATTTGTTATTGATTTTTATTTTGTTTGTTTGATCATTTTGCTCATCTTCTTTGAAATGTACATGTGGTTTGTGCGGTTGTGCTGCTGTATTTTTTGCGCTCTTTGGAGCAGCCTTGCTGCTGCCGCTGCATTATAGCGCCGCTCTTTGGAGCCAGTGCATGGCGCATATAAAACCAACCCAGCAGTTGCTGCCGCTAACAGGTTTATTCTGGCGCTTTAGCTGCTGTTGGAGATGCTCTTAGGGCGCCATCGCTTCATTCATTTATGCTCAGGGTCTGCGCCTGGCTTTGTACAAAGGGTTACATGCCTTGCCGGCAAAGCTTGTACAAAAGGTGGCTTGCCGGGAGGCCCGGCAAGCCGCGCCTTATGGGTAAAACTTGCAAAGATGCTCGATGTTCCAGGAGTTGCTCACTGGGACAGCATCTTCGGTCTCTAGGCGGACTGCACCGGGCCTGGTGACTCGTATTACCCGATAAGGGCCTTCCCACTTTGGCATCAACTTGTTGGAATTATTGGCCGACTGAATGCGCCGAAGAACAAGGTCGCCTTCCTCAAAGCTTCGGGCATGAACCTTGTGGCTATGGTAGCGGCGCAAGGCTTGCTGGTAGCGCGCTGCTCTCACAGCCGCCCGAAGACGATCTTCCTCAAGGAGCGTCGCGTCATCTTGGCGCAACTGCTCTTGCTCAAGCTCATCATAAGCGAGCACTCGAGGTGACCCGTATATGAGTTCCATGGGGAGAACTGCTTCTGCCTCGTATACCAGGGCAAAAGGTGTCTGGCTGGTGGCTCAATTTGGCGTCGTCCTGATCGACCAAAGAATCGCCGACAATTCATCAATCCAGCGCCTTCCGCTCTTGTGCAACTTGTCAAAAGTCTTTGTCCTTAGGCCTCGCAACACTTCAGCATTTTCCCTCTCCGCTTGGCCGTTGCTCCGTGGGTGTGCCACGGAAGCAAAACAGACCTTGCTGCCGAGGTCTTGATTGTATTGCATGAAGGTGTGGCTTGTGAACTGCGTGCTGTTGTCGGTGATGACTCTGTTTGGCACACCAAAACGGCAGACCAGCCCCTTGAAAAACTTGACAGCTGATTGAGTAGTCACCTTTCTCACTGCTTCCACCTCCGGCCACTTTGTGAACTTGTCGATCGCAATGTACAAGTACTCAAAGCCCCCGACAGCGCGGGGGAAAGGTCCCAGTATATCGAGCCCCCAGACCGAGAATGGCAAGGAGAGAGGGATTGTTTGAAGGGCTTGAGCTGGTTGATGAAGCTTCTTTGAATGGAACTGACACGCTTCACACTTGGTTACTAGTGCCGCCGTGATCTCGGAGGCGGTGGGCCAGAAGAAACCTTGCCGGGACGCCTTCCCGGCAAGGGCCCTCGACCCTATGTGGGAGCCACATATTCCTCCATGTATCTCCGCCAACAGCTCCAGTCCTTCCTCCCGAGGGATGCACTTCAATTTCACGCCGTTTGGCCTTCTCCTGTACAGGACGTCATCGACGAACTGGTACAGGGCGGACCAACGGGCTACTTTCTCCGCTTCTTCCTGCTCCTTAGGAAGCTCCCCTGTTTGGAGGAATTGGGCGGTATGCTGCGCCCATGCTGGAGCCTGGGGCTCGACGGCAAGGACCAAAGGCATTTCTTCTGCCATGGGAGCGGCTGTCTCTACGGCCAGGGTTTGACGCCCTGCCGGAGCAAGTTGCTCTTCGGCAGGCTCAGCGCCCGCGGCAACACCCTTGCCGGCAGCCCCAGGGGGCTCGGTAGGAAAGTACTTGCCGGGACCTGACTTCCTCCGCTTGTTCTGCCCTGCTGATGGTTCGACGGATGGTTGAGTTAACCAGAGCAAAAAGGTACCTGGTTCCACAGGTAGCTTGAATGCGGCACGCTTTGACAGGTAATCGGCAATGTCGTTCTCCATTCGGGGGACGTGCTCCGCTTGGATACCGTCAAAGCGTTCCTCCAGCTTCCTCACCTCATCTACGTAAGACTCCATCAATGGGCTCTGATAATCCTTGTTGACCTGTCTGACAACGAGCTGCGAGTCACCCCTGACGATGAGCTTCTTAACCCCAAGGTCTGCCGCGATCCTGAGACCGGCAAGCAATCTGGTGGACATCTCCCTGCGGAAGTGCATCTGGATCACGTACTTTGAGGTGCTCTCTGGTGGGTGTGACGAGCAGCACACCGTCACCGGCGCCTTGCAGCAAGAAAGCCCCATCAAAGTACATGATCCAGTCGCGGTCTGCTTCATTCCCGGGGAGAGTGGTCTCCTGGATTTCTTCGTCAGGCGTCGAGGTCCATTCTGCAATGAACTCCGCCAAGACTCTGCTCTGGATTGTTGAGGAACTCCCAAACTTTAAACCAAAGCTTGACAATTCCAATGCCCATTCCACAATCCTTCTAGTCGCATCTGGGTTATGCAGTATCCGTTGCAATGGGAGGCGGGTGACGACAGTGATCTCGTGGGCTTGGAAGTAATGACGCAGCTTCCTTGAGGCCATAAGGAGGCCGAAGAGCAATTTTGCACACCGGAATACCTCGACCTAGCCCCTGCAAGAGGGAGCTGACAAAGTAAACCGGGTGATGCGTCATCTTCTTCTTCTGCACCAACTCACTCGACTGCGCGAGCGCTGCCTTGGTGGCATCAGACTCTGCCGGGGGCTGCGCCTTGCCGGCACCAGGCCCTGCCAGGGGAATCATTGGCTTGCCATCTGCTGGTTCCGCCGCCGTCACTGCCTCCTCGTCGGCCTCCCTCTGTGCCACCAGTGCAGCGCTGACCACTTGATTCGTCGCCGCCAGATATAGCAGCAACGGCTCTTGTGGTTTAGGCGCAACCAGTATCGACATGGAGGAAAGGTATTTCTTCAGATCCTGCAATGTTGCCTCGGCTTCTGGGGTCCACTCCATTGGTCCTGCCTTCTTCAGGATTTTGAAGAAAGGAAGGGCGCGCTCGGCGGACTTGGAGATGAATCGGCTCATGGCGGCGACGCAGCCGGTGAACCGACGCACATCCTTGATCCGCCTGGGTGCCTCAATCTGCTCAATAGCCTTGATTTTGTCTGGTTTTTCCTCGATCCCGCGCTGCGACACAAAGAACCTGAGAAGCTTGCCGGACGGAACGCCGAAGACACACTTCTCAGGGTTCAGCTTGAGGTTGATCTTGCGCAGGTTGGCAAATGTCTCTTCCAGATCTTGCACAAGAGTTGGCCCATCCTTGGTTTTGACCACTATGGCATCCATGTATGCCTCCATATTTCTATGGAGCTGAGGTTCAAAACCAATTTGGACCGCTCTTGCAAACGTCGAGCCAGCACTCTTCAACCCGAAAGGCATCCTTAAAAAGCAATACGTACCACATGGGGTGATGAATGATGTCTTTTCTTCATCCTCTCTTGTCATGAAGATTTGGTGGTAGCCCGAGTAGGCATCGAGGAATGATAACAGATCACACCCGGTCGTGGAGTCAACAATCTGGTCGATGCGCGGCAATGGGAAGGGGTCCTTAGGACAATCCTTATTGATATCTGTGTAGTAATACACAGCCTCCACTTCCCATTCACCTTGCGCACCACTACCGGATTGGGCAACCATGTCGGGTGGAGCACTCCTCTCACCAAACCTGCCGCTTCCAACTTCCTGATCTCCTCCGTGATGAACTCCTGCTTCTCCAGAGCCTGCTTTCTGACCTTCTGCTTGATGGGCCGCGCATGAGAGCAGACAGCTAGGTGGTGCTCAATCACCTCCACAGGAACACCGGGATGTCGAATGCTTGCCACGCAAACACGCCGACATTCGCCCGCAGGAAGGTGACGAAAAGCGCCTTCCTATTCTTTGCCGAGGGTGGAGCCTATGGTGAAGGCCCCTCCCGTGCCATCCTCCCTGACGGGCACCTTCTTGGTCTGCGGCGGCTCAGCTCTGGATTTCTTGCTCTTGTCGGTAGAACTCTATGGCACGTCCTCGATGGTAGCACAACACTCCGAGGAGGTGCGCTTGCCGGAGTGGGTGCGAGAGGTCTTTCCGGGCTTCTTCTTCCCTCACGGGCCTTCAGCGGCAGGAGCAGGCGCCTTGACGGCAGCTGCTGCAACTGCTTCCCGGTAGAGTTGGTCGGTGCAGATCAGCGCGTCCTTCTTGTCAGAGGGGACGGAGATGATGGTCAACGGCCCGGGCATCTTTAGCATGTTGTAGGCATAGTGTGATGCTGCCATGAACTTGGCTAGTGCCGGGCGGCCGAGGATCCCGTTGTAGGGCAAGGGGATCTCGGCCACGTCGAAGGTGATCCTCTCCGTTCTGTAGTTCAACTCCCCTCCAAACGTCACGGGCAGTGTGACCTTCCCCTTCGGCTGGCTCCTCCCCGGATTGACCCCATGAAACGTACCAGTTTCCTCGAGGTCTCCATCAGTAATTTGCAGTCTTCTGATCACGACGGGCGAGATCAAGTTCAAGCCGGCCCCGCCATCAACCAACATCTTGTTCACCTTGAGGTTGCTAATCGTTGGTAAGACCAACAATGGCAAACATCCGACCGCGGTTGTGCGGTCAGGGTGGACCTCGGCGTGAAAGATGAGGGGCGTGCTGGACCACTTCAGCGGCTTCTGAGCGTCGAACGATGGTTCCGTCGTTGTAATATCACGCACCCACTGCTTGAGCTGGCGTGAGAAGTATGCAGCGAGGCACCACCATCGACGCACATGGCCTTCGTAGCCTTCTAGAACCCTTGCTCACCGGACTCTTCGTCCTCGTCGTGATCATCGTCTTCTTGTTTCTTGTCACGGACCCGAGCGGGCCTCTCTTGCTGGTTGTCCCTGACGCGGCGGCCTCCTTGGCCGCCATGCTTCTTGTCGAATCCCTCGGCACCATCCTGGTCCTTCTCCTTGTCTTGCCTCTCGTACTCAGCTTTTTGCTTCTCATCAAGCAGCTCGACTTGTCGGCAGTTCTGGAGGTCGTGGCCCTTGGTGCGGTGGATCTTGTAGTATTGCTTGCCGGAGCTTCCTGGCTTGTCGGTAGCCGCCAAGGCCCGGCAAGCGGCGCACCCGGCAATATCCTTGTCGGGGGCGTCTGCCTTGACCTTCTTGGTAGTTCTGGTGTCATCGGATCCTTCAACGGCAATCACGGCCTTGCCTTTGCATTTCCTGTTGCGACACCGGCCCTTCTTCGTTGGGGTGGCGGCGCCTTCGTCGGTAGAGTCGGTTTCCGCGTCGGCGTCTTCACCGGGGTACTTCCTTCCCTCTTCAGCCCGGGCACACCTATCGCCCGTAACGTGAGCTCGCCACATCCTTAACATTGGTCATCGCCAGCTCAAGCGCATCTTGCGATTGCGACGTTACGATGGAACGCGCTAATCACTGGCGGCGGGATGAACGTCGGGGATGTTGTATCGCACCCGCTGAATCTCGGATGTACTTGCGCGGGTTTCTTCCTTCCGGGAATGATATGCGAGATCACCGGCCGGCCATGTGCTTGGTGGCCTCTGTGAAGGCGCCAACGAACTCATGGCACAGATCCGACCAAGAAGAAATGGAATCCGCCGGCAAGTGCATCAACCAAGACATAACATTAGGCTTCAGTGCCAGCGGGAAATAGTTGGCAAGCACCTTGTCGTCGCGGGCTCCTGCAGCCTGCATCGCGATGGTGTAGATGCTGAGGAACTCGGACGGATGGGTCTTTCCAGTGTACTTCTCGCCAACGTCGGGCTTGAACGTGCGGTGGGATGGCCACTGGAACTGCCGCAGCTCATGGGTGAAGGTCGGGCAGCCCACCTCGTAAGGTAGGCCGCCGGAGCCCCCCGGCGCTGGGTGGTCCATAGAGGGTCTCACCCGCTTGTCCGACTGGTGGCGTGTATCGCGCCTGCGCGCGATGGTGGTCCGAGCATCTTCGTGAGCTCTTTCTCGAAGAACTTGGCGCTGGTCACGGTGGGTCCGCGGGTCGGATGACGCTATAGAGATGTTATCACAAGCGTCGTCACGACGGGCAGACGCTCGTGGCAGCTGGCGAGGAGGAAGAGAGAGCATCGTGGCCGCAGCTCCCCCGGTCCTCCCAGCGCCAGCACGTGGTGGCTCGGTGGAGCACCGACCCAAGGGCCCCGCCGGTCGCGGATCGTCTTTGTTGCCGACGGCGACGAGGCTCCGGATGGTGGCCCTTCACTCGTCGAGCTTCTCCGCTGCAGGAGTAAAGTCGAGGAGCAGCTGCGCGCGCGCCAAAGCTTCTGCTGGCGTGGGCGGCGGCGACAGCTGCATGGATCGCGGCGCGCTTCGACTTCTAACTATGTTAGAAGGAGCTCCCTTACGACCCAGCGGCTGCGTGCCATTTTTGCCAGCACTTCGGCGGGCATGCTGAACCCCTTCATCTTGCGGATGTCGCACAGGGCTCTTCCCACGGCGGTGCCCAGGGTCACCAACGTGGTGACGTTGCTCGGTGCGCACACCATGGGAAGAGCGCGCGGTGGTCGCCGGTGTGGGCATCTTGGAGGTCGCTGCGCCGCCTGGAGGCGGCACAACGACACCTCTGGAGGGCCCCGCGCCGCCTGCGGGGGGCCCAACTCCATCTTTGGATCTGGCGACATGCGGTCGGTCGTCTTGCGCGCGAACGACGCCGCTCGCCAGGCTCTGCTGCCAAGGAGATGCTGGTGCTCGCGGACCGCGGCCCGGGTTCTGTCTGCGATCGGTCCACTGCTCCGCACCGGCACGGGCTGTTCGGCTCCCTACGAGCCGATCGCCGTGGCCATCTTCTTCTTAGGAGCCATGGCGACAAAGAACTGCTAGGCTAGCTACTAGGCCAGATTCTCACAATTGCGCCCCCTACCTGGCGCGCCAAAGATGTCGGGGGAACGACACCTATGGGATCACAAGAATCCCTACTATGGTTGCCGGGGCGCAGGGTTGCGAGAAGAGCAGGATTAGTAACCAACACAAGGATCGTTTACCCAGGTTCGGGCCGCGAGGATGCGTAAAACCCTAATCCTGCTTTGGTGGGTGTATTTCAGAGAGTTCTTGAGCTCTTGAACTAGCTGTGGTGAGTGCGTGGTTCCAAAGAGCCGAATCCTTCTCCAGTATGCCATGGGCCTCCTTTTATTGTCGAAAGGGGTTGCCACAGTGGCACGCAGGAGGTGGAAAGGCGCACAGTGCCCTGAGCTTATCGCTCGTATTACAGGACATGACGCGTTTAATGCGTAGCTTATGTGTCACCTTGCTTTATTGGGGACGGGGGCGAGGCCCGTCCCGTCCGTCGCCACTCCTCCTCGCTTGGACACGCTCCCTGGCCAGTGAGGCATGCAGTGCCATGTAGGCAGGCAGGCAGCTGAGGTGGCGCTGTGGTGGAGCCTTCACAAAGATATGCATGCTGCCACGCAGGCGCTCGATGAGTTGGCCTGGGAGCTGCATGTTGCCACGCGGGTGCCCGCCCAGCTGGTTGGGATGGCAGCTGCATGTGAGTGGTGGTGGAAACTTGGTTGGCGCGGGCTTAGCGGTGGCCCCGCTGGCGCCCTTGGTGAGGGCCTTGACGGGTGGCCCGGCAAGGGTCTTTCCGTGGCACACTGTAGTCGCCGGCAAGGACCTTGCCGGGGGTCTGGTGGCCTTCCTCGGCAAGGATCTTGCCAAGGATCGTCATCTTCTAATCTTCACCTGATCTTGAATGTTCCTTGTCTTCACAAAGATCTGCATGCCACCACGGAGGTGCCTCCCGAGCCCTGGCCCGACGTGATGTTGTAGACCGTGGGCTCAAGGGTGGCTCGCTCTGTTGGTGTGGGGCGAGCTGCCCCGGCAAGGGTCTTGCCGGGGCTACTGAAGCTGCCCCGGCAAGGGTTTTGTCGGTGTCAAAACCGGCGGATCTCGGGTAGGGGGTCCCGAACTGTGCGTCTAAGGCAGATGGTAATAGGAGGCGGGGGACACGATGTTTACCCAAGTTTGGGCCCTCTCGACGGAGGTAATACCCTACTTCCTGCTTGATTGATCTTGATGATATGAGTATTACAAGAGTTGATTTACCGCGAGATCATAGAGGCTAAACCCTGGAAGCTAGCCTATGGTATTATTTTTGTTGTCCTATGGACTAAACCCTCCGGTTTATATAGACACCGGAGGGTGCTAGGGTTACACAGAGTCAATTACAAGAGAGGATATCTTAATATCCGTATTGCCAAGCTTGCCTTCCACGCCAAGGAGAGTCCCATCCGGACACGGGACGAAGTCTTCAATCTTGTATCTTCATAGTCCAACAGTCCGGCCAAAGGATATAGTCCAGCTGTCCAGATACCCCCTAATCCAGGACTCCCTCGGTAGCCCCCGAACCAGGCTTCAATGACGATGAGTCCGGCGTGCAGATTGTTTTCGGCATTGCAAGGCGGGTTCTTCTCCAAATCCTGAATACCTGTTGAATAGTGTCCAGCTTCCTATAAATGTTGCGCTTCTTGGCTTCCACGTCCATTAATGGCTATCTTCCACGTGTCGAGTGAATACGAGAAGCCGGGGCATTTTTACATTTGCCACCCTAGCTATGTGAGTAAACTGTCTATTAAAGAGACGGGGATTCTTAGATCCAAATCACACCATCCTTCCACGGCGAGCATTCATCAGAGCGCGCCCGAAAAAAAATCCATTCCAACATGGCCGGCCACCGCAGCTCTTCCTCTCGCTCACGTAGCCCTAAGCCCGGAGATTGGAAGAAGTGTTCCGTCTCCCGACATCAATTAGTGGGGTTCTGAGACCTGGGGTTTCTCCTCCAACAGATATGGTCCCCGTTCGAGCCGGGCTCGCCACCTACAATGGAGGGGAGCAAGCGGAGAGCTTTCCCAACCCCTCCAAGGGGGAGCGGGTATGCCTCATCCCTTATTTATTAAGGGGACTTGGATTTCCAATCCATCCGTTCCTCCGAGGTCTCCTGGAGTTTTACGGCCTCCAGCTGCATAACTTCACCCCTGCTTCTATATTACACATCGCTGGTTATGTAGCCCTTTGTGAGTTGTTTCTGGGCTGCGAAGCTCATTTCGCGTTGTGGAAGAAGCTATTCTGCCTTGTGCCCCATACACAGCCGAGGTCAATATATCAAGTGGGCAGAGCCGAAATATGGCGCATCGTCGGGACCGGATACCTGTCCGGTACCCCGAAGAAGACGTCTGAAGACTGGCCTTCGGAGTGGTTTTATATGGAGGACGTCCCCCTTCCGGATCCTATTTGGATTGGTCTTCCCGAGTTCGACAATGCCCCTTTGAAGAAACGCCGAAGTTGGCGCCCTCGGAGCCCTTAGGAGGAAGATAACAGAGACATCCTTTACCTGATGGGCCGGATAAAGGTGCTGGCTCAATCAAGACTGACAATAACCAGGTTATGTCAATTTGCATTATGCGGGGGGTGCAGCCACTTCAATATCGAGGCCACCCCATGTGGCACTTCAACGGGGAAGATGATGCCACTCGCTGCGGGCGTAAGGGACCGGACTCAGTTGCTGCTCTAGCAAAAATTATGTCCGATTTGTATAAGGGAGAGGAAGAGGAGTTCCTCCGCATCAAGCCACTGGATAGATTCTCCATGTACAATCCTCCAAGCTGGGTGAGCTGCCACTTTTTACTCCCATCCTTCCCGCATTCATCGTCGTACGTTTTTACCATGCCATTTCATGGCAGGAACTGCGAAAAGCTGTAAGGGAGGTCAACAGCCCACCTCCACAACCGGAGGATCCTGGCCGGGCCCTCGACCCTGGCCTCGAAGAGGATCCGGACATATTTGTGGAGCTGATCGACAGGATATTCTATCAATTAAGCTGCGATGACGCCATGGTGGCCATTATAGCTGACTATCCTGGGCTACTCCCTGCCTCGCATGTAAGTAAAACCAGAGTCCCGTCTTCCAAGAAGGATCAACTTTTATGCACTTCACCCATCGTACATGTATGGTGTTTTACAGGGAAGGCCCTCGGGACGCCATGCCGAACCCGCGGTGACTCGTCAACAAGGGGCGCTGAAGTCGGGCCGACTAAAAAGGAAGGCGATCCGGACTGAGACGCCGGCGCAGAGGTATGATACAAAACCTCGCTCCGTGGTTGTCGTCTTTAAAAACATAATAACACCCATGTTTCCTAGAAGGAAAAACGCTCGTCGGACTATATCCGAAGAGGTTGCCGATCATGCCTCCACCAGTCGGGCTCCAGGGCCGGACACAGAGGCGGAAGCTAACACGGGGCACGCGCCGGATGCTCCTCCTACAGAGGATGCGGATAAAATATCCGCTACAGATTCGGAAGTGGAGAGCGCCATGAACCACAGGCGTCGCCGGGCCGTACTCCATGACGCTTGTTTCTCCCGAGAGGCATTTGATGCCTTCAACTCAGGAGATGCGTACATCCGTGCTGCTCAAAATGGTCTTGCCAGAGCCACGGACCAGTATGTAAAGGATATACGGGTAAGAAAATTTGATGATTATATATATCAGTAGCCCCTGAGACTTGAAACAGTTGGCACAACTGATTTAATGATCATTATTTGTGCAGGTTCTTCTGAGAAGAATACCCAATTGTCTCAAGAGTCGGAAGAGTGCAAGGCCCAGCTACGGACGCGATTGCCGCATTGAAGGAGTCCGAGAAGGCCCCTCCGTAACACTTGTTTCAAAGAATGATAGGTACCATATAGTATGCGGCATGCATGCAAATCTAACAATAGATATTGCAGATGACTCCAGAGTGAATCCGGATGAGCAACATGTCATATGGCAGCTAAAGGCTGGCGAGCGCGTGCTTACCAAAGTTAGGCGGGAGAAAAACGATCTCAAAGACGTCAATACCCAGTTGAGCATGGAACTGAAGGATGTACGAGCCCAGCTTGCGGACTTCGTGAAGGAGAATAAGCGGCTTCGACGTGGCATTTTCAGTAAGTGCTTGAACAAACTTTTGAAAGAGTTCGGTGAAGAAGCCGGCTAACAGAGTTATGTCTGCAGGTATGCTGACGGGTCGTCCCGCGGAGGAGATGCCGGGGTCTGCGGGTGATCTTCTACCAGAGCTCTCACAACTGCACGAACAAGTTCGGCAGGTGATGCAGGGTATTACCCAGGCCTTGTGGCCATCCGTCTCCCTACCAGGAGGCATTGGAGAGCTTGCAAAGAAGCTCAAGGGAGCATGCAGCGCTTCCGATTATGGAATATATCGGCCTGCCGTCAAGGTGCCAGGGAAGCCTAGGCCATGGTGAAGACGCGGTATACAAAGGCTGACCCAAACCACATGAGGTCGGACCTGTGGGGCCCGATGGGAAAGAGATCCCCGTCAGTTTGGTGTATGACCAAGTAGAATTAGCCGCAAAGTATTCCCAACAGGATTGTAGGCTAGATAGCCTGTTGGATGGGGTAGAAGAAGAATTTAGTCAGTCTAAGTGACTGTGTAATTTAAGTGACATGTATAATGTCTCTAGCCGGATTGTAATTCATTTGTCATGGCGGACCTTTTCTGTAACATCCCAAAATTCTAAATTTTGGAATGTTATATTAAATAAATAGTTTTGATTGTTTGTTTGATTGTTGTCTGAATGATTGAGTGAAATTGAGTGCAATTTGAAACTTTTTGAAAGTTGAATGAGAGGGAATAAAAGGACTTTCCCATAAGTGTTTCCATTTGAAATGTTTTGAAACCTCAATTGAAAGTAATGCAAACTTGATGCCACTCAAGGACTTTCAAGAGAGGAGATGAAAGGACTTCTCCAAAGTTTAATTAAAGAGAGTAGGGAGTTAAACCACTTTTGGTATTCCATTTGGAATCCTTCCCATTTGAATAGTTTCAAATTCCTCGACCCATTTCAAAAATAAAGAGAGGAGCAACATGACACTCCAAACCACGGAAAATTTGAAATATATTTGAATGAGGAAAATGAAAAGATTTGGAAGTGGTTTGAATTTCAATTTCAAAACCATTTAGGAATTATTTGATTTCATTCAAATTATTTTCTCCTAAAATAAATAAATGTAAATAAGGGTAAAATGATTCCTTCAATGGAAAGTTAGGAGAAAATAAAATTTGAAATCATTGTGGTATTTTTTTAAAAAAAGTTAATTTTATTGGGTTTTATTGCAACAAGATCAATGTTTGAATTTTTGTGACTTTTTGTGAATTTTATTTGCATCTGGAAATATGTTCAAGTTTTAGGAAATCTTTTATGATTTTTTATTGATATATTATATGCCTATATAATAGTTTTATTTTTAGGTTTATTTCTCTTTTGTTTCTGTGAAAAAAAAGCGTTTTTATATAAAAATAAAACTGCGCGGCCAGGCCAGCGAGCCGGCCCATCCAGCGCTAGCGCGGCCTGCCGCAGCCAGCGAGACGAGCGATGCACGAGCGCTCAGGCAAAAAAAAAAGGAGGCCGAGCGCCAAGCGCACGTTCCCCCATCCGCTGCCTCCCTTCGCCACCTGGATCTCTTCCCTCGTTGACTCTCTCTCGATGACTGGCCCACAGATATTCTTCTTCCCCAATACACGATCGAACAGAAATCTACACGCACACGCACACGCAGCCGCCGTGTGCAATCTTTGTGGAAACCCTATCTCTAGCCTTCCCTCGCCCAAGAAATATGTCCTATAAATAGGCACGACCCTTTATACCGATTCCTTTCGAAACCCCTCGCCAAGTCCACCCCTATAGCTCAGAATTGTCGCTCCAATCTGGATGAAGACGCTGCAGTTCATCGCCATTTTCCCACTCCGTGAGCCATCCCGAGTCTTCTTCTTTTGTGTTTCGACGACTATCGATCCCTAGTTTCGCTTTTGACAAGGTCTTGCATCCCTCTCCATCTACAGAGGCCATACCAAACTCGTTGTCTTCGCCGGAGCACCCGGAGCACCGAGTTTCGTCACCTCACCCCGCAGCCGTCCGATGTTCCCAAGTTACTCCGTCGCCACCCCGGCACCGCGACTCACCACCGCATCTACTCGACACCTCCGCCGCTGCCCCCGACCACCGGAACCGTCGGAGCCGAGTCGCCCCATCGCCCCAACGTACGTTGATTCTTCTCTGTACCTACGAGCTCTGTTCGTTCAGTTAAGAAAAAAAATGTGTTTTGGTTTTTTTTTTAGATAGGTTTTTGTTTAGATCGGTTGGATCGGTTTTAATAGATCGGTTCTATTAGTCGGTTTACGTCGGTTTAGACCGGACCGGTTCGCCGGCTTATTTTATTAAACACACATGTATGTTTTAGTGATAATATGGCCGACCGTAGTTTAGTTACAGAACGCACACCCCGTAGGCCCAGTTACAGCCCGCTACGTAGCTAGTGCCCGGGTGTTTTTTTTAAATTATTTTCGTTTCTGTTTTAAAAACAGAAAATGTTTCAATCTTAGATTGCTTATGTCTTTTAGTGTGTTTATCCAAATTGAGCGATTCTTTTTGCATTAGATTCAAAATTTCTTGCAGCTTCTGTTTGTGTCTTTAGTTATCAAGTTTGAGTAGCTTAAATTTTGAGTTCTATGAAATTTGTTCAAATCACTAATTTGGCCGTATCTTGAGTTTTATAAAATATTTTTGATTGATTCTTTTTGCTACGGTTTTGTTACTGTTTTTTTTATCCGCAGTCATATAGTGATTTATTTTAGTTTATTTTAAAATAAGTTTTAGCAAAACAGTACTGTTTTAGTTATAGTTTTGTTTTAGTCTTTTCTTTATTGTTTTTATTAGTTTCAAATTATTTCTTTTTGTCACTCTTGAAAAATTTAGTTTTGTTTCTGTTAGTCAACAAAAGAAAATTTTGTTTTATTTTAAAAAAATTGTTTTTCTTAGTTTTGTATGAAAACTTGTTTAGGTCATAGTTAGTGTTTCATAAAAGCTTTTTATTTGTTTCTTTTTGCTATTAAAAGTTTATGAAAAATACTTTCTGTTAAAATTATTTGTTTTATATTTCCTTTTCTGTTTATTTATTATATTGGTATTTTCTTTGTTGTTAAATTTTACTTAGGACAAAACTATTTTGTGTTATGTCTTAGAGTTTTCTCTAGTAGTTTTGTTGTGTAGTTTTCCTTTGTTTTTATTTGGTGTCCCTTGATTTGCATTTTTATTTGTTGGTTTTATTATGAGTGTTAGAATTGTTTGCTAGGATGTTTTCTTATATGAATGCTATGTTTGACTATATAGATTTTCAACGGAGTGACGAATAGTTCTACCAAGTCATTATTCGAGAGTGTTGTTATCTTCATCAACTTACCAGGCAAGTTCACTTTGACCATGTTTTTCATACCTATGTGTTTCATTGCATCTAGTGCCATCTTCGCAACAATCCCTCCAGTAGTGATATTGAATCCTTGTAGTTGAGTAGTATGCATGAGGTAGGAACCCATCACCCTGTTACCAAGCCCAGGACGTTATTTATTTTAATGCTACGCTATAGTAGACGGGTTGGTATGAGTGCTCGGAGTGGTGTGAGAATGGAGGATCTACGCCAATGACGATAACTCCATGATGGAATCTGCAAGGACTGCATCTTCAAGGCCTCAAGACTTCAAGACTCGAGACAAGAATTCAATACACACTCATGGGTGAAGGACGGTTGACGGGCACCTGGAGAAACCGGTGGATGGCTGGGATGCATGGAGAAGCGCCATGACATCTTGCGGAAAGCTTCACCCAGACTCAAAGAGACGAAAGAATACTTCATGCCGGAAGCTTACTCGTGCAACCGCAAGTCACTATGGGCTCGCTTGGTTGACCTTAGTTGTGACTTTGGCTGGGACGGTGCTAGCAGATGTAGAACTACGGTAGGATTGGATGAGCACCGGACAGTGGTCAGGGGAACTCTTCGGAAGACCATGTTTCGGTCGTCTTGTTCTCAAACACCCTGAAGTGCGGGAACATAAAAGGAGGGATCGAATCTTGCGGGTAAAGTGTACAAACCTCTGCAGAGGGTTAAAACCTAATCGATTAGCCGTGTCCCCGGTTACGGACAATTTGAGCATCTGGACTTGGATCTATCTCGGAACTCTCAACACCGGACTGATAACATAATTGTGGGCAACTTATGATGATTTTGGGCTATGAGACATCGGTTGGCGGAACCATGTCATGATAGAAAACTCCATAGTACAGACTTCATTTATTCCCTTGATGTAGGGAAAATAAAATCAGCTTTTACGCAAACAAAACTCAGACACAGAGCCACAAAGCCATATTGCATATAGTATAGTTTTATCATCTGTTTTCTCATGTTGTGATCTTGCCGGTGCATTCAATGTACTGACCTACACGGCTGCAACGTATCATGTTGCAGATACTTTCTTCCGACGAGTAAGAGTACAGCACAGGTTACGGTCTACACTCAACTTGCCGATGGCATTGATGGGACTCCATACCCGACTATTTGTTTCATTGTGACTTATGAGGTATATATCAGTTTTATGTTATTTATACATGGGATTGCACTTTGATATATACATTGATGTCTGTGTGTGCCAAAGATACCGATCCGAGGATGGCACGGATACACGAGGCTTGACCGTCTCGAGGTTGGGTCGCTTCTGAGATATGGTATCGAGCACATGTTGACTGTGAGGACGTGACCCTAGAAATCGGAAAGCCCTTGGACAGATATCTCAAAACTTTATTTTCAAAAGACTCTTACTTCTCATCTTTTCTGATTTTATCAAATAGACCCTCTCACCTCAAATAGTTAGAATATACCCTTTTCCTTTTGACCACATGAAGGATCAACTCAAGCCGCTCCAAGAAAGATATCGGACGGTGATGACCCCTTCAAATAACCAGGATTTCACCATGCATTAGAAGAGTTGAAGCTGCAACAATTGAAGACTCTGAAGACTTGAAGAATTTGAAGTTCTGAAGAATTATTTGACCTTTAGAGACCAAACCCCTGTTATACACCTACATTAGATGCGACGATTTGTGAGCTGTCATTTGTTTGATGTTTTCCGACAGCCCCAAAATAAAACTCGTTTCTTCAAAACTATTGTTTGTATTGTGTGTATCTCTCTCTATCCAGCTCTCTCTTATCTCACCCTAAAACCCTTGGAGCCATAGATGATGAATGAAGTTGGTCTGCTATTCTCTGGACCGATGACTCAGTTGGAGGCAGAGCTATGGATTCAAAACATGGAGGATCAATTTAGAAAAAAATTGATTCCGAGGAAGTATGAGGTTCAATACGCTCTTCAGTGCTTTACAGAAAGTGCTACAACCTGGTGGAAAATGCATCAAGCCATACAAGGATTTAATGGAGCAAGAACTTGGGAGGAATTCAAGAAGACCCTGTTGAGATAACGTCTCATCCGGAAGCACTATGATAACCCAAGAAGAAACCTTGTGCTCGCAAGATTTATGGAGAAATAGGACACACCTGGGAGGAACACAAGGATGGATGCCCTCATTGTGAGGAGAAACACCCAGTGAGGAATGCCCAACTAGTCGGTGACTTGTTTCTTGTGTGAAGGAACCACCCACTACCCGGAGCAAGGTCACATTTACCCCACGGTGCAACAAACTATTCGAAGCAGGAAGAAGGAATGAAAGAAGCCCTCAAGGAAGGTCTAGAAGAACACGGGATGGAGGAAGTCATTGAAGACCCGATGGAGAAGGCCTAATCAGATTCTACTCGAACGCTTGTTATTCATGTGGAGAAGAAGGGCATTATTCCCAAGATTGCACGAAGGAAAGCAAAGAGGATCTCAGAGACTTCCCGACAGCAGAAGTGAAGTTTGACCCTAAGGAAATAGAAGCTCTGGTCATTACGCAGAAATCTAGGAAGAGAAAGCGAAGGCATCCCCAGAACAACCTAATTTCTGCAGAGAAGGACCTGAGTCACATCACTTGTTACAGGTGCAAGGATTTAGGTCATTACGCTAGTAAATGTCCAGAAAAGAAGCCTATAACCCAAGGAGCCTACGTGATCACAAAGAAGCCCCGAGACATGTCGGAAGTCATTTGTTTTTGCTGCAAGGAAGTGGGACATTTTGCTAGAGAATGTTCAGATCAGATGAAGGCTGGAGCTAAGCAGTTGAGATTTTGATATGGATAATAAGAGTGGTAGAAAGCAGTTTTATTTTCATAAGTTCGATGAGTTGAGTTATGTAATGGGTGCTCAGAGATTGTAATGAATGCATGAATCAATAAAGTTAAGGTGTGATGATTTCATATGTTGAATTTTATGGGTTGTTACTCCATGAACAAAGAGTTTTGACCATTTTCGAGGATATGAGAAAAATATGGTCTATGGAAGAATTTGTGCATTTTAAGGGTGTTAGTACCCTGTGAAGAAGACTAGACTAATGGATAAGAAAATATATATACTGTAGTTCGAAAAAAAAAGTTGGAGTTTTGCTTTTGATATGATGGTATGAAGAAACAGAGTACTACTGGATTTAAAGGAGGTGTAATATGGAACAAGAGAGTTACTCCAAGGATGAGTTAAAGCTGCACTAGTGTTGAAGTGGGCCATAACCCATGTGCCCAGGATTTGAAAAGGAACATTGTAACCTTGATGAAGGAAGAAATTTGGAAGAATCGGTGATTCAATCAAGATACGCTTCGTGAGGAGGTTACGCAAAAACCTGAGAGTGGTGAAGTAACGATAGATGTTTTGTTCAGCTTGCAGAATCAATGGAATTATCCGAACTAAGTTCGTTGAGAAGAGAAATTCTGCAACGCTTGCGAGAATACCCGAGTGTTAGAAATGCGAGATTCGCTAAACCTTATACAGAGTAATGATTTGGGTGCGGAATGGATTGATCACCATACCGACTTACTCTTGTCATTCGCTCTTGCTATTTGGAATGGTAAATCTGAGTGACTTACCCATAGTAGAGAGACGACGATGTCAAAGCCTTGTTTAAACCCTAGAATGGTAGGGCGGTTGATCCATGTATAGGCAACCGTTGCCAATCGTAGGATATACGGTGAGATTTAGCCGAGACCCATTTCCTGTAGAAGAAACTATACATGGTTGACCCCACGAGATTTTCGATAGTTGTTTAGTATTGGCGACACACCTATCAGATCTGAAGACCCAATCTCGAAAGAACCTCACCAGGATTAAAGGACACGTGTTTGAGGAAAAGTTTGTGACCCTACCGGAAGAGCCTCAATGAAGGAGTTATTCCAGAGAATATGAGAAGACTGACATTGTCAACCCAAAGGAATGGAGTACATGAGTTTTGTCGGAACAATAACCATGTTTCTAAGTGTGGTAGCACACTAGACCATACAGATCAATGGATTTGCTAGAAGACCCCCAAACCCTAACCCTTTTTCTTGCTAGCCTCTTCGAATCTCGAGGACGAGATTCATTTTAAGTGTGGTAGATTTGTAACATCCCAAAATTCTAAATTTTGGGATGTTATATTAAATAAATAGTTTTGATTGTTTGTTTGATTGTTGTCTGAATGATTGAGTGAAATTGAGTGCAATTTGAAACTTTTTGAAAGTTGAATGAGAGGGAATAAAAGGACTTTCCCAAAAGTGTTTCCATTTGAAATGTTTTGAAACCTCAATTGAAAGTAATGCAAACTTGATGCCACTCAAGGACTTTCAAGAGAGGAGATGAAAGGACTTCTCCAAAGTTTAATTAAAGAGAGTAGGGAGTTAAACCACTTTTGGAATTCCATTTGGAATCCTTCCCATTTGAATAGTTTCAAATTCCTCGACCCATTTCAAAAATAAAGAGAGGAGCAACATGACACTCCAAACCAGGGCAAATTTGAAATATATTTGAATGAGGAAAATGAAAAAGATTTGGAAGTGGTTTGAATTTCAATTTCAAAACCATTTAGGAATTATTTGATTTCATTCAAATTATTTTTCTCCTAAAATAAATAAATGTAAATAAGGGTAAAATGATTCCCTTCAATGGAAAGTTAGGAGAAAATAAAATTTGAAATCATTGTGGTATTTTTTTTAAAAAAGTTAATTTTATTGGGTTTTATTGCAACAAGATCAATGTTTGAATTTTTGTGACTTTTTGTGAATTTTATTTGCATCTGGAAATATGTTCAAGTTTTAGGAAATCTTTTATGATTTTTATTGATATATTATATGCCTATATAATAGTTTTATTTTTAGGTTTATTTCTCTTTTGTTTTGTGAAAAAAAAGAAAAGCGTTTTATATAAAAGAAAACTGCTGCCAGGCCAGCGAGCAGGCCAGCGAGCCGCCCATCCAGCGCTTAGCGCTGCCTGCCGCAGCCAGCGAGACGAGCGATGCACGAGCGCCAGCAAAAAAAAAGGAGGCCGAGCGCCCAGCGACGCCCCCATCCGCTGCCTCCCTTCGCCTACTGGATCTCTTCCCTCGTTGACTCTCTCTCCTGATGACTGGCCCCGCGTATATTCTTCTTCCCCAATACACGTATCGGAACAGAAATCTACACGTACACGTACACGCAGCCGCCGTGTGCAATCTTTGTGGAAACCCTATCTCTAGCCTTCCCCTCGCCCAAGAAATATGTCCTATAAATAGGCACGACCCCTTTATACCGATTCCTTTCGAAACCCCTCGCCAAGTCCACCCCTATAGCTCGTACTTGTCGTTCCAATCTGGACAAAGACGCTGCAGTTCATCGCCATTTTCCCACTCCGGTGAGCCATCCCGAGTCTTCTTCTTTTGTGTTTCGACGACTATCGATCCCTAGTTTCGTTTTGACAAGGTCTTGCATCCCCTCTCCATCTACAGAGGCCATACCAAACTCGTTGTCTTCGCCGGAGCACCCGGAGCATCGAGTTTCGTCACCTCACCCCGCAGCCGTCCGGACGTTCCCAAGTTACTCCGCCGCCACCCGGCACCGCGACTCACCACCGCATCTACTCGACACCTCCGCGCTGCCCCGACCACGGAACCGCCGAGCCGAGTCGCCCCATCGCCCAACGACGTTGATTCTTCTCTGTACCTACGAGCTCTGTTCGTTCAGTTAAGAAAAAAAATGTGTTTTGGTTTTTTTAGATAGGTTTTGTTTAGATCGGTTGGATCGGTTTTAGTAGATCGGTTCTATTAATCGGTTTACGCCGGTTTAGACGGACGGTTCGCGGCTTATTTTATTAAACACACATGTATGTTTTAGTGATAATATGGCCGACCGTAGTTTAGTTACAGAACGCACACCCCGTAGGCCCAGTTACAGCCCGCTACGTAGCTAGTGCCCAGGTGTTTTTTTTAAATTATTTTCGTTTCTGTTTTAAAAACAGAAAATGTTTCAATCTTAGATTGCTTATATCTTTTAGTGTGTTTATCCAAATTGAGCGATTCTTTTTGCATTAGATTCAAAATTTCTTGCAGCTTCTGTTTGTGTCTTTAGTTATCAAGTTTGAGTAGCTTAAATTTTGAGTTTTATGAAATTTGTTCAAATCACTAATTTGGCCGTATCTTGAGTTTTATAAAATATTTTGATTGATTCTTTTTGCTACGGTTTTGTTACTGTTTTTTTATCCGCAATCATATAGTGATTTATTTTAGTTTATTTTAAAATAAGTTTTAGCAAAACAGTACTGTTTTAGTTATAGTTTATTTTAGTCTTTTCTTTATTGTTTTTATTAGTTTCAAATTATTTCTTTTTGTCACTCTTGAAAAATTTAGTTTTCTTTCTGTTAGTCACCAAAAGAAAATTTTGTTTTTATTTTAAAAAATTTGTTTTTCTTAGTTTTGTATGAAAACTTGTTTAGGTCATAGTTAGTGTTTCATAAAAGCTTTTTATTTGTTTCTTTTTGCTATTAAAAGTTTATGAAAATACTTTCTGTTAAAATTAGTTCTTTTATATTTTCTTTTCTGTTTATTTATTATATTGGTATTTTCTTTGTTGTTAAATTTTACTTAGGACAAAACTATTTTGTGTTATGTCTTAGAGTTTTCTCTAGTAGTTTTGTTGTGTAGTTTTCCTTTGTTTTTATTTGGTGTCCCTTGATTTGCATTTTTATTTGTTGGTTTTATTATGAGTGTTAGAATTGTTTGGTAGGATGTTTGCTAATATGAATGCTATGTTTGACTATATAGATTTTCAACGGAGTGACGAATAGTTCTACCAAGTCATTATTCGAGAGTGTTGTTATCTTCATCAACTTACCAGGCAAGTTCACTTTGACCATGTTTTTCATACCTATGTGTTTCATTGCATCTAGTGCCATCTTCGCAACAATCCCTCCAGTAGTGATATTGAATCCTTGTAGTTGAGTAGTATGCATGAGGTAGGAACCCATCACCCTGTTACCAAGCCTGGGACGTTATTTATTTTAATGCTACACTATAGTAGACGGGTTGGTATGAGTGCTCGGAGTGGTGTGAGAATGGAGGATCTACGCCAATGACGATAACTCCATGATGGAATCTGCAAGGACTGCATCTTCAAGGCCTCAAGACTTCAAGACTCGAGACAAGAATTCAATACACACTCACTGGGTGAAGGACGGTTGACGGGCACCTGGAGAAACCAGTGGATGGCTGGGATGCATGGAGAAGCGCCATGACATCTTGCGGAAAGCTTCACCTGCACTCAAAGAGACGAAAGAATACTTCATGCCCGAAGCTTACGTGCAACCGCAAGTCACTATGGGCTCTGGCTTGGTTGACCTTAGTTGTGACTTTGGCTGGGACGGTGCTAGCAGATGTAGAACTATGGTAGGATTGGATGAGCACCGGACAGTGGTCAGGGGAACTCTTCGGAAGACCATGTTTCGGTCGTCTTGTTCTCAAACACCTCAAGTGCGAGAACATAAAAGAGGGATCGAATCTTGCGGGTAAAGTGTACAAACCTCTGCAGAGGGTTAAAACCTAATCGATTAGCCGTGTCCCCTTCTACGGACAATTTGAGCATCTGGACTTGGATCTATCTCGGAACTCTCAACACCGGATGATAACATAATTGTGGGCAACTTATGATGATTTTGGGCTATGAGACATCGGTTGGCGGAACCATGTCATGATAGAAAACTCCATAGTACAGACTTCATTTATTCCCTTGATGTAGGGAAAATAAAATCAGCTTTTACATAAACAAAACTCAGACACGAGCCACAAAGCCATATTGCATATAGTATAGTTTTATCATCTGTTTTCTCATGTTGTGATCTTGCGGTGCATTCAATGTACTCGACCTACACGGCTGCAACGTATCATGTTGCGATACTTTCTTCCGACGAGTAAGATGCAGTGCAGTGGTTACGATCTACACTCAACTTGCCGATGGCGTTGATGGGACTCCATACCCGACTATTTGTTTCTGCTGTGACTTATGAGGTATATATCAGTTTTACGTTATTTATACATGGGATTGCACTTTGATATATACATTGATGTACTGTGTGTGCCAGCATACTGATCCAGGGATGGCACGGATACACAGAGGCTTGACCGTCTGAGGTTGGGTCGCTACATTTTCGCTTTGATCTCGGGACCCAATAGTCCGAAGTGTATCCGAATACCCGCTCAGTTATGTAAAAACTGAGGTATGCGTGGAAACCAGCCGTAGGGGTCATAAGTGCTTGAACAGACAAGTACCCAACTAGTTATGTTATATTACATGGATAGTAAGAAACATCTTCCAGGGAGAATAGTTCCGTTAAGGGTTCCTTTCCCTGGGTACACATGCCCTAATGTGCATGTCCGGACTGCGAGAAGAGATGCAGGCAAAAAACATCTGGGGGCATGTATCAAAATAAATAAAAGTCATCTTTTTTTCACCGACCGAATATTCCCTTAAGAACGCTATCTTTCAGCTTCACCCAGTCTGAGGTACACATCCGGCTGACATGGCAGTAACAATCGCAGAGGTGCTCCCCTTATGCCCTAGCTGAATTAATGATACGTCTCCAACGTATCTATAATTTTTGATTGCTCCATGCTACTTTATCTACTGTTTTGGACTATATTGGGCTTTATTTTCCACTTTTATATTATTTTTGGGACTAACCTATTAACCGGAGGCCCAGCCCAGAATTGCTGTTTCTTTTGCCTATTTCAGTGTTTCGGAGAAACGGAATATCAAACGGAGTCCAAACGGAATGTAACCTTCGGAAATGTGATTTTCTCACCGAACGTGATCCAGGGGACTTGGACCCTACTCCAAGGAACAAAAGAGGCGGTCACGAGGGTGGGGGCACGCCCCCTCTGGGCGCGCCCCCTGCCTCGTGGGCCCCCTGTTGCTCCACCGACGTACTCCTTCCTCCTATATATACCTATGTACCCCCAAACGATCGTAACAGAGCCAAAACCTAATTCCACCGCCGCAACTTCCTGATCCACGAGATCCCATCTTGGGGCCTGTTAGGAGTTCACGGGGGGGCATCCACCATGGAGGGCTTCTACATCATCATCAAAGCCTCTCCGATGAAGTGTGAGTAGTTTACTTCAGACCTACGGGTCCATAGCTAGTAGTTAGATGGCTTCTTCTCTCTTTTTGGATCTCAATACAATGTTCTCCCCCTCTCTCGTGGAGATCTATTCGATGTAATATTCTTTTTGCGGTGTGTTTGTTGAGACCGATGAATTGTGGGTCTATGATCCAGCTTATCTATGTTATTATTGTTGAGAGAACTTGCACTAGTGAAAGTATGAACCCTAGGCCTTGTTTCCTATCATTGCAATACCGTTTACGCTCACTTTTATCATTAGTTACCTTGCTGTTTTTATATTTTCAGATTACAAATACCTTTATCTACTATCCATATTGCACTTGTATCACCATATCTTCGCCGAACTAGTGCACCTATACAATTTAATATTGTATTGGGTGTGTTGGGGACACAAGAGACTCTTTGTTATTTGGTTGCAGGGTTGTTTGAGAGAGACCATCTTCATCCTACGCCTCCTACGTATTGATAAACCTTAGGTCATCCACTTGAGGGAAATTTGCTACTGTCCTACAAACCTGTGCACTTGCAGGCCCAACAATGTCTACAAGAAGAAGGCTGTGCAGTAGACATCAAGCTCTTTTCTAGCGCCGTTGCCGGGGAGGCTCACGCAAGAGCAACTCAACCATACCAAGTACCCATCACAATCCCTATCTCTCGCATTACATTATTTGCCATTTGCCTCTCGTTTTCCTCTCCCCCACTTCACCCTTGCCGTTTTATTCGCCCTCTCTTTCCCAATCTCCTCCTCTCTTTTACGTTTGCCTTATCGTTGCCATGGCCGAATCAAAAAGAACTAAGGGCCCTTTCCTAGGTTCTAGTACCTTGGATGACCCCTCTATCCTCTCTAAGCTCATGAATAATGATGCTATAGAAAGACCCACCGGGGTCTCCAATGAGAGCTTGAATAATTTTGATGAGGATGACTCTGGAATTTTTCGCTATTTACTTGATGAGTCTTTAAAAGATGCTTGGGATAGGTTATTAAGGATTCGGGCTAGCTATGTGCCACAATATCAAATTGAAATTTACGTAATAAGTTTTTATGTTGGCTTGCCCGCTTCCTTCAAACAAGTTTTAGATTCTATCTTTGAAGAAGGTTTTCTTGAAGGGGATGCTATAGATACCTATGAAAAAATGAAAACCATATTTGGGCACCCTATGAATGATAAGGTTGAATCAACTAATCTCTTGTGCTTCTATCAAAATGAAATTATTAAAGAGATGAAGTCTAGTCTTGAGGCAAACTTCCGTAATGTGCTTAATCTTAATTCTTCCATTAATGGCCATGTGCTTACCTTAAATAAAAGAATGAATGCTATATAGAGGAAATCCTCCTCTCTTAGTGCCAAAGATGGCAATACCTAGATCTATCCTTGCTTTTATGCCTAGCTAGGGGCGTTAAACGATAGCGCTTGTTGGGAGGCAACCCAATTTTATTTTTTAGTTTTCTTGTTTTTGTTTCTCTTTAGGAATAAATAATCCATCTAGCCTCTGTTTAGATGTGGTTTTATGTTCTAATTAGTGTTTGTGCCAAGCTAGACCTATTGGGTCTTCTTGGATGATAGTTATTTGATCTTGCTGTAATTTCCAGAAACTTTGCGCTCAGTGCCCGAATTATTAAAAAACACCAGAACGTGATAAAATACTGATTCCAATTGCTTCTGATCAACAAACAAATTGTCTAGGTCGTCTAATTCTGGTAGAATTTTTTGAGTTCCAGAAGTTTGTGTTAGTTACAGATTACTACAGACTGTTCTGTTTTTGACAGATTCTGTTTTTCGTGTGTTGTTTGCTTATTTTGATGAATCTATGGCTGGTAAAATAGTTTATAATACATAGAGAAGTTGGAATACAGTAGGTTTAACACCAATATAAATAAAGAATGAGTTCATTACAGTGCCTTAAAGTAGTCTTTTGTTTTCTTTCTCTAACGGATCTCACGAGATTTCTATTGAGTTTTGTGTTGTGAAGTTTCTAAGTTTTGGGTAAATTCTTTTGATGGATTATGGAACAAGGAGTGGCAAGAGCCTAAGCTTGGGGATGCCCATGGAACCCCCAAGATAATCCAAGGACACCAAAAAGTCAAAGCTTGGGGATGCCCCGGAAGGCATCCCCTCTTTCGTCTACTTCCGTCGGTAATTTACTTGGAGCTATGTTTTTATTCACCATATGATAAGTGTTTTGCTTGGAGCGTATTGTATTATTTGCGTCTTTGCTTGTTAGTTTACCACAATCATCCTTGTTGTACACACCTTTTGAGAGAGCCATACATGAATTGGAATTTGATAGAATGCTCATAGTGCTTCACTTATATCTTTTTGAGCTTGATAGTTTTGCTCATTGTGCTTCACTTATATCTTTTGAGCGTAATAATTTTTGCTCTAGTGCTTCACTTAGATCTTTTAGAGCATGGTGGTGGATTTGTTTTAAAGAAACTATTGATCTCTCATGCTTCACTTAGATTATTTTGAGAGTCATTAATAGCATGGTAATTTGCTTAAAATTAATATACTTGGTATTCAAGATATGTGAAACTTTCTTTTGAGTGCGTTGAATACTAAGAAAAGTTTGATACTTGATAATTGTTTTGAGATATGGAGGTGGTAATATTAAAGTCATGCTGGTTGGGTGATTATGAATTTAAAGAATGCTTGTGTTGAAGTTAGCAAATCCTGTAGCATGCACGTATGGTTAAAGTTGTGTAACAAATTTGAAACATGAAGTGTACCTGGCTTGTGCATCCTTATGAGTGGCGGTCGGGGACGAGTGATGGTCTTTTCCTACCAATCTATCCCCCTAGGAGCATGCGCGTAGTACTTGATTTTTGATGAATTCTAAATTTTTGCAATAAGTATATGAGTTCTTTTGACTAATGTTGAGTCCATGGATTATACGCACTTTTACCTTTCCGCCTTTGCTAGCCTCTTGATGCCGTGCATTGCCCTTTCTCACCTTGAGAGTTGGTGCAAACTTAGCGGTGCATCCAAACCCGTGATATGATACGCTCTATCACACATAAACCTCCTTATATCTTCCTCAAAATAGCCACCATACCTACCTATTATGGCATTCCCATAGCCATTCCGAGATATATTGCCATGCAACTTTCCACCGTTCCGTTCATCATCATCATGACATACTTCACTTTTGTCATATTGCCATTGCATGATCATGTAGTTGACATCGTATTTGTGGCAAAGCCACCATGCATTATTTTTCATACATGTCACTCTTGATTCATCGCACCATCCTGCATACACCGGAGGCATTCATACAGAGTCATATCTTGTTCTAGTTTCGAGTTGTAATCCTTATGTTGTAATCAATAGAAGTGTGATGATCATCATTATTAGAGCATTGCCCAAAAAAAGAGAAAGGCCAAAAAGAAAAAAAAGAAAGGCCCAAAAAAGAAAATAAATAAAAGGGCAATGTTACTATCTCTTTTTCCACACTTGTGCTTCAAAGTAGCACCTTGTTCTTCATGTAGTGAGTCTCATATATTGTGCTTCAAAGTAGCACCATGTTTTTCATATAGTGAGTCTCATAAGTTGTCTTTTTATACTAGTGGGAATTTTTCATTATAGAACTTGGCTTGTATATTCCTAAGATGGGCTTCCTCAAATGCCCTAGGTCTTCATGAGTAAGCAAGTTGGATGCACACCCACTAGTTTTCTTTTGTTGAGCATTCATTTATAGCTCTAGTGCATCCGTTGCATGGCAATCCCTACTCCTCATGTTGACATCAATTGATGGGCATCACCATAGCCCGTTGATTATCCTCGTCAATGTGAGACTTTCTCCTTTTTTGTCTTCTCCACACAATCCCCATCATCATATTCTATTCCACCCATAGTGCTATATCCATGGCTCATGCTCATGTATTGGGTGAAGGTTGAAAAAGTTTGAGACTATTTAAGTATGAAACAATTGCTTGGCTTGTCATCCGGGGTATAGAAGTTGGGAACATATTTGTGTGACGAAAATGAAGCATAGCCTAACTATATGATTTTGTAGGGATGAACTTTCTTTTGCCATGCTATTTTGAGAAGACATGATTACTTTGATTAGTATGCTTGAAGTATTACTATTTATTTTATCAATATGAACTTTTATTTTGTACTCATTCGGATCTGAATATTCATACCACAATTAAGAAGATTTACATTGAAATTATGCCAAAGTATCACTCCGCATCAAAAATTCTCTTTTTATCATTTACCTACTTGAGGACGAAAGGGAACTAAGCTTGGGGATGCGATACGTCTCCAACGTATCTATAATTTTTGATTGCTCCATGCTACTTTATCTACTGTTTTGGACTATATTGGGCTTTATTTTCCACTTTTATATTATTTTTGGGACTAACCTATTAACCGAAGGCCCAGCCCAGAATTGCTGTTTTTTTTTGCCTATTTTAGTGTTTCGAAGAAGCGGAATATCAAACGGAGTCCAAACGGAATGAAACCTTCGGAAACGTGATTTTCTCACCGAACGTGATCCAGGGGACTTGGACCCTACTCCAAGGAACAAAATAGGCGGTCACGAGGGTGGGGGCGCGCCCCCTGCCTCATGGGCCCCCTGTTGCTCCACCGACGTACTCCTTCCTCCTATATATACTCACGCACCCCAAACGATCGAACAGGAGCCAAAACCTAATTCCCTGCTGCAACTTCCTGATCCACGAGATCCCATCTTGGGGCCTGTTAGGAGCTCACGAGGGGGCATCCACCACGGAGGGCTTCTACATCATCATCAAAGCCTCTCCGATGAAGTGTGAGTAGTTTACTTCAGACCTACGGGTCCATAGCTAGTAGCTAGATGGCTTCTTCTCTCTTTTTGGATCTCAATACAATGTTCTCTCCCTCTCTCATGGAGATCTATTCGATGTAATCTTCTTTTTGCGGTGTGTTTGTTGAGACCGATGAATTGTGGGTTTATGATCTAGCTTATCTATGTTATTATTGTTGAGAGAACTTGCACTAGTGAAAGTATGAACCCTAGGCCTTGTTTCCTATCATTGCAATACCGTTTACGCTCACTTTTATCATTAGTTACCTTGCTGTTTTATATTTTCAGATTACAAATACCTTTATCTACTATCCATATTGCACTTGTATCACCATATCTTCGCCGAACTAGTGCACCTATACAATTTACTATTGTATTGGGTGTGTTGGGGACACAAGAGACTCTTTGTTATTTGGTTGCAGGGTTGTTTGAGAGAGACCATCTTCATCCTACGCCTCCTACGGATTGATAAACCTTAGGTCATCCACTTGAGGAAAATTTGCTACTGTCCTACAAACCTGTGCACTTGCAGGCCCAACAACGTCTACAAGAAGAAGGTTGTGTAGTAGACATCAATTAACGGGAACGTAGGGCATAAATACAAGAGCCAGGCAACACAGCTTGGCCAAAACTTAAGTCATATCGATGCATATAATGGCGAAAAAAGGTACATGCGGAAGAATAACACATGTGCGGGGCATGAAGCCCGGAAAAATAGTTATATTAAGCTTCTGTATAAGAAGCCCCCAGGTATAATGAGCGCGGCTAGCGCGTTAATATTGTGTAGTCAAAACACAAGTTGGCCTTTTAAGGCCTTGAGGAGAAGGAAAAAGAAGAAAGAAAGAGAGAAAAGACAGATAATGTATATGCGAAAAATGGACGGGGGTAAGGAGATGAACATAGAGTCCGGCACTAGGCGTAGAATCTTCGGTGTCTGGCTGCGTTCCATGGGTTTGGCTCAAGTCGATTGTTCGATGCATCCCGCAGACGGTACGCTCTGCCGGTCAGAACTTGGTCAATAATGAAGGGACCTTCCCATTTGGGCTGAAGCTTGTTCTTTTTCTTCTCCGGCAGGCGTAGAACTAGTTCGCCAATGTTATAAGTTTTGGCCCATACTTCTCTGCTTTGGTATCTTCGAGCATGTTGCTGATAGAATGCAAAACGGGCTTTTGCCACGTCGCGCTCCTCCTCCAGGGCGTCCAAACTGTCCTGCCGATCAAGCTCGGCATCTTTTTCTTCATACATGCGCACTCGAGGTGAGTCATGAATTATGTCACAGGGCCGAACCGCCTCTGCGCCGTACACCATAAAGAACGGTGTGTATCCGGTAGTGCGATTCGGCGTGGTCCGCAGCCCCCATAAGACGGAGTAGAGCTCCTCTACCCAGTGTGTGTTAGACTCCTTTAAGGACCGCACTAATCTGGGTTTGATGCCGCCCATGATAAGACCGTTTGCTCGCTCGACTTGACCGTTAGTTTGTGGGTGATAGACAGAAGCATAATCGAGCTTGATGCCCCTGTTGCTGCACCAAAGTTTTACCTCGTCGGTTGTAATGTTCGTGCCATTGTCGGTAATGATGTTGTGGGGGACGCCGTAACAGTGTACAACCCCAGATATGAAGTCTATCACCGGTCCGGATTCAGCCATTTTAACGGGTTTGGCTTCTATCCATTTGGTGAATTTGTCCACCATGACCAGTAAGTATTTTTTCTTGTGGGTTCCCCCTTTAAGGGGTCCGACCATATCAAGCCCCCAAACCGCAAAGGGCCAGGTAATGGGGATTGTTTGGAGAGCGGTGGGCGGCATATGGCTTTGGTTTGCAAAAAGCTGGCAATCGACGCAGCGTTGGACCAAGTCCTGTGCATCTGCCCGGGCCGTCGGCCAATAGAAACCTGTACGGAAGGCCTTGCTTACAAGGGCCCGGGCTGCGGCGTGGTGGCCGCTGAGTCCAGCATGGATTTCTGCCAAAAGCTTCCACCCTTCCTCTTCGGAGATGCACCTTTGAAGGACTCCGGTAGCGCTTTTCTTATAAAGCTCTCCCTCGTGAACCTTGTAGGCTTTAGATCGCCGCACTATACAGCGTGCCTCATTTTGGTCCTCGGGAAGTTCCTGCCTGGTTAGGTAGGCCAGGAATGGTTCTGTCCACGGGGCGATGACGGCCATTATTACGTGGGCTGAAGGTGTTATTTCGGTGGCAGAGCCTCCGATTATGTCAGAGTGTTCAGTATTTGGCGTTGTGGCCGGGTCCGGACTATTGTTACCGGTGTCCCCTTCCCATACCACGGATGGCTTAAACAGCCTTTCCAAGAAGATGTTAGGTGGGACAGCGTCGCGCTTAGCGCCAATACGGGCGAGGATATCCGCCGCCTGATTGTTTTCCCGAGCCACATGGTGGAATTCGAGCCCCTCGAACCGAGCTGACATCTTGAGGACGTCGTTGCGATAAGCCGCCATTTTCGGATCCTTGGCATCGAAGTCTCCATTTATTTGGGATATTGCGAGGTTCGAGTCCCCACGCACCTCCAGGCGTCGAATGCCCATGGAAACTGCCATCCGAAGACCATGTAACAGGGCCTCGTATTCGGCTGCGTTGTTGGAGTTTGTGTACAGTATTTGGAGTATGTATTGGGCTGTATCTCCGGTGGGGGACGTCAGGACGACGCCAGCCCCCAGACCAGCCTGCATTTTAGAGCTGTCGAAGTGCATGATCCAATTGGAGTACGCGCCGTACTCTTTAGGGAGTTCGGCTTCTGTCCATTCGGCGACAAAATCGGCTAATACTTGCAACTTAATGGCTCGCCGAGGTTTATATGTTATGTCGAACGGGAGGAGCTCAATGGCCCATTTGGCAATCCGGCCCGTGGCGTCGCGGTTGTTTATTATGTCGCTGAGTGGTACTTCCGAAGCCACTGTGATTGAACACTCTTGAAAGTAGTGCCGTAGTTTTCGGGATGCCATGAATACCGCATATGCTATCTTTTGATAATGCGGGTACCGTGATTTGCATGGAGTGAGGACAGTGGATACATAATATACCGGCTTTTGAAGTGGGAATTTATGTCCATCCATTTCTCGTTCGACGACGAGCACTGCGCTTACAACTTGATGAGTTGCCGCTATATATAGCAGCATTGGTTTGCCGATGTTTGGCGCGGCCAGGATTGGGTTGGTGGCCAGGATGGCCTTTATGTCTTCCAGTCCGGCCGTGGCCGCGTCCGTCCACTCGAAGTGTTCGGTGCGCCGAAGAAGGCGATAAAGGGGTAATGCCTTTTCTCCTAATCGGGAGATAAAGCGGCTTAAGGCCGCCATGCATCCAGTTAATTTCTAGATTTGCTTGAGGTCAATTGGGATAGCCAACTATGACAGGGCTCGGATTTTAGCCGGATTTGCTTCAATTCCTCTACTAGAGACGATGAAGCCCAGGAGCTTTCCGGCGGGTACGTCGAAAACGCATTTTTCCGGATTGAGCTTGATGTCATATGTTCGGATATTGTCGAATGTGAGACTCAAGTCGTCTATTAAAGAGTCGACGTGTCTGGTTTTAACGACCACATCATCTACGTATACCTCCACTGTTTTGCCGATCTGCTTTTCCAGACATGTCTGAATCTTGCGTTGATACGTTGCACAGGCGTTTTTGAGCCCGAAGGGCATTGTGTTGAAACAGAAGGGGCCGTATGGCGTGATAAATGCCGTTGCGGCTTGGTCGGACTCCGCCATCTTAATTTGGTGGTAGCCGGAGTATGCGTCGAGGAAGCACAATGAGTCGTGTCCTGCGGTAGCGTCGATAATTTGATTGATGCGAGGGAGGGGGAAGGGATCCTTTGCACAAGCCTTGTTGAGGTCCTTGAAATCGACACATAGGCGCCATGATTTGTCCTTCTTTGGTACCATCACCAGGTTTGCTAGCCAGTCCGGATGTTTTATTTCTCTAATGAATCTGGCCTCCAATAACTTGGCTAGTTCCTCTCCCATGGCTTGTCTCTTAGGTTCAGAGAAACGCCGAAGAGTCTGCTTGACCGGCTTGAATCCCTTTAGAATGTTAAGGCTATGCTCGGCCAGCGTGCGTAGGATTCCTAGCATATCTGAGGGATGCCAGGCAAATATGTCCCAATTCTCGCGCAGGAACTCCGTGAGTCTGGCGTCTACTGCTGGGTTTAAGCGTGTGCCCGATGGAGGCTGTTTTGTAGGGTCCGTTGGGTGGACTTGGAATCGACTATTTCATCCGCTGGTTTAAAAGAAGTGGATTTGGGTCTTTTGTCGAGTATCACGTCGTCCACATCCTTTGTGGGCGTAAGCGCGATTAATTCCTCTGCCGCGAGGGCTTGGATAATGCCTCGAGGGCCGGTCTTGGCTGTTTTGTTTTGGTAGCGAGCGCTATGTCCGGATCACTAGCTAGAGTGATGATTCCATTGGGCCGGGCATTTTGAGCTTCATGTACCCGTAATGGGGTATGGCTTGGAAGATTGTGAATGCCTCCCGCCCTAAAAGGGCATGGTATCCGCTACTGAACGGGGCCACTTGGAATGTAATTTCTTCGGACCTATAATTCTCCGGAGTGCCGAACACCACATCTAGTGTGATTTTCCTAGCGCAGCGTGCCTCCTGACTAGGGATGATTCCTCTGAAGGTCGTGCTGCTTTGCTCAATGCGGTTTCTGTCTATTTCCATTTTTTGAAGAGTTTCCTCATAAATGAGGTTTAATCCGCTGCCGCCGTCCTTGAGCACTTTAGTGAGCCAAAATCGGTCCACAATTGGGCTAAGGACCAATGCGGCTGGTGCTCGGGCTGTTCGGAATTTAGGTTCGTCACTGGCATTGAAGGTGATAGCTGTGTTGCTCCATGGATTTATTGCTGCCACGTGGCAGACTTCGGCAAGGCTACGGAGTGCTCGCTTGCGCCTATTATTTGAGGTGAATGTCTTGAAGACTGTCAATACTGTATTGTTTTCCACGGGATGGTGCTCTGCGGTGTTTGGAATGAGGAGATCCTCGCCGCTCTTGGCCACCTGTCGGAGTACCCAACATGCTCTAAGGCTGTGTGTTGGTATGGTATCCGTTGTACTATGAATTTTGCAGGACCCGTTAAGCCATCCCTCCAATACAGTTCCACGCCCTGTAGTGGGCTTTTGCTTCTTTGTAATTGAGTCGGGCGTCTTATGAGAGTGCACCCTTTTAATTCGGACTGGGTGTTTAGTCGAGCTGGATTATCCTGAATTTTGTTTGGTTTTCAGGCACTTTCCATCGCACAGTACTTCCAGTACTATGGCCGCCAAGTCAGTGGCGTGCTATATCCTGGCGACTTATGGCGTTAAGGATTCCCTTGTCCGTGCAATTATTGCAGAAAAATGAGATTGCGTCTTCCTCGCGACAGTCCTTGACCTTGTTCATTACAAGGAGGAATCTGGCCCAATAATGATATACTGTTTCCTGAGGCTCTTGCCTAATGTGGGAAAGATCGTTTATATCTGGGTGGGTGGGTGGATTTGAGTCCGAACCCTGACCCGATCTGAGACCCAGGGGCAAAGGAGTTTTCGATCTTGGAAGTTCAGGCTCCGGGATGTTGCCCAATAAGTCTGGCCCGCTGCTTGATTCTAGGTTCAGGGCTTGGGCAATGTCCTTCCGTAAACGGGTATCCGGCTCGGAGAGCTCGGGAATCTGGACATAGTTTGTCCTCAAGACAGAGGAAGAATCGCCGCATTGTTCCTCCACCACCGCTATCTGATGGGTGACCGGCGGAGAGTTAATCTCCCTTTGGTCGGTGTCGGTGTCAAAACCGGCGGATCTCGGGTAGGGGGTCCCGAACTGTGCGTCTAGGCAGATGGTAACAGGAGTCAAGGGACACAATGTTTTTACCCAGGTTCGGGCCCTCTCGATGGAGGTAAAACCCTACTCCTGCTTGATTAATATTGATGATATGGCTAGTACAAGAGTAGATCTACCACGAGATCAGAGAGGCTAAACCCTAGAAGCTAGCCTATGGTATGATTGTTGTTCGTCCTACGGACTAAAACCCTCCGGTTTATATAGACACCGGAAAGGGCTAGGGTTACACAGAGACGGTTACAATGGGAGGAGATCTACATATCCGTATCGCCAAGCTTGCCTTCCACCCCAAGGAAAGTCTCATCCGGACACGGGACGAAGTCTTCAATCTTGTATCTTCATAGTCCAGGAGTCCGGCCAAACGTTATAGTCCGGCCATCCGGACACCCCCTAATCCAGGACTCCCTCAGTAGCCCCAGAACCAGGCTTCAATGACGATGAGTCCGGCGCGCAGATTGTCTTTGGCATTGCAAGGCGGGTTCTTCTCCAAATTATGTGTACCTGTCAAATAGTGTCCGGCTTCTCGTGAATATTGCGCTCCTTGGCTTCCACACCCAATAATGGCCGTCTTCCACGTGTCAAACGAATGCGAAAAGCCAGGGTGTTTTTACATTTACCCCCTAGCTACGCAAATGAGCTGCCTATAAAAGAGACGAGGATTTAGATCCGAATCACACCATCTTCCCTTCACGAGCATTCATCGGAGCGCATCCGACAGAGATCCATTCCATCATGGCCAGTCGACGCAGCTCCTCCTCTCGCCCTCCCAGCCCTCAGCCTGGAGGTTGGGAGAGATGTTACGTCCCACACAACGAGCTAGTGACGCTCCAAACCAAGGGATTCCTTCCCCCAGCCTTCATGGTCCCGGTTCAAGCCGGACTTGCCACCTATAATGGTGGAGAGCAAGCGGAGAGCGTCCCCAGTCCCTCCAAAGGAGAGCGGGTATGCCTTGTCCCTTATCTGATAAGAGGGCTCGGATTTCCAATTCATCCGTTTCTCCGGGGCTCACGGAGTTCTCTGACCTCAGTTGCACAACCTTACGCCTGCCTCCATATTGCATATTGCGGGCTTCGTAGCCCTTTGCGAGCTATTTTTGGGCATTGAGGCTCATTTCACGCTGTGGAAGAAGCTGTTCTACCTTGTGCCCCGTTCTCAGGAGGGGTCGATATATCAAGTGGGCGGAGCCGAACTATGGCGCATCGCCGGGACGGATATCTATCCGGAACCCCAAGGAAAGCGTCTGAAGACCGGCCTTGTAATGGTTTTATATAGAAGGCGCCCCCTGCGGACCTGTTGGATCGGCCTCCCGAGTTCAATAATGCTCCTTTGAAGAAGCGCCTAAGCTGGCCTCCACGGAGCCCTCAGAGGGAAAATGACAAGGACGTCCTTTACCTGATGAGCCGGATAAGGTTGTTAGCTCATTCCGGGCTGACCATGATCGGGGTCATGGCCACATGCATTATGCGGGGGGTGCATCCGCTTCAGTATAGAGGCCACCCCATGTGGGATTTCAACAGGGAGGATGATGCCACCCGTTGTGGCCGTAAGGGGCTGGGATCGGTTGCCGCTCTGACAAAGATCTTGTCCGCATTGTACAAGGGAGAAGAGGAGGAGTTCCTCCGCGTCAATCCACAGGGCGGATTTTCTATGTACAATCCTCCAAGCTGGGTAAGCGGACACTTCTTTTTGCCCACCCGTTCCATATTCCCATAGTTAAGTACCTTATCTTGTGATTTCGACGCAGGAATTGCGTCGGGCCGTAAAGGATATAAACAACCCTCCTCCACAACACGAGGATCCGGAACGGTCCCTCGATCCGGCCTCCCAAGAGAATCCAGACATATCCGTCGAGCTGATCGATGGGGTATTTCCTGTGAGCATCAACAATGCCTTGGTGGCTATTACAGACCGATTATCTGGACTGCTCCCGCCTCACAAGTAATCGAGACCGAAGTCCCAATACTTCGAAGATGATCCATCCGTGCTTATTTTTATCACCGTATACCAATGATGTTTCGCAGGGGAGGATCCCGAGGCGTAATGCCGAACCTGCGGCGACTAGCCAACAGGGGACCGCGAGGGCGGGTAGGCTAAAGAGACACGCAGTCGGGTCGAGGCACCGGTGCAGCGAGAAGGCGTGCTGCCTTATTCAAGGTATTATTCTTACGATGCATACTAACGCCCGTGCTCTCCTTTTTTAGGAAAAGAGGGCTTGCGGACTATATCCGAGAGATTGCCAATCGAGCCTCCACCAGCCAGGCTCAAAGCCAGTTGAAGCGAGGCGAACACGAGGCATCGTCGAGCGCTCCTCCGATAGAGGATCGGACAGGACTATCCGCCACCAATTCGAGGTGGAGAGTGTCATGAATCACAGGCGTCGCCGGACAGTTCTTCGTGACGCTTGTTCCTCCCAAGAGGCATTGGATGCCTTCAATTCGGGAGATGCGTACCTCCGTGCCGCTCAAAATGGTCTAGCTAGAGCCACAGAGCAAGTATGTGAAAGACATACGGGTGAGAAAATTTGATGGTTATATATGTCGAGAGGCCCGAGATTTGAAGCAGTTAGAATAACTGATTTAAGGATCATTTGTTATCAGGATCTTACAAAAAGAATACCCAACTGTCCCGGAGCTGGAAGAGTGCAAAGCCCAACTCGAGGCCGCACTAGCCGCTGGCAGGGAGGCCAAGAAGACCCCTCGGTAATATACGCGAAAGATAAGTATGTTGTGAAGTCTTGGCGTGTGTGCACCGTCGACAATATCATTGCAGATGGCGCGGAGTAGATCGGACAAGCAACAACTCTTGCGCGGTTAAAGGATGGCGAGCGTGCTTACGAGGGTGAGGCGGAGAAAAATAATCTCAAGATGCCAACACCCAGTGGGCGAGGAACTAAGGATGTTCATGCCCGGTAGCCGGACTCCGTGAAGGAGAATCGGCGGCTTCGACGCGGCATTTTAGTAAGTGCTTGAGCGAACTTTGAAAAAGAGTTGGCGAGGAAGTCGACTAACGAGTTATATGCGTAGGTATGCTCACGTGTCGTCCTGCGGAGAAATGCCGGTTCTGGGTGACCTTCTTCGAGCTCTTACAACTGCATGAGCGAGTTGGCGGTGATGAAAAGCGTCGCCAGGCCTTGTGGCCATCTGTCTCCATGCCGAAGGCCTTGGAGAGCTGGGCAGAGAGGCAAGGGAGCGGCACCGCTTCAATTATGGAAGATATCAGCTTGCCGTCAAGGTGCGTGGAGGCACAGGCCATGGTGAAGGCGCGGTACACGGTGACCCAAACCACATAGCGAGGTCGGACTGTGGGGGCTGATGGGAAGGAGATCCCTATGAGCTTAGTGTGCGGCCAAGTAGAGTTGGCATTAAATATTCCCAACAGATGTAAACTAGACAGCCTATTGGATGGTATTGAAGAGGAATATGCTCAGTCAAATTGACTATGTAATTTAAGATGACATGTAAAATGCCTTCTAGCCGGATTGTAGATCGTTTGTCATGGTGGACCTTTTCGCTTCAACCTCGGGACCCGATAGTCCGGAGTGTGTCCGAATACCCTCTCGGTTATGTAAGAACTGGGACATGCATGGAAACCAGGCGTAGGGGTCATTAGTGCTTGAACAGACAAGTGCCCAACTAGTTATGTTATATTACATGGTTAGTAAGAAACATCTTCCAGGGAGAATAGTTCCGTTAGGGGTTCCTTTCCCTGGGAGGCATGCCCTAAAGTGCATGTCCGGACTGCGAAAAAAGCGAGTAAAAGCATCTGGGGCAGATAAATAAACAAGTGAGAAATCATCTTTAGTTCACCGACCGAATATTCCCTTAAGAACGCTTGCTTCGGCTTCACCCGTCCGAGGTACACATCCGGTGACCCAATGATAACAATCGCAGAGGTGCTCCCTTTATCGCCTAGCCAAACAATCGGGAGCGAGGGGTAAGCACAGGAGCCAGGCAAACCAGCTTGGCCAAAACTTAAGTCATATTGATGCATATAATGGTGAATAAAAGGTACATGCGAAGTGTGACACATGTGTTGGGCGTGAAGCCGCATAAGTAAGCTTACATATGAAGCCCCAGTATAACGAGCGGATAGCGCGTCAATTGTGTGAACAAAGCGCGAACGAGCCCTTAAAGGCTGTAAGAGAAAGGGAGGAGAAGAGAGAAATATAAGACAGCTAATGTGTAAAAATAGGCAGGGCGAAGGTGGCGAACACAGAGTCGGCGCTAGGCGTAGAATCTTCGGAGGCGGGCTGCGTTCCATGGGTTCGCTCGAGTCGGTTATCCGATGCATCTCACAGACGCAGTACGCTCCACGGTCGGGACTTGGTCAATAATAAAGGACCTTCCCATTTGGGCTTGAGTTTGTCCTTTTTCTTGTCCGCAGCGTAGAACTAACTCGCCAACATTGTAAGTTTTGGCCCGTACTTCTACGCTTTGATATCTTGAGCCTCTGTTGATAGAATGCGAGCGGGCTTTTGCCACGTCACGCTCCTCCTCCAAGGCGTCCAAACTGTCCTGCCGATCGAGTTCGGCTTCTCTTTCTTCGTACATGCGCACGCGAGGTGAGTCATGAATTATGTCACAGGAGAACTGCCTCTGCGCCGTATACCATAAAGAATGGTGTGAATCCGGTGGTGCAATTCGGCGTGGTCCGCAGCCCCAGTCTGGTCGAGCTCCTCTACCCGGTCGTGTTAGATTCCTTGAGGACCGCACTAATCTGGGTTTAATGCCACTCATAATTAGACCATTTGCTCGCTCGACTTGACCGTTAGTTTGTGGGTGATAGACTGAAGCATAGCCGAGCTTGATGCCCATGTTTTTGCACCAGAGTTTGACCTCGTCGGCCGTAAAGTTCGTGCCGTTATCAGTGATGATGCTGTGGGGGACGCCGTAATGGTGTACGACCCCTGATATGAAGTCTATCACCGGTCCAGATTCGGCCGTCTTAACAGGCTTGGCCTCTATCCATTTGGTGAATTTATCCACCATGACCAGTAGGTATTTTTGCTTGTGGGTTCCTCCTTTAAGGGGTCCAACCATGTCAAGCCCCCAGACCGCAAAGGGCCAGGTGATGGGTATAATTTGGAGGGCGGTGGGTGCCATGTGGCTTTGGTTATCAAAGAGCTGGCAGCCGACGCATCGTTGGACTAAGTCCTGAGCATCTGCCCGGGCCATCGGCCAATAAAATCCTGTACGGAAGGCCTTGCTTACAAGGGCCCGGGCTGCGGCGTGGTGCCCGCCGAGTCTGGCATGAATTTCAGCCAGGAGATTTTGCCCTTCCTCTTCGGAGATACACCTTTGAAGGACTCCGGTGGTGCTTTTCTTATAAAGCTCTCCCTCATGGACTTTATAGGCTTTAGATCGCCGCACTATGCAGTGTGCCTCGTTTTGGTCCTCGGGAAGTTCCTGCCTGATTAGGTAGGCTAGGAATGGTTTTGTCCACGGGGCAATGACTGCCATTATTATGTGGGCTGAAGATGTTACTTCATTGGCAGAGCCTCCAGTTGTGTCAGAATGTTCGGTGTCGGGCAGTGCGGTTGGGTCGGGCTGTTATTTCCGGACTCCTTCCCATAATCTGGATGGCTTGAACAGCCTCTCTAAGAAGATATTGGGGGGCGGCATCGCGCTTTGCGCCAATGCGTGCCAAGGCGTCTGCTGCTGATTGTTTTCCCGAGCTATATGGTGAAATTGAGCCCTTGAACCGAGCTGACATTTTAGGACGGCGTTGCGATAAGCTGCCATTTTGGATCCTTGGCATCAAAGTCTCCATTTATTTGGGATATCGCGAGGTTGAATCGCGCACCTCTAGGCGTTGAATGCCCATGGAGACTGCCATCCGGAGACCATGTAGAAGGGCCTCGTATTCGGCTGCGTTGTTGGAGTCCGTATACATTATTTGGAGTACGTATTGAACTGTATCTCTTGTTGGGGACGTCAGAACGACGCCAGCCCCCAGACCGGCCAACATTTTGGAGCCGTCGAAGTGCATGATCCAGTTGGAATATGTGTCGTACTCTTTAGGGAGTTCGGCTTCAGTCCATTCGCTGACGAAGTCGGCCAAAACTTGTGACTTAATAGCTCGCCGTGGCTTATAGGTTATGTCAAACGGGAGGAGCTCAATGGCCCATTTGGCAATCCGGCCCGTCGCGTCGCGGTTGTTTATAATGTCGTTAAGAGGTACTTCGGAGGCTACTGTTATCGAACACCCTTGAAAGAAGTGTCGCAGCTTTCGGGATGCCATAAACACCGCGTACGCTATCTTTTGATAATGCGGATATCGTGACTTGCATGGAGCGAGGACAGTGGACACGTAGTAAACTGGTTTTTGAAGGGGGAACTTGTGTCCGTCCGTTTCTCGTTCGACAACGAGCACCGCGCTTACAACTTGATGAGTTGCCGCGATATATAATAGCATTGGTTCTCCCATGTTACGCGCGGCCAGGACCGGGTTTGTTGCCAATATGGCTTTTATTTCTTCTAGTCCGGCCGTGGCGGCATACGTCCACTCGAAGTGTTGATGCACGGAGGAGGCGATAAAGGGTAATGCTTTTTCTCCCAGCGGGAGATAAAGCGGCTTAAGCCGCCACGCATCGATCAATTTTGTATTTGTTTGAGGTCCTTTGGGATATCCAATTGTGTGAGCTCGGATCTTGGCTGGGTTTGCTTCAATTCCTCTACGGATACAATGAAGCCCAAGAGCTTTCCGGTGGTATGCAAAACGCATTTTCGGGTTAAGCTTGATGTCATATGTTGGAGGTTATCGAATGTGAGCCTCAAGTCGTCTACTAGAGTTTCGACATGCTTGGTTTTGACGACCACATCATCTCGTATGCCTCCTTTGTTTTGCCGATCTGGTTTGCGGACATATACGAATCATGCGTTGATATGTTGCGCCGGCGTTTTTGAGCCTGAAGGGCATTGTGTTGAAGCAGAATGGGCCGTATGGGGGTGATGAATGCCATTGCGGCTTGGTCAGGCTCTGCCATCTTAATTTGATGGTAGCCAGAGTATTCGTCGAGGAAACACAATGAAACGTGTCCTGCGGTAGCGTCGATAATTTGATTGATGCGGGGGAGGGGAAAGGATCCTTTGGGCAAGCCTTGTTGAGGTTCTTGAAATCGACGCATAGGCGCCAGGATTTGTCCTTCTTTGGTACCATCACCAGGTTTGCTAGCCAGTCTGGATGTTTTATATCTCTGATGAATCCGGCCTCCAATAGTTTGGCTAGCTCCTCTCCCATGGCTTGTCTCTTAGGCTCGGAGAAACGCGAAGAGCCTGCTTGGCTAGCTCGAATCCTTTTAGGATGTTTAGGTTGTGCTCGCCGATCGGCGTGGGATTCTGGCATGTCGAAGGGTGCGTGCAAAATGTCCCAATTTTAGCGTAGGAATTCTCGTGTCTGGCGTCTACATCAGGGTTTAATTGCGCCCGATGGAGGCCGTTTTGTAGGGTCCGTTGGATGGACTTGGAATTTGACTATTTAAATCGCGGTTTAAAGGAGGTGGACTTGGATCTTTTATCGAGTATCACGTCGTCCACATTCACCGTGGGAGCGCAAAGATCAGTTCCTTGGCGCTAGGGCTTTGGATAGTGCCTCAAGAGCGGTCTTGGCTGTCTTATTTTCGGTGGAGTGCTATGTCCGGGTCACTAGCAAGAGTGATGATTCCATTGGGCGGGCATTTTGAGCTTCATGTACCCGTAATGGGGTATAGCTTGAAAAATTGTGAATGCCTCTCGCCCTAATAGGCGTGGTATCCGCTGCTGAGCAGGGCCACTTGGAACATGACCTCCTCGACCTGTAATTATCCGGCGTGCGAACACCACATCCGGTGTGAATTTTCTGTCAAAGACGCTTCCCGGTCGGGATTATTCCTCTAAAGGTTGTCTTGCTTCGCTCAATGCGGCTCCAGTCTATTTCCATTTTTCAAAGGGTTTCCTCGTAAATGAGGTTCAATCCATCGCCACCGTCCATGAGTACCTTGGTAAGGCGAAGTCGCCCACTATTGGATTTGAGGACCAATGCGGTGGTGCTCGGGCTGTTCGAATTTAGGTTCATCACCGGCATTAAAGGTAATAGCCGTGTCCTCCATGGGTTTATCGTTGCTACTTGGTAGACTTCGCAAGGCTGCGGAGTGTTCGCTTCGCATATTATTTGATGCGAAAGTCTCAAGACCGTTAATACCGTCTTGGTATCCACAGGTTGGTGCTCTGTGGATTACGGGATTAGAAGCTCTTCGCCACTTTTGGCCACTGCGGAGTATCCAACATGCTCTAAGGCTATGAGTTGGAGTGGCGCCCTCGTACTATGAATTTTGAGGGTCCATTGAGCCATCCCTCTAATGCGGTTCCATGCCCCGTAGGGGTTTTTGTTTTTGGTGTTTAATCCGGGTGTTGTCGATAATGCACCCTTTTATTTGGATGGGTTTGTATTGAGGCGGATTGTCCCAAAATCTTATTTCAGTTTTCAGCGCTTTCCATCATACAGTACTTTTCGTACTATGTACGCCAAGTCAACAAAGCGTGTAATTTCACGGCAACCTATGGCATTGAGGATTCCTTGTCCGTGCAATTATTGCGAAGAATGAAATTGCGTCTTCCTCATGGCGATCCTTTATCCTGTTCATAACCGGGAGGAATCGGCCCGATAATGATGTCTTGTTTCCTCGGGCTCTTGCCTAATTTTGAATAGATCGCATATGTTGGTGGGTGGGTGGAATTAAATTGAAACCTCACCCAATCTGAGACTCGGGGCCAAGGAGTTTCGAACTTCGGAAGTTTGGATTCTTGGATGTTGTCCAATGAATCTAGCCGTTGCTGACTCTAAGTTCAGGTCTTGAGTGGCGTCCTCCCCTCCGCGGGTATCCGGCTTGGAGGATCGGGAATCCGGACATAGCTAGTCCTTAAGATAGATGAAGGGTCGCCGCATTGTTCCTCCACCACACAACGTGATGGGTGACACGGGAGAGTTAATCTCTCTCGGATCGGGTTTAGGCCCAATCGATCGTAGTCATAGCGACTCGAGGCGGCGATGCGATCCAGAGCTCGTTTAAGGAAGAGAGCTCCGTCGGATCTAACTGCTCGGCGAGTTCGATTTGGCGTGAAGATTGCTTTCGATGACCCGGAAAGTCATCGTCGGTAGCGGCTGACGAACATGCGGTCATAAGAAAACCGCCTAGCGGAGAGTTTGGCCGATAGCCAAAGCTCCTTTAGCAACCGTACCGTCTTTAAAGACGGGATGAGGCATCCTTCACGATGGCGACGCATTGAGGAACTCTCAATGAAAGCACCAATGTCGATGTCAAAACCGGCGGATCGCGGGTAGGGGGTCCCGAACTGTGCGTCTAGGCGGATGGTAACAGGAGACAAGGGACACGATGTTTTACCAGGTTCGGGCCCTCTCGATGGAGGTAAAACCCTACTCTCGCTTGATTAATATTGATGATATGGGTAGTACAAGAGTAGATCTACCACCGGATCGAGAGGCTAAACCCTAGAAGCTAGCCTATGGTATGATTGTTGTTAGTCCCCACGGACTAAAACCCTCCGGTTTATATAGACACCGGAAAGGGCTAGGGTTACACAGAGTCGGTTACAATGGGAGGAGATCTACATATCCGTATCGCCAAGCTTGCCTTCCACGCCAAGGAAAGTCCCATCCGGACACGGGACGAAGTATTCAATCTTGTATCTTCATAGTCCAGGAGTCCGGCCAAAGGTTATAGTCCGGCCATCCGGACACCCCCTAATCCAGGACTCCCTCAGTCGGGTTTAATCCCAATCCGATCATAGTTCGTAGCGACTCCCAAAGTGGCGATGCGATCCAAGAGTTCGTTTAGCAAAGAGAGCTCCATTGGATTCATCTGCTCGGCACGTTCCGAGCCGACGTGGAGGCTGTTTTCGATGACCCGAGAAGTCATCGTCGGTGCAGCAGCCGAACGGGCTGTCACGACGAAGCCGCCTAGCCGGAGAGTTTGGCCGACAGCCAGGGCTCCCCCAAAGGTGACGTTGTCCTTGACAACGAGACGAGGCATCCTTCCTTACGGTGACGGCACAGTTGAACTCTCAATGAAAGCACCAATGTCAGTGTCAAAACCGGCGGATCTCGGGTAGGGGGTCCCGAACTGTGCGTCTAAGGCGGATGGTAATGGGAGGCGGGGGACATGATGTTTACCCAGGTTCGGGCCCTCTCGACGGAGGTAATACCCTACTTCCTTCTTGATTGATCTTGATGATATGAGTATTACAAGAGTTGATCTACCACGAGATCGTAGAGGCTAAACCCTAGAAGCTAGCCTATGGTATGATTGTTGTTGTCCTACGGACTAAACCCTCCGGTTTATATAGACACCGGAGGGGGCTAGGGTTACACAGAGTCGGTTACAAGAGAGGAGATCTACATATCCGTATTTCCAAGCTTGCCTTCCACGCCAAGGAGAGTCCCATCCGGACACGGGACGAAGTCTTCAACCTTGTATCTTCATAGTCCAATAGTCCGACCAAAGGATATAGTCCGGCTGTCCGGATACCCCCTAATCCAGGACTCCCTCAAGTCTTGCCGGGGGAACCTGCTTCGTCCCTCTACTCTTTGTGGTCTTGGTCTTGGCGTTGCTCTGATTATCTCGGGCTTCGGTCTTACCTTGGCTCACCTCCCCTGCTCGCTTGGTGTGACCGTATGCGGCTCCATTGCCGTGCACGTATAGGGGTACAAAAGTGCGCCCCTCTTTTTGTACACCGACAGATGTGGAAGAAATAAAAATGACTGACTGCATAATAAAGGTCCATATCATAAGTGCCAATATAAAGTGACGTTCTTTCGCATTAAGATTTCGTGCATCCAACCATAAAAGCACATGACAACCTCTGCTTCCCTCTGCGAAGGGTCTATCTTCTATTCTTGTCTAATACCTTATACAAGAGTCATGGTGATCTTCACCTTTCCTTTTTACATTTTATCCCTTGGCAAGCACATTGTGTTGGAAAGATCTGATTTATATATATATATATATATATATATATATATATATATATATATATATATATATATATATATATCCATTTGGATGTAAGTTATCATGAACTATTATTGTTGACATTACCCTTGAGGTAAAAGGTTGGGAGCAATACTATAAGCCCCTATCTTTCACTGTGTCCGATTAAAACTTCATACCCATAAGTATTGCGTGAGTGTTAGCAATTGTGAAAGACTAAATGATGGTTGAGTATGTGGACTTGCTGAAAAGCTCTTATATTGACTCTTTCTGATGTTATGATAAATTGCAATTGCTTCAATATGACTGATATTATAGTTTGTTAGTTTTCAATGAAGTTTCTGATTCATGCTTGACACTGTGAATAGATTGTTACTCTAGCATAATAAATCATAGGACTATATATATATATATGTGTGTGTGTGTGTGTGTGTGTGTGTGTGTGTGTGTGTGTGTGTGTGTGTGTGTGTGTGTGTGTGTGTGTGTTGCTGTTATAAGAATGATCATGATGCCCTCATGTCCGTATTTTATTTTATCGACACCTCTATCTCTAAACATGTGGACATATTTATCAATATCGGCTTTCGCTTGAGGACAAGCGAGGTCTAAGCTTGGGGGAGTTGATACGTCCATTTTGCATCATGCTTTTATATCGATATTTATTGCATTATGGGCTGTTATTACACATTATGTCACAATACTTATGTCTTTTCTCTCTTATTTTACAAGGTTTACATAAAGAGGGAGAATGCCGGCAGCTGGAATTCTGGCCTGGAAAGGAGCAAATATTAGAGACCTATTTTGCACAACTCCAAAAGTCCTGAAACTGCATGGATGCACTTTTTGGAATTAACAAAAAATACTGGCGAAAGAATCAACGGAGGGGCCGCACCACAGCCACGAGGTGTGGGCGCGCCTACACCACAGGTGCGCCTCCTGCCTCGTGGGCCACCTGGCAGGCCTCTGGTGCCCATCTTCTGCTATATGAAGCTTTCGTCCAGAAAAAAATCAGGAGGAAGCTTTCGGGACGAAGCGCCACCGTCTCGATGCGGAACCTGGGCAGAACCAATCTAGGGCTCCGGCGGAGCTGTTCTGCCGGGGAAACATCCCTCCGGGAGGGGGAAATCATCACCATTGTCATCACCATCAATCCTCTCATCGGGAGGGGGTCAATCTCCATCAACATCTTCACCAGCACCATCTCATCTCAAACCCTAGTTCATCTCTTGTATCCGATCTTTGTCTCAAAACCTCAGATTGGCACCTGTGGGTTGCTAGTAGTGTTGATTACTCCTTGTAGTTGATGCTAGTTGGTTTATTCGGTGGAAGATCATATGTTCAGATCCTTTATGCATATTTAAACCCCTCTGATTATGAACATGAATATGATTTGTGAGTAGTTACGTTTGTTCCTGAGGACATGGGAGAAGTCTTGCTATAAGTAGTCATGTGAATTTGGTATTGGTTCGATATTTTGATGAGATGTATGTTGTCTTTCCTCTAGTGGTGTTATGTGAACGTTGACTACATGACACTTGACCATTATTTGGGCCTAGAGGAAGGCATTGGGAAGTAATAAGTAGATGATGGGGTTGCTAGAGTGACAGAAGCTTAAACCCTAGTTTATGCGTTGCTTAGTAAGGGGCTGATTTGGATCCATATGTTTCATGCTATGGTTAGGTTTACCTTAATACTTCTTTTGTAGTTGCGGATGCTTGCAAGAGGGGTTAATCATAAGTGGGATGCTTGTCCAAAGAAGGGCAGCACCCAAGCACCGGTCTACCCACATATCAAATTATCAAAGTAACGAACGCGAATCATATGAGCGCGATGAAAACTAGCTTGACGATAATTCTCATGTGTCCTTTATATAAGAGTTTTTCCAGGATTGTCCTTTGCTACAAAAAGGATTGGGCCACCTTGCTGCACTTTATTTACTTTTGTTACTTGTTACCCGTTACAAATTACCTTATCACAAAACTATCTGTTAACAATAATTTCAGTGCTTGCAGAGAATACCTTACTTAAAACCGCTTGTCATTTCCTTCTTCTCCTCGTTGGGTTCGACACTCTTACTTATCGAAAGGACTACGATAGATCCCCTATACTTGTGAGTCATCAGTTCCTTCCCTTAAGCGCGCGACCCCTTAGGTTCAAGTCGGCCTGGTCGCAGTTCGGATCAACTCCGGACTGCATGGCTGGTAGCGGCCTCTAGCAAGGCGTGCCGACCACCAAGCAGACTATGAAGCTGGTTAGGCGAACATGTACAACACACTTCCATCCTTTGCCACACGATATATGTTGTCGGGCTCAAGGCGAGTCTGTCATCCTTGTGCTAGCCCGACCTCTTTCTCGTTCCAATGATGCCGACCACAAACCGGATTATCTCATAATCCTTGTCGCATGGCCATGCTTATCCTGGTCGGATCACACAAGGCGCCCAGAGTATATCTCTCCTGATCAGATGGGCAAATCCCATCTTGCTCGACCATGTCTCGTAGCATGGGTCTAGACAAGCCCGAAACCTACCTTTGTAACTACCCAGTCACGGAGTAGTGTTTGGTCGGCCCAAAGTAGGTCTATCACCATCTCGAGTACATGCGCCAGCTCAGGTCTTAGGACATACTCCCTCCGTTCCAAAATAGATGACTCAACTCTGTATTAACTTTAGTACAAAGTTGGGTCATCTATTTTGGAACGGAGGGAGTAGAACATATGTTGTACTAGAGACTCACAGATGACATATCGCTGCGTCTCGTAGTTGGGTCTGTCCGACTCGGACCTTATCTCGACTCGGATCCGACTATGTCGAATCCGACCAGATCCTTTCAAGTCCATATTATCCGGGTAGCATCCAATGCTCCATGGGTAGTGAGACCAAGCCATCGACCGTGTCATATGCTAGTCTAGTCGGCTGCACGTCCACACAACCCTTTCGACTAGGGACCTTTAGGACAGTCATCATACAATGCATAGTCCCACAAACAAGTCACGTACTTGTTGATACACATCATTGATAATGTCCAAGGACTATCTTTATTCATGAACACATAGGAAATATCATCATACATGATTGCCTCTAGGGCATATCTCCAACACTCGATCGGTCTCACTGAAATGTGGAGAGTGCTTAGGTCATCACCCATTGGCCCCTCCGAGTTGTTTCATCCGGTCTCACCGAAACGTCTAAAGTTCAAATCTTTTGCATTAGTCGGTCTCTCCGAGTGGTTCACCCGGTCCCACCAAGTTGTGCATAAAGGTTTGTAACGGTTAGATTTTTGGTGATGGCTATATATACCCCACACATTCCACCAACTCTCAAGAGGGCAACCACGACGAAACTACCACTTCCCATATCCACTTTTTGAGAGAGAACCGCCTGCACTTGTGTTGAGATCCAGGGATTCCACTCCAACCATTTGATCCTTGATTTATAGCCCCCTCAAGTTGCTTTCCACTTCAATCCTTCTCTCACCACCAAGCCAAATTGTGAGAGACTGATTGAATGTCAAGGAGACTATCTTTTGAAGCACAAGAGCAAGGAGTTTATCATCATCAACAACATCTAATACCTTTTGGAGAGTGGCGTCTCCTAGATTGATTACGTGTCACTTGTTGGGAGCCTCCAAATCATGTCGAGTCGAACCAAAGAGTTTGTAAGGGCAAGGAGATCACCTTCTTCGTGAAGATCTACCCGAGTGAGGCTAGTCCTTCGTGGGTGGAAGCCATCATGGCATAGACAAGGTTGCTACTCCGTGGACCCTTCATGGGTGGAGCCATCCGTGGACTCGCGCAGCCGTTGCCCTCCGTGAGTTGAAGTCTCCGTCAACATGGACGTACGATAGCACCAGTGCACCACCTATCGGGACCACGCCAAAAATCACCGTGTCTTCATTATGTTTGATTTCTCCTATCCCCTCCTTTACGTTCATATGCAACGTCTTTACTTTCTACTGCATACTCTTTAGACTTGCATGTGCAGGGTGTTGCTTGACTTATGAGAATTGCTAAATTTCGCCTACGAATAAAATGGGGAAAATGTTAAGTTTTTATTTGGTCAAGTAGTCTAATCACCCCACCCTCTAGACCTACTTGCAACCCTACACCTCTGTGAGGAGGCGCGGCTGATGCGGCGCTGGGGGAGGGGGGCAGGGACGCGGGCTCATGACGGCGATGGTGGCTCCCGTCCGTGCTCCGTGAGTGACTACTTGAGCAGAAGCTACATGTGCGCCTAGTACTCATTGTCGGTCGTGACTACCGCAGGGGATGTTGCGGCTTCTGTTCTGACCGCCGTGGAGGTCGATGACCCTGAAGAGCGACGTCGCTACGATCTAGATCCGAAGGAGCTCCGGAGCCACCACATGCCGACACAAAGATCCAGGAGTTCAAAATCATCAACGGTGGTAAGCGAAATGGAGCGGAGTGGTTTTGAGTGGCGAGGAAAGGATATGAGACGTGGTGTGGGCGGCGCCAGAGCCGTGCTTAAATACCCGCGGTCAGGCGAACGAACGGACACCTCTCTTCAATGCGCCACACCGTTCGGAGTAGGCTTCTCGGGTGCCTCGCCGGCATTGCATTGAAGCGGCGGCGCCCCCTGGCTCGTCCGGTCGCGTCACTTTGGCCGTCATCAATTTCGTGGAGTCATGTCCATTCTGGAGTGGCCTGACTGCCATGAATACGCTTGGTGTAGAGAGGGTTTTCGATAAGGCGTGGCGGACGTTCGGTCTCCTGCTTACCTTCCCCTTGGTTTGTGTCCGGTTGCAAGGTTTCGGACACGCGAACGCGTGAACAGACCGACGGGTCACCGGTTGGATAGCTTGCAGCGCCCGATAACGTCGGTCGAGACGTTTGCAAGCATTTTGAGGGTTCACTTTCGAGATGCCCTAACACATGAGTTCCCGCTAACAATCTTTACCTTTTTCATTTAACTTAAGCTTAGCCTGCATTTCATTCCGCCGAGGATTTTTCATATCACAACTTTCGATTGGCCAATTGTACACTCAAATGTTTTGCCGTATGTGATGTTTAAATAAAAAAACCGCCCTGACGGACGTTCTAGAACAGAAAATGCTTTCAAAACAAGCAAAGAACAATCTCACAAACGAATAAATTCGTGCTGTAATCCAACTTTTGTTTGAAGGGAGAAGAAATTCCAAACATCTTTCTTCCCCGGGAAGACACTGGAATAAACAGAGCCATGCGTACAAGAAGGAAAAAAAGGAGTCATGCGCGCACACGTTCGGGCAATAGCGGGAGGGGGATCGGCACCCCTTCGTTTCAAAAGGGAACCGGGCCTTGACCTGGTCTGCGTGCGAAGTACGCGCAGTTCACACGCGATCCGTGTCCCGAGCAGTCCCCGGCGCGCCGGCCAATCCCACGCGCGGCCCACAGGGTTCCCGCGCAGGGAGGATCCGGACGCCAAGCGACTATTAAACCCGGCTCTGGGTGGCCGCGCTATAAACCTCGCCTGCCCCCTCGGGTCCGCCGCACAGACTCGAGTCGTCTTCTTCCTCTGCTCCTGCTCGGATCCCCTACCCTGCTCCTCACCCCACCCCCCTCTCGCGGCGCGGCACGGCACAGAGGAGTCGGCGGAGATGTCGGGCGTGACGGCGGACGAGGACAAGAAGCCCGCGGGCGACGGCGGAGGCGCCCACATCAACCTCAAGGTCAAGGGGCAGGTATGATACAATCCGATGTCCGCCTTCCCCTCTTTTTCTCTCGATGGAGTACTGGTTCTGTTAGTTGTGCTGGCGGTCGGATCCTAGGATTGGGGTCGGCATGGTAGTTTCCAGCTCCGTGCTGTCGATTTAAAATCCGGATCTCTGTTTCCGCACCGTGGCCGGTTGGTTTGTTTAGATGCGTGGCTGTGTAGTATGTAGATGCGTGTGCCTAGTCTCGCCGACTGGTGTCCCCTCGTTACTTCGCACTTGAGGTTCCTGGTGCTCGCCGGTTGCTCTTGTCGGCCTGCTTCACCTGTAGTGGCGCCGTGTTTGTAATGTTTGAGTCTGCTCCGTCATCGATCTGTAGGCCTACTTAACTGTCATAAAGGTGCATTCTTTAGCCACTGGTAGGTTATGATACGCCCAAATGTGGTCAGTATAGCGAACCAGGGTCCCCTAAGTACTAGGCAAAACTTGAGCTCCTGTAATCCTGTTTATTAGTGATTATGATCTTGTTTTCTAATTTTGCATGGTATTCAGAAATAAAATTCATATGTTTCAGAAAGTATGCCAATACATAACTAGTGCAAGATCAGAAAATAAATTGTTTTATTGCTAGGTAGTCAGTTTCAGTCCTGATTTTTTTCCTCTGCACATCAAGCTTGTAATTGTTTTAATGGAAATAATGGTAACATGTGTGTACTAAATGCCTAGTTCTTGACACTTGTTCCTAATCTGTTCTGCAGGATGGCAATGAGGTTTTCTTCCGCATCAAGAGATCCACACAGCTGAAGAAGCTGATGAACGCCTACTGCGACCGTCAGTCTGTGGATCTCAACTCCATTGCTTTCCTTTTTGATGGTCGTAGGCTCCGTGGTGAGCAGACCCCTGATGAGGTATGCTGTTCAACTTCTGCAGGCATGCCTAGCATTAGAACCTTAACATTCACTAGGTTGATGGTCTGTGCCGTCGTTGATGTATTCTTTGCAAATTGTTTCAGCTTGAGATGGAGGAAGGCGACGAGATTGATGCCATGCTTCACCAGACCGGAGGGTGCTTTCCTCGCCCTTAGAAGGAGCTTGCTGCAGCCTGGCTGTTCTATGTCGTATGCTACCTTTAGAACTAGAGTAAAATGTAAGAAGTGAAGAACTTGCGAGGCTATGGTTCTGTGCCATAGCCTGAGGGGGGTCTGGAGGTGAAAGAACATCGGAGTACTGTTGATGTCGTGACTGAACTATCATCCATTGCCTAATATATCATGCCTTGTTGTGTTCAAAACTCATTTGGTTTCTCATCGTAAAGAGGCATCATTTTCTGTCTTGTGTACTGTTGTTTTCTGGCATGCCCTGTTTTTGGCGGTGAGCAACAGTGTTTGTTTGCCGATAACGCATTGCAGCAGTGCCAAAAAGTTCAGCAGCCAGCAAATCGAACAGTGTTTGTTTGCCGATAAAACATTGCAGCAGTGCCAAAAGGTTCAGCAGCCAGCAAATCGTTATGCAACTTGCTTCCTTGTTAATCGGACACACGTAGGTTGCTGTAGGGTAGAAAGTTCAGAAGTTTGTAGTTTTGGGCTGAGCTGCGTGACTCACCGACAACAGGGATGCACCCTGGTGGGTGCGGTGGTTCGGAGGATGCAGATTCACGGCTGCTCTCTGAAGAATACAAATCTCATCAAATAAGATTCCTGAAATCTATTCCTTCTAAAAAATTGAGTACTTTTGTTAAAAATAACCAGACAGATCGAACACCTTTGTCCCAGTAAATCCGTCTGTGGTTGAATAATTGATGCCAGTCTCCGCATATGAGATTTTGTCTGAAGTCAATAAGCTTGACCATATAATATGAAATAATATCAACAGGGGCTCTTGATGACACTTGACAGGGAGATGGCTCGCTCTTCCCTCCCCTCCCCCTCTCCCTTCGCCTCGGGCGAAGCACCATTGACGCCATTAAAGCGCACCAACCCTCAGCGTCCCACCCACCCTCACATCCCGTTGAGCTCTCCCCGCCCTAGATCCCCATCTTAGATCCCTCATGGCTGGAGCGCGTCGCCGCGGTGTGCGGGTTCGCCGCTTGCTCGGTGGCAAGGGTGGCGGAACATGGCGCTTCCACCGCTCGCGCTGGCGGCGCCAGCCGCCGAGATCGACCCGCTCGCCGGAGGCTCGCCGCGAGATCGCCGGGTGGTGATGGGCGCTTCCCGATCGGGACGAGTGGGGAGATCCACCTCCACATCCTCCGCCATGCGAACCGTCGGCGTCGCGCTTCATCGGAGACGATGGTTGCGAGGATTTGGAGCTCCTCTTCAGGCGATCCAGAGGCGGAGTCGTCGGACCAGCGTCAAGGCTGTGATGGGAGAATTTCGGGACGGCGAATCCATCCAGGCTCAACATCGCCGCCATCGTGGGAGGGCATCGCCAACATCCCGCCGAATTTCTTCCGCCGGCACGCGTTTGGCCGTCGCGCCGCCAGTAGACCGTCGGCCTCAACTGATTCAAGCTCAGCGTCGACCCATCGAGCCCCCACCTTGGCCAGGCGAATCAGGTATGCATCAGATTCGTGCTGATTCACCTATGAAATCTCGATTGAGGAACTTCCGTTTACGACAGAGGGGGGGGGGGGCGTGTTCCCGTGCGACTCTAGCGTTGTCGGGGCCCACATTCAAAGTGCGCCTCTCTGGGAAGGAGACGGGGAATAAGGGTGGATTACGTATTTATGAAAACCTAGAAAGCGTGGAGGAGCATTTTGGCCAGCTCTGGCTCATTCCTTCGCCCCTCCCCCGCCGCCGCAACCCTAAATGTCACCTTTCCCAACCTCGGCCCGAAACCAATTCCGGGTTCATCTGTTCGATCCGGAAAGACCTGATCGACAACAACTCGTTTACCGCCGCCGACTGCTTCCCGGCTTCGATTCGTCCGTTTGATCCTCCACCAAAGAAGATCAAGGTTGTGAGAGAGGGGTTTGGACCCGGCTCTCTGTCGTTTGCGGAGGTAGTGAAGCGTGGTGTTAAGATGGCTGATCGCCGGGCTGGGAGCAGCGGCAACCTTGGCGCTGGTCAATCCAAGGTGTCGGTGCAGAAGGCTACCTCCTTTGCAGGCCGCAAGCAACCATCTGCTCCGCCGGCAAAAGAACATGCCCCTGCACCAAAACCAGCTAGATCCACTACTTCGACTGCGGGCTCGGCTCAGGTACAATCATCCCAATCCGTGGAAGTAGAGGTTGAGCAAGCCCTGGATCCAAGGTATAAGGATATGATATGTTTCAATTGCGGGGGTCCAGGCCATTATGTGGGAAATTGCGTGAAGCCAAAGCTCGCTTCATCGCCAACAGAACCATAATGTTAACAAGCTATGCGGCTTGGTCAAAAGTTCAGCCCACTGCTGCATTCTTTGGTAGTGGGGCGCGGGGGCTTGGTTTCTACCATGTAGATGTGCCCATTGCTAATGAGTCAAAGTGGTTGAACTTCCAGAACTGTGCTGTGATTATCCCAAGCTGATGGAATTACTTACTACAGCTTTCTGCAAAAATAGACAGTGGCCTTGGCAGATCAGAGGATTGTCTAGTAAGACCTTTTTGGCCAGGTTTCCCCCTTGGAAGAGAGTGGAAGATCTAATTGAGCTGCCTGGGTTCTCCCTGCCTCAGGATGTTAATGTCACTTTGACTGAATGGAAAGGAGGATGTGAGCCGTTTGGTGAACTGATTGAAGCTTGGGTACTAGTTGAGGGCATCCCTCCAAAGTGGTGTACATGGAAAGTTTTTGCTCAGATTGCTTCTCTCTTTGGGGCTCTAACTGATGTTGATTGGAATGGCATGTTTAGGACTTTCTTTGAAAATGTCAGGATTAAGATTGCTTTCAGAGATCCAACCAAGATACCTATTGAGAGGTTAATTGAGATGAAAAAGAAACTTTTCCTACTAGGCTTTACTGTTGAGGGTTTTGAGCAGGTGGGTGGGATTGACTCTGTCATTGATATTGAAGATGATGAGGATGGTAATGAAGAGGGAGGAGAAGCTGAAGAGGATCAACTGGAAGAAGGCAAGGAGACTCATGAAGACCATAATTCTGATGGATCAGGGGATGGAGGGTTGGCCATTGCTGAATTAGACAAAGCTAACTTCCCAGCCAAGCATGGATCTGCTAACAAAAAGGGTGCAAAAGATTTGCTGTTCTCACCTATGGAACCATACCATGATTCTGATCATGACAGCTTTTTCCTGGCATGTGCTTTGGCTAAAAGTGACAAAACTTCCACATCTTCTGATGTGGTTGGGGAGATGTGTGACCAAAACAAACAATTGGTGGTGCTACAAAACAGTGTTGGTTTGCATGCTGATAAGGATAGTGAGACTGTGATCCAAAGAACTCCCGCTACTATCTGGAAAAAGAGGATTGCAACAACAGATGGGAAAAAATCTGGCAGTATGGACTACTGTGAGGACCTACTTAAATCTGTGGACTTATCTGAGTCTGAAAATGAGGAGCTTGCAGAGGAGGATTTGGGGGTTCTCCCCCCTGAGGCCATCCATATCTTGCAGAGTGAGACACTGAAGAGATCTCTGTTGGATTCACTTAATCAAGCCCAGAAGGAGGGAATTATCCCAGAGAAAGGAGTGAAGTGGGGGCCTGTGCTTGCAAAAAAACCTAACACAAGAGGGCATGGGAATATCAACATTACGGAGAAAGCTACTGCATATAAGAGGAAAAAGAATCTGGAGATTCCTGAAACTTTTAAAGGTAAATCTTTTTCCACTATTGATAAAACTGTCCTTACTTACCAACTAGGGCAAATGAATTTAGTTACTGGGGGTGATGAATCTTACAAACTCAAAGTTATTGATGATATGGTAGCTGAGGAAAGAGAGAGGTGTCTGGTTTTTGCCAGTAATAATCCTGAGATACTTCTCCCTGAGAATCTTGATATTGGAGTTGATGATCTAGTTAGTACACCTGGGAGTGCCTCTTCCTGTAAGCCAGTTGGCACTGCCTGATGCTTGCGAAGAACACCACTGCTCAGCTAAGGCCAAGCCTTGTGGCTTATCTCACCCTTTTAAAATTGCTTAGATATGATAGGTCTTATTTGGAATATTAGGGGTCTTGGACAACCTGGAAAAATTCAGTGCCTATGTGATACTATTGCTAAAGCTAACCCTGACTTTATTGGGTTCCAAGAAACTAAAAGGGAGGTTATTTCTGAGGGTTTCCTCAAATCTATTGACAGGTTTAATGAGTTTGTTTGGCACTTTTTGCTGTGATATCTTCTTTGGTGGGATTCTTTTGGGCTTTAAGGATAGTGTTTTTGAGGTCATTGGCTTTATTAATCAGAGGTTTTCTATTGTGGCTACTGTCAAGAATAAGAGTGATGTCTTTACTTGGCAGATGCTGGTGGTTTATGGTTCTGCTTACTTAGAATATAAAATGGGTTTTATAGCTGAACTGCATGATACCCTGAATGTAGCTACCTATCCTGTTATGATCTGTGGAGACTTCAATTTAGTTAGAAATGATGCTGAGAAAAGTAGTGGGCAAATTAACCAACAGACCACCTTCCTCTTTAATGATTGGGTCAATAGATGGGCCCTGATGGAAATTTCTATTTCCAATAGAGTCTTCACATGGTCTAATAATCAGAGTTCTCCCATTTTTGCTGTTCTTGATAGAGTGTTCACTTCTGTGGACTGGGATGCCCACTTCTCCTTCTCAACACTGACTGCTCTTCCCAGGGTGGGAAGTGATCACACACCTTTAGTCCTTGACACTGGTGCTAGGGCGCCAACTAACCCCAAACCATTTAGGTTTGAAAAATGGTGGTTGTCTCAACCTGGGTTTCACCAGGTGGTTACAGAGGCTTGGAACTCTGTGGCCTCTTCTACTTCATCTGCTGACAATTGGATGATTAAGGCCAAGATGCTTAGGAAAAAAACCAAAGGGTGGAGTATTAACAGAGAAGCTGATTTGAAGAAAAGGAAAAAAGCACTCCTTGTGGAGTTTGATGGCCTTGATGTCGTCTCTGAATCTCAGCAGCTTTCTGCTGAGGATTTTGAGAGGATGAAGATTGTCAGGAAAGAACTTGATGACATTTGGAAGAAAGAAGAGACTGCCTTATGGCAAAGGTCTAGAGACAGAAATTTTTTGGAGGGGATAGAAATAATGCCTATTTTCAGGCTCTTGCTAACCATAGACATAGGAAAAACCATATTGCTGAGCTGAATAGTCCTAATGGGGTTGTCACCTCCACCAAAGATATGCTGGATGTGGCCACTTCCTTTTATAAGGAGTTGTTTGCTTTTGAACCTAGACCTGACATTCATCTGGATTCTGATTTTTGGGTTGATGATGAAATGGTTAGTGAGGAGGAAAGAGAACACGTGGAGAGATCTTTTTCTGAAGATGAAATCAAACAGGCTATAATGAGCTCTTATGCTAGTAGTGCTCCTGGCCCTGATGGCCTATCTTTTTTATTTTACCAAACCTTCTGGGATCTGATTAAAGAGGACTTTATGTGGATGGTTAGAGACTTTGAGAATGGTGTGTTGGATATGTATAAGCTGAATTATGCCATCATTACTCTCATACCTAAAGTTCCTTTGGCTAGAGATATGAAAAACTTTAGACCTATTAGTTTAAGTAACTGTGCTGTAAATTTTTTCTCCAAAGCCATGACTACTAGGGTTTCCCCTCTATGTGACAGGCTTATTTCTTCTAATCAAACTGCCTTCATTAAAGGCAGGTTTATTTTGGAGAGTGTGGTTATGGCCCATGAGGTTATCCATGAGATTCATAGATCTGGTTCAAGTGATTTAATTCTTAAACTTGACTATGAGAAAGCCTATGACAGAGTTAGTTGGGATTTCCTGAAAGAGATGCTTCTCTCTAGAGGTTTTGGTAACAAATGGGTGGGGTGGGTGATGTCTACTATTCACCAAGGGACTTCCCAGGTTAGGATTAATGACACTAATGGTCCTCAATTTGCTGGGGGTAAAGGTTTAAAACAAGGTGACCCCCATTCCCCCTTGTTGTTTAATTTGGTGGCTGATGTTTTTTCTAAAATGCTTCATAAAGCTGTTAATAATAACTTGATATGTGGGCTTCGCCCAATGCAATTCTGGGGTGTGGTCACCAAAGTATCTTGATGATACCATCCTTTTCTTGGATAACTCTATTGAATGTGCCAAGAACTTGAAATGGATCTTATCATGCTTTGAGACATTTTCTGGTTTGAAAATTAATTTTCATAAAAGTGATCTGCATACTATAAATGTTCATGATCAAATGGCTAAAGATCTTGCTCAGGTTTTTTGTTGCCAGCTTGGGGATTTCCCTTTTAAGTATCTAGGTGTCCCTCTGCACTTTAAAAAACTTAGGAAAGAAGACTTGCAACCCATCATAGATAGGATTATTAAGAATATAGCTGGGTGGTTGGGGAGATTTCTCTCTTATAGAGGCAAACTGATATTGCTTACTACCTGTATTGCCAGTATCCCTACCTACTTGATGTCTATTGTTAAATTTCCTAAATGGGCTATTGACATGATTACTTCTCAGATGTCCCATTTCTTTTGGGGGAATGTGGGAGATAATCATAAATATCATCTTGCTAACTGGGGTTTGATATCAAGGAGAAAAGAGTATGGTGGTCTGGGGGTTCCTAATCTTAGGGATTTCAACATGTCACTCTTGGCTTCCTGGGGGAAAAGGTTTTTTTGATGACAGAGCTAGTGATTGGAAAAAGATTTTGGCCTACAAATACAATGTTGATAATCCCAATCTGTTTAGTACTAGAACTGCCTTGGGATCTCCCTTTGTGAAAAGCCTAGCTTGGGCTTTGGCAGCTGCAAAAAACTTCTATAGATGGATCCCTGGGATGGTAAGAACATTGCCTTCTGGCATGACACCTTGGTTGGGGAGTGCTCCCTGAAAACTGCCTTTTGGGACCTGTTTGACATCTGTCAACAACAAGAAGCTACTCTGGCCAAAGTGTGGGCTGGGGGTGAGCTCAAATTAACATTTAGGAGGTGTGTGAATGAGGAGATACTAGCCAGATGGGAAGAGCTTGTTAATATAGTGAAGCAAGTGGTGCTGACTAATATACCAGATCGGCCTGTTTGGAGGCTGGACTCATCTGGCAGATATTCAGTTAGGTCTTTTTACAAGCTAATTAACTTTGGAGGTATCATTTCTGAGATCAGAGATGACATCTGGAAAATTAAAGTTCCACATAATATCCATATGTTTCTTTGGTTGATTTACTACAACAAGAGTCTGACCAGAGACAACTTGGCCAAACGTAGACATGTAGAAGATAAGACGTGTGTCTTTTGTGATGAATTAGAAACCATTCAACATTTGTTTTTTGACTGCATTGTTGCTAAGAAGGTCCAGGCCCCGTGGCTGAATCCTTTAAGATTGCTGTACTGATTCTTTTGCTATGTTATCCTCTTTCGGAGGAAACGAAAACAATGTGAAGCCTTGAATATAACTACTGCTGCTACCTTGTGGAGCTTATGGCGTTTGCGCAATGATTTTGTTTTCCAGGGCGAAGATGGCGAAATAAACACTGTGTCTTGAATCTATTGGGAGGTACGATCAGGCAATGGAAAATCTTATGCTTAGAAACTCAGGGTGTTCTTCTTCTCCGGTGCTTAAGGTTGCTGGACTACCGAAGAAGGGAGTTGCTTAGAATCGCCTGGAGGTGAAGAGAAATAAAATGAGGAGGGGATCTGGCTCCGTAGCTAGGGCATGCTTTGCTAGTTGTAGGCTAGTCGTATGCTTTTACTGGTTATGGATCCAGTTCCTGGACCTGTTTGAAAAACTCCTGATGTAATAGGGTAACTCGATCCCTGTCTGTGGCAACTACTTTTAGGCTGCTGCCGAGCGCTGCTGAATAGTCTATGCGTGTGTTGGTTTTGCCTTGGCTTTCAATAAAAGTTGGGCGGGGGGAAACCCCTTTCATTTCAAAATAATAATAATAATATCAACACCTACAATACTAAGCGTGAAAATGAGCTCCATTACGCATCTAATGATAGAATGTTGATAATTTTCTCTATCAGACTTTAGACAAAACTTGTATATGAACCCAATGCATTGCTGCTTAGGTGAGGTTCTAAGTTCTACCAACTAATTTTCGCAATGTATAAGTGCTTTGTTGTTATGCTTCTTTTATTTAATTGTTCTATAACTAAACCCTTTCATGCACTGGTTAGTAGGCAATTTACATATGTCCATACACTTAGCATTGTTTCTTCCCGAGGTCACCATAATACTTTCTCTTCTTTTTAATTGTTTTGCCACATTTTTTTGCATATGTGGCACTCTCGGCACATGTAAACCATGAAGCACACGGAAGGGCCTAATGGGGTCCACCAAATACCAAAGAAGTAGTTTGTATTAGGGGCCAAACTAGCACCCTCCAAGGAGGGCATCCCCATTCTTATTATATTGCAGACTGGACCCAAGCTAGAAAACCAACTTTACCATGCAGAGACACGTGCAAGTAGCTAGGCCAATAAGAACGACCCGTGGACCTCCAGCCTGTCACCCAAGCGGAAACGTGCCGCTCGGTCGAGTCATCTATCGACCAAATGTTTGACCACCAACGTCGACGAGCATGAACCCAAGGCCGCCACCGGCAAGGACGAGGAGCGGCAACACTAAGGGCAAATTCTTCCATATAGGATTTGGAGGGAGAAGTAGATCTTGGCGCTGAAGAACTTGGATTATCACCATCGCCAAACTTCGCGGGAGGGCCTCTAGGAAGGGTAGAGGGCATCGAGAGGAACTTGAAGCGCAGGCTCGTCACGCGACGAGCTTCCTCCAGTGCTAGAAACCCTTGAAGGGGCCTCTGATTGTCACGCCCAATATGCGACCCTATCCAAAAGGAACTCGACGGTCCCACCAAGGATAGATCCGCATATTGAAACGCTTTTGCAAGGTGGATATCATTACATCAACATTACATAATAGATGGGGATACATACATAAGGCACAAATGCCACAAGAATACATCAACAACATACATGAGAACAACATCCGACTACGGAAGAAACATAAACAGAAACTCAAACGACATCCACCCTGCTAGCCCAGGCTGCCGACCTGGAACCTATCCCCTGATCGAAGAAGAAGCAGAAGAAGAACTCCAACACAAGCAAGCATCGCTCTCGCGTCATGATCATCGCAAACCTGAACCTGCAACTGGTGGTGTAGTAATCTGTGAGCCACGAGGACTCAGCAATCCCATTACCATGGGTATCAAGACTAGCAAAGCTAAATGGGAAAGGAAGGGGTAAAGTGGTGAGGTTGCAGAAGCGACTAAGCATATATGGTGGCTAACATACGCAAATGAGAGCGAGAAGAGAAACAAAGGAACGGTCGCCAACTAGTAATGATCAAGAAGTGATCCGAACTCCTACTTACGTCCGACATAACCCGAAACCGTGTTCTCCTCTCGATCAACCCGAAAAGAGACACTCACGGTTACGCTTTACGGTTGGTGTATTTTAGAAGAGTTTGCTTCAAGTTTACTACAACCGGATATTAACAAATTCCCATCTGCCACATAACCGCGGGCACGGCTCTCGAAAGTTTATACCTGCAGGGTGTCCCAACTTAGCCCATGATAAGCTCTCGCGATCAACGAAGGATATTCCTTCTCCCGGAAGACCCGATCAGTCTCGGAATCCGGCTACAAGACATTTCGACAGCAATAAAACAAGACCAGCAAAGCCGCCCGGATGTGCCGACAAATCTCGATAGGAGCTGCACATATCTCGGTCTCGAGGCACACCGGATGAGCAAGGCGTCGGGTTGGCATAAACCCTGATTGCCTGTGGGCGCCGGACATCGCTTCGGTTTGGACCAGCACTCGAAGGAGAACGGCCGGGGGCTAAAATAAAGATGACCCTCGGGCTCGAAACCCAAGGGAAAAAGGGCATAGGTGAGGCAAATGGTAAAACCAATGTTGGGCCTTTTTGGAAAAGTCTTATTCAAAGCGAACTGTCAAGGGGTCCCATAAATCACCCGACCGCGTTAGGGACGCAAAATCCGGGAACATAATACCGATATGAGCGGAAACTAGGGCGGCAAGAGTGGAACAAAACACAGGCATAAGGCCGAGCCTTCCACCCTTTACCAAGTATATAGATGCATTAATTAAATAAGATATATTGTGATATCCCAACAAGTAAACATGTTCCAACAAGGAACAACATCTCCATGTTCAACAAGGAACAAACTTCATCTTCACCTGCAACTAACAACGCTATAAGAGGGGCTGAGCAAAGCGGTAACATAGCCAAACAACGGTTTGCTAGGAAGGGTGCAAAAGGTTAGAGGCTGACATGGCAATTTGGGAGGCTTGAGCAACAAGTGATAGGTATCGCAGCATAGCGAAAGAATGAAGCAAGTAGCATAGCAATGATAGTAGTGAGATCCAGGGTAGCGGTCATCTTGCCTGAAATCCCGCAAGGAAGAAGAACGAGTCCATGAAGAAGATGAAGCCACGAAGACGAACCAAGCGTAGACGAACGAATCCTCACGATCGCAACGAAACAGGAACTAACAAGAAGAAGCACACAACATAGTAAACACACCACACATAGACAAGACATGATGCACAACCAAGCATGATGCATGACAAATCTACATGAGGCTACTAATGGCAAGAGATGATGCAAACAAGAGCAACACATCAAGGCAAGTTTAAATGAGGCCGGAAACGACATATAACAATTCCGGTAAGTCCTCATAAGCAAATTTCGAAATTGGTCCAGATCTGAATAAACCTTATGTTCAAGTTGTTAAACAGCAAGTTAACATGCACCAAGATGAACTACACGAAATTCTAGTCAAGTTACATATAAAGTTCATTAGCTTCGGAGCTACGGCCTAGAAGATATGAGCAAAACAAGATAAACATGGCATTTGATGCAAAATGCATACAAACATCAAGCAAACACCTCAAAACAAGGATGCAACATGATAATATGAAGCTACATGCAAAATCAAGCAAGTTTCATATAGAGCACACTCAAAAGGAGACAACGGTTCAACACATACACCATATACAAGTCATGACAACAAACTGTCCAAAACAGCAACTAGGCATATTGCAAGCATCAAAACACCATGCTACAGGACCTCAACATAATAACAAAAGGCATGGGCATGATGTACAGGTAAAGCATTACAAAACATGAACACTGAGCTATCTCCAGAAATCACTAGAACATGCTCAAACACACATGGCAAGATTGCAAATAATAACAGTTTCAGACTTAACATGAAATAACATCAGGTTGCAATGTTTAGAGCTATGAAACAACATGTTACAGGAACTTATCATGGCAAATTAGAACATGGCATGAATCTACTAATTGCATAGAACAAATGTCCCTTACTGACCATGAGCCAGAAAGGACCAGAAAATATGATGGCACCCATGTAAACATGGCAAGTTATATTACAGATTCAAACATGGCAGGAACAACGATAAGTAGGCATGTTGGTGAGCTTGAACCACCCACCACAGAGCAATACATGGCATGGAAATACAATTCACAGTAAGAAGACAAGGCATAGCAGCTATACATGGCAAGAACAACATCATAGCATGCAAGGATCAACTACAACAACCTTGGCGAAATTGAATGACATGTAAACAATCTGCCAGGAAACATTTTATAGCAAAAGTAGAGCTCGATTGGCTCAAGCTATGGCACTCCATAATTGCAAACAAGGGCATGGATGGATAGAGCAAGACATGTTTAACAAAACATCTTTACTAAAGTATCTCAAAATATGCATGGATCTCTCGGTAGCATCAAGTTAACATGGCATAAAAATATCAGCAGAACAGGGCTGAAATCATCAACATCAAGAAGCCTAGTTTGCATGCTTGTGCTAGTCACCACATTGATCACAAAAATACATGGCATACACCCTTGGAAAGATGGCATGACATATTACAAAACACATGTAGGACTCAAGTTCATAGGATGCACACATCAATCATGGCAAAAATGACAAAAGTGCATGTTCTGATAAGAAACAGAAACTAACATCACATAGCACTCTTCTAACAGTATTTCGGGCATCAAGATGAGCTCAAATTAAAATGATGCAATGAGATGAAATGATCTACTCTTCGAGGCGAACAATTTGACATATTACACGCACGAAACGGAGCAACGATGACAGAGTTATGATGCAACGAAAATGCATTAAAATAACAGCAGATTCGGGGACTTAGTAGGAAATCGGGGTCAACCTCATCTGCACGGTTTTCAAAGCAGGCCGGAACTCGCCGGAACTTCGCCGGAGTTCGGGGAGGAGGCCGGGGAGGGCCGGAGAAGGCGGATCCGGGCGGATCTCGCCGGATCCGCCGGATCCGCAGGGGCGGGAGGAGGCCGGAGGAGGCCGCGGCCACGGGCGGCGCCTCCACCGGCGACGGCAATGGCTGCCACCGGGAGGCGGGCTGGAGGCGGCGGCTGCGAGGAGATGGGCGAGGGGAGGGGGCCTTGGAGGCGGTGGCGGGAGGAAGGCGCGCGCGGCGGGGCGAGGCTCGCGGCGAGCTCGCGATGGCGGCCGGGCGAGGCGCCGGCGCGGCGGAGCTGCCCGGCGAAGCCCGGCCGAGGCGGGCAAGGCGGCGCCGGATGGGAGGAGGCGGCGGCGCGTGGCGGAGGCGGCCGCCTCGGGCGGCGGCGAGCGCACCGGTGGCGGGTCGGCCGGCGACGGAGGAGGCGGCGGCGCTGGCCAAGACGGGTGATCGCGGGCGGCAAGGCGGGCACCTGCATGGGGGCGTGTGGGCGCCGTCCGGGCCAGGGTTTCGGATGGCCAGCTGGCCGCATGTGTGGGAGGAGGCGGAGGGGCCACGTGGCGAGGCCGGGTGGGCGAGGGCGGCGGCGCGGGTTTGTCCGGACGGTGGCGGACATGTCCGGTGCGGCGCGTAAGGAATTTTTAGGGTTTCAGGGGATTTGGACTGCGATTTTTGGAGGGGAAGGTGTTTATATAGGTAGACGGAGCTAGGAGAGTCCAAATGAGGCGCGTTTTCGCCACGCGATCGTGATCGAATGACCGAGAGCATGGAGGGGAGTTAGGTGGGTTTTGGGCCACTTTGGAAGGGTGTTGGCTGCAAGGAGAAGGAGGCTTTTACGGTTACCGGTTAACCGTTGGAGTACCAAACGACCTCCAAATGGCACGAAACTTGACAGCGGTTCACGGTGCTATACCAAGGCCGCTTGGCAAACCTCGGTCCATTCCGAGAAAGTTTAACACCGCATACCTAAAAGAGGTAAAAGGGGCGCCGGAGACATAGGAGTGCCGGATTGCAAAACGGACAACGGGGAAAATGCTCGGATGCATGAGACGAACACGTATGCAAATGCGATGCACATGATGACATGATATGAAATGCAGATGATGACATGGCAAAGTGCAACACGCAAGCACATGACATGCCAACGACGGCGAATAACTGGCAGACACCTGGCGCATCGGATCTGGGGCGTTACAACACTCCTCCACTAACAAGAGATCTCGTCCCGAGATCTTAGGACCGAGACAGAAGAGAAAAAAGGAAGAGATGAAGCAAGAATTGAAGAGAAGAAGCAGAGAATCGAGAGCACTCGAGAAGAAGAGAGGAACGACGAGAATGATGAGAATCAAATTCTCATGGAAACACGATAGACTCTGAAAGCACTCCGGCTAAAAATGGAAGGAACAGAACAAGAGCTTGAGAGGATGGAATGACACTTGATGAAGACATGACACAAAACCTCCGGAAAGAATTAAAAGAGTTGAATGAACAGAATTTAGAAGGAATGATTGAACGGTTGTTGAGAAAATCAACGATGAAAGAATAAGCTTGTTGTGGACTTATGGAAAACATCTCAAAATTATGAGCTGATCGCTGACCACAAGTGGAAAAGATTAAATAGCTGAGAATGACGAAAATGCAAAACTTCATTTCAGAAGAAAATGAAGAATTACTTGCACTTTGATATGCGAGAAGAAAGATACTTGAGCTCCTCCAAAAGAACATAGATGAACTCTTGAAGAATGAATTAAATCATGAATAACCACCATGAAGAACTCCGGTAACGAAAGGATGATGAGATAGAATGAAGGACGAAAGAATAAGATGAGCATTGCGATGATTCCGATGGAGGTTCCGACGAAATGGCCTAGGAAGTTGAACTCCGGATAAGAAAAGATGAAAACACTTGGAACTAGAATTTATTCATTACGAACAAACTCCGAAGGAAGGGATTACTCACTTAGATGAAATAAGAATAAGATTTATTTTATGCTTATCCTTCATCAAATTAAATTGATGACCAACAATGGATTTTGCATATTACTTATTCTTCTTGAAAAGGATTGAGAAGAGACATAGCGCAACCTTGAGAAGGTCTTCATGAACCACCGGTAGGATTGAAAGAAGGAATGGATTAATATGATAATCAAAGAAAAAGAATCTTGAACGAACCACCGTTAGAATTGGAAATGGTGATGAAAGAGAAGAATCACGGGAAGAATTAGAAGAACCAATAAGCTAGAGGGGATTTAGATGCAAAAGAACAAAGAGATCATGAGCTGATTAAAGAACACTTGAACGAGGCACCGGGATAAATAGAGAACGATAACTGGAATGATGGCGTCCGGTGAAAAGCAGTGGAAAAACAACTCCTGACATACTCCGGATTGATGAAAAGAATTGCACGACTAGAAACAATTTGATAGGATAACATCGATCTAGCACCATAAATCTTCGGGAGAACGGACAAGATTTAGAGGAAATACTCTTCTTCGGTCTTCAAATGACGACGAGAAACACCACCAAAATTTCTGAGGTACTCCGGGAGAATGAAAAGCAAAGTGGTTGAGCCAACAATGAAATGATTTGAAATCGATCTTGAAAAGGCATCTGACTGATGAAATTCATTCTTACGTCAAACTCCGAAAAGAATTGAGAATAACTCCGGGGGAATTAGAAGAGTTAGGTAAGATCCAGGAAAAGACACGTGGGTTAGGGCCCACTAAAGAGAAAACACCGTTGGAAAGGGATGTTGAGCAGATAGATGATGCACGGAAGAACTGAAATATTTGAGTGAGGTGACAACCTCGAATTAATTGGAACAAAGACGAATCTCCTGAGATGTCTTGAACACTCCGGAAGGATAAACTGGCGAGAGGCGAACGAGCAAAGAGAACACTTCGAAGGAAAAGAATATGATTAACCCGAAAAACTTGATTTGAGTGCAGCGGAAAAAGAAAGGGATGAAGAATGACGAACAAGACGAGAATTCACCGTTTGACATAATTGAGGGAAGATTGAAGAGGCTCCACATGAATGAAATTGATGGTCGACAAAGACTCAGGCTCCGGGAAGAAAAAGGGTGGGAGGGCGGAAAAACACAGGCAACTGGAAGGGGAAATCGACGAATAAGTTCAAGAGAAAAACACCGGTTGAAATCATTGAGGAGAGAAAGCAAAGACTTCGCACGAGTAGGATGGATACTCGCTTACGGACTCCGGTTCGAGAAGAAGAAGGGAGGGCGGGTGGGAAAAACAAGGACAAGTTCGGACAAGGAAAAACAACGACGTCGGAGGAAGAACTGAGGATTGAACTCAAAGATGAAGATGGTCGAGTCGACTTGACGAGAAATGCACCGGATGAAAAAAAGCTGAGGAACAACTACCGGAAAACCAACTGCGTGAACCTAAAGAAAAATTTGAAGGGGAAGAGGAGTAATTCAAAACACCTACGCCAAGATTCCTCACGGAGAGACGAAGGGCTGAGGAGTAAAAAGAATTCCTACTCTCCGATATAACTAGACTCCGAAAAACAGTTTTCTTCTAGACTCGACAACGGCCAAACTACACGATCAAACAAGGGGGCTCCTAGGGTCGGTCGAGGCTCTGATACCAACTTGTCACGCCCAATATGCGACCCTATCCAAAAGGAACTCGACGGTCCCACCAAGGATAGACCCGCATATTGAAACGCTTTTGCAAGGTGGATATCATTACATCAACATTACATAATAGATGGGCTTACATACATAAGGCACAAATGCCACAAGAATACATCAACAACATACATGGGAACAACATCCGACTACGGAAGAAACATAAACAAAAACTCAAACGACATCCACCCTGCTAGCCCAGGCTGCCGACCTGGAACCTATCCCCTGATCGAAGAAGAAGCAGAAGAAGAACTCCAACACAAGCAAGCATCGCTCTCGCGTCATGATCATCGCAAACCTGAACCTGCAACTGGTGGTGTAGTAATCTGTGAGCCACGAGGACTCAGCAATCCCATTACCATGGGTATCAAGACTAGCAAAGCTAAATGGGAAAGGAAGGGGTAAAGTGGTGAGGTTGCAGCAGCGACTAAGCATATATGGTGGCTAACATACGCAAATGAGAGCGAGAAGAGAAACAAAGGAACGGTCGCCAACTAGTAATGATCAAGAAGTGATCCTGAACTCCTACTTACGTCAGACATAACCCAGAAACCGTGTTCTCCTCTCGATCAACCCCAAAAGAGACACTCACGATTACGCACTACGGTTGGTGTATTTTAGAAGAGTTTGCTTCAAGTTTACTACAACCGGATATTAACAAATTCCCATCTGCCACATAACCGCAGGCACGGCTCTCGAAAGTTTATACCTGCGGGGTGTCCCAACTTAGCCCATGATAAGCTCTCGCGATCAACGAAGGATATTCCTTCTCCCCGGGAAGAACCGATCAGTCTCGGAATCCCGGCTACAAGACATTTCGACATCAATAAAACAAGACCAGCAAAGCCGCCGGATGTGCCGACAAATCCTGATAGGAGCTGCACATATCTCGGTCTCGAGGCACACCGGATGAGCAAGACGTCGGGTTGGCATAAACCCCGATTGCCCAGGGGCGCCGGACATCGCTTCGGTTTGGACCAGCACTCGAAGGAGAAGCGGCCGGGGCTAAAATAAAGATGACCCTCGGGCTCGAAACCCAAGGGAAAAAGGGCATAGGTGAGGCAAATGGTAAAACCAATGTTGGGCCTTCTTTGGAAAAGTCTTATTCAAAGCGAACTGTCAAGGGGTCCCATAAATCACCCGACGCTGTAGGGACGCAAAATCCGGGAACATAATACCGATATGACGGAAACTAGGGCGGCAAGAGTGGAACAAAACACCAGGCATAAGGCCGAGCCTTCCACCCTTTACCAAGTATATAGATGCATTAATTAAATAAGATATATTGTGATATCCCAACAAGTAAACATGTTCCAACAAGGAACAACATCTCCATGTTCCAACAAGGAACAAACTTCATATTCACCTGCAACTAACAACGCTATAAGAGGGGCTGAGCAAAGCGGTAACATAGCCAAACAACGGTTTGCTAGGAAGGGTGCAAAAGGTTAGAGGCTGACATGGCAGTTTGGGAGGCTTGAGCAACAAGTGATAGGTATCGCAGTATAGCGAAAGAATGAACCAACTAGCATAGCAATGATAGTAGTGAGATCCAGGGTAGCGGTCATCTTGCCTGAAATCCCGCAAGGAAGAAGAACGAGTCCATGAAGAAGATGAAGCCACGAAGACGAACCAAGCGTAGACGAACGAATCCTCACGATCGCAACAAAACAGGAACTAACAAGAAGAAGCACACAACATAGTAAACACACCACACATAGACAAGACATGATGCACAACCAAGCATGATGCATGACAAATCTAGATGAGGCTACTCATGGCAAGAGATGATGCAAACAAGAGCAACACATCAAGGCAAGTTTAAATGAGGCCGGAAACGACATATAACAATTCCGGTAAGTCCTCATAAGCAAATTTCGAAATTGGTCCAGATCTGAATAAACCTTATGTTCAAGTTGTTAAACAGCAAGTTAAAATGCACCAAGACGAACTACACGAAATTCTAGTCAAGTTACGTATAAAGTTCATTAGCTTTGAGCTCTGACCTAGAAGATATGAGCAAAACAAGATAAACATGGCATTGATGCAAAATGCATACAAACATCAAGCAAACACCTCAAAACAAGGATGCAACATGATAATATGAAGCTACATGCAAAATCAAGCAATTTTCATATAGAGCACACTCAAAACGGAGCAACGGTTCAACACATACACCATATACAAGTCATGACAACAAACTGTCCAAAACAACAACTAGGCATATTGCAAGCATCAAAACACCATGCTACAGGACCTCAACATAATAACAAAAGGCATGGGCATGATGTACAGGTAAAGCATTACAAAACATGAACACTGAGCTATCTCCAGAAATCACTAGAACATGCTCAAACACACATGGCAAGATTGCAAATAATAACAGTTTCAGACTTAACAGGAAATAACATCAGGTTGCAATGTTTAGAGCTATGAAACAACATGTTACAGGAACTTATCATGGCAAATTAGAACATGGCATGAATCTACTAATTGCATAGAACAAATGTCCCTTACTGACCATGAGCCAGAAAGGACCAGAAAATATGATGGCACCCATGTAAACATGGCAAGTTATATTACAGATTCAAACATGGCAGGAACAACGATAAGTAGGCATGTTGGTGAGCTTGAACCACCCACCACAGAGCAATAAATGGCATGGAAAGGCAATTCACAGTAAGAAGACAAGGCATAGCAGCTATACATGGCAAGAACAACATCATAGCATGCAAGGATCAACTACAACAACCTTGGCAAAATTGAATGACATGTAAACAATCTGCCAGGAAACATTTTATAGCAAAAGTAGAGCTCGATTGGCTCAAGCTATGGCACTCCATAATTGCAAACAAGGGCATGGTTGGATAGAGCAAGACATGTTTAACAAAACATCCTTACTGAAGTATCTCAAAATATGCATGGATCTCTCGGTAGCATCAAGTTAACATGGCATAAAAATATCAGCAAAACAGGGCTGAAATCAGCAACATCAAGAAGCCTAGTTTGCATGCTTGTGCTAGTCACCACATTGATCACAAAAATACATGGCATACACCCTTGGAAAGATGGCATGGCATATTACAAAACACATGTAGGACTCAAGTTCATAGGATGCACACATCAATCATGGCAAAAATGACAAAAGTGCATGTTCTGATAAGAAACAGAAACTAACATCACATAGCACTCTTCTAACAGCATTTCGGGCATCAAGATGAGCTCAAATTAAAATGATGCAATGAGATGGAATGATCTACTCTTCGAGACGAACAATTTGACATATTACACGCACGAAACGGAGCAACGATGACAGAGTTATGATGCAACGAAAATGCATTAAAATAACAGCAGATTCGGGGACTTAGTAGGAAATCGGGGTCAACCTCATCTGCACGGTTTTCAAAGCAGGCCGGAACTCGCCGGAACTTCGCCGGAGTTCGGGGAGGAGGCCGGGGAAGGCCGGAGAAGGCGGATCCGGGCGGATCTCGCCGGATCCGCCGGATCCGGCAAGGGGCGGGAGGAGGCGGAGGAGGGTCGCGGCCACGGGCGGCGCCCCACCGGCGACGGGCGGCGCTGCCACCGGGAGGCGGGCCGAGGCCGGCGAGGAGATGGGCGGCGAGGGGCCGCGGAGGCGTGGGGGGGGGAGGAAGGGCGCTGGCGGCGGGGCCGAGGCCGGGGCGCGAGCTCGCGTGGCCGGCCGGGCGAGGCGCCGGGCCGGGCGAGGGCGCGGGCTCGGGCGGAGCTGCCCGGCGAAGCTCGGCCGAGGTGGGAAGGGCGGCGCCGGATGGGTGAGGAGGCGAGCACGCTGGGCGGAGGCGGCGGCCTCGGGCGGCGGCGGAGCGCACCGGTGGGGGTCGGCCGGCGACGGAGGAGGCGGCGGCAAGAAGGCCCGGCCGGCGAGGCGGGCGGCGCAACCGCACGGGCGGACGGGCGGGCAAGGCGGGCGGGCACCTGGGTGGCGGGAGCTTGCGCCGTCCTCGCCAGGCGCGGTTTCGGATGGGCCCGCGAAGCGCGCGTGGAGGAGGCGGAGGGGCCACGTGGCGAGGCCGGGTTGGCCGAGGGCGGCGGCGCGGATTTGTCAGGACGGCGGCGGACATGTCCGGTGCGGCGCGTAGGGAATTTTTAGGGTTTCAGGGGATTTGGACTGCGATTTTTGGAGGGGAAGGTGTTTATATAGGTAGACGGAGCTAGGAGAGTCCAAATGAGGCGCGGTTTTCGGCCACGCGATCGTGATCGAACGACCGAGAGCATGGAGGGGAGTTAGGTGGGTTTTGGGCCACTTTGGAAGGGGTGTTCGGCTGCAAGGAGAAGGAGGCTTTTACGGTTACCCGGTTAACCGTTGGAGTACCAAACGACCTCCAAATGGCACGAAACTTGACAGGCGGTCTACCGGTGCTATACCAAGGCCGCTTGGCAAACCTCGGTCCATTCCGAGAAAGTTTAACACCCGCACACGAAAAGAGGTAAAAGGGGGCGCCGGGAGACATAGGAGTGCCGGATTGCAAAACGGACAACGGGGAAAATGCTCGGATGCATGAGACGAACACGTATGCAAATGCGATGCACATGATGACATGATATGAAATGCAGATGATGACATGGCAAAGTGCAACACGCAAGCACATGACATGCCAACGACGGCGAATAATCGCGACACAGGCGCGATCGGATCTGGGGCGTTACAACACTCCTCCACTAACAAGAGATCTCGTCCCGAGATCTTAGGACCGAGACAGAAGAGAAAAAAGGAAGAGATGAAGCAAGAATTGAAGAGAAGAAGCAGAGAATCGAGAGCACTCGAGAAGAAGAGAGGAACGACGAGAATGATGAGAATCAAATTCTCATGGAAACACGATAGACTCTGAAAGCACTCCGGCTAAAAATGGAAGGAACAGAACAAGAGCTTGAGAGGATGGAATGACACTTGATGAAGACATGACACAAAACCTCCGGAAAGAATTAAAAGAGTTGAATGAACAGAATTTAGAAGGAATGATTGAACGAAGTTGTTGAGAAAATCAACGATGAAAGAATAAGCTTGTTGTGGACTTATGGAAAACATCTCAAAATTATGAGCTGATCGCTGACCACAAGTGGAAAAGATTAAATAGCTGAGAATGACGAAAATGCAAAACTTCATTTCAGAAGAAAATGAAGAATTACTTGCACTTTGATATGCGAGAAGAAAGATACTTGAGCTCCTCCAAAAGAACATAGATGAACTCTTGAAGAATGAATTAAATCATGAATAACCACCATGAAGAACTCCGGTAACGAAAGGATGATGAGATAGAATGAAGGACGAAAGAATAAGATGAGCATTGCGATGATTCCGATGGAGGTTCCGACGAAATGGCCTAGGAAGTTGAACTCCGGATAAGAAAAGATGAAAACACTTGGAACTAGAATTTATTCATTACGAACAAACTCCGAAGGAAGGGATTACTCACTTAGATGAAATAAGAATAAGATTTATTTTATGCTTATCCTTCATCAAATTAAATTGATGACCAACAATGGATTTTGCATATTACTTATTCTTCTTGAAAAAGAATTGAGAAGTGACATAACGCAAACTTGAGAAGGTCTTCATGAACCACCGGTAGGGTTGAAAGAACGAATGGATTAATATGATAATCAAGGAAAAATAATCTTGAACGAACCACCGTAAGAATTCGGAAATGACTGATGAAAGAGAAGAATCACCGGGAAGAATTAGAAGAACCAATAAGCTAGAGGGGATTTAGATGCAAAAGAACAAAGAGATCATGAGCTGATTAAAGAACACTTGAACGAGGCACCGGGATAAATAGAGAACGATAACTGGAATGATGGCGTCCGGTGAAAAGCAGTGGAAAAACAACTCCTGACATACTCCGGATTGATGAAAAGAATTGCACGACTAGAAACAATTTGATAGGATAACATCGATCTAGCACCATAAATCTTCGGGAGAACGGACAAGATTTAGAGGAAATACTCTTCTTCGGTCTTCAAATGACGACGAGAAACACCACCAAAATTTCTGAGGTACTCCGGGAGAATGAAAAGCAAAGTGGTTGAGCCAACAATGAAATGATTTGAAATCGATCTTGAAAAGGAATCTGACTGATGAAATTCATTCTTACGTCAAACTCCGAAAAGAATTGAGAATAACTCCGGGGGAATTAGAAGAGTTAGGTAAGATCCTGGGAAAAGACCTGTGGGTTAGGGCCCACTAAAGAGAAAACACCGTTGGAAAGGGATGTTGAACAGATAGATGATGCACCGGAAGAACTGAAATATTTGACTGAGGTGACAACCTCGAATTAATTGGAAAAAAGACGAATCTCCTGAGATGTCTTGAACACTCCGGAAGGATAAACTGGCGAGAGGCGAACGAGCAAAGAGAACACTTCGAAGGAAAAGAATATGATTAACCCGAAAAACTTGATTTGAGTGCAGCGGAAAAAGAAAGGGATGAAGAATGACGAACAAGACGAGAATTCACCATTTGACATAATTGAGGGAAGATTGAAGAGGCTCCACATGAATGAAATTGATGGTCGACAAAGACTCGAGCTCCGGGAAGAAAAAGGGTGGAGGGCGGCAAAACACAGCAACCTGGAAGGGGAAATCGGCGAATAAGTTCAAGAGAAAACACCGTTGAAATCATTGAGGAGAGAAAGCAAAGACTTCGCACGAGTAGGATGGATACTGCCACGGACTCGGTTCCGAGAAGAAGAAGGGAGGGCGGGTGGGAAAAAACAAGGACAAGTTCGGACAAGGAAAAACAACGACGTCGGAGGAAGAACTGAGGATTGAACTCAAAGATGAAGATGGTCGAGTCGACTTGACGAGAAATGCACCGGATGAAAAAAAGCTGAGGAACAACTACCGGAAAACCAACTGCGTGAACCTAAAGAAAAATTTGAAGGGGAAGAGGAGTAATTCAAAACACCTACGTCAAGATTCCTCACCAGAGAGACGAAGGGGCTGAGGAGTAAAAAGAATTCCTACTCTCCGATATAACTAGACTCCGAAAAACAGTTTTCTTCTAGACTCGACAACGGCCAAACTACACGATCAAACAAGGGGGCTCCTAGGGTCGGTCGAGGCTCTGATACCAACTTGTCACGCCCAATATGCGATCCTATCCAAAAGGAACTCGACGGTCCCACCAAGGATAGACCCGCATATTGAAACGCTTTTGCAAGGTGGATATCATTACATCAACATTACATAATAGATGGGGATACATACATAAGGCACAAATGCCACAAGAATACATCAACAACATACATGAGAACAACATCCGACAACGGAAGAAACATAAACAGAAACTCAAACGACATCCACCCTGCTAGCCCAGGCTGCCGACACGAACCTATCCCCGATCGAAGAAGAAGCGGAAGAAGAACTCCAACACAAGCAAGCATCGCTCTCGCGCCATGATCATCGCAAACCTGAACTCGCAACTGGTGGTGTAGTAATCTGTGAGCCACGAGGACTCAACAATCCCATTACCATGGGTATCAAGACTAGCAAAGCTAAATGGGAAAGGAAGGGGTAAAGTGGTGAGGTTGCAGCAGCGACTAAGCATATATGGTGTCTAACATACGCAAATGAGAGCGAGAAGAGAAACAAAGGAACGGTCGCCAACTAGTAATGATCAAGAAGTGATCCTGAACTCCTACTTACGCCGACATAACCCGAAACCGTGTTCTCCTCTCGATCAACCCCGAAAAGAGACACTCACGTTACGCTTACGGTTGGTGTATTTTAGAAGAGTTTGCTTCAAGTTTACTACAACCGGATATTAACAAATTCCCATCGCCACATAACCGCTGGCACGGCTCTCGAAAGTTTATACCTGCAGGGTGTCCCAACTTAGCCCATGATAAGCTCTCGCGATCAACGAAGGATATTCCTTCTCCCGGAAGAACCAATCAGTCTCGGAATCCGGCTACAAGACATTTCGACAACAATAAAACAAGACCAGCAAAGCCGCCGGATGTGCCGACAAATCTGATAGGAGCTGCACATATCTCGGTCTCGTGGCACACCGATGAGCAAGACGTCGGGTTGGCATAAACCCCTGATTGCCTGTGAGGCGCCGGACATCGCTTCGGTTTGGACCAGCACTCGAAGGAGAACGGCCGGGGGCTAAAATAAAGATGACCCTCGGCTCTGAAACCCAAGGGAAAAAGGGCATAGGTGAGGCAAATGGTAAAACCAATGTTGGGCCTTCTTTGGAAAAGTCTTATTCAAAGCGAACTGTCAAGGGGTCCCATAAATCACCCGACCGCGTTAGGGACGCAAAATCCGGGAACATAATACCGATATGACGGAAACTAGGCGGCAAGAGTGGAACAAAACACAGGCATAAGGCCGAGCCTTCCACCCTTTACCAAGTATATAGATGCATTAATTAAATAAGATATATATTGTGATATCCCAACAAGTAAACATGTTCCAACAAGGAACAACATCTCCATGTTCCAACAAGGAACAAACTTCATCTTCACCTGCAACTAACAACGCTATAAGAGGGGCTGAGCAAAGCGGTAACATAGCCAAACAACGGTTTGCTAGGAAGGGTGCAAAAGGTTAGAGGCTGACATGGCAATTTGGGAGGCTTGAGCAACAAGTGATAGGTATCGCAGCATAGCGAAAGAATGAAGCAACTAGCATAGCAATGATAGTAGTGAGATCCAGGGTAGCGGTCATCTTGCCTGAAATCCCGCAAGGAAGAAGAACGAGTCCATGAAGAAGATGAAGCCACAAAGACGAACCAAGCGTAGACGAACGAATCCTCACGATCGCAACGAAACAGGAACTAACAAGAAGAAGCACACAACATAGTAAACACACCACACATAGACAAGACATGATGCACAACCAAGCATGATGCATGACAAATCTAGATGAGGCTACTCATGGCAAGAGATGATGCAAACAAGAGCAACACATCAAGGCAAGTTTAAATGAGGCCGGAAACGACATATAACAATTCCGGTAAGTCCTCATAAGCAAATTTCGAAATTGGTCCAGATCTGAATAAACCTTATGTTCAAGTTGTTAAACAGCAAGTTAAAATGCACCAAGATGAACTACATGAAATTCTAGTCAAGTTACATATAAAGTTCATTAGCTTCGGAGCTACGGCCTAGAAGATATGAGCAAAACAAGATAAACATGGCATTGATGCAAAATGCATACAAACATCAAGCAAACACCTCAAAACAAGGATGCAACATGATAATATGAAGCTACATGCAAAATCAAGCAAGTTTCATATAGAGCACACTCAAAACGGAGCAACGGTTCAACACATACACCATATACAAGTCATGACAACAAACTGTCCAAAACAGCAACTAGGCATATTGCAAGCATCAAAACACCATGCTACAGGACCTCAACATAATAACAAAAGGCATGGGCATGATGTATAGGTAAAGCATTACAAAACATGAACACTGAGCTATCTCCAGAAATCATTAGAACATGCTCAAACACACATGGCAAGATTGCAAATAATAACAGTTTCAGACTTAACAGGAAATAACATCAGGTTGCAATGTTTAGAGCTATGAAACAACATGTTACAGGAACTTATCATGGCAAATTAGAACATGGCATGAATCTACTAATTGCATAGAACAAATGTCCCTTACTGACCAAACATGAACATTGAGCTATCTCCAGAAATCATTAGAACATGCTCAAACACACATGGCAAGATTGCAAATAATAACAGTTTTAGACTTAACAGGAAATAACATCAGGTTGCAATGTTTAGAGCTATGAAACAACATGTTACAGGAACTTATCATGGCAAATTAGAACATGGCATGAATCTACTAATTGCATAGAACAAATGTCCCTTACTGACCATGAGCCAGAAAGGACCAGAAAATATGATGGCACCCATGTAAACATGGCAAGTTATATTACAGATTCAAACATGGCAGGAACAACGATAAGTAGGCATGTTGGTGAGCTTGAACCACCCAACACAGAGCAATACATGGCATGGAAAGACAATTCACAGAAAGAAGACAAGGCATAGCAGCTATACATGGCAAGAACAACATCATAGCATGCAAGGATCAACTACAACAACCTTGGCAAAATTGAATAACATGTAAACAATCTGCCATGAAACATTTTATAGCAAAAGTAGAGCTCGATTGACTCAAGCTATGGCACTCCATAATTGCAAACAAGGGCATGGATGGATAGAGCAAAACATTTTTAACAAAACATCCTTACTGAAGTATCTCAAAATATGCATGGATCTCTCGGTAGCATCAAGTTAACATGGCATAAAAATATCAGCAGAACAGGGCTGAAATCAGCAACATCAAGAAGCCTAGTTTGCATGCTTGTGCTAGTCACCACATTGATCACAAAAATATATGGCATACACCCCTGGAAAGATGGCATGGCATATTACAAAACACATGTAGGACTCAAGTTCATAGGATGCACACATCAATCATGGCAAAAATGACAAAAGTGCATGTTCTGATAAGAAACAGAAACAAACATCACATAGCACTCTTCTAACAGCATTTCGGGCATCAAGATGAGCTCAGATTAAAATGATGCAATGAGATGAAATGATCTACTCTTCGAGACGAACAATTTGACATATTACACGCACGAAACAGAGCAACGATGACATAGTTATGATGCAACGAAAATGCATTAAAATAACAGCAGATTCGGGGACTTAGTAGGAAATCGGGGTCAACCTCATCTGCACGGTTTTCAAAGCAGGCCGGAACTCGCCGGAACTTCGCCGGAGTTCGGGGAGGAGGCCGGGGAGGGCCGGAGAAGGCGGATCCGGGCCGGATCTCGCCGGATCCGGCAGGATCCCGGCAAGGGGCGGGGAGGAGGCCGGAGGGAGGGCCGCGGCCACCGGGCGGCGCCTCCACCGGCGACGGCGGCGCGCACCCGGGAGGCGGGCGAGGCGGCGCGACCGGGCGAGAGATGGGGGCGAGGGGCCGCGGAGGGCGCGGGCGGCGGGGCCGAGGCCGGGCGGCGAGGCCGGGCGGCGAGGCTGCGGCGGTGGCCGGGTGGCGAGGGCCGGGCCGGCGGAGCTTCGAAGCCGCGAAGCTCGGCCGAGGCGGGCGCGACAGCGCCGGATGGGTGAGGAGGCGGACGCTGGCGGAGGCGGCCGGCCTCGGCGGCGGGCGGAGCGCACCGGGCGGCGGGTCGGCGGGCGACGGAGGAGGCGGCGGCGGCGCGGCCGCACGGACGGCGGCGGCGGCGGCGCTGGGCACCGCATGGGGTGGCGGCGCTGCCGGGCGGGCGGGCCCGGATGGGCATGGCGGTCGCTTGGCGGGAGGAGGCGGAGGGGCCACGTGGCGAGGCAGGTTGGCCGAGGGCGGCGCGGGTTTGTCCGGATGGCGGCGGACATGTCCGGTGCGGCGCGGAGGGAATTTTTAGGGTTTCGGGGGATTTGGACTGCGATTTTTGGAGGGGAAGGTGTTTATATAGGTAGAGGGAGCTAGGAGAGTCCAAATGAGGCGCGGTTTTCGGCCACGCGATCGTGATCGAACGAACGAGAGCATGGAGGGGAGTTAGGTGGGTTTTGGGCCACTTTGGAAGGGGTGTTGGGCTGCAAGGAGAAGGAGGCTTTACGGTTACCGGTTAACCGTTGGAGTATAAACGACCTCCAAATGGCACGAAACTTGACAGCGGTCTACGGTGCTATACCAATGCCGCTTGGCAAACCTCGGTCCATTCCGAGAAAGTTTAACACCCGCTTTACGAAAAAGAGGTAAAAAGGCGCCGGAGACATAGGAGTGCCGGATTGCAAAAGCGGACAACGGGAAAATGCTCGGATGCATGAGACGAACACGTATGCAAATGCGATGCACATGATGACATGATATGAAATGCAGATGATGACATGGCAAAGTGCAACAAGCAAGCACATGACATGCCAACGACGGTGAATAACTGGCAGACACCTGGCGCATTGGATCTGGGGCGTTACACTGATGGAGGTTGAGGAGGAGTTGGAGAAGACCCCGCCTTGCACATCACGAAAAAGTCGACCTCTCTTTGGTGCATAAGACATAAGTGATAACCATGATTAGACATTAGAAGCTAGGCAAGAAGACATGTGCCTCCCCCAAATCAACTTGCTTCAACTTCTAGGCGACCTGATTTGAAGCACAAATAATGAGCAGTCAGGGTATCAATGTGGTAAGATGCATCACCGGCTGAGAAAGAAATAACAAGAGGTTGGGGGATTATTGGATCTAGGAGAAGAACATCAAACAAGAGGCTTCAGTCTGTCCCATGAACTCCAGCAACAAAGTGTGGGAGAAGGGGAAAGAACAGAGCCGACTAGGACTAGGGGGTTATTTGAGGAGGAAGGAACACCTATTACTCTGAGGATAACAACGCCAACGACCACGAAGCAGGACCACCGGCACCTCCACATCGGCGACCACCTCCACACAAGTGACGACAAAGCGTAAACTACCACTAGGAATGTAGTAAAAGAGGGAGATATACAGGGTGAAGGGCGGCTCCGAGCCCCTCTCCCCCTCTACTCCAGTCGGTTGAGTCGACAGAGAAGGGGAGAGGGAGCATCGGGGGAGCTAGCAAGGAAGGTGGGCGCAAAGAGAGAGTGAGAGAGGAGAGAGAAATAAAGAGAAGAAATGGTCGTTTCATAGAGCTTGTTAAAATCTTGATACATGACACCCACGACACTATGATATGTTGCTTTTAACCATTCCAACCTAGAATGTAGTTTCTCTTGGGAACTTTTGTCCTAAAGAAGGATAATAGAGCAACTCATGTTTTAGCTAGTCAACTGGTGGATGCCCAAAACTATACCTGGAACATGCATCCACCAATTATGAATGATGTAGCTCAATTTCCAAACGTGATACAATCCTCCATAAAGTCTTTCCATTAAAAAAAAGAAACAAGTTATCTCTTTGCCTATTTATTCTGTGCTACAGGTTGGGGTCGAGGCTCTTCTCATTACTGCAATGGTGAGCGCACTCTCTCCTGGAGAAATATTTCTTATTTATAGATTACAAGCTTCTTGTTGATGCCATCAAAATTAAAAGCAATCCCATAACAGTCAAGGTCACTGTAGATTTGATTGCCTTGTCATGCAGATTTTAGCTTCGCGATAGATTACACAATGTCCGCTTCATTTATTGGAGCTTCAATTTTGTAACTGATAACCTCGCTAGATGGGTGTTAAGAGACCGATCCGCTCCACTTGAGGACTTCCTATGCAAAAACCATGAATCCATGGTGTATCATGTTCGCACTAGAATAGCATTTGAGCATTCGGAGATTGCTATCAGTTCTATGTGTTGGATGTTAACAAGGAAATTTTTTTACAAGGAAATTAGAGCCCTACATTGCAAAAAAAAGTTATACAAACGACAGTGTGTGCATGATTCCTGCTCGACAACGTATATCACATCTGAAAGGATCGGTATGGTTGACTAGAGAGGGGGGTGAATAGGCAACTACCAACTTTTAGCTCTTTTTAAACAAATTAGGGTTAACAACAAAACAGGTTGTCTAGATATGTGACTAGGTGGATAAACTATATGATGAGTACAACAACAAGCGCACAACCAAGCACAAGATACGAACACAATAAAAGCTTTTACAAAGTAAAGGTAAGAAGTAACTGCAAATGGAGACGATGAAGATGAGGATGTTTTATCGAAGTTCCCTCCTTTTGGGGGAGGTACATCTCCATTGGAGCAGTGTGAGGCACAATGCTCCGCAAGAAGCCACTAGGGCCATTGTATTCTCCTCACGCTCTCGCACAATGCAAGATGTCATGAATCCACTAGCGGTGCCCTTGAAGGCGGGAACTGAACCTTTACAAACAAGGATGGGGCTCTCTCCACAACTTAATTGGAGGCTTCCAACACCACCATAAAGCTTCACCACAATGGAATGTGGATCTGAGGTGACCTCTTCCATCTAGGGTGCCCAAACACCCAAGAGTAACAAGATCTGCAAGGGGTTAGTGGGCGGAATCAAATATCTCTTGGTTGAAGTGTAGATTGAGGCCCTCTCCTCCAATTCCTAGAAGATCAACAAGTTATGATGGCTAGGGAGGGATATCAGGCAAAAAAATGAGCTTGGAGAAACAATGGGGCATTAGGGATGCTACTTCTTGAGCTTGCGTTGATTTTTTCCTTGAAGAGGAAAGGGTGATGCAGCAAAGTAGAGATAAGTATTTACCTCAGTTAAGAACCAACGTATCAATCCAGTAGGAGGAACATACAAGTCCCCAAGAGATGCACCTGCACAAACTAACAAACACTTGCACACAACGCGAAAAAGGGTTTGTCAATCCCTTCACGGTCACTAGCAAGGGTGAGATCTGATAGAGATTGATATAAAAGATAAGTAAAAGTGTAAAATAAAGTAAAGATAAATAAATTGCAGCAAGTATTTTTGGGTTTTTGGTTTTAGATAAAAATAGACCCGGGGCCATAGGTTTCACTAGAGGCTTCTCTCTTGAAGAAAGCATACGGTGGGTAAACAAATTACTGTTGAGCAATTGATAGAAAAGCGCATAGTTATGACGATATCTAAGGCAATGATCATGAATATAGGCATCGCGTCTGTGACAAGTAGACCGACTCCTGCCTGCTTCTACTACTATTACTCCACACAGCGACCACTATTCAGCATGCATCTAGTGTATTAAGTTAACAAGAACGGAGTAACGCCTTAAGCAAGATGACATGACGTAGAGGGATAGATCCAAACAATATGGTGAAAACCCCATCTTTTTATTCTTAATGGCAACAATACAAATACGTGCCTCGCTACCCCTTCTGTCACTGGGCGAGGACACCGCAAGATTGAACCCATGACAAAGCACCTCTCCCATTGCAAGAAAGATCAATCTAGTTGGCCAAACCAAATCAATATATCGGAGAGAAATACAAAGCTATCTTAATCATGCATAAAAGAGTTCAGAGAAGGCTCAAATAATATTCATAGATAATCTGATCATAATGTTGGGAAATGTAGCATGCAATTTCAAAAAAATTCCTACGCTCACGCATGATCTGTCTAGGAGATGCATAGCAACGAGAGGGGGAGAGTGTGTCCACGTACCCACGTAGACCGAAAGCGGAAGTGTTTAACAACGCGGTTGATGTAGTCGAACTTCTTCTCGTTCCGACCGATCAAGCACCGAACGTACGACACCTCCGAGTTCTGCACACATTTAGTTTGATAACGTCCCTCGAACTCTTGATCCAGCAAAGTGTCAAGGAAGAGTTTTGTCAGCACGACGACATGGTGACGGTGATGGTGAAGTGATACGCGCAGGGCTTCGCCTATGCACTACGTGAATATGACCGGAGGCGTAAACTGTGGAGGGGACGCCGCACACGGCTAACAATGGTTGATGTGTGTGGGGGAGAGAGGCAGCCTAGGGCGCACCCTAGAGGAGGAATCCTACTTGGGCCCCTAGTCCAATTGGGCCTCCCCCCTTTCCTTTTACCGGAGGGGGAAATGAGGGAAGGAGGAAGGAAAGGGGGGACGAACCCCCACCTCCTTCTCCTATTCGGCCTCCTACCATAAGGGGGGCGCGCCACCCCTTGTGGGCTGGTGTGTGATAACCCACAAGTATAGGGGATCGCAATAGTTTTCGAGGGGTAGAATATTCAACCCAAATTTATTGATTCGACACAAGGGGAGCCAAAGAATATTCTCAAGTATTGGCAGTTGAGTTGTCAATTCAACCACACCTGGATAACTTAATATCTGCAGCAAAGTATTTAGTAGCAAAGTAATATGATAGTAGTGGTAACTGTCGTGGTTTTGTCACGGCAGATGTCCTCATGAAAGGACTTAGTCGTGGAGCCATCGCTACGGGTTAGCTTAAAGGGTTTAAAGCGGACAAGGGACACAAGATAGTTTTATACTTGTTCGGCCCCTTATGATGAAGGTAAAAGCCTACGTCTAGTTGTGATGGAATTGATGGGGTTTCAATGACCAGGGAGCGAATACGCTTTGCCTAAGTCTCGAGTTGTTGTCTGTTGTCCTGAACTACCGCCGGGTCGTCCCCTTATATACATGGGTTGACGCCCATCGGTTTACAGAGTCCCGAGGCCAGCTCATAAACGTGTCCGGCTCGGTCTCCGCTCTTTCTACCTTACAATGCAAGTTATATATCAATGCCGGTTTATAGCTACAAGCCTTGAACCGGTTCTGGGCCTTGGGCCTCTACTCAGCGTCATCGTCTGTCTTCATGGGCTTCAAGTTAATCCGGCCTCTCCTGGCCATTTTACGCCTAGTAGTAATATCCCCAACATTAGGCCCCAGACTGATTTGAACTGGTTCATGTCAGTCCTCAAGAAAACTTCATCTTCAACATTTTCACATAACTTTGTAAACCGCCGTGACGTCATCTTCCCAAATAGTGGTAAATCGTCGTGACGTCATCTGTTATAAAAACTGTGTATGACATGTCTTCATTAATGGGTCTCCGACAATCGAGGCGACAACTCCGCTTTCCAAATTTCCGGCTCCTCGATTTTCGTGCCTGACACTTATCCCTTGCCTTTATAAATAGGGCCGAGAGGGTCATTTTCACCTTTCCCCCTCGTGCCTCTTCGCTTCGTCGTCTTCCTTGCGCCGCACAGCCTTTGGAGCTCCGCCGCCACCGTCGACCGTCGCCTCTGCTTCGACTCTAGCCGCTGCATCACCCTGAACGCACCAGAAAACTGCGGCGCCTTTCCGCTTCTTCGTTAGCACTAGTAAGCTTTCGGCTCTTTCCGCCATAGATCTGTTCTAGGGTTTCGGTGTTCGTCAGTGTTCTTTGGTGTTCGTCAGTGTCCATTGCCTGCATAATAAAGTTTTGATCCAGACCTTGATAATTATCCTGTTCCATGATAACCGTAGTTCTTTTTTCCCATCTAATGCGCCTTGTTAAGATAAAAGATCCCATCTGAACCTTCATCCACTGTTTCAGCACCACTCCTTAGGTCTGAATATATTTTCCTTTTTCTAATATGCCGCAGATTGAAAATTGTAATACCAACTTGTGAGATCTATTTTCCTTCACTTATACATCTGCAGTCTTGACTCTTCAATATTTAGACTAGGCGGTTTAACTTTGTAGAAAAAATGACAACCCGGTATATACCATTAGTCCCCTTGTTGAACCGCCAATGTATTTCCACTTATCACCTCCACTGGTGTACTGTTTCACTGTTAAACTCCGGTTTGTAAATAGCTGACTCTGGTTTAGCAATATACTTACATCTTATATCACTGCATAGCTGTCCAATGTAAATCTTAAACCGGAAATCATTATATTGTAGATCCTCATTGCCATGGCCAAACAAGTGTATGAATGCAATTGGGTCCCTTCTCGAGTAATAGAGGAACAGTTAGACAACCTTGTCAAAACGGGCGCCTTAAGCAAGAAAGATGTCATTCACTGGAGGGTCCCTGGCCCGGAATGTCCTCCTACTCCCAAAGACAGAGAAGTTGTTGTTTTTGCTGATCACCTAAGCCGGGGTTTCAACCCTCCCGGTTCAAAATTCTTCCGGGATGTACTGGCCAACTTTCAACTGCGCCCACAAGACATTGGCCCTAACTCTGTAACCAACATCTGCCACTTTCAAGTGTTTTGTGAGGTTTACCTTCAAGAGGAACCTTGAAGAGAGCTATTCAGGATTGCTTTCATCGAACCGCCGCACCGAATTCAAAGATGGGCCTAACACATAACTGGGCGGGATGGCGATTCAGAAAAGAAAAGAAGTCACCTTTCCTCACGCCAATCTCCACAGTCACCCCAAAGATTGGAACCAGACCTGGTTTTACTGCAAGGATACGTCTCCAGCTGATGAAAACCCCCTGCCGGGTTACCGTCCTGAACGTCTGAGCTGAAGGAAATATGCCCTAGAGGCAATAATAATGTTATTATTTATTTCCTTATATCATGATAAATGTTTATTATTCATGCTAGAATTGTATTAACCGGAAACATAATACATGTGTGAATACATAAACCTACAGAATGTCACTAGTATGCCTCTACTTGACTAGCTCGTTAATCAAAGATGGTTATGTTTCCTAACCATGAACAAGGAGTTGTTATTTGATTAACGGGATCACATCATTGGTTGAATGATCTGATTGACATGACCCATTCCATTAGCATAGCACCTGATCGTATAGTTTGTTGCTAGTGCTTTTCTTCATGACTTATACATGTTCCTATGACTATGAGATTATGCAACTCCCGTTTGCCGAGGAACACTTTTGGTGCTACCAAACGTCACAACGTAATCGGGTGATTATAAAGGTACATTACAGGTGTCTCCGAAGGTACATGTTGGGTTGGCATATTTGAGATTAGGATTTGTCACTCCGATTGTCGGAGAGGTATCTCTGGGCCCTCTCGGTAATGCACATCACATAAGCCTTGCAAGCATTGCAACTAAATGTGTTAGTTGTGAGATGATGTATTACGGGCGAGAAAAGAGACTTGCGATGCGAGATTGAACTAGGTATTGGATACCGACGATCGAATCTCGGGCAAGTAACATACCGATGACAAAGGGAACAACGTATGTTGTTATGCGGATCGACCGATAAAGATCTTCGTAGAATATGTAGGAACCAATATGGGCATCCAGGTCCGCTATTGGTTATTGACCGAGAGGTGTCTCGGTCATGTCTACATAGTTCTCGAACCCGTAGGGTCCGCACGCTTAACGTTCGATGGCAGTTATTATGAGTTTATATGATATTGATGTACGAAGGTTGTTGAGTCCGGATGAGATCACGGACATGACGAGGAGTCTCGAAATGGTCGAGACATAAAGATTGATATATTGGAAGCCTATGTTTGGACTCGGAATCACTCCGGGTGAAATTGGGAATTTTACCGAGTGCCGGGGTTACGGAACCTCCCGGGGTCAATGGGCCTTGATGGGCCTTAGTGGAAAGGAGGAAAGGGGCCCAAGTGCTGGCAGCACCTTCCCCTTCCCTAGTCCTATTAGGACTAGGAGAAGGGGTGGCGCCTCTCTCCCTTCCCACTTGGCCAATCCTAGTTGGACTAGGATTGGGGGAGAATCCTACTCCGGTGGGAGTAGGACTCCCGGCGCAGCCCTTGATGGCCGCCAGCCCCTCCCTTCCCTCCTTTATATACAGGGGCAGAGGGCACCCATGACACACAAGTTGATCATTGAGATCGTTCCTTAGCCGCAGCGGTGCCCCTTCCACCAAACTACACCTCGAATATACCGTTGCGGAGCTTAGGCGAAGCCCTGCGCCGTGGAACATCATCATCGCCACCACGCCGTCGTCTTGTGAAACTCTCCCTCAACACTCGGCTGGATCGGAGTTCGAGGGACGTCATCGAGCTGAGCGTGTGCAGAACTCGGAGGTGCCGTGACGTTCGGTACTTGGATCGGTTGGATCGGGAAGAAATCGACTACTTCCTCTACGTTGCGTCAACGCTTCGCTGCTGGTCTACGAGGGCGAGACAACACTCTCATCTCTTTGCTATGCATCACCATGGTCTTGCGTGATCGTAGGAAATTTTTGAAATTACTCGTTCCCCAACGGTGGCATCCGAGCCTGGTTTTATGCGTTGATGTCATATGCACGAGTAGAACACAAGTGAGTTGTGGGCGATACAAGTCATACTACCTACCAGCATGTCATACTTTGGTTCAGCGGTATTGTGAGATGAAGCGGCCGGACCGACATTACGCAGACGCTTACGCGAGACTGGTTTCACCGCTGTGAGCACTCGTTGCTTAAAGGTGGTGGCGGGTGTCTGCTCTCTCACTTTAGTTGAACCGAGTGTGGCTACGCCCGGTCCTTGAGAAGGTTAAAGCGGAGTCTATTTGACGAAATATCGTTGTGGTTTTGATGCGAGGTAAGAACGGTTCTTGCTCAGCCCGTAGCAGCCACGTAAAACTTGCAACAACAAAGTAGAGGACGTCTAACTTGTTTTTGCAGGGCATGTTGTGATGTGATATGGTCAAGACGTGATGCTATATTTTATTGTATGAGATGATCATGTTTTGTAACGAGTTATCGGCAATGGCGGAGCCATATGGTTGTCGCTTTATTGTATGAAATGCAACGCCATGTAATTGCTTTACTTTATCACTAAGGAGTAGCGATAGTCGTAGAAGCAATAGTTGGCGAGACGACAACGATGCTACGATGGAGATCAAGGTGTCGCGCCGGTGGCGATGGTGATCATGGCGGTGCTCGAGATGGAGATCACAAGCACAAGATGATGATGGCCATATCATATCACTTATATTGATTGCATGTGATGTTAATCCTTTATGCATCTTATTTTGCTTTGATTGACGGTAGCATTATAAGATGATCCTTACTAAATTATCAAGAAGTGTTCTCCCGAGTATGCACCGTTGCGAAAGTTCTTCGTCTTTGAGACACCACGTGATGATCGGGTGTGATAGGCTCTACGTTCAAATACAGCGGGTGCAAAACAGTTGCACACGCAGAATACTCGAGTTATACTTGACGAGCTATGCATATAAGATATGACCTCGGAACACGGAGACCGAAAGGTCGGCGTGAATCATATAGTAGATATGATCAACATATTGATGTTCACCATTGAAACTACTCCATCACACGTGATGATCGGTCATGGTGTAGTTGATATGGATCACGCAATCACTTAGAGAATTGGAGGATATTTTTCTAAGTGGGAGTTCTTAAGTAATATGATTAATTGAACTTAAATTTATCATGAACTTAGTACCGATAGTATCTTGCTTGTCTATGATGTGTAGATAGATGGCTCGTCTTTGTTGTTCCGTTGAATTTTAATGCGTTCCTTGAGAAAGCAAAGTTGAAAGATGATGGCAGCAATTACGGACTGGGTCCGTAATTTGAGGATTATCCTTATTGCTGCATGGAAGAATTACGTCCTGGAAGCACCGTTAGGTGCCAGGCCTGGTGCAAGGGCTGCGCTAGAAGTTATGAACCTCTGGCAAAGCAAAGCTGATGACTACTCTATAGTTCAGTGTGGCATGCTTTACGGCTTAGAACCGGGACTTCAACGTCGTTTTGAACACCATGGGGCATATGAGATGTTCCAGAGTTGAAGTTAATATTCCAAGCGAATGCCCGGATTGAGAGATATGAAGTCTCCAATAAGTTCTATAGCTGTAAGATGGAGGAGAAGCAGTTACGTCGGTGAGCATATACTCAGAATGTCCGGATATAACAATCACTTGATTCAACTGGGAGTTAATCTTCCGGATGATTGCGTCATTGATGAATTCTCCAATCACGCCACCAAGCTACAAGAGCTTCGTGATGAACTATAATATGCAAGGGATGACCAAAACAATGCCCGAGCTCTTGGCGATCTTTGAAAGCAGCGGAGGTAGAAATCAAAAGGAGCATCAAGTGTTGATGGTTAACAAAACCACTAGTTTCAAGAAAAGGGCAAAGGAAAGAAAAGGAAACTTCAAAAGAGCGGCAAGCAAGTTGCTGATCAAGAGAAGAAACCCAAGTCTGGTCCTAAGCACTGGCTGAGTGCTTCTATTGCAAGCAGGCTGGTCCTTTGAAGCGGAACTGCCCCAAGTATTTGGCGGATAAGAAGGATGGCAAGGTTAACAAAGGTATATGTGATATACATGTTATTGATGTGTACCTTACTAATACTCGCAGATAGCACTGGTATTTGATCTGGTTACATTGCTAATATTTGCAACTCGAAGCAGGGCTACGGATTGCGAAGATTGGCTAAGGGCGAGGTGACAATGGCGTGGGAAATGGTTCCAAAGTCGATGTGATCGCGATCGACACGCTACCTCTACATCTACCTTGGATTAGTATTAGACCTAAATAATTGTTATTTAGTACCAGCGTTGAGCATGAACATTATATCTGGATCTTGTTTGATGCGAGACGGTTATTCATTTAAATCAGAGAATAATGGTTGTTCTATTTATATGAATAATATCTTTTATGGTCATGCACCATTGAAGAATGGTTTGTTTTACTTAATCTTGATAGTAGTGATACACATATTCATAATGTTGAAACCAAAAGATGCAGAGTTGATAATGATGGTGCAACTTATTTGTGGCACTTGCCGTTTAGGTCATATCGGTGTAAAGCGCATGAAGAAACTCCATCTTGATGGACTTTTGGAGTCACTTGATTATGAATCACTTGGCACTTGCGAACCGTGCCTTATGGGCAAGATGACTAAAACACCGTTCTCGGAACTATGGAGAGAGCAACAGATTTATTGGAAATCATACATCTTGATGTATGTGGTCCAATGAATGTTGAGGCTCGTGGCGGATATCGTTATTTTCTCACCTTCACAGATGATTTGAGCAGATATGGGTATATCTACTTAATGAAACACAAGTCTGAAACATTTGAAAAGTTCAAAGAATTTCAGAGTGAAGTGGAAAATCATCGTAACAAGAAAATAAAGTTTCTACGATCTGATCGTGGAGGAGAATATTTGAGTTCTGAGTTTGGCCTACATTTGAAACAATGCGGAATAGTTTCGCAACTTACGCCACCGGAACACCACAGCGTAATGGTGTGTCGAGCGTCGTGTCGTACTTTATTAGATATGGTGCGATCTATGATGTCTCTTACTGATTTACCGCTATCGTTTTGGGGTTATGCTTTAGAGGCGGCTACATTCACTTTAAATAGGGCACCATCTAAATCCGTTGAGACGACGCCTTATGAACTGTGGTTTGGCAAGAAACCAAAGTTGTCGTTTTGAAAGTTTGGGGCTGCGATGCTTATGTGAAAAAGCTTCAACCTGATAAGCTCGAACCCAAATCGAGAAATGTGTCTTCATAGGATACCCAAAGGAGACAGTTGGGTACACCTTCTATCACAGATCCGAAGGCAAGATTTTTGTTGCTAAATTCGGAAACTTTTTGGAGAAAGAGTTTCTCACGAAAGAAGTGAGTGGGAGGAAAGTAGAACTTGATGAGATAATCGTATCTACTCCCTTATTGAGAAGTAGTACATCACGAGAAAACAGTTTACGTGACACCTACACCAAATAGGGAGGAAGCTAATGATGATGATCATGAAACTTCAGATCAAGTTTCTCAGAACTTCGTAGATCAACGAGCAAGATCCGCACTGAGTGGTACGGTAATCCTATTTTGGAAGTCATATTCTTGGAACATGATGAACCTCGAACTATGAAGAAGCGATGGTGAGCCCAGATTCCACAAAATGGCTTGAGGCCATGAAATCTGAGATGGGATCCATGTATGAGAACAAAGTATGGACTTTGGTTGACTTGCCCGATGATCGGCAAGCAATTGAGAATAAATGGATCTTCAAGAAGAAGGCGCTGATGGTAATGTTATCGTCTATAAAGCTCGACTTGTTGCAAAAGGTTTTCGACAAGTTCAAGGGATTGACTACGATGAGACCTTCTCACCCGAAGCGATGCTTAAGTCCGTCCGAATCATGTTAGCAATTGCGCATTTTATGATTATGAAATTTGGCAAATGGATGTTAAAACTGCATTCTGAATGGATTTACGGAAGAAGAGTTGTATATGATGCAACGAGAAGGTTTTGTCGATCCAAAGGGAGCTAACAAAGTGTGCAAGCTCCAGCGATCCATTTATGGACTGGTGCAAGCCTCTCGGAGTTGGAATAAACGTTTTGATAGTGTGATCAAAGCATTTGGTTTTATCTGAGACTTTGGAGAAGCTTGTATTTACAAGAAAGTGAGTGGGAGCTCTGTAGCATTTCGATATTATATGTGGATGACATATTATTGATCGGAAATGATATAGAATTCTGGATAGCATAAAGGGATACTTGAATAAGAGTTTTTCGATGAAAGACCTCGGTGAAGCTGCTTACATATTGGGCATTAAGATCTATAGAGATAGATCAAGGCGCTTAATAGGACTTTCACAAAGCACATACCTTGATAAAGTTTTGAAAAAGTTCAAAATGGATCGAGGCAAAGAAAGGGTTCTTGCCGGTATTACAAGGTGTGAAGTTGAGTAAGACTCAATGCCCGACCACCGCAGAAGATAGAGAGAAAATGAAAGATGTTCCTATGCTTCAGCCATAGGCTCTATCATGTATGCAATCTGTGTACCAGACCGATGTGTGCCTTGTCTGTAAGTTTAGCAGGCGGTACCAAAGTAATCCGAGTGGATTCTTGGACAGCGGTCAAGAACATCCTTAAGTACTTGAGAAGAACTAAGGATATGTTTCTCATTTATGGCGGTGACAAAGAGCTCGTAAAACAGTTACGTCGACGCAAGCTTTGACACCGATCCGGACGATTCTAAATCGCAAACCGGATCGTATTTACATTAAGCGGTGGAGCTGTCGGTTGGTGCAGTTCCAAACAAAGCGTCGTTCGGGATCTACATGTGAAGCTGAGTACATAGCTGCTTGGAAGCAGCTAATGAAGGAGTCGGATGAAGGAGTTCATAACCGATCTAGGTGTTGTACCTAGTGTATCGGGTCCAATGAAAATCTTTTGTGACAATCTTGGTGCAATTGCCTTGGCAAAGGAATCCAGATTTCACAAGAGAACCAAGCACATCAAAAGACGCTTCAACTCCATCCGGATTTGGTCCGGTGGGAGACATAGAGATATGCAAGATACATACGGATCTGAATGTTGCAGACCGTTGACTAAGCCTCTTCCACGAGCAAAACATGATCAGCACCAAGACTCCATGGGTGTTAGAATCATTCTTGTGTAATCTAGATTATTGACTCTAGTGCAAGTGGGAGGCTGAAGGAAATATGCCCTAGAGGCAATAATAATGTTATTATTTATTTCCTTATATCATGATAAATGTTTATTATTCATGCTAGAATTGTATTAACGGAAACATAATACATGTGTGAATACATAAACCTACAGAATGTCACTAGTATGCCTCTACTTGACTAGCTCGTTAATCAAAGATGGTTATGTTTCCTAACCATGAACAAGGAGTTGTTATTTGATTAACGGGATCACATCATTGGTTGAATGATCTGATTGACATGACCCATTCCATTAGCATAGCTTTTGATCGTATAGTTTGTTGCTAGTGCTTTTCTTCATGACTTATACATGTTCCTATGACTATGAGATTATGCAACTCCCGTTTGCCGAGGAACACTTTGGGTGCTACCAAGCGTCACTGGCGAATCTGGGTGATTATAAAGGTACATTACAGGTGTCTCCGAAGGTACATGTTGGGTTGGCATATTTGAGATTAGGATTTGTCACTCCGATTGTCGGAGAGGTATCTCTGGGCCCTCTCGGTAATGCACATCACATAAGCCTTGCAAGCATTGCAACTAAATGTGTTAGTTGTGAGATGATGTATTACGGAGCGAGAAAAGAGACTTGCCGATGTGAGATTGAACTAGGTATTGGATACCGACGATCGAATCTCGGGCAAGTAACATACCGATGACAAAGGAACAACGTATGTTGTTATGCGGTCGACCGATAAAGATCTTCGTAGAATATGTAGGAACCAATATGGGCATCCAGGTCCCGCTATTGGTTATTGACCGAGAGGTGTCTCGGTCATGTCTACATAGTTCTCGAACCCGTAGGGTCCGCACGCTTAACGCTTCGATGGCGGTTATTATGAGTTTATATGATATTGATGTACGAAGGTTGTTGAGTCCGGATGAGATCACGGACATGACGAGGAGTCTCGAAATGGTCGAGACATAAAGATTGATATATTGGAAGCCTATGTTTGGACTCGGAATCACTCCGGGTGAAATTGGGAATTTTACCGAGTACCGGGGTTACGGAACCTCCCGGGGTCAATGGGCCTTGATGGGCCTTAGTGGAAAGGAGGAAAGGGGCCCAAGTGCTGGCGCACCTTCCCCTTCCCTAGTCCTATTAGGACTAGGAGAAGGTGTGGCCTCTCTCCCTTCCCACTTGGCCAATCCTAGTTGGACTAGGATTGGGGGAGAATCCTACTCGGTGGGAGTAGGACTCCCCAGCGCAGCCCTTGATGGCCGCCAGCCCCTCCCTTCCCTCCTTTATATCTGAGGCAGAGGGCACCCCATGACACACAAGTTGATCATTGAGATCGTTCCTTAGCCGTGTGCGGTGCCCCTTCCACCAAACTACACCTCGAATATACCGTTGCGGAGCTTAAGCGAAGCCTGCGCCGGTGGAACATCATCATCGTCACCACGCCGTCGTCTTGTGAAACTCTCCCTCAACACTCGGCTGGATCGGAGTTCGAGGGGCGTCATCGAGCTGAGCGTGTGCAGAACTCGGAGGTGCCGTCGTTCGGTACTTGGATCGGTTGGATCGGGAAGAAATACGACTACTTCCTCTACGTTGCGTCAACGCTTCCGTTCTTGGGTCACGAGTGCGAGACAACACTCTCATCTCTTTGCTATGCATCACCATGGTCTTGCGTGATCGTAGGAAATTTTTTGAAATTACTACGTTCCCCAACATGAGCAACACACACCCTTTTCCTCAAAGGTTGACTGCTAAAGAAAGAAGCAAATATGCTCCTCAACTATCCAAGCTTAGGGCCTTTATGGCCAACAGTTTGACAGGAGTTGATTTTGCATGCTGCTGGATAAGCTGGAGCATTTTGCCCTTGAGCCAACGCCCCGGTTTGATGTGTGAGTACACAGGGGAATTGAATGATGCTCAGCGGCACATTGATATTCAGCTTACAGATGACGAAGCCACTGAGGCTGTAAAAAAGATGCTGAATGAATCGGAGGCTACCTGTACTCAAACCGGACTACGCCCTTTCTGCACCATCAACAAACCGCCAGCTGTAAGAATCATACTTATCTGTTTTATCAGAAATTGCTTCTGTCCCGATATGTTCTGAAAATGTGATGACTTTTTGGCAGGACAATGATCCGTTCTAGAACAAGAAACCTCCGCAAGACAAACCGGTGAAGCCAACCCGCCAAAAGACCAAGGCTGTGAAAAGACCTGCTAACCGAAAGAGAACCACTGCATCCTCCGATCCACCGGCTGATGATGATGTGGGTAACTCGGATTTTGAGGTAGAACTTGACTCACTTGGCTCTTTTTTCATACACCTTATTGATGACGATTATTGCCAGGACGACGCTGAAGTCAGTCACGCCGATGCTGTAGAGGTAATCGTTCTTTCCTCCGATTCAAACCCTTTTCCTTCATTAAAAACCCGTCGAGCAAACCGGAAAGTTAAATTTTCACATCCTCTTGCTTATTTGGATCCAAACTTTCTTGTGAAGACACAACAGCACGAGGCTCACCGCACAACCCGGCATAGCGGCCAGGTAGTTACCTCCACCGGTTTACCAAACAGTCCGGTTCGGAAACGCCGATCAGAGGTCTCTAATTCCCTTGACATGTCATGCCCCAAAGTAGGTTGTTTTTTTCAACCTCTTAATCCGTCTGATTCCAATTGTCAGGGCACCTCTCATTCATCCTCTGGCGAGTCGTCAGCCACCAAACTTCCACCCCTCAAAACAGTTATTGGGTTAGCTGTTCACTTGCCTTTATTCTTGATATGCATTTTATACGCTATGCTGACCTTCATGTTTTACTTTGTCAGTGCTAAGCCCAGACCAAGCAAGAAAGCTCGCCTGCACAAACCGACAGAAGAAGATACAACTGCTGAACCGGAGAAAACTCCAAATCCTGTAGAAGCCAACCTTGATGATGTGCTGAATGATCCACCGCCTCAAGAATATGACTTTTTTACTGAACCGACAGAAATTGACACCACAGGCCATGCTGATGAACCGGCCAGTTCTCTCCGGACTGACAAGCCGACAAGTCCAGCAAAGAATATCAACAAACCGGCGACCCCAGTACGAGCTGCTGCGGAGAAGGATGATGATGTTCTGATTACTGGCGTTGGCTATACGGATCCAGGGAATCCCGTCGCTTTGTCGAAGCATACCGCCAAGGAGGAATTTTCTGCAATTGGAAAAGGCAAATGGAATGCCGATTTGTCCACCTACGCCCATCTGAATGCTCAAGACCTTCATTCCGGCTATCTGAACCGTCTGTTCACGAGCCGTGACTATGAAGCCGGTTTGGTTAATATGATGAAGGAAAAATATGAGGTAACTTTATGCATGCTTCTCTTTCTGTATTGTTTTTGCAGTTTATCAACTGTAGTAGCCCCCAAGTGACGGTTTAAGATAAAACTTAAACCGGGACTTTTAATAGCAATCTTTGAACTTGCAGCAATGCATTTTAACTTCACCGATGTAGCTTCCAAAGGCCGGTTCAACTGTATAGATATGAAGCGGGACTTTATAGAAGAATTCCCTTTTTAGCAAGTTACGAGCAAATACACATTAGCCCCCAAGTGCCAAGCTTAATACTTGTATTGTGCTTTGGGACTTTGAAAAAATTGTCTGACAGAGCAAATATGCATTAGCCCCCAAGTGCCAAGGGCATAACTTGTTATGGGCTTGGTACTTCAAGTATTCACTGTTACCTGACCAGATGACTGTCTCTTTGTAGGCTGAGCTAAGCAAAAAGGAGGGCCAAACCACTGATCTTTAGGAAAACCTTAAATTGCAACAAGATGAAACCTCCAAGGTGAAGACAGAGCTGACCAGCGCTTTAGGCGCTATGGAGAAACTGAAAGAAGGCTTCAACAAGGAACGGTCGGTTTGGGAAAGTGAAAAATCCGATTTGATCAAAAGGGCTGAGAAAGCAGAAGCTGATCTTAAACCGATGGTTGATGAACTGACCAGCATAAAGCGGCAGGTTCATGCCATGACCGCACCCGTGTTTGGTAAGCATCCGTATCTCCCGATTTTACCATATTCTTTCATGTATCTGCTGGTTTACTAACCCTTGCAATGATATAGGAACTCGTATTGGCCACTTGGGATCTGACATTCAGAAGAAGTTAAAAGCAGCCTATACTCTGATAGAACAACTTTATACCGGCGCGCAACGGATCATATATACTGCTTCTCACAACAATCCTCCTCCCACCTTGATTAAAGATACTTTAGAAAGGTTATCCATGCTACCTGCCGGGTTGTGAACTGAAAAAAGTCTGCTGCTAGGACAGGCGCTTTGGCTACTTGACCGGGCAAAGGCATGGGTACGACTTTGATCAATTGAAGCGGCCCAAGGCTATCCAGTTTGAAGGAAGGCGGGACATAATTGGCGAAGATGATCTCCGGATCATAAACCGGGAGGTACGCCCATTGGCTTGTCAACTAGTTGAAGAAGCGGACCTGTCATATTATCAAGCAAACTATGATGACAAGAACAAGCGGGTTGCTGCACCAATCCCCGAAGCTCAGAATCTCATCCCACCAATCCGTAAGCACACTTATGCCCCTGACATTGAACCGTCGACGCTGATAAGTGATGAAGCTGTATTCCAAGCCCTAACTGGGATCGACTGGGCAACTGTTGATTTCCAGCCACCGGGTAGAGAAGAAGAAGCTGAACCGGCGTGAGATGATCCGCAACCGTCAGGCCAAGCCGGTGACCAATGATGAACCGGGGGCCGGTTTAATCTTCTACATGCTGCGACATGTATTCTGAGAAAACAATGATCCTGTTGAGCACTGAAAAGCCTTGTAATAGGCTTAGTTAAAATATTTGTTTTGATATGCCTTCGTGCATACTTATCTGCAATTGACACCGGCTTGATTCGTCATACATAAGATATGATCTACATATTCATTTGTCCAAGCTGTTTCTGCAGACAAGAAGCTTAGAGTGCCCTGGCGGTTTACTGCCAGGCGGGTCATAATACCCATATATATATAACCAAAGATGATAACTTAGGTTGTGACATATAACCAAAATGGAAATATATAATACCTGCAACTTTTATGCATGATGTTGGCTGGCCAACCTTGTAGCGGGGCTTATAACCCAAATCTTTTTAGGAGAAAACCACTCTTGTTGATATAAGGTCGGTTTACACCGTTCCAGGTTATGATAAACACCGGTTTACTCCGTAATAAAATTTTAATTGAAAAATCAGACCAGGCGAATAGCCTCCGGACCATGATTTGATCGTATACCGTCAATTTGTAATCGATAGTCGGACCGGGTTGTTTAACGCCGGTCTAAAAAGCAACAAAAAATCTTTATCGAAAAGAAGAACAGAACCCAAACAAAGGCACATAAAAACCATTGTAGGCGAGGCTTTGAGCCGATCAAGAGGTGTAACCATGGTTCGGACACGACCAAGCCCCCAAGAAGGCGTAGCTATGGTTCGGGTTCGATCAGGCCCCCAAATGATGCTGTGGCATTACGCCGATCAAGAGGTGTAGCTATGGTTCGGGTTCGACCAAGCCCCCAAGTGATGCTGTGGCGTTGCACCGATCAAGAGGTGTAGCTATGGTTCGGATACGACCAAGCCCCCAAGTGATGTTGTGGCATTGCACCGATCAAGAGGTGTAGCTATGGTTCGGATCGACTAAGCCCCAAGTGATCTTTGTGGCATTGCGCCTATCAAAAGGTGTAGCTATGGTTCGGATACGACCAAGCCCCCAAGTGATATAATATAAAGCCTTTGAGAGGCTAAAACCAAGGGGTAAACCGGACGCCGCTTTAGCAACAGAAGCTCCATGTAACCACAAATGATGTAAGAAAACAACAGATACCCTACTTTAGCTGAGGTTCCGGTTTATTATATTGATCATAATATATACATAGGCATAATATGTACATAAGCAGAGCCTATAGCTCAAGTATAGTAAGGCCGAAGATGAGCAATATTCCACGGCCGGCTGGTCTCCTCCTCCAATTTACGCGAGTCTTTGCGCTCTCAAACATCGATTAGGTAGTATGACCCGTTGTGTAGATCCTTGCTGACCACAAAAGGTCCTTCCCAAGGTGGGGATAACTTGTGCATATCCGTCTGATCCTGGATGAGCTGAAGCACCAAATCTCCTTCTTGAAAGGTTCTGGTTCTAACCCGGCGGCTATGATAGCGACGTAGATCTTGCTGATAAATCGCCGAACGGGCGGCCGCTATGTCATGTTCCTCATCTAACAGGTCGAGAGCCTCTTGCCGTGCCTTCTCGTTGTCAGCTTCAACATATGCCTCTACACGAGGTGACTCATGACGGATGTCACTAGGAAGAACTGCCTCCGCTCCATAAACCATGAAGAACGGTGTGTATCCTGTCGACCTGTTGGGCGTGGTGTTGATGCTCCATAATACTGAAGGTAGCTCCTCAACCCAACAACCCGGCGTCCACTGCAAGGGAACCATAAGCCAGGGTTTGATGCCTCTCAAAATTTCTTGATTGGCCCTCTTCGCTTGACCATTGGACTGTGGGTGAGCCATTGATGATACATCAAGCCGTATGTGCTCATGTTGACAGAACTCCTTCATGGCACCCTTTGACAGATTGGTACCATTGTCAGTGATAATGCTATGTGGAAAGCCAAACCGGAAATCACCTTTTTGATGAATTGAACCGCCGTGGCCGCGTCACCCTTGCTAACTGGTTCTGCCTCCACCCATTTTGTGAACTTGTCAACCGCCACCAAAAGGTGGGTCTTCTTGTCTTTGGACCTCTTGAAAGGCCCAACCATATCCAGTCCCCAAGTCCCAAACGGCCAAGTAATTGGAATCATCCTCAATTCTTGAGCCGGCACATGAGCGCGCCTTGAAAACTTCTGACAACCATCACATCATATGACCAAGTCCTCGGCATCAGCATGAGCTGTTAACCAATAGAAACCGTGACGAAACGCCTTAGCCACCAAAGATTTTGAACCGGCGTGGTGACCACAATCTCCTTCGTGGATCTCATGTAAAATTTCACAGCCTTCATCATGAGACACACAACGCTGAAATGCCCCTGTAACACTGCAATGATGCAGCTCTCCATTGATAATAGTCATAGACTTGGACCGCCGGATTATCTGCCTGGCCAATGTCTCATCCTTTGGTAACTCGCCCCGGTTCATGTATGCAAGATAAGGAACCGTCCAATCCGGGATGACATGCAGAGCTGCCACCAACTGAGCTTCTGGATCAGGAATAGCCAAATCCTCTTCACAGGGAGCTTGACGGATGGATTATGCAGAACATCCAAGAAGACATTAGGCGGAACCGGTTTACTTTGAGAACCCAGGTGGCTTAAAGCGTCCGCCGCTTCATTCTTTCGCTGGTCCACATGATCCACCTGATAACCTTTAAAGTGACCTGCAACAATGTCCACCTCACGACGATATGATGCCATGAGTGGGTCCTTGGAATCCCAAGTGCCAGACACCTGTTGAGCCACCAGGTCCGAGTCACCGAAGCACTTAACTCGGCTTAGGTTCATCTCCTTAGCCATCTGAAGACCATGGAGTAAAGCTTCATACTCAGCTGCATTGTTAGTGCAAGGGAACATTAAACGGAGAACATAACAAAAATTATCACCTCGTGGGGAAGTTAATACGACTCCAGCCCCTGAGCCCTCCAATTTCCTGGACCCATCAAAGTGAATAGTCCAATAAGTGTGATCCAGCTTCTCTTCAGGCGCTTGTAGTTTTGTCCAGTCGTTGATGAAATCCACAAGTGCTTGAGTTTTGATCGCCGTTCGGGGTATATACTTCAACCCGTGAGGCCCGAGCTCTATGGCCCACTTGGCAATCCAGCCAGTTGCTTCCCTGTTTTGGATTATATCTCCCAAAGGAGCAGAGCTGACCACTATGATGGGATGACCTTGGAAATACTACTTTAGCTTATGGCTTGCCATGAAAACCCCATATACCAGCTTCTGCCAGTGTGGGTACCTCTGCTTGGATTCAATAAGCACCTCGCTGATATAATAAACTGGACGCTGAACCGGATACTCTTTTCCTGCCTCCTTGCGTTCTACCACAATAGCCACACTAACAGCCCGAGCATTAGCTGCCACATATAGCAACAATGGCTCCTTGTCAACTGGGGCAGCAAGAACCAGCGGATTAGCTAGCTGCCGCTTTAAATCCTCAAATGCTTCATTCGCGGCGTCACTCCAGACGAAGTTATCCGTTTTCTTCAACATCTGATACAAAGGAATGGCCTTCTCGCCAAGGCGGCTGATGAACCGACTCAACGCGGCAATCCGGCCTGCCAAGCGTTGAACGTCATTGATACACTTCGGTTTAGCCAAGGAGGTGATGGCCTTGATCTTTTCCGGATTAGCCTCATTGCCCCTGTTAGACACCAAAAAGCCCAAGAGCTTGCCTGCCGGTACACCAAAAACGCACTTAGCCGAATTAAGCATCATCTCTTAAACCCGCAGGTTATCAATGGTTTCCTTTAAGTCATCAATCAACGTCTCCTTCTTCCTTGGCTTGACCACAATATCATCCACATAGGCATGAACATTATGGCCGATTTGTGCATGAAGACAATTCTTCACACACCGTCGATAAGTCGCCTGGGCACTCTTGAGCCCAAAGGGCATAGATATATAGCAGAAGGCTCCAAAGGGGGTTATGAAGGCCGTCTTCTCCTGGTCCTTAACTGCCATCTTGATCTGATGATAACCAGAATATGCATCCAGAAAGCTCAAACGCTCGCAACCCGCCGTAGCATCAATAATTTGATCAATACGGGGAAGGGCAAAAGGATCTGCTGGGCAAGCTTTGTTGAGATCTGTGTAATCCACACACATCCGCCAAGTGCGGTTCTTCTTAAGGACCAACACCGGATTAGCCAACCACTCAGGATGGAATACTTCAACGATAAACCCAGCCGCTAAGAGCCTGGCCACTTCTTCTCCAATAGCTTTGCGTCTTTCTTCATTGAACCGGCGGAGAAACTGTTTGACCGGTTTATACTTAGGATCAACATTAAGTGTGTGCTCAGCGAGTTCTCTCGGTACACCTGGCATGTCAGAAGGCTTCCACGCAAAGATGTCCCAATTCTCACGGATGAACTCGTTGAGCGCGCTTTCCTATTTCGGATCCAAGTTAGCGCTGATGCTGAACTGCTTGGACGAATCGCTAGGCACGAAGTCAACAAGCTTAGTCTCATCAGCCGATTTAAACTTCAAGGCCGGATCATGCTCGGTAGTCGGCTTCTTCAATGAAGTCATATCTTCCGGATCAACGTTGTCCTTGTAAAACTTCAACTCTTCCGTGGCACAAACCGACTCAGCATAAGCCGCATCACCTTCTTCACACTCCAGAGCAATCTTGCAGCACCCATGGACAGTTATATTTCCCTTGTGACCCGGCATCTTGAGCTGAAGATAGACATAGCAAGGCCGTGCCATAAACTTAGCATAAGTCGGTCGTCCAAATAGGGCGTTATACGGACTTCTGATCTTCACCACTTCATAGGTCAAACTTTCTGATCTTGAGTCATGCTCGTCCCCAAAAGCCACCTCCAGAGCTATCTTGTTAATAGGATACGCCGATTTACCAGGCACCACACCATGGAACTTGTTAACCCGGGGTGGATGATCCTCCCTGCTCCACACAATCGGCTGCTCAGACCAGCATAAGTAACGGGGCACCGCCAGTTCAACGGAGCTTACTGCCCTCTTATGAAGCTTTTGTTCACGCTTGTCCAAGCTAGTGGTAAAGACATGATATTGCCCACTATTTAACTACTTCGGATTGCTCTGGTAACCCGACTGCTATTGCTGCTGATTATTGTAGCCACCTTGGTTGCCCTGATTGTCGGATTTCGGGTTCCGGCAGACCCTTGAGGTTCGACCACTGGGGTGCGCGCGGAATCTCGCCCTCTACCTACCTGCACCCCGCCGCCTCGCTAGGATCTAAACTACGAAAGGAATAGCACAAGAGACACAAGGTTTATACTAGTTCGGGCCACCATTGTGGTGTAATACCCTACTCTAGTTTGTGGTGTGGTGGATTGCCTCTTGGGCTGATGGTGATGAACAATACAAGGAAGAACAGCCTTGCGAGGGTCTGTTCTTGGCCGGGGGGATGAACTGCTAAGAGGAGTTCAGTCTCTCTCTCTCTCTCTCTCTCTCTCTCTCTCTCTCTCTCTCTCTCTCTCGATTCCAGCTTGCCTCTAGCTACTCATTTCAGACCCCCTTTCCTTGTGGGTGGCTAGTCCTATTTATAGGCAAAGGCCCTGGGCCTCTTCCCAAATATTGAGCGGGAAGGGCGCCAACAATTGGCCATTTTAAAGGGGAACATATGGTACACTTATCCTGACTAAAGTTGGTCCTCGCCTGTCAAAGGCTCTGGTAGTGATGCCGACTTGGGCTCCACAATGACTTCCTTCCTGCCGTTGGACTGGTCTTGGTCTTGTTGCACCGAAATGGACACCTTTGCTTGATGCTCTCACCTGCGCTTGCTCCCTTTGCACCAAAGAGGAAAGGAGGACATCTGCTGGGCTGGCGCTCACCTGGCGCCCTTGGTCGTCATGGCTTGCGTCATGGGCACCTCGTGAGGTACCCGCCTTGATCTCTCCGCCTCCTCGCGAGCCAGCTGGCGAGGCCGTGCTGAAGCTCCACGTCGTCCGCCCATGAGGCAGCCCCTCGCGAGGTCTTGAGCTTGTGTTGATGAAGATGGGCGTGATGGGCCCCCTTTGAGCCACGCCGCGGGCGCGAGCGAGCAAGTCAGGGACCCCATTCCCGAGCGCCGACAGTAGCCCCAGGCCCAAAGCGCGCCGGACTTGGCCGAGCAGAGGCGAAGGGGCAAGTCGACGCGCCGCATGAGCCCTAACAACCTCTTGGCCTTGTGCGCCCAGCGTGGCGGTTGATTGGACGTGGGCGTCTCCACTTCCCCACGACGCCTCGGCAACTGCATGAATTGACAAGTCCCTGCATGCAAAGCGGGTCATGATTACCTGCGATCGTGGAGGTCGGCGGTTGGCCTTCCCCGGCTATAAATACGGGATGGCGCCTGCCCTTCTAGTCCATCTCCTTCTTGCTTCTTCTTCTTCTTCCCCATGGCTCCGCCGAAGAGGTTCTCGACCGCAGAGAAGGGGAAGGCTCGCCAGGTAGGGCCTGACTCTCCCCCGCCCAAGCACGGTCGAGGCCGTCCTCGCAAACACCCTGTGGCTCCCATGGTGGCTCCTCGCGGTCGTGGAGGTGATCTCCCAGTGTGGCCAGGCGGCAGGCAGCTCTTTGAAGTGCGCTTCTGACGCGCGACCCCTAGGCCGCGCTTCCACTCGGCGGAGGTACTGCTGCGGAGTTCGTTGTGTGGTCAGTGAGCCGACCGGCACCAGCTCCAGCTTTCGCTTCCTCCTAGGCGAGCTTCGGCCGGTGCCAGGCGGCCCTCGCTTCAGGCGGATGGTTGCTGCGGTCGGGCCTCTGAGGCTTGGCTGGAGGTCTCTGCAGCCGGGAGCCTGGTCCAGCCCATGGTGACAAGCGTTGCCAGCCTTGTGGTCTGAGCGGCGATGCACCTGCACTTCAAGTTCGACGGCGATGCCACCTCTACGTGAGGGTGTTCGGGGAAGATGGTCGCGCGCTGGGTGCTGCCACGAGAACGAGCGACCGTGGCGCGGGTTCAGCCCAATGACGATGAAGATGACAGCAGCGTGGTCGGCGATGCCCGGGGCTCGTCGAGCTTCGACGGCTCTTCTTCGGGCAGCGGCTCCTCCAGCGGTGGTCGCGACCAGCCTCCGCGCTGCCGCGCCCGCCTGGAGGGAGGTAGCGAGTCCGCCCGCCGTCTTGCCCAGGTGAAGCGCGAGAGGGAGTCCGCCTGAGCTCCGGAGGCAGTTCGAGTCTCCCCCGCGAGTTGGTGTTAGGCGAGCCGCGCCTGTTTTGTTCTTTTTCCTTTTCTTGTGCAAAGAAACGGTGGCGTAGGGCCCCGCGCGGGCGTGCTTGGACTATTGCTGTTAATTATCGTATTGTTTCTGCTATCTCGGTATTATGCCCTTGTGCTACACGCTCGTGCGTAGAAATTACTTAGCTCGGGGGCGCCCGTCGTGGCCCTCGTTTCCTGGGGTCGAGGCCTCGTCGAACGCTTCATGTCCTGCGAAGGTTAGTCTGGAGAGGTGGCTCCCGGCCTCAGCTGTGGAGGCGACCGACCCTGGTCCTGTGTTCGTGTCGCGGTGCCCGTGGGGCGTGGACTGGAGGGGTGCTCCTGTAGTGGACCCGGGTGGGGAAACCTCGAACAATAAGGGCAGAGAACACTCGCGGGGGCGCTCAGGCTGCCCCCCTCGTGAGACCTTGCGCGGGAGAAATCGAGGTAAGAGGGCGAAAGGTCGAAGAGCCACAAGTCAAAAACGACAACAGCTTCGATAAAACTTCAAATGAGAATGAATAAGACAACTGCAGAAAGCAAATGAAAAAGCCGCGTCCGGCACCTAATCTAGTCTTCAACGTCTTCTCACCAGCGGAGCTAAGTGCTGCCACTGGGCGTGGGAGGGAGCCCCAGGGCCTGAGGCCGGCGCTCCTGAGACTTCGGGGCGTGTATAGCCCCAACTCATTATTATGTGAGAGTGTCATGGGCGGCGAGCTTCACAGGCGTTGGCCTTCTTCACAGGCTCCGGGCCTTTCTTGGGGGAAGCAAGCTTCACGGGCATTGGCCCTCTTCACAGGATCTGGGCCTTTTCCGAAAACACGACAGATTCACAGGCATTTGCCTTCTTCACAGGCTCTGGGCCTTTTCCAAAAAGACAGCTTCACAGGCATTTGCCTTCTTCACAGGCTCTGGGCCTTTTCCAAAAAGACAACTTCACAGGCATTTTCCTTCTTCACAGGCTCTGGGCCTTTTCCAAAAAGACAGCTTCACAGGCATTTGCCTTCTTCACAGGCTCTGGGTCTTTTCCAAAAAGACAGCTTCACAGGCATTTGCCTTCTTCACAGGCTCTGGGCCTTTTCAGGGGTAAAACCTCCGGAGGTGCTGGATGTTCCACGCGTTCTGGACTGGCACCCCCTCCTGAGTCTCCAAGCGCGGGCCGGGCCTGAAACATGAACAACCTTGAGCGGGCCCTCCCACATGGGAGAGAGCTTATGCAACCCCTCCACGGAGAGAACCGCTGAGCACGAGGTCCCCTACCTCGAGAGTTACAGGGCGGATGTTGCAGCGATGGTATAAATCACGGTGCTTGTTGGTACCTTGCCGCCGCGCGCAGCTTCTCGACGGCGCTCCTCCCCCAACACGAGATCCGTCCCCTGCATGGCGTCCTGCTACGCCTCATCGAATGCCAGGACCGGTGCGGAACGACGTCTGACCTCGTGAGGAAGGACCGCTTCGGTTCCATAGACCAGGAAGAACGGGGTCTCTCCAGTTGGCTTGGTTGTGGTCGTGCGGATGGACCACAGCCTGGTGAAGCTTCGTCGTACCAACCCTGCCGCGAGGCCTCAGCTTTTTTCTTGAATGTTCTGGTTTTGAGGCCCCTCAGGACCTCTGCGTTGGCCCGCTCGGCCTGGCCGTTGCTTCGGGGGTGTGCCACCGAAGCATAGCATATCTGCGTTCCCAGGTTAACACAATATGTTTTGAAGAGGTTACTGGTGAATTGCGAACCGTTGTCGGTGATGATGCGGTTCGGCACCCCGAACCGGCTCACGAGGCCCTTGACGAACTTGACCGCAGAACCTGCGGGGATGGTGCGGACGGCTTCCACTTCAGCCCACTTGGTGAACTTTTCCTGGCGGCGTAGAGTGGCGATAGCCCCTGGCGCTGAGAAGCGAACCAGGATATCCAGCCCCCAGACTGCGAATGGCCACGAGAGGGGTATAGTTTGTAGACCTCCTGCCGGCTGATGGATCTGCTTGGCATGGAATTGGCAGGCTTCACAAGCCTTCACTAGTTCTCTGACGTCGTTGGCGCTGATGAGGCCAATAGAAACCGCTCGGAATGCCTTGCCCACGAGGTTCGTGATGACGAGTGATGCCCACAGTATCCACCGTGTATATCCGCCGACAATTCTTTCCCTTGCTCCACGGAGATGCGGTGCGATGCCACATCATTGATGCGCTTCGATAGAGCTCTCCATCCCCGATGTAATCGCTGTGGCTTGCGCGCCAGCGCTCCGCTTCCTCCTCCTTCTCCGGCAGGGTCCCTTGCGTTAAGTAGCTCGGAGCTCTGTGATCCAGCACCCTCCACGAGGCTCCATCGTCCCGGGCAGCGCGCCTCGAGGCCGGGCCACAGACCGGGGCTCCTGAGGCAGGTGGCTGGGGGAGCTCCTCCCGAGGCTGCGCCGTGTTTGATAGTGATGGCACGGCGGAGGGCTTGAAAAGCTTCTCCTCGAACACGCCAGGCCCCTGAGGCAACCGCCTGGATGCTCGTTTGGCGATGTCGTTGGCCTCCTGATTGGTGCCGCGGGGCACATGCTGCAACTCCAACCCCCAGAACTGCTTCTCCATCCTGCGGACCTCCGCAAGGTAGGATTCCATGTGCTCATCTTTTGGTTCGTATACCTTGTTGGAGAAATTGACAAGGAGCTGCGAATCACCCTTGATGGTAAGGCACTTCATCCCTAGGGCAGCTGCGGCCTTCAAGCCCGCTATTAGACCTTCATACTCCGCTATGTTGTTGGAGATCTTTTCACCTTCTTTGGAAGCAGAGCTGCACACAGCGTAGTAGAGCTTGTCTGAGTGGGAGATATGAGCACCGCCTGCCCTAACGCCATGCTTGGAGAACGCCCATCGAAGTACATGACCCAATATTTGGTAACCGCTTCCGGGAGAGGGACCGATCCTCGTCGGCCTTGAGGCCCGGTGCCTCCGTCCATTCTGCCACGAAATCCGCTAATGCGGCCCCCTGATGACTCTGGTCATGCTGAATTCGAGCTGAAACGCTTGCAGTTCAATGTTCCACTCAGCGACCATTCCAGCTGAGTTAGGTCTCCTGAGCACCCTTTCCAAGGGGTATGCTGAGACGACCTTGATGGGGTGACCCTGAAAATAGTGCCGCAGCTTGCGTGAGGCCACCAATAGTGCGAGGAGGAGTTTCTGAGGCATGGGGTACTGCGCCCTTGCGTCCCGCAACACCGTGCTGACGAAGTATACTGGGTGCTCAACGAGGTTTGGAGCGCCAGTGCCGCTGGCACCCTCCGGGGACCGTGGCGCCTCCTGAGGCGATGGGGCCTCCAGAGGCTGGTAGTCTGGGGGAGGGACCTCTTCCATCCCCAGACGCTCCTGCAATGGGCGGTGACCCTTCTCGGCCATGGTAGTGGTTTCTGTGGGTCTTCCTTGTTCTGCTTTGCCTTGACTTGGGCTGCTCTTTGTGGTTTTGGTGCGACGCTCTTCCCTAACTGCCACGAGTTCTTGTTGGCGGAGTAGGGAGTGGCGACGAGTAGAGCACCGGGGTTCTGTGGGCGTGGGGCCACCATGACCGGAGGGCTGGTCAGGTACCTCTTGAGATCTTGGAACGCCTTGTCGGCCTCTTCAGTCCATTCAAAGGGACCCTTTTTCTTCTTTACCTGGAAGAAAGGCAGCGCTCATTCCCCCAACTTGGAGCTGAAACGCCCTAGCGCAGTCACGCGTCCAGTGAGCTTCTGCATTTCCCTGAGGGTCTTTGGCGGGCTCATGTCCTCGACCGCCTTGACCTTTTCTGGGTTAGCCTCGATGCCTCGGTGGGATACGAGGAAGCCCAAGAGCTTGCCCGAGGGGACTCCAAACACACACTTCTCCGGGTTGAGCCGAAGGTTCACTGCATCGAGGCTCGCGAAGGTTTCCTCCAGGTCTTGTATCAGGGTTCTGGCCTCCAGAGACCCACAATGTCATCGACGTAAGCCTCAACATTCTTCCCAAGCTGCGGACCCAAGGTGATGTGCATCAGCCCATGGAAGGTCGCCCCAGCGTTGCGCAACCCGAATGGCATGCACGTGTAGCAGTACACCCCGCACGGGGTCAGGAAGGCCGTCTTCTCCACGTCCTCTACCGCCATCTTGATCTGGTGATACCCGGAGAAGGCATCCAAGAATCATAACAGGTCGCACTGAGCGGTGGAATCAATGATCTGGTCGATGCGAGGAAGCGGGAACGGATCTTGCGGGCATGCCTTGTTGAGGTTGGTGAAGTCAACACACATGCGCTCCTTCCCTCCCTTCTTTGGTACAACGACAGGGTTGGCCAACCAATCCGGGTACCAGACCTCGCGAATGACCCCAGCGGCTTCTAGTTTGCGGGTTTCCTGGACGATGAAGGCTTGCTTTTCAGTGGACTGCCGCCTCGCTTTACGCTACGGGCGACGTTGGGGCTGCGTGGAGGTGATGCTCGATTACGCCCCTAGGGATCCCCGCCAACTAATCAGGCTCCCAGGAAAATACCTTCTTGTTTGCGCGCAGGAACTTGACCAGGGCCTCCTCCTGCTCGGGCTCGAGGTTGGCGCCTATGGTGAAAGTGGCGTCAGTGGACCCGTCCTCGTCGACGGGTATTTTCTTGGTCTCTGCCTTGTCTTGGGTGAACAACTGTTTCTTCTTGGTTGGTGCAGCCCCCTTGGGCTCGGGGGGGTCTCGCTTGGCGGGTTTCATTTGGCGCCGCCGTCTTGAAGGTGAGCTTGACCACTCGCAGCACATCTCCGGTGTCTCCGGGCACGGTGAGGACACCGTTGCTCCCGGGCATCTTCATGAGGTTGTATGCCGGGTGAGTCGCGGCCATGAACTGGGCCAGTGCTAGGTAGCCGAGGATGGCGTTGTAGGGGAGGCCGATGGGGGCGATGTCGAAATCGACCTGCTCCGTGCGGAAGTTGTCGTAGGTGCCGAAAGTTACCGGGAGCCGGATCTATCCCAAGGAGCTGGATGACCCGCCCCCGACGCCCAAGAAAGGCCGGCTGGGCTGCAGCCGCTCCCAGGGTATGCAGAGGAGGTTGAAGGCCTCGACTGAGAGCACGTTGAGGCCCGCGCCACCGTCGATGAGAGTCCTGGCGACGGCCACCTGGCAGATGGTGGGGGTGTACAGCATGGGGAGCGCACCCGAGCAGGCTGAGTTGGAGGGGTGGTCTTCCGAGCTGAAGGTCAGACTGGCCTTGGGCGCCGACCGGTCCTGGGGGGCTCCCTGCTGCGTGGAGACGGCGCCGACCCGACGGACGAACGGCTTGAGGTGGTGACTTGAGGGCGGCACCCGCGAGCCGCCCAGGAGGGCCGCGACGACCGGGGGTGCCAGCGCAACATGGTGGGTGAGGAAGAGGCCGCAGAGCTCTTTCCAAGAGGCCAGGGAGGCTGCCGGAAGGTGGAGCAGCCACGCACGTGGAGCGCCGGTGAGGGCCATGGGGAGCCAGTTGGCCATGACCCTGTCGTCACCTCCAGCTTCGAGGACGACCTCCTCATACGCCAGCAGGAAGGCCATCGGATCGATCGCGCCGTTGTAGCACGGCGGCGTCGTCGGCTTGAACTTGTCCGGCCACAGCACGCATTGCAAGGCCGGGGCCAGGGCTCGGAGCCTCCTGGCCCCCACGCTGGCGCTGGCGGCCGGAGCGGGCGGCGCGCTGCTCATCGCGAGGCGGGTTGCGGCGGTGGCGGAAGGGAAACTCCGGCGCACCCCCTACCTGGCGCGCCAAATGTCGGATTTCGGGTTCCGGCAGACCCTTGAGGTTCGAACACTGGGGTGCGCGCGGAATCTCGCCCTCTACCTACCTGCACCCCGCCGCCTCGCTAGGATCTAAACTACGAAAGGAACAACACAAGAGACACAAGGTTTATACTTGTTCGGGCCACCATTGTGGTGTAATACCCTACTCTAGTTTGTGGTGTGGTGGATTGCCTCTTGGGCTGATGGTGATGAACAATACAAGGAAGAACAGCCTCGCGAGGGTCTGTTCTTGGCCGGGGGGATGAACTGCTAAGAAGAGTTCAGTCTCTCTCTCTCTCTGGTTCCAGCTTGCCTCTAGCTACTCATTTCAGACCCCCTTTCCTTGTGGGTGGCTAGTCCTATTTATAGGCAAAGGCCCTGGGCCTCTTCCCAAATATTGAGCGGGAAGGGCGCCAACAATTGGCCATTTTGAAGGGGAACATCTGGTACACTTATCGACTAAAGTTGGTCCTCGCTTTGTCAAAGGCTCTGGTGGTGATGCGGCTTGGGCTCCACAATGACTTCCTTCCTGCCGTTGGACTGGTCTTGGTCTTGTTGCACGAAATGGACACCTTTGCTTGATGCTCTCGCTGCGCTTGCTCCCTTTGTACCAAAGAGGAAAGAAGGACATCTGCTGGCTGGCTGGCGCCCCCTGGCGCCCTTGGTCGTCATGGCTTGCTTCATGGGCACCTCGTGAGGTACCCGCCTTGATCTCTCCGCCTCCTCGCGAGCCACTGACGAGCCGTGCACGAGGAAGCTCCTGTCGTCCGCCCAGCAATCTGGCCCCTCGCGAGGTCTTGAGCTTGTGTTGATGAAGATGGGCCGTGATGGGCCCCTTTGAGCCACGCCGCAGGCCGCAGCGAGCAAGTCTCGGGGACCCCGTTCCTGTAGCAGCGACACTGATTACCTTGACTGTTATGTCATACCTGATTACCATGGAAGCCTGAACCGGAATTTCCTCCGCCATAACCCGGCCCATGAGACCCGGGGCCTGAACCGTCACCCGGTCTGTGATCATACCGGAAGGCATTAGAATTTTTGAATTCTTGCATGAAATAGCAGTCCTTCTAGAGGTGTGTGGCCGACATCTCCTTCGTCCCATGTTTCGGGTAGGGCTGGTTCAATAGGTGAGACAGGCGGTCTGGGTTAGGGTTAGGTGCTCCACCGCGCTTGGACGGTTTACCCTTGCGCCGTTGGCGATTATCCTATACGCTGGCATTGGCCACAAAGTCCATGCTGTGATCTGCTTTATGTTTGCCGCCGTTTCCATGACCCGCCGGGCTGTGGAGCTGCCCCTTGGCGTTGCCGCTCTTCTTTCCCTTCCCTGTCTTATCATCATCCGACTCGGGATCCTTGGTACTATCAGTGTCGGCATACTTTACTAAAGCGGCCATGAGGGTTCCCATGTAATTGCAATGGCGTTTCATCCGTCCCAACTTCAACTTCAGAGGTTTAAACCGGCAATTGCCTTCCAAAGTTAGAACTGCGGTGTCAGCGTTGATGCGGTCCTATGAATGCATAATTTCCGAGACCCGGCGCACCCACTGGGTTGTTGATTCTCCTTCCTCCTGTACACAGGCAACTAAGTCCACAATCGACATGGGCTGCTTGCATGTATCCTTAAAATTCTGGATAAACCGGGCTCTCAACTCGGCCCATGATCTGATAGAGTTAGCCGGTAGGCTCTTTAACCAAGTACGAGCCGTCCCTTCTAGCATCATGGTGAAGTACTTCGCACAGGCTGCATCATCCACATCTAGCATCTTCATGGCCATCTCATAGCTTTCAACCCATGTCTCTGGAGGTAAATCGGCGGTGTAATTTGGCACCTTGCGCGGGCCCTTAAAATCCTTTGGCAGGCATACATTGCGTAACGCTGGGACGAGACACGGCACCCCCAAAGAGCTAGAGGTAACTCCTGGTTCTATCGACGTGGTTGGACGAACCGGAGTAAGCTTACGTGCTTCATGCTGTGCTGCTAACTCGGCCTCCCTGCGTGCTCGAGCCCGGTCCACCACCTCCTGAGCATCACCAGCGCCCATACCGGGTTGTGGCCACAGGGCGGTTCACGGTTCCGTGCATTGGTTGACATGGCCGGTTCATCCATACGCCTGCTGAAACTCTGGCTTGGACGGGGGTGGAATGAATCCGATCGCGACTGTATGAATAAGCCTCCTGTTGCACCAAGGTTGTCCGAAGAAGCTCCTTAACCCGACGTGTCCCGACCGCCGCCGAAGAATCGCCTTCAATTGGGATAGCCTCCAGCCGTGAAGCGGCAGCAACAAGATTGTCCATCGGAGTAGAGTAATGACCCGGTGGCATTGGGACAGGCTGCGCCACAATGTTGTTCTGACGAGGAGGACCATCAAACGGGGCTGAACTGGTGCCCCCGCCCCAGGTGCCTCCTCCCGGTTCGCTATCGGTGGGTTACTGGTCCCCGCACCTGGGGTGTTAAAGAAGTTCCTAGCATCATAAACCGGAGGCAAACGAGACCGGTGCCTTCTCTTTAGGACTTCGTGCGATGCATTCTGATCCAGCATAAGCCGGTAAGCCTGCGCATCCAAAGCGGCCTGCTCCGCGGCCATCCTGGCGTCCTCAGCTGCCAAATCGGCCTTGGCCTGAGTAATCTGATCCCTTACTTTCATGATTTCCGCATTGTGCGCACCTTGATCTGCCGGGTTAGCTTCCACCATCAGCGTTGCCAACACATCAAATAAATCAGATAAAACCTGAGCCGGCGGCCGCACAGGGCCTCCTGCCCCGGCTGTTGTCGCCGCCACCGATCCGGAGATCATTGCTGGTGCGGTCGAAGAGTGGAGCACCGGCTGTGTACCGACCATGAAGATTCCAACCCGGTTTGGTAGATCAGAGGGGTCCGGAATACTATCGCCATCGGAACAACCTCCAATCCAGCCATCTTGTAACTGATATAACGACTCGGTCTCTCCGGTGGATGACTCGTCGCCGGAATAAACGACGGTCTCACCACCAGATTCCGATCTGTCCTCGTATTCTCCTCCATGGATGACTCCCACGAAGGCACGCTTCATGGCAGGCTTGACCCGGGCAGATCGCGCATGCTGAGCCGTTTCGACGAGGTCGGTGCAGATGTACGGCTCAGGGCCCGGCTCGCCAATTTTGCCAATGAAAATGTGTATGCCACTAAAGGGGACCCGATAGCTGTACTCGATTGAGCCGGCCTTGGGGCCCCACCCTGCATCATCGATGTAGGGCTTGCCGCGATGACGTTTGGTCATCCGGCCCACAGCTTAACCCTTGATTCCTTCGAAGCTTCCCTCCAAGAACTTGAAACCATCGTGCGATAGCCCCACGGTGGGTGCCAACTGTCGTGGTTTTGTCACGGCAGATGTCCTCATGAAAGGACTTAGTCGTGGAGCCATCGCAACAGGTTAGCTTAAAGGGGTTAAAGCGGACAAGGGACGCAAGAGAGTTTTATACTAGTTCGGCCCCTTATGATGAAGGTAAAAGCCTACGTCTAGTTGTGATGGAATTGATGGGGTTTCGATGACCAGGGAGCGAATACGCTTTGCCTAAGTCTCGAGTTGTTGTCTGTTGTCCTGAACCGCCGCTGGATCGTCCCCTTATATACATGGGTTGACCCCGGTCGGTTTACAGAGTCCCGAGGCCAACTCATAAACGTGTCCGGCTCGGTCTCCGCTCTTTCTACCTTACAATGCAAGTTATATATCAATGCCAGTTTATAGCTACAGGCCTTGAACCGGTTCTGGCCCTTGGGCCTCTACTCAGCGTCATCGTCTGTCTTCATGGGCTTCAAGTTAATCCGGCCTCTCCTGGCCGGTTCACGCCTAGTAGTAATATCCCCAACAGTAACGGTAACAAAGGTAACACTAGCAAAAGTAATATTTTTGGTATTTTGTAGTGATTGTAACAGTAGCAACGGGAAAGTAAATAAGTGAAGAACAATATGGGAAAAGCTCGTAGGCATTGGATCGGTGATGGAGAATTATGCGGATCACGGTTCATCATGTAATGATCATAACATAGGGTGACACAGAACTAGCTCCAATTCATCAATGTAATGTAGGCATGTATTCCGAATATAGTCATACGTGCTTATGGAAAATAACTTGCATGACATCTTTTGTCCTACCCTCCCGTGGCAGCGGGGTCCTAATGGAAACTAAGGGGTATTAAGGCCTCCTTTTAATAGAGTACCAGAACAAAGCATTATCACATAGTGAATACATGAACTCCTCAAACTATGGTCATCACCGGGAGTGGTCCCGATTATTGTCACTTCAGGGTTGCCGGATCATAACACATAGTAGGTGACTATAGACTTGCAAGATAGGATCAAGAACTCACATATATTCATGAAAATATAATAGGTTCAGATCTGAAATCATGGCACTCGGGCCCTAGTGACAAGCATTAAGCATAACAAAGTCATAGCAATATCAATCTCAGAACGTGGTGGATACTAGGGATCAAACCCTAACAAAACTAACTCGATTACATGATAGATCTCATCCAACCCATCACCGTCCAACAAACCTACGATGGAATTACTCACGCACGGCGGTGAGCATCATGAAATTGGTGATGGAGGATGGTTGATGATGACGACGGCGATGAATCCCCCTCCCCGGAGCCCCAAACGGACTCCAGATCAGCCCTACGAGAGGTTTTAGGGCTTGGCGGCGGCTCCGTATCGTAAAACGCGATGATTTCTTCTCTCTGATTTTTTTCTCCCCAAAAGCAAATATATAGAGTTGGAGTTGAGATCGGAGGAGCTCCAGGGGGCCCACGAGGTAGGGGGCGCGCCCTAGGGGGGAGGGCACTCCCTCCACCCTCGTGGACAGGGTGTGGGCCCCCTGGTCTTCATCGTTTGCAAGGATTTTTTATTATTTCCAAATAGACGTTCCGTGGAGTTTCAGGTCATTCCGAGAACTTTTGTTTCTGCACATAAATAACACCATGGAAAGTCTGCTGAAAACAGCGTCGATCAGGTTAGTTCCATTCAAATCATGCAAGTTAGAGTCCAAAACAAGGGCAAAAGTGTTTGGAAAAGTAGATACGACGGAGGCGTATCAACTCCCCCAAGCTTAAACCTTTGCTTGTCCTCAAGCAATTCAGTTGATAAACTGAAAGTGATAAAGAAAAACTTTTACAAACTCTGTTTGCACTTGTTGTCGTAAATATGTAAAGCCAACATTCAAGTTTTCAGCAAAGATTATGACTAACCACATTCACAATAACTCTTAGGTCCCATGTTTACTCATATCAATGGCATAATCAACTAGCGAGCCATAATAATAAATATCGGATGACAACACTTTCTCAAAACAATCGTAATATGATATAACAAGATGGTATTTCGCTAGCCCTTTCTGAGACCGCAAAACATAAATGCAGGGCACCTTTAAAGATCAAGGACTGACTAGACATTGTAATTCATGGTAAAAGAGATCCAATCATAGTCATACCCAATATAAATTAATAGTAATGGATGCAAATGATAGCTGTTCTCTCCAGCTAGTGCTTTTTAATAAGAGGGTGATGACTCAACATAAAAGTAAATAGGCCCTTCGTAGAGGGAAGCATGGATTTGTAGAGGTGCCAGAGCTCGGTTTTGAAAAAGAGATAAATAATATTTTGAGCGGCATACTTTCATTGTCAACATAACAACCAAGAGATGGCAATATCTTCCATGCTACACACATTATAGGCGGTTCCCAAACAGAATGGTAAAGTTTATACTCCCCCTCCACCAACAAGCATCTATCAATGACTTGCTCGAAACAACGAGTGTCTCCAACTAGCAACAGTCCCAGGGGGAGTTTTGTTTGCAATTATTTTGATTTAGTTTGCATAAAGCATGGGACTGGGCATCCCGGTGACCAGCCATTTTCTCGTGATTGAGGAGCGGAGTCCACTCCTCTTGAGAATAACCCGCCTAGCATACAAAACATAATATTTATTTGAAGGTTTAGAGTTTGACACATACAAATTTACTTGGAACGGCAGGTAGATACCGCATATAGGAAGGTATAGTGGACTCATATGGAATAACTTTGGGGTTTAAGGGATTGGATGCACAAGCAGTATTCCCTCTTAGTACAAGTGAAGGCTAGCAAAAGACTGGGAAGCGACCAACTAGAGAGCGACAACAGTCATGAACATGCATTAAAATTAATAAACATTGGATGCAAGCATGAGTAGGATATAATCCACCATGAACATAAATATCGTGAAGGCTATGTTGATTTGTTTCAACTACATGTGTGAACATGTGCCAAGTCAAGTCACTTAAATCATTCAAAGGAGGATACCACCCCATCATACCACATCACAACCATTTTAATAGCATGTTGGCACGCAAGGTAAACATGGCATAAGTAACTATAATATCTAATTGTCATTGCAAACATGTTTATTCATAATAGGCTGAATCAGGAATGATGAAATAATCATATTTACAAAAACAAGAGAGGTCGAGTTCATACCAGCTTCTCATCTCAGTCAGTCCATCATATATCGTCATAATTGCCTTTCACTTGCACGACCGAATGAGGTGAATAATAATAAGAGTGCACGTGCATTGGACTAAGCTGGAATCTATTTACACGGGAAAGCTCCCAACAAGCAAAAGAAGAACGGGAAATATTTTTGGGTTTTCTTTTTAATTATTACTACTACAACAAGAAAAGTAAACTAACTAAAAGCTACGCTAAATTTTTTGTTTTTCTTAAGGTTTAACAAACACACAAGAAGAAAGCAGGAAAAAGAAAATAAACTAGCATGGATATTACAGTGAAAGAGTATGAGCACCGACATCTAGCAATGAGTGTGTGAACATAAATGTAATGTCGGTGGGAAATACGTACTCCCCCAAGCTTAGGCTTTTGGCCTAAGTTGGTTCATTGCCACGGATGGCCTGGCGGATACCCGTAGGTGTAGCTGGGGTCGTACTGCGATGCAACGGTTATCGCCTCCTGAGCTGCAGCGTGGCGGCGAGCTGCCTCCGCCCTCCTCTCGTACTCTTCTGCCTCCTCTCTAGTGATAAAATGTCTTCCTTTTGCCTGATAATCAAAGAAGGCAGGAGCAGGAAGAGTAATACGGAAAGCATGGCGTCTGTCAAAGATTAAGCGATATCGTAGAGGTGATTCATTCCTCTCGAAAAACTGGTGATAGACCATAGAATTATAGTCTAAATAAGTAGGAGGCAACTCAATGTCATCCTCACGAACGTCCACACCAAGAAAATCAGCTAAGCGGGTTGCATAAATTCCACCAAAGAAATCTCCATTAAATCTATTATTATGCAACCTACGTGCAACAATGGCTCCCAAATTATAAGTTTGGTCTCCTAACACAACACTCCTAAGAATACTTAGATCAGGGACACACATGTGACATGCTTCATCTTTACCATTTATGCACCTACCTATGAAAAGAGCAAAATAATGTATAGCAGGAAAATGGATGCTCCCTATGGTAGCTTGTGCTATATATCTAGATTCCCCCACGGTTATACCAGCAAGAAAGTTTCTAAATTCAGATTTACGGGGTTCACTAACACTACCCCATTGTGGAAGTTTACAAGCAGAAGTAAAATCCTCTAAGTCCATGGTATAAGATTTTTCATAAAGATCAAACAGGACAGTTGGAGAATTACGTGAAGATGAAAATTCAAACCTCCTCACATATGTACTAGTGAGATAGTGGTACTGGCGGCATTCGTCTGCCTCAAAGCTCACAAGATCAGCATTACGCAAATATGCGTTAAATTCTTCCTTGATTCCCGCTCGATCCGTAAAATTTTCTGAAGGCCATTCACAGGGCTGCACTGGAGCGTCCCTTGGTGGCTCCTCGGCAGCATCACGCATTGCAAGCCTGGGTCTTTGCTTCCTTGAAGAACCACCTTGGAACATTTTCCTAAGCATATTTCTTCCTCTGAAAAATTTCTGAAGTTTTTAGTAACTTCAAACAAAAGTGAACCAAGCTCAACAAAATTGATAGCAACTACTCCTACAAGTGCCTAGAGCCTATATCATGCATTAGAACTACTTGGAACCATATAAATCTGACATGCAAGCTCAAGAACATGGTCACCTAGGAAGAACAAATTTGCAAAGAATAAAGCACTAGAACAAAAACTAATTGGACCAATGGAGGAGTCACATACCAAGGAACAATCTTCCCAAGCAGTTTTGTGAGAGGTGCTTTGAGCAAGGAGATCGAAAATCGCAGCAAAATGAGCTAGAACTCGTGCTTGAGCTGGATATTGGTGTTTGTGGGAGGAAGAAGGAGTGTATGGGTGCAGGAATAAGTGGAGGAGGGCCACTGTGGGCCCACGAGGCAGGGGGCGCGCCCTGGTGTTAGGGCGCGCCCTCCACCCTCGTGGCCAGGTGCTTGCCCCTCCCGCTGTGTTCTCAGTGCTAGATATTCTCAAAAATTCTAGAAAAAATCATATTCCATTTTCAGGGCATTTGGAGAACTTTTATTTTTGGGGTATTTTTATATTGCACAGATAAATCAGAAAACAGACAGAAAAATACTATTTTTACTTTATTTCAACTAAATAATCAGAAAGTAGAAAGAGGGTACAGAAGGTTGTGCCTTCTAGTTTCATCCATCTCATGCTCATCAAAAGGAATCCACTAACAAGGTTGATCAAGTCTTGTTAACAAACTCATTCCGACTAACATGGAACCAGAGAAATTTCGAATAACACTATGTTACCTCAACGGGGATATGCACATCCCCAATAACAAGAATATCATATTTGTTCTTGACAGTAGGAAGAGGAAATTCAAATCCTCCAAAAATAATCGATGGAATTTTTCCAATAGAATTGATACTGTGGACTTGAGGTTGTTTCCTCGGAAAGTGTACCGTATGCTCATTGCCATTAACATGAAAAGTGACAGTGCCTTTTTTTCAATCAATAACAGCCCCTGCAGTATTCAAAAAATGTCTTCCAAGAATAATAGACATACTATCGTCCTCGGGAATATCAAGAATAACAAAGTCCGTTAAAATAGTAACGTCTGCAACTACAACAGGCACATCCTCACAAATACCGACAGGTATAGCAGTTTATTTATCAGCCAAAGATATTTCAGTAGGTGTCAACTTATTCAAATCAAGTCTACGATATAAACAGAGAGGCATAACACTAACACCGGCTCCAAGATCACATAAAGCAGTTTTAACATAGTTTCTTTTAATGGAGCATGGTATAGTAGGTACTCCTGGATCCCCGAGTTTCTTAGGTATTCCACCCTTAAAGGTATAATTAGCAAGCATGGTGGAAATTCCAGCTTTCGGTATCTTTCTTTTATTAGTGAAAATTTCTTTCATATACTTAGCATAAGGATTCATTTTGAGCATATCAGTTAATCGCATACGCAAAAAGATAGGTCTAATAATTTCAGCAAAGCGCTCAAAATCTTCATCATCCTTTTTCTTGGATGGTTTGGGAGGAAAAGGCATGGGTTTCTGAACCCATGGTTCCCGTTCTTTACCATGTTTCCTAGCAACGAAGTCTCTCTTATCATAACGTTGATTCTTTGATTGTGGGTTATCAAGATCAACAGCAGGTTCAGTTTCTACATCATTATCATTACTAGGTTGAGCATCATCATGAACATCATCATTAGCATTTTCATTAGGTTCATGTTCATTACTAGATTGTGTTTCAACATCAGAAATAGAAATATCATTTGGATTCTCAGGTGTTTCAGCAATAGGTTCACTAGAAGCATGTAAAGTCCTATCATTTGTCTTTTTCTTCTTTTTAGAAGGGCTAGGTGCATCAATATTATTTCTCTAAGAATCTTGCTCAATTCTCTTAGGGTGGCCTTCAGGATACAAAGGTTCCTGAGTCATTCTACCGGTTCTAGTAGCCACTCTAACAACATAATCATTATTCTTACTATTTAATTCATTGAGCAAATCATTTTGAGCTTTAAGTACTTGTTCTACTTGAGTGGTAACCATAGAAGCATGTTTACTAATGAGTTTAAGTTCACCTTTAACATTAGCCATGTAATTACTCAAGTGTTCAAGCGTATCGGAATTGTATTTCAATTGTCTACCAAAATAAGCATTAAAGTTTTCTTGTTTGACAATAAAATTATCAAACTCTTCTAAGCATTGTCTAGCAGACTTATAGTGAGGAATATCACCTTCATCAAATCTATAGAGAGAATTTACCTTTACTACCTGTGTCGGGTTATCAAGGCCATGAGTTTCTTCAATAGGTAATGGATTAAGATCTTATGTTTCTTCAGCAGGCGGTAAATTAAGACCATGTATTTCTTCAATAGGAGGTAAATTCACAACATCTTCAGCTTTAATACCTTTTTCTTTCATAGATTTCTTTGCCTCTTGCATATCTCCAGGACTGAGAAATAGAACACCTCTCTTCTTCGGAGTTGGTTTAGGAATAGGCTCAGGAATTGGCTCAGGAAGTGTCCAATTATTTTCATTTTTCAACATATTATTCAATAGAATTTCAACTTCATCCAGTGTTCTTTCCCTGAAAACAGAACCAACACAACTATCTAGGTAATCTCTGGAAGCATCGGTTAGTCCATTATAAAAGATATCAAGTATTTCATTTTTCTTGAGAGGATGATCAGGTAAAGCATTAAGTAATTGGAGAAGCCTCCCCCAAGCTTGTGGGAGACTCTCTTCTTCAATTTGCACAAAATTGTATATTTCCCTCAGAGCAGCTTGTATCTTATGAGCAGGGAAATATTTAGCAGAGAAGTAATAAATCATATCCCGGGGACTACGCACGCAACCAGGATCAAGAGAATTAAACCATATCTTAGCATCACCCTTCAATGAGAACGGAAATATTTTAAGGATATAAAAGTAGCGAGATCTCTCATCATTGGTGAACAGGGTGGCTATATCATTTAATTTAATAAGATGTGCCACAAAAGTTTCAGATTCATAGCCATGAAAAAGATCAGATTCAACCAAAGTAATTATATCAGGATCAAAAGAGAATTCATAATCCTTATCGGTAACACAGATAGGTGAAGTTGCAAAAGCAGGGTCAGGTCTCATTCTATCATTAAGAGATTGCAGATTCCATTTAGCTAATAACCTCTTGAGTTCATATCTATCTTTGCAGGCTAAAATAGCTAAAGAAGCTTATTTATCAAAAACATAACCCTCAGGAATAACAGGCAAGTTTTCATCATCAATTTCATCAATATAATCAGTTTCAATAATTTCTTTCTCTCTAGCCCTAGCAATTTGTTCATCAAGAAATTCACTAAGTGGCACAGTAGTATCAAACATAGAAGTAGTCTCATCATAAGTATCATGCATAGCAGAAGTGGCATCATCAATAACATGCGACATATCAGAACGAATAGCAGAAGCAGGTTTAGGTGTCGCAAGCTTACTCAAAACCAGAAGGTGAATCAAGTGCGAGCTAGATGGCAGTTCCTTACCTCCCCTCGTAGTTGAGGGATAAATTGTTGTCTTAGCGTCTTTCAAGTTCTTCATAGTGACCAGCAGATATAAATCCCAAGTGACTCAAATAATAGAGCTATGCTCCCCGGCAACGGCATCATAAAATAGTCTTGATAACCCACAAGTATAGGGGATCGCAACAGTTTTCGAGGGTAGAGTATTCAACCCAAATTTATTGATTCGACACAAGGAGAGCCAAAGAATATTCTCAAGTATTAGCAGTTGAGTTGTCAATTCAACCACATCTGGATAACTTAATATATGCAGCAAAGTATTTAGTAGCAAAGTAATATGATAGTAGTGGTAACGGTAACAAAGGTAATAGTAGCAAAAGTAATATTTTTGGTATTTTGTAGTGATTGTAACAGTAGCAACGGGAAAGTAAATAAGTGAAGAACAATATGGGAAAAGCTCGTAGGCATTGGATCGGTGATGGAGAATTATGCGGATCACGGTTCATCATGTAACGATCATAACATAGGGTGACATAGAACTAGCTCCAATTCATCAATGTAATGTAGGCATGTATTCGAATATAGTCATACGTGCTTATGGAAAAGAACTTGCATGACATCTTTTGTCCTACCCTCCCGTGGCAGCGGGTCCTAATGGAAACTAAGGGATATTAAGGCCTCCTTTTAATGGAGTACGGAACAAAGCATTAGCACATAGTGAATACATGAACTCCTCAAACTATGGTCATCACGGGAGTGGTCCCGATTATTGTCACTTGGGGTTGCGGATCATAACACATAGTAGGTGACTATAGACTTGCAAGATAGGATCAAGAACTCACATATATTCATGAAAACATAATAGGTTCAGATCTGAAATCATGGCACTCGGGCCCTAGTGACAAGCATTAAGCATAACAAAGTCAAAGCAACATCAATCTCAGAACATAGTGGATACTAGGGATCAAACCCTAACAAAACTAACTCGATTACATGATAGATCTCATCCAACCCATCACCGTCCAGCAAGCCTACGATGGAATTACTCACGCACGGCGGTGAGCATCATGAAATTGGTGATGGAGGATGGTTGATGATGACGACGACGACGAATCCCCCTCTTCGGAGCCCCGAACGGACTCCAGATCAGCCCTCCTAAGAGGTTTTAGGGCTTGGTGGCGGCTCCGTATCGTAAAACGCGATGATTTCTTCTCTCTGATTTTTTTCTCCCCGAAAGCAAATATATATAGTTGGAGTTGAGGTCGGAGGAGCTCTAGGGGGCCCACGAGGTAGGGGGCACGCCCTAGGGGGGAGGGCGCGCCCTCTACCCTAGTGGACAGGGTGTGGGCCCCATGGTCTTCCTCTTTTGCAAGGATTTTTCTTATTTCCAAATAGATGTTCCGTGGAGTTTCAGGTCATTCCGAGAACTTTTGTTTCTGCACATAAATAACACCATGGAAAGTCTGCTGAAAACAGCGTCAGTCTGGGTTAGTTCCATTCAAATCATGCAAGTTAGAGTCCAAAACAAGGGAAAAAGTGTTTGGGAAAGTAGATACGACGGAGACGTATTAGTGTGCTCCCCTCCTATGGCCCATATGGCCCATATCTTCCCCCAGTGGGGGGCTCCGATACCCCCCGGTATTCTGATATGTACCCGATACATTCCGGAACACTTCTGTTGTCCGAATACTATCATCTTATATATCAATATTTACCTCTCGACCATTTTGAGACTCCTCGTCATGTCCGTGATCTCATCCGGGACTCTGAAGAACATTCGGTCACCAAATCACATAACTCATATAATACAAAATCGTCATCGAACGTTAAGCGTGCGGACCCTATGGGTTCGAGAATTATGTAGACATGACCGAGACACCTCTCCTGTGAATAACCAACAGAGGAACCTAGATGCTCATATTGGTTCCCACATATTCTATGAAGATCTTTATCGGTCGTAACATACGTTATTCCCTTTATCATCGGTATGTTACTTGCCCGAGATTCGATCATCGGTATCTTCATACCTAGTTCAATCTCGTTACCGGCAAGTCTCTTTACTCGTTCCATAATACATCATCACGCAACTAACTCATTAGACACATTGCTTGCAAGGCTTATTATGATGTGCATTACCGAGAGGGCCCAGAGATACCTCTCTGATACTCGGAGTGACAAATCCTAATCTCGATCTATGCCAACCCAACAAACACCTTCGGAGATACCTGTAGAGCATCTTTATAATCACGTAGTTACGTTGTGACATTTGATAGCACACAAGGTATTCCTTCGGTATCTGGGAGTTGCATAATCTCATAGTCAAAGGAATATGTATATGCCATGAAGAAAGCAATAGCAATAAAAACTGAACAATCATTATGCTAAGATAACGGATGGGTCTTGTCCATCACATCATTCTCCTAATGATGTGATCTCGTTCATCAAATGACAACACATGTCTATGGTTAGGAAACTTAACCATCTTTGATTAACGAGCTAGTCTAGTAGAGGCTTACTAGGGCCACAGTGTTTTGTCTATGTATCCAGACATGTATCAAGTTTCCGGTTAATACAATTCTAGCATGAATAATAAACATTTGTCATGATATAAGGAAATATAAAATAACAACTTTATTATTGCCTCTAGGGCATATTTCCTTCAGTCTCCCATTTGCACTAGAGTCAATAATCTAGTTCACATCGTCATGTGATTAACACCCATAGTTCACATCGTCATGTGACCAATACCCAAAGATTTTACTAGAGTCAATAATCTAGTTCACATCGCTATGTGACCAACACTCAAAAGGTTTACTAGAGTCAATAATCTAGTTCACATCGCCATGTGATTAACATCCAAAGAGTAATAAGGTGTGATCATGTTTTGCTTGTGATAGAAGTTTAGTCAACGGATCTGCCACATTCAGATCCGTATGTATTTTGCAAATTTCTATGTCTACAATACTCTGCATGGAGCTACTCTAGCTGATTGCTCCCACTTTTAATACGTATCCAGATTGAGACTCAAAGTCATCTGGATCAGTGTAAAAGCTTGCATCGACGTAACTCTTTACGACAAACTCTTTATCACCTCCATAACCGAGAAATATTTCCTTAGTCCTCTAAGGATAATTTTGACCGCAGTCTAGTGATCTACTCCTGGATCACTATTGTACCCCTTTGTCAAATTCATGGCAAGGTACACAACATGGTAACTGGCAGGAACGTTTTCAATTGTTGTATTCATTCAAAGGTGAAGTGGAGAGGACAATCCCAGGTAGTATTGTAGATATTGATCACCACACCGTGGAGTACACATTCCGGGGAGTGACAAAGACCAAGGAATGCTTTAGGAGGGTTTTTGTCTCCTTTGAGGCTTGTCGCCGGGGTTTTTTTGGCAGGTTGCAGGCCTTATTTGGCTATTGATGCCACTTTTCTCACAGGGAGGTTGAAAGGACAGTTAGTAGCAACTTGTGCAGTTGATGCACACAGTTTTGTATTTCCAGTTGCCTACGGTGTGCTGGAGACAGAGTCTGAGGAGAGCTGGATTTGCTGGACATGATAAGGATAGAATACATGCAGAAATTTCATTATCGTGCAGGAATAGCCGAGGCAAAATTCATGGCCCACATTATCATCCCTGCCGTGATGAATGAACTGATGCAGAAAACAATAGGCTTGGAAATGAACATGACTCTTTGCTCGGGTACCACATCGGAGATATCATATTTGGATAAAGAGAAGAGGGAATGGAGATATCCGATGGATTTAGAAGCTAGAACTTGCAGTTGTAGGCAATGGCAGATAAGCGGGTTGCCATGCATTCATGCCTTGTTTTCATCACTTCTCTCCTGGTCCAGCGAGGAACATTCAGCGATATGTGCATGATTACTACTCTGTTGCAAGGTTCAAAGCCACATATGCTTATGCCTTGCCTGCTATGGAGGGAAAACAACAATGGGGCATGGTGGACCCTGGATTCAAGCTTTGCGCTCCAGTTCTGAAGAGAGCAGCAAGTAGACCAAGGAAGAGTCAAATCAGACCTCGCAGCAAAGGAGCTGGACTTGGAGCGAGGAAGCGTAAGTGCACAAGATGTGGTGGGTCTGGTCATTTCAGTAAGTATTGTGATAACACAGTAGATCCAGCGTTCGGAGAGAGTTTTGATGAAGGCTTCGATGAAAATGTTGGTCAGCAGCCGGTTGCCTCAACAGATGATGAAAATGATGGACAACAGCCGGTTGCATCAGATGAGGATTTTGACGAGGTTCGAAATGATGATGGTCAACAGCCGCATGATTTTGATGATGATCCAAGTGAGGCTCCAAATAGTGATCATGGTGATCCAAGTGAGGCTCCAAATAGTGATCATGGTGATCCAAGTGAGGCTCAAATGATGATCATGGTGATCCAAGTGAGGCTCAAATGATGATCATGGTGATCCAAGTGAGGCTCAAATGATGATCCAAGTGAGGCTCCAAATGGTGACCAACCTTACATTGTTGTGAGTTACGCTAGGTATGTAAATCTTGCAAGGGTCAAATACTCTGTACATTTATGGGTCACTTGACATGATCTCATTACCCTTTATGTTTTGCACAGCTCTATGATAGGTTTGAAGAAGGCGCACAAGGTACCAACAACCAAGAGGAGAAGAGAAGAAGCAATGAGCACAAGGTGCACGAGGAGCAAAGTGATGGCAAGAAGCTCAAGGAGCAGCATGAAGCCCTAACGCTATATGTGAATAATTATGAAACATTATGAATAATGTTGTATTTCTGTTGGATGATGTTGGACCTATGTTAGAACTATGTTTGACATGATGTTTAAATCTGTTGGATGATGTTTGAATGAGCACATGGTTTTTCCTTTTTTTGATTTTTTTGAATTTTGTTTTGCTCATTTGAATTCTGGTCCAACCTAACTTTGACCAAGATTTAAACAAGTCTAAAACATCAATGAAGAACTAAGCCTGGATCCTTTTTAGTCAATCCAAAATGAAGCTGTGGTGAGGTTTTTGAAATTTTCATGAAAAATGTGCTAAAATGAGGGGTCCAAAGGTAGGGTAAACGGCCTCATTTCTAAGCAAGGTTTTTCCGACCTTGTCTAAATCAGCCAAATAACTTTCCTAAACATATATTCTATATATACGGACTATGTGCGCTGGTTTTTCCATTTTTTGATTTTTTTAAATTTGTTTTGCTCATTTGAATTCTGGTCAAACTTAACTTTGACCAAGATTTAAACAAGTGTAAAACATCAAAATGAAAAACTAAGCCTAGATCCTTCTTAGTCACTCTAAAATGAAGCTGTGGTGAGTTTTTTGAAATTTTCATGTTTATTTCCGCAAAACACTTCTCTTCACTTCATACAAAAGAGTTTGAGATACTCGAGATATCATACAATACACATGAACTTATCGTTTAAATGTATGTAAACCTTGTTTATCAACTTAAATCATTAGTATATGACATAAGAAGACTATGTGCGTTGTTTTTTCCATTTTTTGATTTTTTAAAATTTGTTTTGCTCATTTGAATTCTGGTCAAACTTAACTTTGACCAAGATTTAAACAAGTGTAAAACATCAAAATGAAAAACTAAGCCTAGATCCTTCTTAGTCACTCTAAAATGAAGCTGTGGTGAGTTTTTTGAAATTTTCATGTTTATTTCCCCAAAACACTTCTCTTCACTTCATACAAAAGAGTTTGAGATACTCGAGATATCATACAATACACATGAACTTATCGTTTAAATGTATGTAAACCTTGTTTATCAACTTAAATCGTTAGTATATGACATAAGAAGACTATGTGCAGGTTTTTATTTTCCTGATTTTTATTTAATTTATTATGCTCATTTGAAATCTGGTCAAACATAGCTTTGACTGCTCCAAACCCTCCCAAACCCGCTAACCCTAGCGCTGAACCAGGACCGTTCATCTAACCCTAGCGCTGAACAAGGGCGTCAATCTAACCCTTCTAGAAGGAATCTGGGGGGAGGAGGCGATCTGCGAGATGCAATCTGATTGGTGGGAGATTCTTTTTTAAACAAATATCGGGCGCGCTGGATGGACCGTTGGGCCGTCTCATTGTCCGGGCTCGATACATGAGTAAATAGCCCGTCTCAGCCTTTCCAGGCCTTACATGCATGCATGGGAGGCGGCGACGCACATAGGCTGCGACGTGGATTTGCATGCACGGGAGGCTGCGGCGTGCATAGGCTGCGACGTGCATGCATGCGAGCGAGGCGTGCTAGGCGCGCTAGGCTAGCGAGGCCAGCTAGGTGGTTCAACAAGTCAGATGCACCATCCGGTCAAAGAGCTATGCAGTGATTCAAATGCACGCACGCGCCCCATGCATGCATCGTTTTTGTACAAAAATTTAAGAGTGCAAAGCATAACGGATACACACACGCGTTCGGATTCACACACGCACCATTCTCATCTACCAACCGGGCGTGCTCGTGGAGAGGGAGCTCCACGTGTGGGCTTTTTCTAGGTGGAGGGGTTCCGTCGAACTCACCCGCGCCTTCCTCAGAGCCGGCTATGCCCACCTCGCACGGGGCTCGCCGAGGATGTTCACCCTCAGCGAGGTTCGCGACCACGGCGGCATCCTCCTACTGCTCACGGTCACCTTCACCAACCCGTTTGACGCGTGCAAGCTCCTCGGCCAAGTCTTTTGGTGCGGCTGCGAGGCCATCTTGTTCACCGTCTACAACATCTACACCAACTACGAGAACATCTTCCCCACTACAATCGGGATGCACTCCCTTCCCTACGACGACGAGGAGGAGGTGTGAAGATGAAGATGGTGTTGAAGGGGCGCGCGCGGCCAAAAGTGGAAGGAGGAGATCAAGATGAAGACTGTTTCATTTTTTATTTGTTGCTTTTCTATGTCGTGTCGTGTCGTGTCGTGTCATGTTTCGTCATGTGTCCGTAAACTGTCCGTGAACTTTGGCCGCTTATCTAAGTTATTGTAATGGAACTTTGAACCCTTATTGTAATGGTACTTGTGTTGCATATTATCTAAGTTATTTATTAGGGTTATTATGTGTGTTAAAAAATGTTCGTGCCCAAGCATATAATTTCTTCCCTAAACCAAGTCATGAAGCTCGAGAACTTGTGGTTTTCATTAATGAAAATCGGAGGGGGTGAGAAGCCCTCCGTTTTATTCAAAAAAAAATAAGTCATGAACTAAGATGCAAATTTATTCCGTTTAAATCCTAAACCAAGTGCCACTCTAACCAAAACCACGGGGCAGTGCAAACATACGTTTTCAACCTTCCAACCCTCCAAAATTTCAGTGCAAAACAAAGGAAAACCACTCTCACGCGTGTGCAAACATTCACGGTCTCACTATTTTTTTTGACAAATTTTACAGTCTCACTATGTATACATTCCTTCCCTATGCATGTCAAACTCTTGCCATCTGTCCTAGCGGTTACCAGCGCAGCCCTAGACACCACAAACCCACGCGATCTTGGGTTCGAGTCCCCAGCCGCACCAATTTTTTGTGCATTTTCCACCCTTCATTTTTTAGACAAATTAGTTTTTACTCAATGTAATGCCCTTAAAAAATGTTCATTTATTTTGGCACTAGGTGTAAACATCTACCAGAGCTGAGGCACATTTTCCATGACATTTTGGTCTTTGATTTAAATCACAGTGTATTTGAATTTGAATTGGATTACTTAAATTGCTATTAAATATTTAACAGCTCCAAAAAATTTCTAACCTTAATTGTTTGGCTCTGGAATAATTCATTAGCTGCATTTCATTGATCAAAAGTTTCTGAATTCCTCATTTCTTCTCCTTTTTTCAACATATTTAAATGTTGGCCACTTCTTCTTTTTTTTCAACATTTAAACAACTTTGACCAACATTTAAACTAGGTGAATTTCTCATACAATTTCAAGATTACAAATTCCTCCATAATTCATGCCTTTCCATACATTTTCAACATTGCAACGGTCACGATTACCATACCTACAAATGCCCAAAAGTATTTGCAAATGGGTATTGGTAGTGCTTGATCTTCAAGCTTCCTAACCTTCTTCTTCAACATCCTAAGCTCAACAGCTAACTCTCTGTCAGTGCGTGCTTCGCCCTCCATCTCTTCTTCCGGAGCTCGTGCTGCCGCCACTGCGGTTTGGGGCAGCATGCGCAACCATTCTTCATGCTCTTCTTGCAGTTCATTTATCAGAGTCTTGGCTAGAGCATCGACCCAAAGAAAGAAGCATGTCACCTGCATGAACACGGAACAGATCAACCGATTGGTCAAAGATCTCGACCACGAAAATGGTGCAATTGCCCCGATTCTTACCCCATTCTCACTACACACGTAGAACGGACGGTTCTGGTTCCTCGGTGTGTGAGAAACCCTCCGATCAATGCTCGCCCGGCACCACGGACAGACGAGGACAGGCATCTCCACACGCGCCCGGCTCTGCATCCGCGAGGTGGCGCAGGAGCTTGCGGAAGACATGGAGCTCGGAGCCGAACGGGATCTCAACGCCGCTGCGCCCTCCACAGCTAGCTTCCCACCGCCGTCGTGCTCTCGCTCTCTCGCCATGGTCAGCGCCATGCTCTCTGTCGCCGTGGTCACCGCCGCTGTCGCCCGCTTATAGAGCACACCCGCAACGGCTCTATGCTCAACGGCTCTCTGCTGGGTCCCACAAGCCACGCGTGCAACGGTTTGAATAAAATTGGCCGCCTCTGCCACCTGGTCCCACCTGTAAGGGCCGAGTCAAAACGTTGACCTGACGGAGACGCCAAAGTTCACGTAAGCAGTCGGTCTTGCACGGACTAGGGGCAAAACTGAGCACAATTTGCATCTGAGGGCAAAACTGAGCAGATGGACACCACTAAGGGCAAAAGGATAATTAATCCTTAATCAAATGACAACTCATGTCTATGTCTAAGAAACTTAACCATCTTTGATTCAACGAGCTAGTCAAGTAGAGGCATACTAGTGACACTCTGTTTGTCTATGTATTCACACATGTACTAAGTTTCCGGTTAATACAATTCTAGCATGAATAATAAACATTTATCATGATATAAGGAAATATAAGTAACAACTTTATTATTGCCTCCAGGAATACTTCCTTTTGTCTCCCACTTGCACTAGAGTCAGTAATCTAGATTACACAGTAATGGTTCTAACACCCATGGAGTCTTGGTGTTGATCATGTTTTGCTCGTGAGAGAGGCTTAGTCAACGGGGTTGCAACATTCAGATCCGTATGTATCTTGCAAATCTCAATGTCTCCCTCCTTGACTTGATCGCGGATGGAGTTGAAGCCTCTCTCGATGTGCTTGGTTCTCTTGTGAAATCTGGATTCCTTTGCCAAGGTAATTGCGCCAGTATTGTCACAAAAGATTTTCATTGGACCCGATGCACTAGGTATGACACCCAAATCGGATATGAACTCCTTCATCCAGACTCCTTCATTTGCTGCTTCCGAAGCAGCTATGTACTCCGCCTCACATGTAGATCCCGCCATGATGCTTTGCTTAGAACTGCACCAACTGACAGCTCCACCGTTCAATATGAATACATATCCGGTTTGTGACTTAGAGTCATCCGGATCAGTGTCAAAGCTTGCATCGACGTAACCATTTACAACGAGCTCTTTGTCACCTCCATAAACGTGAAACATATCCTTAGTCCTTTTCAGGTATTTCAGGATGTTCTTGACTGCTGTCCAGTGATCCACTCCTGGATTACTTTGGTACCTCCCTGCTAAACTAATAGCAACACTGCAAAAAAGACACATCCGTGACATTTTGGGCCGAACGAAAAATTTTTCTATCATACTTATGACACTTCTATGATGATAGTTGTGACAAAACCCGGTATCATCATAGATGTGGTGGGGTCCTACTTCTATGAAAAAAATTCATGACAGAAAATTGGCTTTTCGTCCTGGGCGGGCCGGAGACGCAGCTGCATGACATTCTTTGGGCCGTCCATGACGAAAAAAACGTGGTAGAAGCGAGGGCGAGGAAAATATCGGGGTGTTCCCGGTTATGGTGGGTGGTCGGGGCCGAGCGATGTGCGTTTCTCTCATACATGCACGCACGTGGGTGTGAGGCGTTGGGCTCTAACTGAACCCGAGCGAGGCGTTGGGCTCTAACTAAACCCGAGCGATTGCACTGCAGGCGCATTACTGAACCCAAGCGATTGATCAATGGCTGTTAACCGAACCCGATCGGCGATTCGCCGCATCGCTACTAAGCGAAGCCGATCGATCTGCCTCTGGATGAGCGATGGCGTTCTTTGGGGGGTTGGATGAGCAGTTCGGTGGGGTGGATGAACTGGACCCGTGGTGTTGCCTCTGGATGAACAGGACCCGATCAATCGAGCGGTTTGGGCTGGATGAACAGGACCCGTGGAGGCAGGATGAACAGGACCACCCGGTGGAGGCGGGATGAGCAGTGAGCGGTGGAGGGTGGATGAGCGGTAGCCCATGGAGGGTGGTTGAATAGGAGCCCGTGGAGAGGACTGGTCGAACAGTAGCTGGTGGAGTAGCGCGCGGTGGAGGCTGGATGAAAAGGAGCCCGTGGATGAACAGTCGCAGGTGGAGGCTGGAGGAGGTCAACGGTGGATGAATAGTAGCCCGTGGTGGCTGGAGGGGGTCGACGGTGGAGATGAACAATATCCTGTGGAGTCCCGTTTTGCGGTACGCCACACCCCTCCCGATGAACAGGACTCCCGTTTCGACCGTAGCGCTCCAACACAAGTCCGTTTCCTTCGTTTTGCGGTACGCTACACCCCTCCCGATTAACAGGAACCCCGTTTCGACCATAGGAGGTCCGTTTCCTCCGTTTTGCGGTACGCCAGACCCCTCCCGATGAACAGGATCCCGTTTCGAACGTGGCCAGTCGAACACAAGGCTATTTCCTCCATTCTGCGGTACGCCAGGCCTCGTTTCCAACGGCTGTTCCGCCCAAGTCCTCCCGATGAACACGACGACGCATTCCGTTCCGACCCAGCCGGTTGGCTCCCCATGAACACGGCGATCTTTGTTTCTCCGTTCGACCCAGCCATGTACACGAGCCACGGCGTGCGTGCGCGCAGTAGGCGTTCGAGACCCCGCCCGTATGTACGTACGTGGCCGTATTTACTTTCTTGCACCCTTGCCGCTGTATGTACGTGTACATGCTACGTGCGCTCTTCTGCTATGACACGTGCGTGCCTCTACATCGACCAGTATGTACGTACACGTTTGCGACTAGAATGACAACGCTAGTACGCTTCGACTAGGTGGGTCCCGACTATCAGGCACTTCCTTGTGTGCGAAGATGTAGCTGGTGGGTCCCAGCAGTCAGGGGGGCGAATTGTTTTTTTTTGCCTGGACGCACTTCCTTGCGTGCGAAGATGTAGTTGGTGGGTCCCAGCAGTCAGGAGAAACATTTTTTCGAGAAATACGGTGGCCCGTCCGGTGGGTCCCCGCAGTCAGGTGGAGGAATAATTATTTTGCGCGTAATAAGGAGGCACTTCCTTGCTGCGGTCGTGGACCCAGCTGTCAGCCTCTCCATGTATAGTCCACGTTCGATGGAAGCCGTTACTTGACCACGTGGACCACGCCGCGCCAAGAGCACCAGGGTGGTGGACGACGGCGAGGCCTAGGTAGGGGACGACGCAGAGCCTGGGAAGACGCGGCAGTGGAAGCCCGCGCGGAGAGGATTACGAGCGTTCACTGGTTCGCTGCGGTGTGAGGCTGCCGTCGCCGCAGGGCGGGCCAGCGGTGGGAATAGTAAGGCGATGAGGCCTCGGCAAAGACTGGTAGCCACGGGAGGCAGGAGCATGCGGCACGACCGGCGCTGCTTTGGGCGGTTGGAGCAAGAAGACCAGAGGTTGAAGAAGCACTACGACCGTTGGATGGGCATCGTATGGTCACTGGAGCTAGAATTGTTCATATTGACTAAGTTGACAAAGCACTCCGTCCCCGTCAACTTAGTAGGCCCACAAGTCAGCCACCCACCAAGGTGGGTCCCAACTAGCTGGGGGAGTATTTATTTTTTGTGCGTAATAAGGAGGCACTTCCGTGGGTCCGAGCTGACAATGGGGAACGTTTTTTTGAAATCGATGGCCGTCCGGTGGGTCCCGCTGTCGTGGGGAAACGTTTTTCACTAATCTGGTTGTAACATCCCAAATTTTCAATTTGGAATGTTATACATAGGTCATTCATGCATATCATATTTTATTGCATCTTCGTTCCGCAATCCTCGAAATCCTAAGCAACTCAAGGACCCTCGGAGAGAGTTGGGGATTTTTCGGTTTTCATATTTGATTTTTATCAAATAATGAAACGAGGATTTCTGATTTTAATTATTTTTCTCTCCGAAAAATATTTCATATTAAAAATAAATGAGAGGAGATAATATGACTTCTCCAAAACTATTGAAATACCGGAGGAAAAATGTTAAAATAAATTATTTGATTTTACTTGTTTTTGTTTGGATTTTATTCGCCTTAGAAAAATTGCACGTTTTTAAAATTGCATTTTAGGACCAAGAAAATGTTCATCTCGTTCTAAATATTTCATTTAGACGGTGAAATTTTGTGTTGGCATTTTTAGGTTTTTATTTTATTTTCTAGGAGTTTATTTGTGTCGGCGAAATTATTTTAAAAAAACTTTGCTTGACTGGTCGAAAACCCGCCAGGCCGCCGCCCCCCGCCCGCAGCCACCACCTCCCACGCGCCGCCGCCCGACCCGGACTCCCCGCTTGTTGCCTGCCTTGCCCCTTCCCCAAGCGGCCGCCGCCCTCCCTTTAAATACCGCCGCCTCGAGCCCAAGCCGCCACCCGCCAGCCAGCGCTGCGCGCGTCGCGCCTGCGCCGCCGAGTCGCCTGCCGCCCATAAGCCCGCCGCCCGAGCCCCGCCTTGCCGGAGATACCGCGCCGATCCGAGGCGCCGGTTTTTTAAAACCGTTCGGTTTTTTAGAAACCCTAGTCCGGTTTTTTTTCGGTTTGCCGGTTTTCCTCGGTTCTTCTAATTTGCGGACGTTCGTCCGTACGTTCGTTTTAACAAACGGTAGTTCGCCCGTTAGTTACAACTATCGAACGCTCGTTCCTTAGTCTGTTCGTCAGTTTTCTTTTAATCGGATTTTTCTGCGATTATTCTCGATCGCGATTTCTGATCCGATCTTAGTTTCTGTTTATCTTTTCGGTCGTTTGTCGGAATCAGGCGATTCAAGCGCCTAGATCTTCGTCTCGAGACCCTCTTTCTGTTTAATCAACTTAAACAAGATTTTGGTACTGTAAAATTTGACCCTAGTTCAGATTAGTAAACGGCACTTGTTTCTTTCGCCGTTGAGTTTCGTTGCCCCGTTTGGTTTGATTCTTTTTGTGAACCGGAGTTCTTAAGTTGAACTTTCTGGTCAATCTCTTTTATTTGAGTTTTGCTTATGCATCTTTGCTTGTTGCTTATGTAAGTTATTGTTTGTTTGCGATAGAATTCCCGGTGCTAAGCGTGTTACTCTGAGTCTCTAGGATTCGCGGATCGTCGAAGCAAGGAAAGTAACACATTGATCATACTCTTGTCATACCCAGTTTTATGCATTAGTTTCAATCCTCAAACATTGCATGGTTAGGATGTCATTAACTTATGGGTTGGGAAGTAGTTATTGAGGTAGAACCTATTGCCCTGTTGCTATCAAACCTCGGGAGTTACTTCTACGTGTTGCTTATATTGCTATGCTATGCTCGTAGAGGTGGTTTGGGTTTGAGTGAATCCATGACAGATGTGAGATTGTTAATTAATGGTTCAACTTAAGGTGGCAACTTAAAATTAACATATGGGTGGATTGAGGCACCTGGGGAACCCAGTGTTTTTTTGGAAATCCCGGGGTACCCGTGTGATCTTCCTATGGACCGCCACCCAGGCTTAAAGGGAACTGAGATGATTCATGCTAGAAACTTCCGTGTGCAGCCACAAGCTATTATGGGCTCTAGCATAGTTGAGTAGGTTACGTGAAGCTCTTGAAGAGGTAGAGCAGTAGGTAGTGGGTTTTGTAGGTTTGGTATGGTCTACCCGGAGTAGAGAGTTAATGTTTCTGAAAGACCGTGTCTCGGTCATCTGTTTCTCAAACACCATGCAGTGCGAGAAATCAACGGAGGCGATCGAGTCTTGTGGGGAAAAGTGCGCAAACCTCTGCAGAGTGTACAATCTAATCATGGTTAGCCGTGTCCCCGGTTATGGACAATCCTGAGTATCTAGTATTTGGGTTATCAAATTTATCTCATCATTTTTAATTAATATTGTTGGGTTGTTAACTACTTTAATTGGGATTGAGTTGGGGTTATACCTTCTCAATGTTTCAACCACCATGATAGTTAAATTAAAATCTATTCCGTTGTTGTAGGAAAAAATTGGCTTTTCGCAAAACTACAACCATAGAGCTTTCCACCAGCCAAATATGCATGTAGTGATAGCATTATCCTGTTCTTGCTTTACTGTGTTATATTGCCAGCATATTCCATGTGCTGACCCGTTCTCGGGCTGCAACGTATTATGTTGCAGACTTTTCAAACGAGGAGTAAGGTTCGTTAGGTCGTTGCCGTGCAACTGAGCTATGTCGTTGGAGTTGATGGACTCACTTTATCTTCCAAGCCTTCCGCTGTTATCGCATTAGATAGCCTTAAGCCATATTATTGTAATAAGTTCTCTTTTGAGACATTTGATGTAATAAGTGTGTGATTGCTACTCTGTTATAAATCCTTGAGTTGTGTGTGTCGGCATTCTCGATCCAGGATGACACTGAAACACAGAGACTCGACCATCTGAGGTCGGGTCGCTACAAGATGGTATCAGATCACACGCTGAGTGTAAGACACGACTACTAAGATAAACCATAGGTCACTCTTCTCTACTCATTTCTGACACCTCTCCATTTTTCCACTCTTTAGGATGACGGAGATGAAGAACAAGTTTGCGCAACCGGATGAAGACACACCTTTTGGACGCCACTTGAAGGAAGTTACTAGATACTTGAACATTGGAATACCAAGCTTTACCGGGACATACACCGCCACCTTACCAGAAGAGGAACGCTGGATGATTCAAGTACAAGTTCCAGGAAGGACATTCTCACCAACTTCTAAACCCATAGAATTTGCTTTTGAAGCACCCACTTGGAGCCTAGGCAAGAGCATGGCAGCCCACATTACCATGGGACGTATTGGAGAAGTCTACAACAGGGAACTTAAGGACACCATCTATCAAATATGTGTGCGCCGAGACGAGCAATGGGAAGTGATCAGCACCAAGAAGGATAGATCCATTGCAGCTTTCATCCAGGAGCTAAACCAGCACATTCGACGTCAGGAGAACCAGATGTGCGCATACATGATGGAATTGAAGAAGGCGAAGACCAGGATCATCGAGCTGGAGGAAGAACTCAAGTTTACACGTGATGGATATGAGGAAGAAATCAAGACACTACTGGAGAAGAACGACGACCTGATTAAGAAGATCAGAGTATTCATGGGAGGACCAGCACCGGGAGAAGAAGACGACGACCCCACTTGCCCTGACAATTACATCATCATCGACGACACCAATTCCGATCCTAGTGATGATGACTACAAAGACGAAGCTAGAGCAGACATCATGGAGTCTTCCACCGATCAAAATTTCTAGATGACCACCATATATTAGTAGTATTCCCCCATGTATTTAGTAGTAGTTGCGCACTTATGCGATAGTTCTAGACCGTTATATGCCCTTGCTTGATTGATTGAGTGAAATGATTGTGTTTGTCTCATGTGCATATGGGTAGTGCTTTCTCGTTAGACCATTTTTATATTCTAATCTCTTCCATCTAAACCCATCTGATGCCTCCGAGACGTGACACCGGTTTTGCTTTCCCACCGAAGCTCACCCAGTTGATCCAGCAGCAGAATGCTTTGATGCAATTGCTAGTTCAGAATCAAGGCAACAACAACAACAACAACAACAACAACAACAACAACAACAACAATAACCCGCCGCCAGTGGACAACCTAGCCGTTTTCTGAGGTTACAACCGCCGGTGTTTTCCAGCAGCACCGAGCCAATAGTTGCTGATGATTGGCTACGCCGTATTGGAAGGGAGTTGACCACCGCAGGTTGCACAGACGCGGAGAAGGTGCGCTTTGCCGCACACCAGTTGGATGGACCAGCAGCCTCATGGTGGGAGAATTACACGACTACCTTTCCTATAGCTAATGTTACTTGGGACCAGTTTCAGCAAGCTTTTCGCACAGCCCATGTCTCAACTGGAGCCATGCAGATGAAGAAGCGGGAGTTCCGCAACTTACGCCAGGGAAATCGTACTGTGGCTCAGTACGTGGATGAGTTTAGCAAGTTATCATGCTATGCCCCTGATGATGTGGCCACAGATGCCGCGAAGCAGGAGAAGTTTATGGAAGGGCTGAATGATGAGATGAGCATGCAGTTGATGGTGGCAACCTTTAACAACTACCAGGAGTTGGTAGATAAGGCTCTTATGATTGAAGGGAAGCAACAGCAGATTGAGAGCCGTAAAAGGAAATATGGACAAGGGAAGTATAACTCAGGAGCTCAGCAGAAGCCTCACTTAACCCCGAACTCGGAAGGACTTGTCCATAACCATGGAGGTCACAACCACACTAGAGGAGGATCGCATAACCACAATGGTGCTAAGAATGGAAATGGGAACAGAGTTAATAACAATTAGAACCGCTCCAATCTAGCTACAACCGCCAAAAGGGACCTAAGTCAAGTTACTTGCTTTAAGTGCGGAAAGACAGGGCACTATGCCAATGATTGCCCTGAAGGAAGGAATGGAAACAGAAATGGGAGCACTGGGAAGAAGCCTAACCCATTCAACTAAGGACAAGTGAACCACGTTAATGTGGAGGAGGTTGAAGAGCAGCCGGACGCGGTAATAGGTAAGTTTTTGGTTAAGTCATTTATCGCTCTTGTTCTTTTCGATACTGGTGCATCACATTCATACATATCAAGGGGACTTGTGGATAAGTTTAAACTACCAACCCAAACCCTTAGGACCCCTCTTTTAGTGAGCTCGCCTGGAGCAGAGTACATGGCTAGCCGATGGTGCAACCAGATACCCCTAACCATTGGCACACATGTTTTTTCGTCTGACCTAATTATCTTGGAGTCACAAGGATTGGATGTGATATTAGGCATGGACTGGATGTCAAAGTATGGAGGAAGCATTGACTGTGCTAGTAAGTCGATTTATCTCACCACCCCAGAGGGAAAAAGGATTAAGTATGTATCTAGGCATGTGCCTAGGAGGATCCAAGTGAATACCCTCACAGGAGTTGTGCAGGAGGAAGTGCCTGTAGTAAAGGATTTTCCGGATGTTTTCCCCGAGGAGTTACCAGGCATGCCACCAGATAGAGACATTAAGTTTTTGATAGAGCTACTGCCAGGTACCGGGCCAATATCCAAGAGACCCTATCGGATGCCCGCAAATGATCTGGAGGAAATTAAGAAACAAATCAAGGAGTTATTGGAAAAAGGTTACATTCAAAGGAGTTCATCACCTTGGGGAGCCCCAGTGCTTTTGGTGAAGAAGAAGGATAAATCCGTAAGGATGGTTGTTGATTATCAAGCCTTGAATGAAGTAACGATTAAGAATAAGTACCCGCTGCCGATGTTCAATGATCTGTTTGATCAGCTGCAAGGAGATAAGGTGTTTTCGAAGATTGATTTATGGTCAGGATACCATCAGTTGAAGGTCCGCGAGAAGGATATACCGAAGACGGCGTTTACCATGCGATATGGGTTATACGAGTACACGGTCATGTCGTTTGGACTGACTAACGCCCCTGCCTATTTCATGAGCATGATGAACAAGGTGTTCATGGAGTATTTGGACAAGTTTGTTGTGGTGTTTATCGATGATATTATGGTATACTCGAAGAATGAAGAGGAGCACAAGGAGCATTTGCATTTAGTTCTCGAGAAACTCAGGGAACACCAGTTATACGCCAAGTTCAGCAAGTGCGAGTTTTGGTTGAAGGAAGTTGGATTTCTTGTGCATGTTATATCAGGAGAGGGTATAGCAGTGGATCCAAAGAAGGTTCGATCGATCCCGAATGGTTGGCAGCCACTTCAGTTAGCGAGATCCGCAGTTTCCTTGGACTCACAGGATACTATCAAAGATTCATTGAGAATTTTTCCAAGATTGCTAAGCCAAGGATGGAACTATTGAAGAAGGATACTAAGTTTAAATGGACGGAAGATTGCAAGGCAAGTTTTCAGTAATTGAAGAAACGTTTGACTACAACGCCAGTGCTAACACTGCCAGATATACATAAGGAATTCCAAGTGTATTGCGATGCCTCTCGCTTAGGACTTGGATGTGTGCTTATGCAGGACGGAAGAGTTGTTTCGTATGCCTCACGACAACTAAAACCCCATGAGTTGAACTATGCCACTCATGATTTGGAGCTAGCATCCGTAGTGCATGCATTGAAAACCTGGAGACATTATCTTATTGGAAACCGTTGTGATGTGTACACGGATCATAAGAGTTTGAAGTACATTTTCACGCAAAAGGAGCTGAACCTTAGGCAGAGGAGATGGTTGGAGCTTATAAAGGATTACGATATGAAGCTACACTATCATCTAGGAAAGGCCAATGTCGTAGCAGACGCTTTGAGCCAGAAAAGTTATGCTAATATCCTTGAAAGTAAGGGATTGCCGAAGGAGTTAGCTGAGGATATCATAGAACTTCGGCTGGAGATTGTTCCAAGAGGTTTTGTTACGACAATGGAGGTTCAGTCGGCATTGTTGGACAAGATTCGAGAAGCTCAGAAGGATGACAAAGAGATTTCCGAGATAAAGGAGAAGATGAGCAAAGGAAAGGCCAAAGGTTTTCGTGAGGATGAGCGCGATACCTTATGGTCTGAGGACCGAGTTTATGTGCCCAATGAACCAGATATCAGGAAGTTAATACTTCAGGAGGCTCATGACTCACCATACTCGATACACCCCGGAAACACCAAGATGTATTTAGATTTGAAAGAATGTTTCCGGTGGACTGGTATGAAGAAGGATATTGCCGAGTATGTAGCCGTATGTGATGTATGTCGAGAGTGAAGGCGAGCATCGAAGAAGCCAGGATCTGTTACAGCCTATGCCGATACCCAAATGGAAGTGGGATAAACTTGCCATGGATTTAATCACCGGATTGCCCAGAACCAAAGCAGGATATGATTCAATATGGGTAGTAGTGGATCGTTTGACCAAAGTGGCTCACTTCATCCCAGTGAAAACAACTTATACAAGTACGAACTTGGCCAAGATATATATGTCCAGGATCGTATGTTTGCATGGAGTTCCGAGGACCATCGACGATAGATAGAACACGGTTTACCTCAAAGTTTTGGCATCACCGCACGGACTTTGGGAGCGAGATTGGAGTTCAGTACATCATTTCACCCGCAGACAGATGGACAGACCGAGAGAGTCAACCAGATTCTGGAGGACATGTTGAGAGCCTGTGCGCTAGATTATGGATCTAGTTGGGATGACAATTTACCTTACGCAGAGTTCTCATACAACAATAGCTACCAGGCCAGTTTGAAGATGGCACCGTTTGAAGCTCTGTATGGACGCAGATGCAGAACACCGCTGATGTGGGATGAGGTAGGAGACTGACAGCTGTTTGGACCAGACCTGATCAAGGAGTCCGAGGAGAAGGTTAAACTGATCCGTGATAGACTGAAAATTGCTCAGTCCAGGCAAAAAAGTTATGCAGACACGAAAAGCAAGGAGGTAACTTATGAAATTGGAGATAGAGCATATCTGCGAGTATCCCCCTTGCGAGGAGTGAAACATTTTGGAGTTAAGGGAAAATTAGCTCCGAGATTTGTAGGACCGTATCGTGTTTTGGAACGGATGGGAGAAGTAGCCTACAAGCTGGAATTACCAGAGGGACTGTCAGGAGTTCACGATGTATTCCACGGTTCACAGTTAAAGAAGTGTCATGCTGAGATGGCCGATATACCATTAAGAGATACAGTACCCTTGGAGGCAATTCAGTTGGACAGTGTTTTGATCTATGAGGAGAAGCCAGTTAAGATTCTTGAGTTTGCCAGCCGAGTTACCTGTAGCAAGGTTATTAAGTTTTGCAAAGTTTAGTGGAGCCACCATACCGAGGAGGAAGCCACCTGGGAACGAGAGGATGATCTTCGCAAGGACCACCGGCACCTATTTTCTAGCCAACCCGAATCTCGAGGATGAGATTCATCTTAAGGGGGGTAGGTTTGTAACATCCCAAATATTCAATTTGGAATGTTATACATAGGTCATTCATGCATATCATATTTTATTGCATCTTCGTTCCGCAATCCTCGAAATGCTAAGCAACTCAAGGACCCTCGGAGAGAGTTGGGGATTTTCTGGTTTTCATATTTGATTTTTATCAAATAATGAAACGAGGATTTCTAATTTTAATTATTTTTCTCTCCGAAAAATATTTCATATTAAAAATAAATGAGAGGAGATAATATGACTTCTCGAAAACTATTGAAATACCGAAGGAAAAATGTTAAAATCAATTATTTGATTTTACTTGTTTTTATTTGGATTTTATTCGCCTTAGAAAAATTGCACGTTTTTAAAATTGCATTTTAGGGCCAAGAAAATGTTCATCTCGTTCTAAATATTTCATTTAGACGGTGAAAATTTGTTTTAGCATTTTTAGGTTTTTATTTTATTTTCTAGGAGTTTATTTCTGTTGGCGAAATTATTTAAAAAAACTTCCCGCCCAAGATCGGGCCGAACTCAGCCAGAAGTGGCCTGCCCGCCGCCCTTGGCGCCTCCAGCGCTGCCGTCGTCGCCGACCGGACTCAAGTCCGAGACGGACTCCGTCGCCGCCACCTTGCCCCCTTCCCAAGCAGCCGCCGCCCCATCCCTTTAAATACCGGCGCCCCCTGAGCCCAAGCCGCCACCGCCAGCCTCGCCGCCTCACGCCGCCGCTGCGCCGCCGCGTCCTTCGCCTTGCGCCGCCGAGCCGCCCGCCGACCGCAAGCCCGCCACCGAGCCCTCGCCGGAGTTGCTCGCCGAGGTACCACGCCGACCCGAGCCGCCGTTTTTTTAAAACCGTTCGGTTTTTTTAGAAACCCTAGTCCGTTTTTTTTTCGGTTCGCCGGTTTTCCTCGGTTCTTCTAATTTGCGGACGTTCGTCCGTACGTTCGTTTTTACAAACGGTAGTTCGCCCGTTAGTTACATCTAACGAACGCTCGTTCGTTAGTCTGTTCGTCAGTTTTCTTTTAATTGGATTTTTCTGCGATTATTCTCGATCGCGATTTCTGATCCGATCTTAGTTTCTGTTTATCTTTTCGCTCGTTTGTCGGAATCAGGCGATTCAAGCGCCTAGATCTTTGTCTCGAGACCCTATTTCTGTTTCATCAACTTAAGTAAGATTTTGGTACTGTAAAATTTGACCCTAGTTCAGATTAGTAAACGGATCTTGTTTCTTTCGCTGTTGAGTTTCGTTGCCCCGTTTGGTTTGATTCTTTTTGCGAACTGGAGTTCTTAAGTTGAACTTTCTGGTCAATCTCTTTTATTTGAGTTTTGCTTATGCATCTTTGCTTGTTGCTTATGTAAGTTATTGTTTGTTTGCGATAGAATTCCCGGAGTGCGAAGCGTGTTACTACGAGTCTCTAGGATTCGCGGATCGTCAGCAAGGAAAGTAACACATTGATCATACTCTTTTCATACCCAGTTTTATGCATTAGTTTCAATCCTCAAACATTGCATGGTTAGGATGTCATTAACTTATGGGTTGGGAAGTAGTTATTGAGGTAGAACCTATTGCCCTGTTTCTATCAAAACCTCGGGAGTTACTTCTACGTGTTGCTTATATTGCTATGCTATGCTCGTAGACGTGGTTTGGGTTTGAGTGAATCCATGACAGATGTGAGATTGTTAATTAATGGTTCAACTTAAGGTGGCAACTTAAAATTAACATCTGGGTGGATTGAGGCACCTGGGGAACCCAGTGTTGTCTGTTTTTTTGGAAATCCCGGGGTACCAATGTGATCTTCCTATGGACCGCCACCCAGGCTTAAAGGGAACTGAGATGATTCATGCTAGAAACTTCTGTGTGCAGCCACAAGCTATTATGGGCTCTAGCATAGTTGAGTAGGTTACGTGAAGCTCTTGAAGAGGTAGATCAGCATGTAGTGGGTTTTGTAGGTTTGGTATGGTCTACCCGGAGTAGAGAGTTAATGTTTCTGAAAGACTGTGTCTCGGTCATCCGTTTCTCAAACACCATGCAGTGCGAGAAATCAATGGAGGCGATCGAGTCTTGTGGGGAAAAGTGCGCAAACCTCTGCAGAGTGTACAATCTAATCATGGTTAGTCGTGTCCCCGGTTATGGACAATCCTGAGTATCTAGTATTTGGGTTATCACATGTATGTCATCATTTTTAATTAATATTGTTGGGTTGTTAACTACTTTAATTGGGATTGAGTTGGGGTTATACCTTCTCAATGTTTCAACCACCATGATAGTTAAATTAAAATCTATTCTGTTGTTGTAGGAAAAAATTGGCTTTTCGCAAAACTACAACCATAGAGCTTTCCACCACCAAATATGCATGTAGTGATAGCATTATCCTGTTCTTGCTTTATCAGGTTATATTGCCAAAGATATTCCATGTGTGACCCGTTCTCGGCTGCAACGTATTATGTTGCAGACTTTCAGACGAGGAGTAAGGTTCGTTAGGTCGCTGTGCAGCTCAGCTATGCCGTTGGAGTTGATGGACTCACTTTATCTTCCAAGCCTTCCGCTGTTATTGCATTAGATGGCCTTAAGCCATATTACTGTAATAAGTTCTCTTTTGAGACATTCGATGTAATAAGTGTGTGATTGCTACTCCGTTATAAATCCTTCGAGTACTGTGTGTCTCAACATTACTGATCCAGGGATGACACTGAAACACAGAGACTCGACCATCTGAGGTCGGGTCGCTACAACGGTGGCCCGTCCGGTGGGTCCCTGCTGTCACGTGGAGGAATAATTATTTTCCGTGTAATTAGGAGGCACTTCCTTGTGGCTGCCGTAGACCCAGTTGTCCGCCTCTCCACGTAAAGTACTCTTTCGATGGAAGACGTTCCTTGACCACGTTGACCACGCCGTGCCGAGAGCACCAGGGCGGTGGACGACGGTGAGGCCTAGTTAGGGGACGACGCGGAGCCGGGGAAGACGCGGCAGTGGATGCCCACGCGTAGAGGAGTATGAGGGTTCACTGGATCGCTGCGGTGTGAGGCTGCCGTCGCCGAGAATAAAAGGGGTGTGGGTGAGTAGAGGATGGCTCGCCAGCGGTGGGAGTAGTAGGGGCGGTGAGGCCTCCGCGCGATCGCAGCCAGCCACGGGAGGCAAAGCGACGAGGCACGACCGACGCTGGTTTGGGCGGTGGAGCAAGAAGACCAGAGGTTGAAGAAGCATTATGGCCATTGGATGGACATCGTACGGTCACTGGAGCTAGAATCGTGCATATTGACTAAGTTGACAAAGCCCTCCGTCCCACAACTTAGTAGGCCCACAAGTCAGCCTACCACTATCTGGGTCCCAGCTAGTGGGGAGTATTCATTTTTTGTGCGTAATAAGGAGGCACTTCCATGCGTGCGAAGATATAGCTGGTGGGTCCAAGCTGTCAGCGGCGGTAACGTTTTTTTCGCGAAATACAGAGGCCCTATCGGTGGGTCCCAGATGTCAGGTGGAGGAATCATTATTTCGCGCGTAATAAGGAGGCATTTCCTTGCGTGTGGCCATGGACCCAGCTGTCAGCCTCTCCACATACAGTCCACTTCAGATGCATGTCGGTCGTTGACCATGTTGACCAGGCCGTGCTGAGAGCACCAGGGCGGTGGACGACGGCGAGTCCTAGGAAGGCAACGACACGGAGGCAGGTAGATCGGATGCTTGTTTCACGCGAGGGGAGTACGATTGTACGAGGGTTCACTGGTTCATCTGCCGTCGCCGGAGAATAACAGCAGGTGTGGGTGAGTAGAGGGATGGCTAGGCCAGCGATGGGGGTGCAGGTGGGCGGTGAGGTCACAAGGCAGCACAACCGCCATGGAGAGAGAGAGAGCAGGCAGTCTCGCCGACGCTTGTTTGAGAGGCTGGAGCAGGAAGAGCAGAGATTGAAGAAGGAAGACGGCCGTTGGATGGACATCCAACAGTCACGGCTTGTGCGTCAACCTTTTTTTAGGAAAGCCTCAAATCTGTGGAAAACATCATACAACCCATCTGCCATTATTTCTAATAATTTACAGCCCATTTGCTAATTCTTAAGGTTTTTTGGAGCCCATATTCTTTTTGTTAGAATTACAACCCATATTGTGGCCACGGTTAAAAAATTATACAAAATTTTGCATATTTCGGTGCGGTCCGAACTGTTTTTAATCCCAAAATTTCGAGTCACATTCAAATTGATTGTAAAAATAAATGTATATCAATATAAAATCCAACAAATTGTCCATGCATAAAAATCAATGCAATTTAAAATCTCGAAATGAAAAAAAAATTTGAAACTAATTGCCGGTTTGATGTGTTTAAAAAATGTACAACCCATTTCTCATTACTGATAGGCCATTTTCTCGGCCAGCCGAATGAAGCTCTCCTCGTCTTGAAAGATTTGCAGCCCAATAGGCCTGACAAAGCGACTTACATGGCAAATCACAAAAAAACTGGGTTGTGGCCGTGGACCCAGCTGTCAGCCTCTCCACGTACAGTACTCTTCCGATGGAAGTCGGTCGTTGACCACATTGACCACGCCGTGCCGAGAGCATCAAGGCAGTGGATGACGGCGAGGCCTAGGAAGGGGACGGTGCGGAGCCGGGGAAGACGCGGCAGTGGATACCCACGCAGAGAGGAGTACGGGGGTTCACTGGTTCGGCTGCGGTGTGAGGCTGCCGTCGCCGCAGAATAACAGGGGTGAGTAGAGAGATGCCCTGGCCAGCGGTGGGAGTAGGAGGGGGCGGTGAGGCCTCTGCGGCATCACAGTCGGCCACGGGAGGCAGGAGCATGCGGCACGACCGGCGCTGGTTTGGGCGTCTGGAGCAAGAAGACGAGAGGTTGAAGAAGCACTACTGCCGTTGGATGAACATCGTACGGTAACTGGAGCTAGAATCGTTCATATTGACTAAGTTGACAAAGCCCTCCGTCCCCGTCAACTTGGTAGGCCCACAACTCAGCCTCCCACGATGCTGGGTTCCAGCTAGCAGGGGGAGCATTCATTTTTGTGTGTGTAATAAGGAGGCATTTCCTTGCGTGCGAAGATAGCTGGTGGGTCCGACCTATCAGCGGGGGCACGTTTTTTTCATGAAATACAGAGGCCCTTCCGGCGGCTCCCAGATGTCAGGTGGAGGAATCAAAGACTTGAGAAGGCGTACAGAACAAGCTAGTGTACCAGTAAAGAGACGTTGCTGAGTTTTAGAAAAAAGAGAGACATGCTCCTGTAGCAGGTTCGAATCAAACCTAGACTATGACTATATATGGTGCTATGTTACTCTGCAAGTAATGAAACTGACATATCCAACGTTCGCTTCTCCTCTTCTCTACTTACTCGCCTAGCATCAAGCTCGCCGCAACAACCATGTCCGCTGGCTGCTCGTCCACATGCTATCTTCAGCAGGCAACAACCAAATATGCGCCAAGTCGCCACCCGTACCATCGCCTATTGGTCTCATCACACCCCCGCTGGCACGCGCACCGCAGCCGGTTGCTCATCGCAACCCGCTGCCGTTAGTGTGGTGCCACTTCTGCAAATCACACAGAGTCATCCGTCGCGGCTCAACGACAATCCTCAACCCTGGCCGAGTCTTCTACAAATGCCCGAATCATGGGGTAATAATATGTTTAAGTGTTGTTCTACTGCTTTCAGTTGCTGATTTTTTTAATAGTTTGGTTGATGATCTTCCAATTTGATTCGTGCAAAAAAGGGAAGATTCGTGTGATTTGTATTTCTGGGAAGTTGCTGATGTGGGGGAGTGCAACTACGCTGATTATTTGGTTAGCGGAGGAATCCCAATACGAGCAGGTTGGGGTGTTGGACAAGTAACTGAAGGAATGTTAGAAGAGGAAGATGCAGAGCAGAAGGTTAAAGATGCAGTTCCTCTGATCATGGCCAAGCAACAGCTGCTGAACGGCCTTGACAACAATGAGGAGATGAAAGAGCTTGTGAAGATAATGGGCAAAACCGATGTGCTCTGTAGGATGATTGTCTCTTTATTTGCAGTGTATGCAGCACTCGTGATGTATTTAGTGGCTATGACATGAGCACTTTGCTGAAACTAGTAATGAATGAAACCTGTGTAGCAGGCTGGGCGTAGTGTTGTGAACATCTAATGATTTCTATTAACGGAAATCAGGGGGTATCCCCTTTTGCTCATAAATAAATAAATAGCAGAGGCCCTTTTGGTAATAAATAAATAAATTAGCAGAGGACCTGTCGGGTCAGCTTTGTTCTCATTCGAAGACGTCGAGCAAATTGCAGTCCAACAGCAAACTAAGTCATCAAATTCAAGTTTCACAGCCAAATACGAGTACAACTAAACAACAATGTCATCATGTTTTAGTTGTCATACAATCACCAAATACAAATCAGCATACATAACAAGTGATGTTCTCACAGGAAAATACTAAACAACATATTCATCAGGTTTCAGTTGTCATAGCAAACACAATTTCAGATAGTAGATAAAAAAAATGTCTTCTGACAGGCAAATACGACAAAAGCAATGTTATCATCATCCGCAGCAGCAGCGTCAACATCTTCGCCATGTGTATCAGTCTAAATTGTAATTCCCCATGGTGTCATCTTCTTCTTCGTCCTCAACGTCCTCGAACGTTGGCTTCTTCTTGATCAACTCTTGTATGGTTCTCAAAGATATTAGGAACATCTATGTTATCTTGTACATCAGGAGCAGTGTAAGCATCATCTTGTTGTGCAACTTCATTAAACGAATTCCTCTGCTCAAACCTTTGCACTACTCTCCAGTCATCACTACGTGCAAATGTGTCTTCCAAGAAAAAAATATGTGTTGCTTGATTTGCCAAAATAAAAAGGCTCGTTGGTCTGGTACGCCGCCTTGACATTGATGGATTTGAAATAATCATCAGCTCTGGGTTTTGCGATCCGGAAAACAAGTTATACCAACGAAAGACAATGTAACCACACACCGATGATCCTCAAATCGAGATATAGTGCAACCGAACAATGTCTGTTATGTTAGCATACATTTCAGTTGTCTCTTTGTCATATGTATCCGTGCTCATGATGGCACTGTTTTGTGTCTTCTGCCTTTGTCTCATGCAAGGGTGTTGTAGCGCACATCTCCAACAACGCAAGATTCATAATGTCTTACCCGAGTATCAGGACCTATTGCTAGTGAGTAAAGGGCATCATCAACTGCTTGCCCATCCTCCCGCATGTTCTTAACCTATGGTTAGAAAATAGACAAGCTGATCAGCTTATGTACTCAATATATTAAGAAAACTGACAATGCAATTCAAAAGCTTACATGACTCTTGAACCATTTCACAAATCCTTCCATAACCAGTTTGTCAATGTTTCTTGGATTTTGCGGCAGTAACTCCTTTTTGTAGATGCTGCACAACATAGTGATCGCGTCAAACATCTAAATATATAAGAATGTGCTGCAAGTTCAGTAGATTACGATGTATAAGCTGCAGTACTTAGCACTTACTTGATATAAGGTAGTATCTCAGGACAGTTATTCAACACATACCAAACCATTTTGTCCAAATCTTTAGGTTTGTCCTCTTGTTGACTCTTCCCTATAACTCCAACAGAATAATCGAAAACATTGAGCCTGGGATTGTCTTCATCCACGTCTTTGCTAAGCTGATCAGCTGTTTGAATGTATTTTGAGCAGAATGTCAACGCTTCTGTAGCAATGTAGGCCTCTGCAATGGAACCCTCGGGTCTAGCTCTGTTCCTAACATAGCCCTTGAAAGTTCCTAGCCGCCTTTCAATAGGGTACATCCAGCCATACTGCATCGACCTCTAAGTAGTGCCTCATCGTAGATGAACAGCCAAATGCACCATCACATCAAAGAAGGCTGGAGGATATATCTTCTCAAGGTCGCATAGGATAGTTGGTATCTTATCTCTAAGACGCCCAAAGCATCTATCCTGATATTTCTACCGCAGAGTTCCTCAAGAATTGTACCAACTCGCAACTCGCTCAGATAAGTCGTATGCCCAATCATCTAAGGATAACAGTAAAACCCTTTGAAGTAGGACGTGGCAGTCATGAGTTTTCAACCCTTGTACCTTGTTTCCATCTGCACTGACTCTCCTTTCAGGGTTTCAAGCAAATCCATGTGGGAATTTCACATGTGACAGGACCTCATAGAATTCTTTTCTTTTTACGTTGTCCAAGACGTACACAGCTGGTGCCATATCCCGTGGTTTACATTCATCCTGCACTTGCTAATCCTGTCTGATACCCAGGTGTGTCAAATCAATCCTAGATTAAGGTATCTTTCGTCTTGCCTTCAATATTAAGAAGTGTGCCGATAATGCTGTCACATATATTTTTCTCGATGTGCATCACATCAAGATTATGCCGCAGATCCAAATCTTTCCAATACTCCAAGTCCCACAAAGTGGACCTGCGGGTAAACAATAATCTTTCTTCTGCCCTGCCATGCTTCCTTTTCCCGCTACCATTATCAGGATGGTTTCCTGGTGTAATATGCCTGACCTTCTCTTATTCCACTTGCAACTCATCGGCGGTGAGCCTCTTTGGCGCACCACAGTTTTCATGCGTTGCATTGAACACATGTCTTCGGTATTTTCTAGGATGCGGCTTGTCCTTGGCAAGGAAACGACGGTGTCCAATGTAACAGATGTTGCTAAGTATTGCGATGACAATGATTCCTATCACAAATAACACATGCATTGTAACCATGTGTCGTTCGCCATGACATAGTGCCCAAAGCCGGATAATCATGGATGCACCAAATTATAACAACACACAAGAAAGAAATCAGCTGGTGGGCTGCTATATAGGTCTCGAGTAGAACACCCCTCCATAGCTGTTGAAGTTCCTCCACAAGAGGCTCCATGAACAAATCAAAATCCTTTCCGGGACTTTTTGGACCTGGGATGAGCAAGGCCATCATGTAGTTTGATTCTTTGGTGCAGACATTTGGAGGCATGTTGTAAGGATAACAAGCATCGCCACATGCTATATGTGGCGCCTGGTGGCCAAATGGGTTAAATCCATCTGAAGCTAAGCCAAGTCTAATGTTTCTCGGGTCAGCAGCAAAGTTTTCATGCTTCTGATTGAAGCTTTTCCACTCACTACCATGTGATGGATGGTTCATTACATTCTGATCTCTGTACTCCTAGTTCCTAGAATGCCACAGTACATCCTCTCTTGTTTCAGCATCATGAAACAACCTCTGCAATCTTGGTGTAATTGGAAAATGTCTCAGAACATTATGAGGAATCCTCTTCACAACATCGCCATCTTTCCATCTTGATGCTTTGCATTTCGGGCATTCACTTAAGTTTGCATAATCCTTCTGGAATAGAACACAATTATTCTTACAAACATGGATCATATCATATCCAATTCCAACCGCACGAAGGAAATTCTTCATTTTATTTGTAGGTGTGTGGCAGCTCGACGATCGGGAAAGCTTTATGAAAGCAGCCAACATCGCATCGAATGATTTGTTGGTTATCCGCTCAGATGTCTTCACCTAAAGAGAGATGACCATAGCTGAGAATCTCGACAACTTATTTCCGGGGTGATAGCCACGTTGCATTGTTCCAACATGCGGGCCCACCGCTTTTTCTTCTCGCAGTGAAAGTTCACGGAATGCACGAGCATTTCGTAGCATTGTTTCAATGTTGGTCAAACTCATCGCTCCGCCACCACCTCCTCCTCCTCCTCTTCCACCGAGCATCAGCGAGATCAAGATGGTGATCTGCTGCTTCCACGTAGTCAATAACATTCACGTTCACAGCTTCACCATGATGAACCCACCTAGTAATGTGACCGACATCCCATACAAGTGTAGATGATTTTGCACAGTTGACTGGGATCTTGTAACTGAATTCATACAACTGCTACACGGGCAGAGCACATTTGATTTTGGACCACCGTACTCAGCTCTGATAAAGTTCATGAAGTTTTCAACCCCCTCGACATATGCAGCGGAGCTTCTTCGAGCAGAAGTTATCCAAGTCCTGTCCATCTGTATATGTAAAGCTAATTCAGCAAACAGATTTGAGTGCTAAATTATTGCAGGATGTTTCAGCAATCAATGAGGCCGAGCACACAGCCATCAAACTATCGAAGGCCATCGCATCAACAAAGATCGGGTATAAAATGGTGTAGAGCTATTTCACCTAACAGATTGGCTACTAGACCATGACAATCTACGTCACAATAAATATATGGCAGGATATTTTAGCAACTAATCGGCCTTGGCATGCCATCTCAGCTAAGCAGATTGAGTGCAGAATAAGGCAAGGAAGCTTCTTAAGCAGAGCATATTGACTGTAAACTACTTCGGCAAACAGTGAGATTAACAGCGTCTACCAGCTAACATTCATCGCTACATCGGCATGCACGGGGCCTCAGTCTAGAATGCGCGTACCGTGGGAGAAGCTGACCGTCGTGCGTCTCCACACGAATGTCGCCAGCGGTGGCGGCACTGACCGCCGTGCGCCTCCACAAGAACGTCGCCAGCGGTGGCGGCGCGGCTTGAGGATGGCAGTCTACGAGAGCGCATTATGGAGAGAGAGGATCGCCGTCGGCCCCTCGAAGAATCAGGTGCCGACGTATTGGCGTGGCGGGAGGGCGGCTTTGGCGGAGCGAATGGAGTGGAGGGGATGGGGGGGGGTTTGGGGAATATTATTGGCTAGTTGGTCAAGGGCGGTTGAATCTAGGATTTGGGGGAATTTTTGGGTGGGGAGGAGGATTTTCACGCGGTTGGCGGGGAGTTTGGCGGATGGTCGGTTTCTCCAAGTGCAGTCCCACGTGTCGCTGAAGAGGCAAGTCAAGCGCTGCCCGCTTATGCGTGAGCCGTGTGCAGGACCAAACGTGTGTGGGGTGCAATGCGACCGCGACAGGGGTGTTGTGAGTGTACCGCCTTTTTCCTTTTAAACTAGGTGCTTCGCCCCCTCAAAAAAAACTTGTTGCTTCGCGCGATCCATCGATACTACTACTAGTAATCCGGTAATCCCGACTAAAACGGCGCGACCGGGTCTTTTCCCGCGCGATATGCTGGGAGGTTGGCTTAGTTGGGTTTTTAGGACGAGTAATGCTACACCTACGTAGTCCTAGTTACGTAATTAACATAATGTGAAACGTGTGAGCTGTTGATTGTAGATTGGGGGGAGGGAGGGGCCCACCACCATGAAAATCAGGGGAGGAGAGAGAGAGAGGCAATTTACGTTAACCCTTTTGTAGGTTCCCGTAGATGTAGAAAAATGTGAAATGCATGAATGTGCATTTGCAGATAAGGCCTTCTCTCGTTCATCCTTTTCTCCCACAAGATCTTGATCTACCATGCAACACACGGGCATCTTGCTAGTACTCCTACAATATACTATATTATTGTGAAAGTTCATATACACCGTCCGAGATTAATGCAAACACGGCAGATTTTCGTTACATTTCAAAACTTTTATAGGACAGAAAAATAAAAGAAACCCGACCCTAAACCTATTCTACGGCGGCGACCGACGTCCTCCATCTGCGATCTCCATGTACGGGGGCGGGGTTCAAGACCATTGAAGTGAAGGTGCGGTCTCCGGCAAGGTAAAGTAGAACACGGGAGACGGACCGGCCAGTTGGCACACCATGCCCTGCCGCCTCCCATGCCCTACTCATCCTCGGAGGAGTCCCCGACCTCGGCGGTGCCGGAAGTTGGATGGCGGCAAGTAGGATGCGTGGCTGACGGTGCTCTCGTCGTCGGCCACCAGCGTGGCCACCACTTGTGCGGCGACTTGAGCGAGGGCGGCGACCTCGAGCTCCATCCACGAAGACAAGCTCTCCCGCAGAGCGTTCGCGCTTGCGGTCATGGCGGATGTGGTGCCAGGTAGGAGGACGATGCGCTATGGTGTGGAGGTTAGCTAGGCGTTGCCGCTTTAAGTAGCGCAGTCCGGTGAGGTCAAGCGTCCTGGTGCATCATTAAGTCGCCGGAGTTGGTTCCTCGGGCACCGAGCCTCTTAACGACGTCATACCGACGGACGGCATGAATGCGGACAGCTGGCGCCGGCTGGGAACGCACGGCACGACAGCGCGAGGGACGAGGGTTTTTGGTGTGCCAGGGTAGTCAACTGCGGTCGTGGCAACGTTGGAGATGCCCTTTGCTCACATGCAATCGACACATATCATTGAAAAAGCAAGACGACCTGGCATGGTATCAGGTCCTGAGGATGCAGTTGGCCGCGCTACACCACTCCACGGACGCGTCCCGGCGCCCCATGCATCCTCGACGAGCCAGGTGTTGGCGTGTGTTTGGATTGTGGCCAAAGTGCACCTTACCAAAATTTTGGTCATGACCCAAAGATTGGTCTTTGTTTGGATGGTTGCAATTTTTTTGGCATGCCAATGAACTCTAGCCAACTCTAGTTCATTTTTCTTACTGATGTCGGCCAAATCATGGGCAACCAAAGCCTCAACCAAAATTTTGGCTACCCAATGCTTTGATGGGGCGACCTTGGGCACAAACCAAACATACTGTTGGTCATGCCACAACACTAACGCCACCCTCGGCACACTGAAACCGACCGTGTCTAGGGATGACGAGTTTGTCGCTCACCACGGTCGCCGTGTCCAGAGGCGGTGCTGGAGCAGCGCCATGTTGTTGGCCCCCACGACCCACATGAACGGTTGCCGGTGGCGAGGAGGTCGTGGGCCAGCTCCTCCATTGGACTAGTTTGCGCTTACGTCGTCCGACAGTGTGTGCCCCACATGTCGGTTTCCTGTTTTCCGGCCATATTCGAAAGCGCCGTTGTTCGTGTTATGATTAGGCCTTTCACTATGTTGGCCAAGCGGGATAACTAATTGTTTATTTGAGCCGTTCAAGTTTAATCATGTGGCGTTTGCTTATTTCTCATTCCTCTCCAACCCTCTTATCCATCGATCATGTAGCCCTCCGGTCGAGTCCATCCTCCCGCATGCCCCATTTAAAAATTCCGCCGAGTATCATTCGCATGTGCGCCTAGACCATGCTTGTATTTCCAATGTTTATTTGTAATTTGTCCGACATGCATACAAACAAATGGTTCGTTTGAAGTTTTACTTTGCTTCCACTACGTGTCGCTCGCGTCCTAGTTTTGACATCCCATTCAGTTCATGCCCCGACACATGTTGACGAGATCGATTGACCCCATGCTTGCTAGGCCCCGCGTGTCAGTTACTCAATGGGTTCGGCCACGTCAGGGGATCCTCATCCGTAGTATACTCCTGCTGTTTTTATTTACTCCGCATAAAATGACGCGGGCGGGGAAGGGGGAGGGACGTCGGTTTGCTCTCAACTGCGGTCCCACAAGCAAGAGAAAACGCAAGACGAAGCGCGTTCCATTCGGTGAGCGACGTGGAGGGTCCAGCGTGCCGGGCTGCAACTCAAACGCGACAAGAGCGATGTACAGTCAAAACCGATTGACCGGTCGTCACCGAAACCACTATTCACACCAGAACCTTCGCTGCTCGGCCTACGCCAGCCACTGCCCTAAAACCACGCCTAATCTCCAGCCCCTTCCCCCACCTTTCGATCACCTAGCCCGCATCAAGCGCCCCCTAGTTCGCTGGAAAGCCATGGTGCGCCGCAAGATCACGTACTACAAGATGCTAATGCCGAAGCTCCACGCAGAAATCGCGGCGACGGTCGGTGCCAGAGACCTCTGTTCCCAAGCTCGCTTTGCGGCGGGCCAATCCCCGAGTTCTCTGGAGCCAAGCTACGAGGAGGAGGAAGCCGATCCAATGTTCATGGCGGAGGTCGCGCGCGAAGGCCCCGATGGGTATGAGACGATGGACGCCGACTTCATGCGGCGTCCGAAGTCCCCATGGTGCAAAGCGGACCAGCGGTTCAACTCTGGCGATACTAAAGGAGGACCGGGAGGCGAGGCTCAACTCGACGCGGAGCGCGCGCATGCCGCTGCCATCGAGGCTCTCCTGCAGGCGGAACCGGATGTCGTGGATGTGAACCGGGCGGCGGAGGCTCAACTTGAGGCGGAGCGCGCGGATGCCGTTTCCATTGAGGCCCTCCTGCAGGCGGAACCGGACGTCCTAGACTTGAACCGGGCGGCAAAGTCTCAACTCGTCACGGAGCGCGCGGATGCAGCTCTCATCGAGGCCCTCCTGCAGGAGGAACCAGACGTCCTGGACTTGAACCAGGCGACGGAGGCTCGACTTGACGCGGAGCGCGCGGATGCCGCTGCCATGGAGGCCCTCCTGCAGGCGGAACCGGACGTCCTCGACTTGAATTGGGCGGTGCTCTCGTCTGTCCAGAGCGCCCGCATGCTCCGCGTGAATGAGTAGCTGGAGGCCGAGGACAACCACGGTGCAGAGACACACATCGGCAGCTACGGCTGGTTCGCGCTGGCAGCCAAAGATGACGAGGCCGTCTCGTTCCACGAGCAGTGATAGTTTTTCTTTATGTTGTTGATTTTATGGATCTTTTGCTGTGTAAAAACATATATTGTTATGCAAGTCGCCTGACCTGGGTCAGTCTACCATTTCAGGCAGTTGGATGAATATCCTACGTCTCCTAACCCTTCTTCCTCACCTCTTCTTCTTCCCCAACAGACCACCGCACAGGCCGTACGGATACTCCCCAACATGCCGTTGGATAAACATACTCTATGAACGAAAATTATGTATCAGCGGTAGGATGGCTGAGTTTGGTTTGTTCACATGCGACAACACGTGTCAGTGAGGGCGTGTTCCCTTGGTTGGGTTTGCGGCGTGAAGGAGTGACTATGCATGTGAGGGTGCGGTGCGACCGCCGCGTGCAGGAGCGACCGTGTGAGGGTGCAGTGTGACCGCGACAGCTGTGAGAAAGTGTACCTCCTTTTCATTTTGAAAACTTTAGGCAAGCTTGGCAAAAATGTGTGGCGAAGTATGGCAATGCAAGGCCTAGACCCAAACAGGATAAGTATGTAGTACTACGTACTAGGAGTACTAGTGTTAAAAAAGAAAGGCGGGGTTTTCCTTCGCGGGATTAATCGATACAAATCCTCGTTTCATGTGTCAATTAATGTGTATTTTTTCTCCAAAGCCCAAAGAGCTAACCATCTCACTCCTCATCGCTTGATTAATGCAGCGCCATGCAAACCAACCTTCTCACTTCCGCATGCATGCATGGGATATTAATGTCCTTGGTTGCTAGTACGAGGCAAACACCATCAATTTTGCCTCGATTAGTGTTAGTGGCCTTCTGGAAATTGTAATTTTGATATACTGGCCTTGTGTACAAAAAAATGGAGGTAGTAACTATATTTGACTTCCTTCCCCATTGCGGTGACGTCGACGATATCTCAAATGTTGTGGTTTGGCGAAGTGCGTTGGACGGAGAACACCATTGAGGGAGACCACGGTAAGTCGTTCGCAAGTGCCGCCTGCAAGCCGAGACAACCGCCTTATTTGCATCCAGGAAGTCCATTGAACCAAAGGACGCGTAGATGTACTACTAGTACTCGTACACAATAGCGTCGTCCGTCCAGCTTAGTGCGGTGAGATGGTTTCTTGAAGAAGACGATGGAGAAGTGGAGTCAGCGAAGAGTGAAATGATGGTTGCTTCGTCCGTGCTTTGTGATTTGATGTCTCATTAATTTTTGATTTGTGATAGAAGGGACAGGGGAGTAGACTTTGTCCTCTATACGGTACATGCGTCCAAGCACGGGAGAAAGAGGAGAGACGTTGCATTTTTCTATTCCTTCGATCAATCAATTAGGGAGCTTCAGTTCCATCCTTTTGGCTTTGGCAACACCGTCCACAATGGTTCCCACGATGCCAAAAGCTATTTTCACATTTGGCTACACATTGTGGATGCCCTTAATCATACCACTTGGTTTTGCTCCTGTGTGCTATCTATACAAATCTCAATCATATTGATCTAAAAAATTATAGAATCAAGATTAGTAAAAAGGTGGTGATTTTGCCGCGCGGATGGCGGGGGAGGTTTCTTATTTTCAGAGGACGTTGTCCTGGCGGTTTGCTAACATGCAGTCCCATGTGTCAGTGCTTTACCAAGCCGATCCGCTTCCCACATGAGGCAGAACAACGGCAGAAGCAACACGTGGTTAACTTGAAGAAGATGAGGGAGAAGCGGATTTAGAAATGAGTGAAATGCGCAGACTAAGGCATAGCCTAGTGGTGGGAAGGGGTTGATGCCTTCTCACCCACCCAAGTTCAAGGCATGGTACTTGCAATTTGGGTTTGTTGCACCAATTATATTGTAAGGGGTTCCTTTACAGTCTTTCTGTCAAAAAAATGATGGTTGCTTCGTCCCTCCACCTTCTTTTTTTAGCATTATTACTTCGTCCCTCCAACTTAATTGCGGGAAAGGTGCAGCTTTGTGATTTGACGCCTCATTGATCATTACTACGTCGGCGCCATGACTGGGTGCTTCACCACGGCTGCTCTGCACTGTATTCCGGTATGGCACGTGGACCCGGTAGCTTGATGCCCCACATGTCGGCGAAAGGGACTAGAAGATTTATGAAAGCGAGCGCTCCACTCTTACGACAGAGGATACACGACACGACGACCCAGTGAACTGTCACTTGTACTGTATATAGTACTATAGTTTTACTGTGTCGCACGATCCATCGATACAAACCCGATTAAATAGGAAAGGGCGGGATTTTTCCCGCGCGGTATATGATACTGGCCATACATTTCAAAGGCAATTTTAATGTATGCAAACTGAAAAATTAAGTAACAATATGATATATAGTAAAACTAAAAACACATATGATTTATTGTGTTAGAGTGTAGTAGTAGTGCTGTATTGCATAGTTGTTAGATGTAACATGCGAGAATGTGTAGAGATGTAGTTTTGGAGGGCCTACAGAGAGAAAAGTGTAATACGTTCACCGAACTTCAGAATAAGCTGATTACGGTCACTATATATGTTTTGCGGTGATGATACGGTCACTTGCTCACGGTTCAGCATCGGATTGCACCCTGTTGACCGGCCAAATAGTCTGCGTGGCACCATGTTGACTAGTTAAATTGACCACGTTCCTTGTGGCTCCCACCTGTCAGTTCGCATAGGGAAAAGGTCAGATAAACACAAATTTACGCAGGCGTGAGAAGAATCCACCCCGTGCGCGGGAATCACCTGGTTGTGTATGTGTCTGTCAGGGCCTGATGTGTGCGCATGCACGTGTAGGTCGAGCACTTGAGCGTGAGAGTGTGTGTTGTTCATGTGGTGTACTGGTGTGTGCATGCATGCGTGCGTGTGTAGTGTGAGTGTTGCGTGCGTGCGTGGCTGCGTTTGTACGTGTGAGTGTTGCATGTGTGCGTGGGTGCATGTGTTCGTGTGAGTGTTGCGTGCATGCAGTTCGTGTGCATGCGTGTTGTGTGTATAATCACCACACCAGCTCCTGTGTGTTAAAACAGACGGCTCAGCATACCAATACAAGGCCACCTTGTCCGCTGTGCCTGCGGTCATGACTTCGAACCACCGCCCAATATTTTTTGTCGTTTGTTTTCATTTTACAGCAAGATGCCCGTGCGTTGCATGTAACATCAAGATGCATTTGTATGACTAGTTTATCTTGTGAGAGAAAAGGATGAGCGAGGAAGGTCTTATTTGCAAATGTAGAGAGGTGTGTGGGTACCTTTTGCAAAATTGTCATAGTTTCTTTCCTATCCGCCGATATAATCGGATGGCCTATATTGAGGATGGCAGGCACACCATGATCAGCAACTCTGTTTTTATAAGAGTGTATTTTATCCCTACTCTTATAAAAAGCATAGTCGGTGATGATCGTGTGCCTGCCATCCTGCAGTATAGGCTGTCCGATCTATATCTGACGGATAGGAATGAAACTATGGCAATTTTGCAAAAAGATACCCACACCCCTCTCCACACTTGAAAATAAGGTCTTCCCTTGTTCATCCTTTTCTCCCACAAGATAAACTACTCATACAAATGCATCTTGATGTTCCGTGCAACGCATGGGCATCTTGCTAGTATTTTATAAGAGTGTAGATGTAGAGTAGATACAAGCCGACAGGTGGGCCCAATGGTAGTGAGATAATGTGATGCAACACTAGAGGTGCCACGTGGAGCGTTTAACTGGTCAACTAGTCGTGTCTTGAGCAAATACAAAGTTGTATGGCGAGCCCGTGACTGTATAATAACCACAAAACGTAAATGGTGACCGTAATGAGTGGATTCTGAAGTCCAATGTACGTATCATGCTTTCGCTTCAAATACAATGATTGTCACTGTATATGTCGCGAGAGAAAGATGAAACATGCGTGAATGTGCTGGGAGCTTACTTTTAGAGGACCTGGAGATAGTTTGTGTGCGTACATGAAAGGGGCGTAAAGGGGGGGGGGGTATGCGATGGAGAGAGAGATGCTCTTCGTTTCTCTTTATTATGACTAACTTTATATATAGTATAAAAATATACAAATTCACAGTGCGGAATAAATATCATTGCGGGCACCATGCAATGCAAGCGTTCATACTCCTCCATATAACTTTGTAATGTTGTATATATGTAGAAATTCTAAAATATTTTTTGGCCACACTTTATTCAAAAGGAATGTTGTATGCAAAATAAACATGAAGAGAGAGCTTTTTAGATCACTGGGGTACGTGATGTAACATGTGAATGTGTAGTTGATGCATTTGGCAGGGCCTAGAGAGGTATGTGTGTGTATTACGTATTTGAGAGAGGCATGGATAGAGGGGCCGACAGGGGGGCGTGGGAGAGATAGCACGAGAAATGAGAGTGCTCTAGAGAGAGAGACGAATATGACGTCACGGCGAGAGATTCCCTTGAGTGTGTATATGCAAGGGGGGAGTGGATGGAGGCACCAGGAGAACATTTTTTTTTGTGTGGTGTCTGTGTTGGTATGTATGGGTGTGAGAAGATAACGAGACGTGGGGGCAGAGGTTGTGTCACCGCATGAGGTTCGGTGGGTCGAGGTGAGGCCCTTCGTTCGGTTCCATCCTGCGCCACATTGGTCGGCCCGTGACGCATTTAGGGAGACCCATGGATGCCTAGTCGTACAAGACAAAGATAGCATAAATGTGAAGGACTCTATGTCCACTGACAAAGCCGACTAGGATTTGTAACCCTAGGTTCTCGGACTAAGGTAACCCCTTTATCTTTGATATTACTATTCATCCAACCTAACTTTAAGGGGCATCCTACAGAATGCTCTGCTAGAATCATACTCGTCGATTAGGAAGAGAGGTGTGAGACAATGCGTGAGAGACAGGCCTAAAGATAATGTGCGTACAGGAGACACGTAGGCATGTCTATGTATATAGAAAGGGCCGATGGGGATTGTGCGTGTGTATGCTTGCGAGAGGAAGAGTGCTTGTGATAAAGGTTAGTGAAAACAGTTGTAAATGGTTACGAGAGGGAGGAAGGGTTATATCGAGAGCATGTGTGTGAGAAAGACACCTTGGGAGAGAGTGTGTGAGCATGTGTGAGAGACCACCGATGGAGACTGAAACTACATGTACAAGACTGCTGTACACATTGACTAAAGATATAAATTGTATCCAAATATTAGGATGGGATCATGATATTTGCAATTCGCGTAAGGAACGGTCATTGATCCATAAGACATCTAGATTCTATCGAATTTGAGCATGTCTATGTTATTATTCGACACAATTGATCCACATAGTTAGTATTTTGAACTCCAGACAATGCATCGCTTTATCAATCGAATATAAATGTGAGTATAGTTCATGTTGTGTGTGTAAAGCACATTATACATACGAAAGTTACACAATGAACATTACAAATAGCTACCTATGAACTAGCATACATTTGAATTCAACTTAAGGTGGTTTTAAAAAATTGAATTCAACATGAAGTTCATTCAATTATTTGAATTTGATATCATGGCATTTGCAAATCATACCTAAATTATGGGGGCACCAATCTTTGCTCTGATTTTGTACATAATAGCATATGTAGTCGTGTACAAAATAGATTCTAATTTAGCTCCTCCATTCCAAAATAATCGTAGTTATAGGATTTTCAAGTGTCAAATTTTCAAAAAGAAGCCGATAATTTAATGAGGTTTTCAAACATACAAGGTCAAATTTAACGTTGTCTATTTAGGTCAATCCTCAAAGTTCAAGAGTACTCTAAACGTGAATGCTTGTGTTTCAAAATTTCGAACGAAGCGCCAAAAGAGCCTCTACTCGCCCGAAACCGCGTGAGACCAATGTTTGGTAGTACAAGGAAATTACTTTTCTAATAACTCCGACCCGTGAAACCTACCGGTCTGACGTCCAAAGGTCTAAACCGGGGCAGGTTTGTAGCTTCATCTACACGCCACGCAACCGCCTCTGAAAAACATTCATACACAATGGCCGCCTAAGAACACATGCGCGCGGCCGAAATCGCTCTCGCGCACAATTTGGGACACCTGGGATTACCATCCTACCCGCAACCCGCAATAGGTCCAAAATTTAAGAGGGGGGCAAAGTTTGTACTTTCCCCAAATTTCAAACAAGCGCGTCCCATCTTCTGTTCAAAAAAGCCAAAAACAAGCGCGCCCTGCATCAAACATGGTTCTCCCCCCCCCCGCCCACCCGTCGATTCCCCATTCGCACTCTGTGGGCGCAAAAATACCGCTCCACCAGCCGCGAAACCCCGGCGTCCTCCGTCAGCCACCCCATTCCACCCATCAACCGCCGCCCTCCTCCATCACGCCGGAGCCGATACCCCGACGTCGTCGTCCACCGCAACCTCAACCGCAACGACCTCCACGGCTAGTAGTTGAAGCCGAGGCCGAGTCGTTTGTACCTGAGCCAGTTCAACCACGCCATCCTGCGCCTCACCGCTGCTGCTCCAACTTCGCCACCCTCCACCACACCAGAGCTGTTCCTGCTATGCCGTCCTTCGCCGCCTCGGATCTGCTTCCCCTCCGCCGACGTACGGCCATGGCAACACAGTCAACAATTTGTCCATGGGTTCGTCCAAGCCTGCACCCTCCAGAACATCAGTTTCCCCAACAAAAATAAGAAGATCGGCGCGACATGTGGAGGCGACCACACCGGCAACCAAAAATGGTACTCCTCTTCCCTTATTCGTGCAAATCTTACGTGTCTGCTTGCATGATATTTATCCCAAAGAAGACACTAGTTGACCGCTTCTTCTTGATACTAGATGTTCCTAGTAACTCGTGATGCACAAGGTTTCTCCTCATATACTATTTCACCTTAGCTAGAGGTCCGTCGCCCCCCTGAATTTCAATTCCTGGTTAGTTGATTCCCAATTAACGGAAGCATTCCCCGGCGTAACAGGCGCTAGTCCGCCTATTACGCCGGGGAAGCAGTGCCTCGGTGTTTATCTTAGGGGCGTGTGGGGCCTAGAGCTACTGGCACCTGATCTGGAGGTCGGCCGGGATTAAAGGGATGGCCCGGGGGAGCTGCCAAGCATGGCGGTGGTGTGAGGTCGAGGGGAGGGCGGGGTGGCGGAGGCAGGTGTCTAGGCCGGTGGTCGCTGACGGTTCGAAAAAGATCATCAACAGTAACTGGCGGGAGGTAGACGAAGGCCATTTGCCCGTTCCTTATAGATCGGACGGTTCATTAAAAAAATCGACTGACCTATTTATTTTTAGTCGACTGTTATCTTGATATGACCACATGCGGTGCTATGCTGGAGGAGTACCTGCATTTCCTGTGCTCATATATTACAAAATCATATGGAGTAGAATCTAATTTTGTTTGCCATGAAATGTTGTAGATCTATCATATGTCTCCTATCATTTATTTTTCAGCCACCTGGTATCTGCTACTTTTACAGTGCACTAGTTCTGCACACACTTCACCCATACTCTCACTATTGTGTTTTTATGCAAGGGTATTTCAGAGTCTGCCTCAAGAGAAGCAGAAATGAAAAGAGAGAAGTTGCTCCAGCTGTCTACGCGGGTAAGCACGGAACATTACAACGCTATGAAGGGTGAAGTGTCAGCAAATGGAGATGGTAAATGTAGCTCTGGAGTTGATGACCTCGCTCGCAATGAACCACCATCCCAGGTGCTTGCTTTAAATTCGCGGTATCATATGTGGTTGCATGTTCCATATGGTGTCTAGCTTGTATTCGAAAGGCCGAATTCGGTCTTTATTAAGATAAGGAAAGATATTTTTTACATGAACCACCATCCCGTGAGCACCAGAAGACAAATAGCTAGTCAGGACACTGGCCGAGCCAGTGACAAGCCCAGCAAAGACAGGCATCACCTAGAATCCAACTAAAAAGCCGCGATGGTGGCGAAGTAGCTCACCTCCCACCAGGCTCTCAGGTCCTAGATGATCATGCTCACCACTCCAGCCGGATGTCTAGCTTGTATTGCTTCCAATTTGGTTAAATAGCATATGCTTAGCTTACACATTATACTTTTGAATATGACATGCCTTTCTGTTTTTGGTACATACTAGTACATCTATGTATTAACCATGTTCTTACATCAAACTAATGTTCTTGTGTATCCCTCATCAATCACTTATGATGAGTGAGGGAGTCCCGGATTAGGGGGTGTCCGGATAGCCGAACTCTCACCGTTGGCCGGACTCCTGGACTATGAAGATACAAGATTGAAGACTTCGTCCCGTGTCCGGATAGGACTTTCCTTGGCGTGGAAGGCAAGCTTGGCGATACGGATATGTAGATCTCCTACCATTGTAACCGACTCTGTGTAACCCTAACCTATTCGGTGTCTATATAAACCGGAGGGTTTTAGTCCGAGGACTAACAACAATCATACCATAGGCTAGCTTCTAGGGTTTAGCCTCCTTGATCTCATGGTAGATCTACTCTTGTACTACCCATATCATCAATATTAATCAAGCAGGAGTAGGGTATTACCTCCATCGAGAGGGCCCAACCTGGGTAAAACATCGTGTCCCTTGTCTCCGTTACCATCCGCCTAGATGCACAGTTCGGGACCCCTACCCGAGATCCGCCGGTTTTGACACCGACATTGGTGCTTTCATTGAGAGTTCCTTCGTGTCGCCGCCATCGGTAGGATGCCTCATCTCGCCTTTAAAGACGATACTATCGCTAAAGGAGCCTTGGCCGCCGCCGCACTCTTCGCTAGGCGGTTTTCTTATGACCGCAAGTCCGGCCACCGCGCCGATGATGACCTCTCGAGTCATTGAAACCAATCTTCATGTCAATTCGGAACTTGCCGAACAATTAGATCCGATCGAGCTCTCCTTCAGAACGAGCTCTTGGATTGAATCGCCGCCTCGAGTCGCCACAGACTACGACCGGATCGGGCCTAAACCGATCTCGAGAGATCAACTCTCCCTGTGCTACCCATCATATTGCTGTGATAGAGGAGCAATGCGGCGATTCTTCTTCTATCTTAAGGACTAGCTACGTCCGGATTCCCGATCCTCCATGCCGGATTCCCGCAGAGGGACGGATGTCGATCAAGCCCTGAACTTAAAGTCAGCGGTGGTCGGACTCATTGATAGCACTCAAAATCCAAACTTCCGAAGTTCGAAACTTCGCCCCCGAGTCCTAAATTGACGGGTTCCGGATTTAGTGCCACCCGCCCACCCAAACATTAGCGATCTCTCTCGAATTCGACAAGAGCCCGCCAAACAAGACATCATTATCGGGCCGATTCCTCCCGGTTATGAACAGGATAAAGGATCGCCGAGAGGAGGACGAATCCCAATCTTCTACAATAATTGCACGGACAAGGGAATCCTAAACGCCATAAGTCGTCATAAATTACACGCTTTGTTGACTTGGTGACCATAGTACAAAAGTACTGTGCGATGGAGAGCGCTCGAAAACTAAAAGTAAATTTTGGGATAATCCGCCCCAATACATCCCTAGTCAAACAAAAGGGTGCATCATTATCAAGCACCTGGTTAAATACCAAAAACCAAAACCCCTAAAGGGTACGGAACCGCATCGAGGGTTGGCTAAACGGACCCCGCAAAATTCATAGCACGAGGGCGCCTCCAACTCATAGCCTTCGAGCATGTTGGATACTATGGCAGGTGGCCAAAAGTGGCGAAGAGCTTCTAGCTTCGAATCCCAGCCCAGAACACCAAGACGGTGTTAATAGTCTTCGAGACTTTCGCATCAAATAACATGCAAAACTAACACCCGCAACCTTGCCGAAGTCTACCAAGTAGCAACAATAAATCCATGGAGTGACACGGCTATTACCTTTAATGCCAGTGACAAACCTAAATTCCGAACTGCCCGGGCACCAGCCGCATTGGTCCTCAGCCCGATAGTGAACGACTTTTGCCTTACTAAGGTACTCATGGATGACGGCAGCGGACTAAACCTCATCTATGAGGAAACCCTCCAAAAAATGGAAATAGACTGGAACCGCATTGAGCGAAGCAGCACAACCTTTAGAGGAATAATCCCCAGCCGGGAAGCATGTTGCATAGGAAAAATCACGCTGGACGTAGTGTTTGGCTCGCCGGACAATTACAGGTCCGAGGAGGTCACATTTCAAGTGGCCTCGTTCAACAGCGGATATCATGCTTTATTAGGACGAGAGGCATTCACAATTTTTCAAGCTATACCCCATTATGGTTACATGAAGCTTAAAATGCCCGGACCTAACGGAATCATCACTCTCGCTAGTGATCCGAATATAGCACTCCGCGCCAAAAACAAGACAGCCGCACTAGCCCTCGAGGCACTATCCGAAGCCCTAGCGGCCGAGGAACTCACCGCGATGCGCTCCACAGTGAACATGGACGATGTGATACTTGATAAAAGATCCAGTCCACCTCTTTTAAACCAGCGGATGAAATAGTCAAATTTCAAGTCCACCCAACGGACCCTGCAAAGACGGCCTCCATTGGGGCACAATTAAACTCGATGTAGACGCCAGACCACGAGAATTTCTACAAGAAAATCGACATCTTTTCCGCACCCTTCGACATGCCAGAATCCCACGCCACCGGCCGAGCACAGCTTAAATATCCTAAAAGGATTCAAGCCACCAAACAGGCTCTTCGGCGCTTTTCTGAACCTAAGAAACATGCCATGGGAGAGGAGCTAGCCAAACTTTTGGAAGCCGGATTCATCAGAGATATAAAACATCCGGACTGGCTAGCAAACCTGGTGATGGTACCAAAGAAGGATAAATCCTGGCGCCTATGTGTTGATTTCAAGGACCTTAATAAGGCTTGCCCAAAGGATCCCTTCCCCCTCCCTCGAATTGATCAAATCATTGACGCTACAGCAGGACACGACTCATTGTGCTTCCTCGACGCAGCATCCGCTACCACCAAATCAAGATGGGGAGCCGCACCAAGCTGCAATAGCATTCATCACTCCATACGCCCGCTCGCTTCAACACAATGCCCTTTGGGCTCAAAAACGCCGCACAACATATCAGCGCATGATTCGTATATGTCCGCAAACCAGATCGGCAAAACAGTGGAAGCATATGTAGATGACGTGGTCGTCAAAACCAAGCACGTCGAAACTCTAGTAGACGACTTGAGGCTCACATTCGACAATCTTCAAAAATATGACATCAAGCTCAATCCGGAAAAATGCGTCTTCGGCGTTCCAGCCGGAAAGCTCCTGGGCTTCATTGTGTCCGGTATAGGAATTGAAGCAAACCCAGCCAAGATCCGAGCTCTGTCACAATTGGATATTCCAAAAGACCTCAAACAAATAAAAAAATTGACGGATGCGAGCGGCTCTAAGCCGCTTTATTTCCGATTGGGGAAAAGGCGTTACCCTTTACCGCCTCCTCCGCCGCACCAACACTTCGAGTGGATGGATGCCGCCACGGCCGGACTCAAGAAATAAAGGCCATTTTGGCAACAATTCGGTTCTGGCCGCGCCTAATGTGGGCGTAACCAATGCTATTATATATCGCCGCAACACATCAAGTTGTTCGCGCGGTGCTCGTTGTCGAACGAGAACGGACGGACACCGTTCCATGTTCAAAACCGTTTATTATGTGTCCACCGTACTAACTCCATGCAAGTCCCGGTACCCACACTACCAAAAGATAGCATACGCGGTGTTCATGGCATCCCGGAAGCTGCGACACTACTTTCAAGAGTGTTCGATAACGGTAGCCTCCGAAGAACCTCTTAACGACATTATAAACAACCGCGACGCGACGGGCCGGTTTGCTAAATGGGCCATAGAGCTCCTTCCATTCGATATAACTTATAAGCCACGGCGTGCTATTAAGTCGCAGGTTTTGGCCGACTTCGTGGCCGAATGGACCGTCAACTCCCTAAAGAGTACGGCGATACTCCAATTGATCATGCACTTTGACGGCTCCAAATGTTGGCGGCCTGGGTCTGGCGTCGCCCCGACGCCCCCAACCGGGACACAGTCCAATACCTCCTTCAGATAATGTATACGGATTCCAACAACGCAGCGAATACGAGGCCCTTCGCACGCCTCCGGATGGCGCCTCTATGGGCATTCAACGCCTAGAGGTGCGCGATTCAACCTCGCAATATCTCAAATAAACGGAGACTTTGATGCCAAAGATCCAAAATGGCAACATACCGCAATGCGGTCCTAAAATGTCAAGACGGTTCAAGGGCTCGAATTTCATCATATAGCCCGGATAACAACCAGCGGCGGATATATTGGCATGCATCGGTGCAAAACGCGATGCCGCCCCACCCAATATCTTTTTCGAACGGCTGTTCGCCATCCGCATAATGGGAAGGAGTCCGCAATATCAATCCGACCCAACCGCACCACCGACGCCAACACTCTAACACAACCGGAGGCTCGACCCGAGATAACACCTCTACTCACGAAATAATGGCGGTCATCGCCTGCGGACGGAACCATTCCTAGCCTACCTAACTAGGCAGGAACTCCCCGAAGACCAAAATGAGGCTCGCTGCATAATACGGCGCTCTAAAGCCTATAAAGTCCTTGAGGGAGAGCTTTATAAGAAAAGCACTACCGAGTCCTTCAAAGGTGTATCTCCAAGAGGAAGGGCGAAACCTCCTGGCTGAAATTCATGCCGGACTGGGTGGGCACCACGCCGCAGCCCGGCCCTTGTAGGCAAGGCCTTCCGACAGGATTTTATTGGCCGACGGCCCGGCAGATGCGCATGACTTAGTCCAACGATGCGTCGGTTGCCAGCTTTTGCTAACTAAAGCCACATGCCACCCACCGCCCTTAAAACTATACCCATCACTGGCCGTCATGTCCTGGGAGCTTGACATGATTGGACCCTCAAGGAGGAACCCACAAGCAAAAATACCTATTGGTCATGGTGGATAAATTCACCAAATGGATAGAGGCCAAGCTCGTTAAAACGGTCAATCCGACCAGTGATAGACTTCATATCAGGGTAGTGCACCGCTACGGTGTCCCCACAAGATCATCACTAATAATGGCACCAACTTCACGGCCGATGAGGTCAAATTATGGTGCAAAAACATGGGCATCAAGCTCGACACGCCTCGCCTATCACCCTCAAACCAACAGCCAAGTCGAAGGGCAAATGGTCTAATCATGAGCGGCATTAAACCCAGACTAGTGCGGTCCTCAAGGAATCTAACACGACCGGGTTGAGGAGCTCGACTCAGACTGGGGCTGCGGACCACGCCAAATCAGTATCGGATTCACACCATTCTTCATGGTGTCTGGCGCAGAGGCAGTCTTGCCTGCGACATAATACATGACTCACCTCGCGGCGCATGTATGAAGAAAGAGAAGCCGAGCTTGATCGGCAGGACAGTTTGGACGCATTGGAGGAGGAGTGCGACGTGGCAAAAGCTCGCTCCGCATTCTATCAACAGCAGGCTCAAGATATCAAAGCAGGGAAGCACGGGCCAAAGCTTATAACGCTGGCTTAACTAGTTTTATGCCCGCCGGAAAAGAAAAGGACAAACTCAAGCCCAAATGGAAGGTCCTTCATCATCGACCAGGTCCCGACCGCGGAGCATACCGTCTCGCAAACGATCGGATAACCGACTCGAGCCGAACCCATGGAACGCAGCCCGCCACGAAGATTCTACGCCTAAGTGCCGGACTCCAAGTTCGCCTCCTTCCTCCGCCCACATTTTCGATTTTTGCTGTCTTTTATTTTCTCCTCCTCCTTCTTCTTGTTGAAGCCTCTAGAGGCTCGCTTGGCGCTTTTTTCAAGACACACATGACGCGCTGTCCGCTACCATTATACCGGGGCTTCTTTAATGAAGCTTATTTACACGGGCTTCATGCCCAACACATGCTAAACTTCCGCATGTACCTTTTATTCACCATTATATGCATCGATATGACTTAAGCTTTGGCCTGCTGGGTTGTTCGGCTCTGTGCTTACCCTCACGCTCCCGATTGTTCGGCTAGGTGGTAAAGGAGCACCTCTGCGATTGTTATCGACGGGTCACCGGATGTGTACCTCGACCGGGTGAAGCCGAAGCTAGCGTTCTTAAGGGAATATTCGGTCGGTGGGCTGAAAGATGATTTTAACTATTTACCCATCTGCCCCTGATGATTTTCTGCTTTCATAGCAGCTTTGACATGCACTTTAGGGCATGCATCCCAATAAAGGAACCCTTAACGGAACTATTCTCCCCGAAGATGTTTCTTACTACCCATGTAATATAACATAACTAGTTGGGCACTTGTCTGATACAACAATAATGACCCCTACGCCTGGTCTCCATGCATACCCCAGTTTTTATATAACCACGAAGGTATTCGGACACACCGGACTATTGGGTCCCGAGGTCGGGTTTAAAAGGTCCGCTATGACAAACGATCTACAATCCGCTAGAAGACATTTTTCTTCATGTCATATTTTACATAGTAAACTCGACTCATTGTATTCCTCCTCAATGCCATCTAATAGGCTATCTAATTCACAATCTTGTTGGGAATACTTGGCGGCCAATTCTACTTGGTCAGACACTAAGCTTACAGGATATCCATCCCATCAGCCCCACAGTCCGACTCGCCATGTGGTTTGGGTCAGCCTTCGTGTACCGCTGCCTTTACCATGGCCCGTGCCTCCTGGCGCCTTTGACGGCAGGCCGAATCTTCCATAGACGGAAGCGCCGCCGTGCGTTCCTTGAAGCCGCTCGCCAGCTCCCCAATGCTTTGGGCAGGGAGATAGATGGACACAAGGCCTGGCCGATGCCTTTCATCACCGCCAGACTGCTCGTTCAGTAGCCGACGCAATTCGGGAAGAAGATCACCAAGAATTGGGCATCTCCTCCTCGGGACGACCTGTGAGCAAACCTACATACATGTTTATGTTAGTCGCCTTCCTCGCCGAACTCTTTCAAAGTTCGCTCAAGCACTTACTGAAAATGCCGCAACGAAGCCGTCGATTCTCCTTTACGGAGTCAGACAATTGGGCACGAACATCTTTTAGTTCCTCACCCAGCTTGGTGTTGGCATCCTGGAGGTTATTTTTCTCCTGCCGCACCCTCGTAAGCACGCTCTCGCCGGCCTTTAGTTGGCGCAAGAGCAGTTGCTTGTCCGGATCCAGTCCGGCGCCATCTGCAATGTTTTTGTCAGATTTATACACCCGCCGCACTTCATAAATCATTTATCTTTTAAAGTGTATATTACCAGTGGGGGTCTCTGCGGCTCCCCATGTAGCGGCTAGTGCGGCCTCAAGTTGGGCCTTGCACTCTTCAAGCTCCTGGGACAATCGGGTATTCTTCTCTGTAAGATCCTGCATAACAAATGATCCTTAAATCAGTTATTCTAACTATTTTAAGTCTCGGGGGCTACTGGCATATATAACTGTCAAATTTCCTTACCAGATGTCCTTTACATACCGCTCCGTGGCTCGCTAGACCATCTTGAGCGACACGGAGGTGCGCCTCCCGAATCGAAGGCATTCAAGGCCTCTGGGAGAAACATGCGCCACGAAGAACTGTTCGGGCGGCGCCTGTGATTCAAGGCGCCTCCACCTCGGAGTTGGTGGTGGACAACCTGTCGGCATCCTCCGTCGGAGGAGCATCCGACGACGCCTCGTGCTCGCTCAGCCTCCGGACCCGGCTTTGAAGCCTGGCCGGTGAAGGTTCGATTATAACCTCTCCGGACTCAGTCCGCGCGCGCTTTTTTCTGAAAAGAGCACCAGCCAAGACGCCTTCCAGAATCAATCCGGGAGTACGGTGGCACGCCATACCGCTGCGGTGGAGTTTCGATCCGACCGCACTTCTTTTTAGTTCGCGGGCCGACCGCCTTTGTTGGCCAGCCGCCGTGGGCTCGCTTCCGCCTCGAAGGTACCCCTCAAGCACCATTGGTATACGGTGATAAAAATAAGCATGGATGGGTCATTATCGTGGTTTTGGGATCTCGGTCTCGCCATCGTGAGGCTGGAAGTATTCCGGTAATCAGCCGTAATGGCAACCAAAGCATTGTCGATGCTAAGTTGGTGGAATACCCGCCGATCAACTCCACCTTTATATCCGGATCCTCTTCGAGGTCGGATCGAGGGACCGCTCGGATCCTCGGGTTGTGGGGCGGGCTGTGTATCTTCTCCATACCGGCGCAGTTCCTCTCGCAGTAAACCATGAAATAATATATTTAACCATGGGAACGTGGATCGGACAGGTCACAAAGATGTTTGCTTACCCAGCTTCAAGGATTATTCAAGAAAACTCCTTGATGGATTGACACGGAGGAAATCCTCCTCCTCCCTTTATACATGGCGACAAGATCTTCACCAGTTCGGTGACCGATCCCGCCCTTTGCGCCTATGGCGGGTGGCATCGCCCTCCCGCTGAAGTCCCACATGGGTGGCCTCGATTGAGCGGCTGCACCTCATAATGCAGATTGCCATGACTCCTATCATGGTCAATCCGCATGAGCCAAGAACCTTATTCGCTCATCAAATAAAGGACATCCTGGTCATCTTTTCTCGGGGCTCCGAGGGCGCCAGCTTAGGCGCTTCTTCAGAGGAGCATTGCTGAACTTCGAAGGCCGATCCAAACAGATCGGCAGCGGACGCCCTCCATGTAAAACCATTCAAGGCCAGTCTTGGACACCTTCTTGGGGTTCCGGATAGGTATCCGTCCCGCGATGCGCCATAGCTCGGCTCCGCCCACTTGATATATTGACCCCTCATGAGAACGGGGTACTAGGCAGAATATTCTCTTCCACAGTCCCAAATGAGCCTCGACGGCCAAGAATAGTTCGCAAAGGGCCACGAAGCCCGCGATGTGCAAGATGGATGCAGGAGTAAGATGGTGCAACCGAGGTCAGAGAACTCTGTGAGCCCCGGAGAAACGGATGGATTGAAATCCGAGTCCTCTTACTAGATAAGAGGTGAAGCATACCCGCCTCCTTTAGAGGGATCGGGACGCCTCCGCTTGCTTTCCGCCTTGTAAGTGGCAAGTCCGCTCGAACCGGGACCATGAAGGCCGGGGAAGAAATCCATTGGCTTGGAGTGTAACTAGCTCTCTATGGGACCTGAGCATCCTCCCAATTTCTGGCTGGGGCTGGGAGCGAGAGGAGGAGCCACGACGGTCCATGATGGAATGGGCTTTGGCGAGGCGCCCGATGAAAGCTCGCAAAGGGGGATGGTGTGACTCAAATCTAGATCCTTGCCCTTTTATAGGCGGCTCATTTATGCTGCTAGGGGGTAGTTGTAAAATACCCGGCTTTTCGCATTCATTCAAACACTTGAAGATGGCCATTATTGGGCGAGAAGCCGAGGAGCACAACATTTATCGAAGCCGGACATTATTCGACAAGTATATGGAATTTGGAGAAGAACCCGCCTCGCAATGCCGAAGACAATCAACGCGCCGGACTCGTCGTCATTGAAGCCTGGTTCGGGGGCTACTGAGGGAGTCACAGATTAGGGGGTGTCCGGATAGCCGAACTCTCACCGTTGGCCGGACTCCTGGACTATGAAGATACAAGATTGAAGACTTCGTCCCGTGTCCGGATAGGACTTTCCTTGGCATGGAAAGCAAGCTTGGTGATACGGATATGTAGATCTCCTACCATTGTAACCGACTCTGTGTAACCCTAACCTATCCGGTGTCTATATAAACCGGAGGGTTTTAGTCCGTAGGACGAACAACAATCATACCATAGGATAGCTTCTAGGGTTTAGCCTCCTTGATCTCGTGGTAGATCTACTCTTGTACTACCCATATCATCAATATTAATCAAGCAGGAGTAGGGTATTACCTCCATCGAGAGGGCCCGAACCTGGGTAAAAACATCGTGTCCCTTGTCTCCTGTTACCATCCGCCTAGACGCATAGTTCGGGACCCCCTACCCGAGATCCGCCGGTTTTGACACCGACAATGAGGCAGTCAGGCAAGTGGATTACACCTCATTTAAAGAATGCAGCGTCAGCCTCCCGACATGATTCTCAAGAAACAGCAAGGCTAGATGAAAATAGTGAACATAGCTCTGTAGTTGATTACCACATTTCCCCTACACTAGCATCGCAGGTGCTTGCTCTAACTTGGCAACGTGATATGTGGTTGCATGTTGCATATGGTGTCTAGATTGTAATTCTTCCAATCTGGTTAAACTGCATGTGATATTCTGCTTAGCTTATACATTATACCTGTTAATGTGACATGCCTTCCTGTATTTAGTACATAGTACATCTGTCTATTAAGCATGTCCTCACATAAAACTATTGTTTTTCTGTATCCTGCATAAATCAATATGACGAGACGCCTTCAGCATATGTAGTGTGATATTAGTTGCATCTTTGATATGATTTATAGCATGTGCTGCTTCTAATATATTGAAATGCCATTTATGATGGGACACTTTTAACTTGGCAGAGTTATATTGGTTGCATCTTTCACGTGGTGTCTAGCTTGCATTGCTTCCTATTTGGTGAAATGGTTTCTGCTTAGTTTACACAAACAGTTGTGAATATGCCATGCCGTCCTGTTTTTCGTATTATTCCATCCTTGAATCATGTGTTTGCCTTACATCAAAGTAGTGATTGTTAGTATCATCCACGAATGAGTCCTGAAGAGTGAATTTTATTCCTTTTTCTTGTCGGTTTTACTTGACAATTCAAAATCAATAAAGCGAAAGGAAGTTAGCAAGGTAGCGGATGAAGGTGCTCCTTCCAAATGGAGGGCCTCTACAGATTCTACTCCTCCATCCCCCCAAGATGATATCCAAGACAACACATGCATAGACACTCAACGTAGCTGTGTTGGTGATGAGCACATCTCCCCTAGTGCACCATCAGAGGTACTCCCTCTAACTTGGCACTATTATATGTGGTTGCATGTTCTGTATGATGTCTTGCTTGTATTGCTTCTAATTTTGTTGAATTTCATCTGCTTACTTTACACATTATACTTGTGACTAAGACACGCGTTCCTGTTTCTAGAACATACAATATATGTCTATCACACCATGTTCTTACATCAAAGTACATTTGTTCTGAAGAACTAAATTGTTATTCGTTTTTCTTGTCGGCTTTACTTAACATGGCACAGAGAAAGAGGAAGCAAGACAGAATGACAGGGAAAGGGAAGCGGAACAATCCTACAGATTCTGCTGGTACTGATGGTGCAATAGAAGGTCAAAGTCCAGCGGAAAATTGTATTTATTGTGGTATCCCATGCTACACGAGCTGCGTAACAAGCCAAACAGAAACAAATAGCTGCCACCAAACAAGCAGAGACAACCCTAGTTGTTGCAACACCTTCCACAGTACCACCAGCTGCACGATTTACTCATTGGTCAACTCAGCTAGCAGCATGTTCCCAAGCTCCCTTGCCACTTGACACAACTTCCAAAGCACTCTTGACACAAGATGAGTTGGCAAGATCAGATGACTTTCGTGAGCTTCAACAGCAAGAAGGTAGTTGCTAGAGTCAAGTTACAGTTGCATGCTTCTTTATATGTAGTCTAACAGTTTGATGTACACTAGCACTTCCTATGTTTGTTGTTGGACTAGCACCTAGGCGCAAGAGGAAACAAACATCAGGGATAATGCTCGATAGGTTAACTAAATCTAGAGGAGGAAGAATGGAGATCCGTTTTGAGGCAGGTTTAGAAAGGCCACGGATGCTGCTGAGTCAGCCAAGTTAGTATCGAGGCAGCGGTTGTGTTAGGTGTCATGTACGTATCCTCCCACATGGATTCAAGACAGAATGACAAAGAAGAAACCCAGTTCAACACCTTCCCGACCATTTATCCGTAAGTATGGTTATGTATGGAAACTAGTAATGCCGTCTTGCTCTGTCCAATACTTTCTAGGTTGCTGATAATGAGACTCCCATAATTTTCAATGATGAGGTTCAAGTTGATAGCCAAGATGATGCAACTGACAAGCTTGCACCCATGTTTTCAAGTCTGCTCTACGACAATATCGGTATAACTTGAGGAAAAGTCACTTTGAAGGCAAGGCTAACAGTGAAATTGCCCAAACATCTCCAGTAGAAAATATATCTGATGAAGACTGGAGAGGCCTAGTTAAACACTGGTCCGATCCGATGTATCAGGTACATTATATATATGTCATCTGATCACATGTTGAAGTCCTATTTACGCATGTGCCACACAAATCTATCTTCTTGTAGGTGAACTATTCAAAGAACAAGGCCGACTGCATTTAAAGTGAAATTCCAATGCATTTACGTGATCTCGTAGCTATATTGCACAATCGCGAGGCTCTTGTAATTAGCTGCCGTTTCACTCTTTTTGATGTACCATATTATCAGATCTATATTGACTTGTTCCAAATGCAGAGGAAAGCCCGCAAGGACCAAAAAGTACCTGAACCAAATGAAGTGGAAATCTTCAAGGACTGTCACACCAGCAAGAAGAAGGGCATGACTACACCAGTCAAAGTCGCTGTTGTAAGTCCTTAATCCTCATGCCTTTTAACTACTACTTACTCTGACTTGTGCCTTGAACTGCATGGTTTGCAGCCAATGTCTATTACTCTTTTCAATTTTATACACGATTGTCTTAGCGCATCATTGCACCTTACAAGGTTTAAAAGAGAGGAGTGATGTTCCTTTGATCTTGACCTGTAAACTAGTTACGTGCTGGACTTGCCCACACAATGTTACAATTGCCTGTTTGTCTGTTCTTAGTTGTTTTGTGATATGAATGATGTCATACTATGCTTACCGTCTTATAAACTTCGTATCTTTATCCTTAGACATCAATACAATGTGAAGAAATAGACAATACATTAGCGATGGTACATGGTCATATGTTTGGAACCTGGTTTTATTATGTACTTTGCAATAAAATACAACTATTATTTTACATGGGTTCACCAGAATAAGTTCTGTATATAGTCCAAAGCTATTTTGTTTGGTTTTGCTGCCTCCTTAATATCTTCCGTTCTGGTACTACTAATGTAAAACGACAACTTTTCAGCAAGCTAAGGAAAAAATGGTGGAACCGTCACCTTCTGAAGGTGGCGAGGCAACTATAACCGCAATGTCAGCTCTTGCTGCAGTGGGTTAGTACATGTCCACTAACAGTGCCAAAGGCACGTTCCTGTGTAATACTGGCTTGGTTGTTAAGGCTATTTCGTCCAAACTGCCTCATGATCAAGATATGCAAGCTCAAAACAATGTTGTATATGCGCTCCAGACACAAGTCCATTCCCTTACAGAGACCCTTTGTGAAACAAGGAGAGACATTGTTCGATGTTGTCAAGATATGCATGGTTTTGAAACCGACTATCGACATTTGGTATGTTGTTCAGAGCCTAGAGAACTGAAGGCGAAGGTTATGGTGCTCCATCGACAATACAACATGAAAACGTAATACCAGTCAAATGAACCGAGCTTCAACTTTCGTGGTGCATTTATCTGCTAGACTGTTAACTTTTATGCCAACCTTCCTTTTGTTTTGTAGTTGTACTTTGTTTTGGTGCGATACAAAATTTGTTCTTAACGTGCAACCACCGGCTGAAGAAAACAGCAAGCCATTTTTGTATAGTGTAGGGTGCACTACAAAAAAAAGACACATCCGTGACATTTTGGGCCGAACGAATTTTTTTCCTGTCATACATATGACACTTCTATGACGATAATTGTGACAAAACCCAGATCATCATAGATGTGGTGGGCTCCTACTTATGACAAAAAATCATGATGTAAAATGGGCTTTTCGCCCTGGGCGGGCCGGAGACGCAGCTGCATGACATTCTTTGGGCCGCCCATGACGGAAAAACCAAGCGAGGGGAGGAAAATTTTGGGGAGTTGCCGTTACGGTGGGAGAGTGATGCTGCTTTCTCTCATAGTGTACGCTGCTGTGCGTGCGAGGCATTGGCTCGATCAACCCGAGCGAGGCGCTGGCCTCTAAATGAACCCGAAGCGACAGACCGCAGCCATGCGTTATCGAACCCGAGCGATCGATCGATGGCTGTTAATCGAACCCGATGGAGCGATTCTTCGCCATCGCCGCTAATCAAGCCGATCGATGCCGCCTCGATGAACAGTGAGCGCTGGGGGGGCGGTTGATGAATAAGGAGCGGTGGCGTTGCCTCGGATGAACAGAACCCGTGGTGTGGAGGGCTGGATGAACAGAGACGATGGAGGGGTGGCCGTGGAGGGTGGTTGAACAGACCCCGTGGTGTGGAGGGCTGGATGAACAAGACACGGTGGAGGGGTGCCCGTGGAGGGATGGTTGAACAAGAGCCGGTGGAGAAGCGCGGTGGAGGCTGGATGAACAGGAGCCCGTGGAGGCTGGAGGAGGTCGACGGTAGCACGTGGAGGCTAGAGGAGATCGACGGTGGAGATGAACAGATCCGTGGAGTCCTGCTTTTGCGGCACGCCACACCCTCCCCTGCTTTCACCGTGAAGCGCCCAACACAAGTCCGTTTCATCCGCTTTTACGGCACGCCACACCCTCCCGGCGAACAGGACCCTGTTTCGACCAGAAGGCCCAACACAAGTCCGCTTTCGTCCGCTTTTGTGGTACGCCACACCCCACCCGATCAACAGACCCTGTTTCGACCGTATGAGGTCTGCTTCTCCATTCTCGCGGCACGCCAGCCTCGCTTCCATCGCCTGTTCCATGCAAGCCGGTTGGCTCCCACGCGTGCCTGCTGCCTCCCGATGAACACGACGCATTATGTTGCCTCCCCATGAACACGACGATTCCGCTGTTCTCCCATGAACGCGACGATTCCGCTGTTCTCCCCATGAACACGAGCCATCGCTGTACGTATGCGCGATAAGCGTTCGAGACCCCTACCAGATGTACACATACGTGGTCAGATTTTCTTTCTTGCACCTCGCCGATGTATGTACGCAGTACATGCTACGTGCGCGCTCTACTACGACCAAGATGTACGCATATCGCTGGCTTACCGAATGACAACGCCACGACACTTCACCAGGTGGGTCCCGACCGCCGTGCACTTCCTTGCGTGCGAAAATGTAGCTGGTGGGTCCCAGCAATGAGGGGCTAATCTTTTTTTGACCGACACACTTCCTTGCGTGCGAAGGTGTAGCTGGTGGGTCCCAACAGTCGTGGGGAATGTTTTTTATGAAATACAAGGGCCCGTCCGTGGGTCCTCGCCGCCGTGGAGGAATAATTATTTTCCGCGTAATAAGGAGGCACTTCCTTGTCATGCCGTGGACCCAGCTGTCAGCCTCTCCACATACAGTCCACATCCGATGGAAATTGTTCCTTGACCACGTTGACCACACCGCGCCGAGAGCACCATGGTGGTGGACGACGGTGAGGCCTAGGAAGGGGACGACGGGGAGCCGGGGAAGACGCGGCAGTGGAAGCCCACGCCGAGAGGAGTACGAGGGTTCACTGGTTCGGCTGCGGTGTGAGGCTGCCGCCGCCGCAGGCCTGCCAGCAAGTGGGAATAGTAGGGGGCGGTGAGGCCTCCGCGGCAGCACATCCGGCCACGGGATGCAGGAGCATGCGGCACGACCGGCGCTGTTTTGGGCGGCTGGAGCAAGAAGACCAGAGGTTGAAGAAGCACTACGGCCGTTGGATGGACATCGTACAGTCACTGGAGCTAGAATCGTTTATATTGACTAAGTTGACAAAGCCCTCCGTCCCCGTCAACTTAGTAGGTCCACAAGTCAGCCTCCTACCAAGGTGGGTCCCAGCTAGCTGGGGGGGGTATTCATTTTTTTGTGCGTAATAAGGAGGCACTTCCGGTGGGTCCGAGCTGAAAGCAGGGGGAACGTTTTTTCGCGAAATATGGTGGCCCGTCGGGTGGGTCCCAGTAGTCAGGGGCAAACGTTTTTTTCGCGAAATACTAGTGGCCCGTCCGGTGGGTCCCTGCTGTCAGGTGGAGGAATAATTATTTTCCGCGTAATAAGGAGGCACTTCCTTGCGGCTGCCGTGGACCCAGCTGACAGCCTCTCCACGTACAGTATTCTTCCGATGGAATTCGGTCGTTGACCACATTGACCACGCCGCGCCGGGAGCACCACGGTGGTGGACGACGGCGAGGCCTAGGAAGGGGACGACGCGGAGCCGGGGGAGACGCGGCAGTGGATGCCCACGCGGAGAGGAGTACGAGGGTTCACTAGTTCGGCTGCGCTACCGTCGCCGCAGAATAACAGGGGGTGTGAGTGAGTGGAGTGGAGGGATGGCCTAGCCAGCGGTGGGAGTAGTATGGAGGCGGTGAGGCCTCCGCGGCAGCACAGCCGGCCACAGGAGGCAGGAGCAGGCGGCACGACCGATGCTGCTTTGGGCGGTTGGAGCAAGAAGACCAGAGGTTGAAGAAGCACTACGGCCGTTGGATGGACATCGTACGGTCAGTCGAGCTAGAATCGTGCATATTGACTAAGTTGACAAAGCCCTGCGTCCCTGTCAACTTAATAGGCCCACTATACTGGGTCTCAGCTAGCAGGGGGTATTCTTTTTTTTTGGGCGTAATAAGGAGGCACTTCCTTGCGTGCGAAGATATAGCTGGTGGGTCCGAGCTGTCAGCGGCGATAATGTTTTTTTCGCGAAATACAGAGGCCCTTTCGGTGGTTCCCAGATTGTCAGGTGGAGGAATCATTATTTTGCGTGTAATAAGGAGGCATTTCCGTGCGTGCGGCCGTGGACCCAGCTGTCAGCCTCTCCACGTATAGTCCACTTCCTATGGATGTCGTTCATTGACCACGTTAACCAGGCCGCGCCGAGAGCACCAGGGCAGTGGACGACGGCGAGGCCTAGGAAGGGAACGACACGGAGCCAGGGAATACTCGGCAGTTATTTCCCATGCGGAGGAGTACGAGGGTTTACTGGTTTGTCTGCCGTCGCCGGAGAATAACAGCATGTGTGGGACTGAGGGTGAGTAGAGGGATAGCTAGGCCAGCGATGGGAGTACGATGGGGCGGTGAGGCCTGCGCGGCAGCACAGCCGGCCGCAGGGAGGAGGGAGCAGGCAGTCCCGCTGGCGCTTGTTTGAGCGGCTGGAGCAGGAAGAGCAGAGATTGAAGAAGCACGACGGCCGTTGGATGGACATCCAACAGTATACATGCATCTGTGGAAAGCCTCAAATCTGTGGAAAACAGCATACAGCCCATCTGCCATTATTTCAAATAGTATACATCCCATTTGCTAATTTTACGGGTTTTTGGAGCCCATATTCTTTTGTTAGCATTACAACCCATATTGTGGCCACGGTTAAAAAATTATACTAAATTTTGCATATGTCGGTCTTGTTCGAACTGTTTTTAATCCCGAAATTTCGAGTCACATTTAGATTGATTTTAAAAATAAATGTATATCAATATAAAATCCAATAAATTGTCCAGGCATAAAAATCAATGCAATTTAAAATCTCGAAATGAAAAAAAGATATTTGAAACTAATTGCCGGTTTGATGTGTTTTAAAAATGTACAGCCCATTTCTCATTACCGATAGGCCATTTTCTCGGCCAGCCGAATGAAGCTCTCCTCGTCTAGCCAAACATGCCTGATAAAGTGACTTACTTGACAAATCACAAAAAAACTGGGCTAGCCATTTTCAAAAAGAAAAAAAAACTACTGGGCTGGTCTGTGGTAAACATAAACGAAAAGGTTGTCTAGACAGCCGAGTGTCCCCGATAGCCCAGCTTGACACCCTCGCCTGCCTCAAAGACATATTAGATAAATGCCACTCCAATTATGGCGATTCATAAAATGCCACCGCAATTTCCAAACTTTGAAAAATATCACTGCAATTTTGCAAACTTTGAAAACGCCATCGCAGTTTGCAAACTTTGAAAACGCCACCAGACTTCAAAAATGCCACTAGAAATGGCATGAAATGGCATTTTTCAAAGTTTGGAAATTGCAGTGGCATTTCTGAGGCATTTATCAAATTAACCCAAAACAAAAATAATCGGGCGAAGCTGTTGGGTCCCTCGTGTCACCGCTCACAGTAATTCTCTCGCTTATTGACTACGATGACAATGGCATGGGACCCGGATGTCGAAATCCACTAGGAGGAGCCATTTTTTATTGGCTTGAAATAAGGAGGCACTTGCTTGCGCATCGCCATGACCTTGGCGGGTCCTCGTTGTCATCCTCTCCACGCACAATCATCTCCTGATTGTGTACGCGCCAACTTGCTAGGCCCACAAGTCAGCCTCTAAACCCGTGGAGGACAAATACAACCCATTTAAAAAATAACAGCCCATTCCATACGCTCAAACGGAAAGTTCAACATTTGAGCAAAGTAACAGTCCGATCCACATATAGAGTAATCTTGAACTTCCATGTTGACAACCACCATAGCCAAGTTAACTATCTACTCCCACTAGACAAGTACTAACTTACTCTTAGCTAAGTAGACGATGCCGGCGGTACACGCTAAACGCCGCACCGGTGTCCGCGCCGCCGGACTTGCTGAGGTGCGATAGAAGGGCGTTGCTCGCGCTGCTGGCCCTTTCCGTGCCGGCGTGGTCCACCGGTTACGGCTTCCAAGCCGGAAACCCACTTGACGAGCTGGTAGTAAAATCGGCGCCGTGAAGGCGCGTGCGCGCTCGACAGCCTCGTGGCTATTTGTCGGGCGCCGCCTCCACATAGTCGGCCCAGTTGCGGGCGCTCTGCTCGCGACTCAGAGCGTCGGTGCGCTGCTGCTCCATGTCCCGCTGGCGGCGCAAATCGGCGTTACGCTGCTCCTCCGCCAGGCGGTCGCGCTCCAACAACTCCTGCTCCTCCGCCATGCGGTTGCGCTCCAACAACTCCTCGATCTGCGCATTGCCATCTATAGACAGATAGAATGCCTCCTCCCTCCGTCTGCCTTCCGGTGAAAAACCGAACACTAGTTCCGGCGGTAACCGCCTCCGGCGTCGCCAACCACGGACGGGCGGGGGCATGGCGGACGTGGCGAGCGACGTCGGGTTGGTGGGGGCTTATGAGGATATGGCGAGTTGGGTCACGGTGGCACTGGAGAATGCCGGGAAACAGTACTTATAGGGGGAAGGTAGCGCGACGGTCATCGGAATTCAATGCATAATGGCTTAGCGCGCCAGCTTGCCATGGAAAACTAGGGAAACTGAAATTATGACTGTGCCGTCCCGTCCCGTCTGGGTCGCACGCCGGCATGGCGGTCAAATGAGTGCACTCGAATCATCTCCCTCCTTGTCAATGATGATTTCACGGATTTAAAAAGCTCGCAACAATTAAAGCGTATCTTTTTTCGCATCAGTTAGCTGCCTTAATTACGGCCGGCTGCATGCAGGCACTCAAAATCGCTCGCAGGCAGTACACGAAGTAGTATGCAACGAGTCGCAGCCGAGGGCACACATGCAGCCACTTAAATCGCTGGAATTAATTAGGCTTAAACTTCTGCATGCCGTTAATTATTTCCATGCCTTGGTCTTGCCTCTTTGCTCACGGGACCAATAAACCCGGACGGAGGGAGTACCTTGGTTGGCGAGAAGTTTGAATTAAGCCATGCAAACCGGAAAGGAGGTACTAGTACGTGCGTGATCTGCTATTTATTCGTGTAGGATCGAGTAGGTCGTTTCTTGAATTGAGCCCCGCAAACCGGAAAGGAGGTAGTACGTGCGTGATACGCTATTTATCCGTAGGATCGATAGTGTAGCTTGTCGGTTTCTTCAGAGGTGGGCATTTTTATCCGTAGGATCGATAGTGTAGCTTGTCGGTTTTTTAGAGGTAGGCATTTTATTCAAAAACTGCCACTTCGCATCTTGCGTCGCAAATAAAACTGCCAGGTGCGCATTTGTAGGCTAGCTAGTGATCGATCGGTAACTTGTAAACAATGAGCGAACAGAAATAAGTAACTGTTAATGCATCTCAATGATTCACAGATCATATAGAAATATGTAGCTCCAAAAGCAAAGATCAGCCACTTCGGATCTTGCGTCGCAACTAAAACTAAATAGTATGATTCCCATACATAAGATCAACATGTTAATGCATCTCAATGATTCACAGATCATATACAAATATGTAGCTCCAAAAGCAAAGATCTAGAAAAAACATATGTTCTTCCTACTAACATGGATGCTTCTCTTGGCCAACATTCAAGACAGATCGAAAGACAAATTTGTTTGTGAAGTCTACAATTCCTCTTGCAAACGTAAGTGGTTTCACCAACAGCTGGAACCATGAGAATGAACCACACATGATGGAGGAACATCCACTGCAATATGATTTGGTCTTCTCTCGATCACACTGCAAGACTATTTTCGGAATTCAAACCTTAACTTAGGGAAAATGATGCCCATTGTATAATCAGACCAAAGCAATGAAGCACCAAGTGTTGGCCATAAATAGTACAAGATTACTTTTCTGCAGTCCATGAAGTGACTATCCAATCTTTGTGTCTATTTTCAAATGGCACTCGCATGCAAGGACTATAGTATTCTCTTGTGCAGTTCAACCAAAATTGCGGACACTTTGTTTGTTTGCCAAATAGCAACGGGCAGACATCTCTGTCTGCGCAAATATCAAGCAGCTAGTAAACATATACCACACCATGTTCGCAGTGATGGAAGAGGTGAAATCGATACAACCGAAATTGAGCATCCAATCATTGAATCCTGTCCTGCACCTCCAATGTAGGTCCACCCTGCCAATAAATTCACATGCAAACCACTAATATTACTATCTAATGACAGTACAAAAAGAGTAGCAATATAGTAGCAAACCATGTACCTTCGTAATGAACAGCTCATAGTGCCACCAATTGGATATAAAGGTTTGGAAAAAACATGCTCCTAATGTTGAACCAGTTGGACTTTTTATGCAGCTCCACTAAAATCGAGCATCCCTGTTTGCATAGATATTGAAAGTGTGATTACTATAAAAGAAGTACTAGTTGAAGCATAGACTCACAAATATAAGCATTCCAATTTCTTAATGGGAAAATGTAGCAAGACTGTTTCTAACCACCTGTTTGAAGGAATAAATAAAGCAACATCGGCTGATGTCAGGAAGGCATACATAGTTTTTTTCTGAAAAACTGAGCCATTCCTGACCTTTCCTCTTCTTTTAAGCAAATTTTGTGCAGCTCTACTAAAATAAAATGCCATCACCGCCTTGATAATTTAGTTACACTGTACAAATGGAAATGACTTAACATTACATCATGATGTCAGGTATGTAGTAGACAGGCATTAGAGACAAACATACAGACCTCCTCCGATAACATAACAAACATTAATTTTAACAAAGGTGTGACTAGCTTTACCGGGATAATTTGAGTGAACTCTACACCCTCTGTTCCTTAATATAAAACGTTTTCGCGGTTCAATTTAAAGTACCCAAACGTCTAGTATTTAGAAAAACAAGTAGTACTTTTCTTGAGAACATATCTGGGAAAGCTTGCCACACTTTATTTATGTCCATACGCTAATGCAACACCATTCGAATACTACAAATATACACTAATCCAGTGGCTAGTACAACAAGAGAGTAGTTAGTTTATTACAGGTGCAAGACAATGGTTTTCTTGAACAGATTTCAATAAACTCTAGCATTGGAAGGTTTCTATAAGAATTAACAATACAAAATGTAAAGGTAACAAGTTTCAAGATTGGTATACTAGTTGTGCATGAGCATTAAACCAAATACAAAAGTCTGAAGGTAACTAGCATTATTAACTAATGAAAGTATAAAAATTGCAAACCATGTACCTCCAAGGTAAATATCATTTCGAACTCGGGGACCTTAAAATTGCTATCCCAATCTTGATAATCGATCAAACATAAAACTTGATCTTTCCTCTTGATAATCAAGAGAACAGCCGGAGGAGGAGGTGCCCTCTTGACCTTTCCTCTTGTCTTCATAATTGTGCATGCAGTTTAACCAAAATAAAATGACATCAGCGCCTTGGCATTTTGGTGACACTGTACAAAAAAATTAACTTATCTCATGAAAGTGAGGTATGTAATCTATAAGCATTAACAGTGCAAAAATCTGAAGGTAGTAACTAGTTTCATCGTTGGTATACTGGCTGTGCAACAACATTAGAATGCCTTAGCTGAAAAATCTTTAATTCATCCACAATCAACAGCTAACCCTGAAATGATCTAGTGACATTAAATGGCACTGCTTAAATTTATCTGTGGCATTAGACTGAGAGCGGCATCAGTTAAATGAGGCATCACTTTAGCAGTAGCATTGCTTGACTTGACTGCTGGCGTTATACTAACAGCAAAAAAGTGGCAATAAGAGCATGGGAGGCCCATTCGGTCAGTGGGCGCACCAGTACGATGTACCTCCACGGACGCAGAGTGGTGAGGGAGGTATGGTTGCCCAGAGTAACAAATACCCAGGCAGCATATGTGGATTACGTCTCATTTTTGTTCTCTTTAGCCACCTTTTTCCTATGTGAGGACAACAAACCGATCGACCTGGTCATTCTCTATTGTGTTGTCATGCCTTTCTACCCTTCTTCAACCAAGAGACACGAGACTCGTTCCTTAGCTACTGATTTTCCCCTTTTCGACCTAGATGCGGGTTCGATGCCTACTCTCTTGGACAAGACACAGTCTCCTTCCTTTCCTTATTCAACCTGGACATGCATTAGTCTCGCATGAAGTAGGGTTTCCTTTAATAGTGCAAATTATGGTTTTAAATGCGTGTGGCTAGCAGAGTAGAGGATAGCAAATTGGGAAGATGGTGGAGTGGAAAAGATCCACATGCAACGACGTGCGGATGGGGCAATAGAACAAGGGTATGGTTCAAAAAGAGGTAGCATACCTGAGGGTCGGCGGGAAGTGGCTTCGCTCGTGGTCGTCGTCCTCCGCACACACTACGGTAGCGATCTCGCGCGGGCGATAGGTCTGAAAGGACGGCCTTGTCGTCAGTGCATGACCTCGCTCGCCGACGACGAGTGCGTCAATGTTGCACGTCCTTTTCTTCCCAGGCGGATCTGTGACCACCGGTGAGGAGGGAGAGAGGGGCCGTATTTTTTAGATCTGGAGAGAGGGTGGTAGTGTGAGAAGCAAGTGGGCAGCCCTTGGCAAGAAAGCGCTGAAGCTCCAGCCTATATATCTTCTCTATACTACTAGTACTGGAGGTGTAGTAGTGGTAGAGTAGTTTATATTTTCTCTGCGTACAGTACCAGTTAGTCGTGCTTCAAAACTGAACGACGCGCCATTAAAAAAATAAAGGCTGATAACTAATGCGGCACCTCGGGCCAACTCCGCCAGATCGCATTTTGCACGAGAAATTACACACCATGTATCGTTGACATGTGGTCCCGATCCACATATCAGTGAGACAACGGCGAGTAGTAGGAGTATTTCCGAACCGACGTGTAGGCCGGGGCGACCCTTCGTGAACCGTGGCAAACTGGCAACCATCCACCGACTCTTCGCCTTTCCCTCTCGATTTGGAACTGCTATCGCACGCTCTTCCTCTCCCTCCTCCATTTTCCTTCAGCCCTTCACCCTTTCTTCTGCCATTGTTCGATCGTCTTCTCCATGGAGGAACAGGACGAAACGACCCGTTATTCTTGCCCGATTTGAAAGATGACGTGGTGGAGGAACTCATTGATCGGTGCGACGTCATCACCTCGGCTAGCATGGCAGGTTCGTTCAAGCCCATTCTCGACTCAACTAATAACATCATTACAAGGAACCCAAGAGTCAAGGAGCGGTTTGATCTCCCCTATCTTCTTCGCCGTGACCCTGATGACTGGCGTCGTCACGACGGAGGCCTCGCCCTGTGCAAGTTGATGCCGCTTGATAATGATACGTATGATGTTAAGATGCCATCGCTTGAGGGCAAGGCTTGGGCAGGCGCAAATGGAGATTGGGTTGTTTACATTGGGTCCAACTGCGAGTGGGAACTTGTGAATGTGTACACTCGTGACCGGTTCCACTTCCAAAATCTCAGCAGATCGCCGGAGGTTGAGCACACCTTATTGTACGACGCTCAAATACAATCATGGTGACTGTCTTCTACGGAAGATAGCAATTTCTCGAGTCCCCAACCGCTTGGAATTACAACAACTATGAAGTTGTTGCTATCTTTGACAAGCTTGTTGCCGTCGTTAGTGGTTTGATTTGGATGGATATTGCTCAAAATTAGTTTCTGTACACGGATGAGTACTGTGATGCAATTCAATACGAGGGCCTTCTGTTTGCTGCCACCACTCGTGGCACTGTTTTTGCATGGCATCCTCGTTGTTTCGGTACGTTTGTCTTCCACCGTAATTATAATTGTTTCATCAACATGCATGCGGGTTAGTTACTAATTAACCTTCTTCTTGTGTTTCCAAGGTCCTGTGAACATTCCACCACCTATACTTGAAGATTTTTATAACCAAGGGGGAGATGATGATGGTGATGATCACTAGCATGAGGACAAGCAGCGCCCATATACTATTTGGCGCCTAGCAACTAATTCCGATGGATCACCTCTTCTCGTGTGTATACAGCCCACTGATGATGTTACTGCTAAGGAAGCAGGTGTAGTCTCCCATGGTCGCACTCTCCGGACCTATTCCAACACCCGTTGCATGGTATTCGGGATGGATACTAGTGTGCTAGCGCACTCCTTCTCCCTGGTACAGAATTGATAGTCTTGGAGAAAACTCGCTCTTCCTTGGACAAAACTATCCAAGATGGTGAAAGGCGATCCAACTGCTGTTAACACAACGTTACTATCATTTATGAGAAGCAAGTGTGTATATACCTCGGACATTTGGGTGGTTCCCTACCTTGGTACTGATATAGTAGGCCGCTTCAGCCTGGATGATCAGTCCTGCGTTGGTCTCCAGATCGACAATGGATGGCCCGTCCCAGAGAATCACTTGTGGTTCAAAGCAAGCGTTTCCAACACCGAGGAATGGTTGAGTTGAAGTTCATTTCATTCCTTGTTATTTGTTATGTGGTGAAAACTTTAGTATTTATAATGTATCCTTGTTGTCGATGTGGGTTGATGACCTGTTGTATGTAATAAAATGATATGCCTGTGATAAACTTACTAAATTTATGAATGGCTTTCGAGTTGCTTATGCGAGTGAGTGGTGCGACGAGGCAAAAAAATACTTTCCGAATACATAATTGTACGTGCATTGCAAAAGGTTATCGGATGGGGCCAATCAACAATAGTAGTACACTATTTGTACTAGCTTCACATGTTTTGCGCGTCGTGCGGGTGTTTTTACTGTAGCCATACTATACTATGTAACCAGCACCTCGAATCCTCGATACTAGTAGTACTATATAGTACTAACTACTAGGAGTAGTAGGGTGGCATGGGCCAGAACAAGCATTCACATCCAGGAGTACGGCACACGCCACCAGCACGACTTCCATCTGACATCATATTTCTTGGAGTCCGTGCTAGAGCAATCTCTTCGACCTCATCATTTCTCTAACTCAGCCATCGCGCGGCGGGCGGGGTGGGGGTTTGTTGATAGTCGTTTCCTTAACTGCGGTCCCACTTGTAAGGCCAACTGCAACGCACGACCCCAAACGGACCTCCGTTTTGCACGAACTCCAACGATAATTTTGACTAGAAAAGCAAGACCAAAGAAAACAAGAACCACAAGAATACATTTTACTACTCCTGTAAGTTGGATTAGTGCCTTCTCGATGCATTCATTGTTGATCTGCGGAGGCTCGATCTTGCGTGCTTCTTTCTTCTTCGAGTGTAAAGAAGTAGACGTTGCTTCCTCGCATCTAGTCTCGTGTCTAGCCTCTATTCTAGTACTCCTCCGTCCGCTTTTTTCTCTGCGTCTAAGCAGCAACACGCATACCAAGTAGGAGTATCAACAAGTGCACTAATCTCATCTATAGCCTCTGTGCTAGCTAAAAGTGATAGAACATCTACTAAATTGCGCTCTTTCAATATATGGATGTACTCTTCTTCCCAATACAAAAACTTTCCCATTCTACTCCCTCAGTTGCACAATACATGCCTTCTATTTGTCAAAATATATATGTATCTAGACATGTTTTAGTATATAGGCACATCCATTTTTGGACAAATGGAAGTCAAGTATTTTGGAACGGAGGAGTACACAATAAATTTTTAAGTTAGCACAACTAGTCTAATCCGAGAGCACAACCAAGATTTGGTGGGTTCTTCCTCCTTTTGTCGACCGTGGGACATCCAAAGATCCGTGTCGTGTCCTGAAAGAAAATAGAGTGGTAGTTGATAAGTTGAAGCCATGAGATGTGCATCTTGGGTTAAACTGTAAATAGAATCTTACTACTCTTGAGTAACTCCAAAAGCGGCCACCGAAGATCTTTCTTGGATTTGTTTTTCGTCACCAGCACGTCGAGGTGAAAGATGTGCAGGTTCAGTGGGTCCACTTGCGTTTTCACTGACATGTGGGACCGCATGTGAACAAACAGACGATGGGCTCCGCGCGTCCGCTGGCTGGCTGAGAAGAGAGATAGAGGAGTGCTAAGCACGGACTGCAGGAAATTTGTTCTACGTATTGTACCTCGATATAGGCTCGATATAGTGGGGTGGCATGGGCCATAACTAGCATTCACGTCTAGCACTACGGCACACGCCACCCACACGAGTCCCATCCGACACCAATTTTCTTGGAGTCCGTGCTACAGCCATCTCTTCTCCCTCCTGTTTTCTCAGCCATCGCGCGGTGGGTGGGGTGGGGGTTTGTCGATAGTCAGTTTGCTCAACTACGGTCCCACTTGTAAGTGAAAATGCAACACCGCACGCATTCCCGCTTGAGCGGCGTGCTGGACCAACCGTGTGGGGGTGCGACGCGAACACGACAGGATTTTCCTTTTGAACTCGTAACTTGTAAAATTTGGTTTTGCTCCATGGCGCAATCGATAGATAGAAAATAGCGATTTTGCCTAGAGTAATGAGAAGTTTGGTTCTGGCGCCGTTCATGCATGGAGTACGTACGAAAATTATGAAGTTGATGCGAAAGGTAAGATAATTACTGCAGTATCATATACTACTACATGGATTTGACGGAAAGATAAAAATACATACGGATCCATCAACGACATCCTCACGCCCTAGTGCGCCGGGTCACCAACCGACGTGTGAGGAGCAGTGGCATTGACGGCGAGCTCAACGTGCTTCTGAACAGTGCATCCAAGGTTGCCCTGCGGTCCAAGAAGGCCAGCGTCCTATCGTCCTCCTCTTGCATGAGCGTAGACGTGGGTGATTATGTCCATGGTGTCTTGCTGCGCCAGGCGCTGCGCGGCGAGAGCGACCTCAAGGTGGACATTCTCCGGCGCGACAGCGGACAGTCGCAGGGCCACCAGTGCGTCGAAGAGGTTGTCACCATAGTGGTCATTGAGGGTGGCAGGCATCGCAGAGCCTGGGCGCGTCGGGTGAAGGCTTACGTCAAGGTCGTCCGCGAGCTTCTTGACGACGGTGAACTTGTCAAGGAAACCGACGAGGACCTCGTTGAACAAGGAGACGAAGCTGTCGTCCAAGCGGCCCCTCGCCCTACCGGCCTCAAGCAATACTACCTGGAGACGTTCCTCGTTGTCGGGCCGCTGGCCGGCGTCGTGGACCATCTGGCACAGCCGGCTGATGCTCGCGCTCATCGCCTCCATGGGTCTAGCTTAGCTTCTACTAGTCAACTGATCTTGTGATTCGAGTGATCACTCTAGCCCTTGGTTAGCATGCGTAGGTGCGTAGGATTTCGTACTACTCCTCGGCCCTCATTGCCTTTGCTGATGATAGGTGGGCCAGCCACCCCAGGCCCACGGTCATTCACCCAAAGGTCAATGAAGCTGCGCCCCCCTCCGTGTCGGTGCAGTATAGTCATCTCACCGGACCTCTAGTTGGGGCCAAAAGAGAGAAGTTTTATGTTTACTGGTTTATTGGTCCCCTTTGCATTTTGCGCCAAGTTTTGACCATTGATTTAACTAATAAAATGTTAATGCATGTAAACAAAAATGTTGTGTAAGTCACATTACGAAAACCAAATAATCCCAAAACACTTAGGCTAGTCATAGTGGGGAGTAACTTAGACTAGTGTCATGCACTTGACACTAGTCTTTGTTACTATCTTCATAGTGCAAAGTAACATACAAGTAGTATCATAGATGATAGCATTTATTACATTATAGACTCATTTTGATTTGGGTTGCTTTATGTTACAGTAACATATTATGTTACTCCAAACACCTCTTTCCTCATTAACTCTATGCCACATAAGCAAACCTGTCTTGAAATGCGCTATGTTACTTGCTAAGTTACTTCCACTATGACCAGCCTTAGGCACGGTGCATTAACTCCCTCCTTGTTTCTTATTTCGTGACATATCAACCAATGAGAGATGTGGGCCGTGCATGCTTTCAATGACTTGAGACTACCAAACATGACATGTAGTGTTTAGTTCATTGCATGTAATCCTATTAAGACTCTAGTTAGCAAGAAAACATTAAGTTCTCTCGCCGATAGGAATAAAACACCATGTATTTATTTACAGAGGGAGTAGTACATTTTTTGTGACATGCATTACTAGATATTGCTAGTCAAATACTAAAATTCAGATGGACGTGGTAGTACTCCTAAATCCAGACGGTGGTGCTACTAGTACTAGTAGTAGTACTACCAATGTAGTACTCCTAGGAGTACTAGCACTGTACTACCCGTTGCTCAAATTATTACGTGCTGCTCCTCACAGTGAAGTGACAAGACCCTGCGCCGGAGATGACACCTGAGTATAGGCGCCGTGTTCGGCATACCATAGTCAGCCTCACCGTCTGCAGTCACTATCATCATGGATGTAGAGCTAGCCTACTTACAACTAGCCCTGTTCGACATAATTTCCTGTGCGTAGATGCCTGTGCATTGCACGGAACACCAAGATTGGGGGTGGACTGCTTCGGCAGCGGCCATCGCGCCAGATTTTTCCACAGCCTTCAAGATGTGGTGGGGAGGAGATAAGGCTGATTGTGAGAGACAAGGAGTTGTTTGTAAATAGGGAACAAGTGCGGGCATCTTTTTGCAAAAATGGAGAAGCATGGTTTGTATGCGTCAGATCTAGATCCGACGGCTACTGGTGAAAGATGGGAGGCACAACATCATCACCAACTCAGGATCTGTTTGATTCGCAGGATTTTGAAAACGCAGGAATAGGACATGGCAATATTACAAGTTTCAAACTGATATTACAAATGTTAGGAGTAATGCTGCACCTAGGAAGAGGGAATTACTAGGAAGTTCACGTAAGAAGTTTCGTTACTTTAGGTGGATGCAGCATTATCATAGAAACTAAAATCCACCGCCCTGACAAGTCACTAATGGGCAAATAAGTTTTCAAGTCTCTGGCCACTTGATGTTTCAAAAACAAATTCAGCTTCTGCGGAGACTTTGTCATTTAGGCTTAGATGCTTGCGGTGATCAGCACGCCATTCATTGTTGCGCCAGAGAACGCCAAACCTCATTACCTTGAGCACACTTGCCTCGAGAACAAAGAACCTGGCCAATTTCATCTCAGATGTGCTGCATCGGTAGTCGATCAAATCAATTTCTGTAAGATGGAGATCAAGGCATTCGATGAGATTGTTATAGTGCAACACATTTTTCACTTTCGGGTCTTTTTTTATCTGCAAAAGAAGAGAACATATTAGAAAAGCTGGCTGCATAAGATTGCCGTGTCATCAAGAGGTACCAATATCATTCGCTCATATGATAGGGTTGGCTGGCTAGTGATATTTTTTCACTCTCCCTCTCTCTCCCTCTCTCTCTTTGTTTCTGTTTCCTCTCATTTAACTAGGAGCACGTGAAGAGATTGGGCATTTGTTGCCTTCCACTATGTGGCCGATGCCATATTTCGCAAAAGTATGCCACATAATACGCATCAATGTCAAATCAAAAGATTTTGGCACCGCTCTCGCGATGTGAGAGAGTTGGCACCGCTGTGCACACAGACCCACATGTATAAACAAATCAATCAAACCAACTACACCAGCCTCTCACTCTCCCAAACAAGTGTTTTTTTATTGCCTCAGTCCTCTCTCTCTCCCATGCAGTGTTTTTTCATTGCGTGAGTTAATTTGGCACCGGAGCAAAGTAGGTGCTCCAGATTGGGGAACCAGGTGAGCAATGGAGGGGCATTGATGCCAAATGCATCACAAGTGAATTTGGCACATGTTTTGGCCTACATAGCCCGCTTTTGTACTCCCTCCGTCCCAAAATTCTTGTCTTAAATTTGTCTAAATATGGATGTATCTAGTTACATTTTAGTGTTAGATACATCTGTATCTAAACAAATGTAAGACAAGAATTTTGGGACGGAGGGAATACTACCTCATATTTAGTATAAAATTTTGACCATAGATTTACCTAAGAAAATGCCAATGCATGTCACTACAAATTACACCATTTGAAATTATGTTCAAATCTGAATCCAACGATATAGTTCTTAGTGACATGCATTAACATTTTGTCGAGTTAAATCTATGGTCAAATTTTGATACTACAAAATTGGAAGAGTAAACCAGACGGAGGTAGTACTTGCCCTTAGGGTAACCATAGAGTTCTTGGAGTAGTCTAAGTTACTTTCCACTATGACTAGCCTAGGCTACTATAGTAGTACAGCATAAAAATGATGCAGGTGATCACGTGAGAAAAATACTAAAACATTTCTTTCGGTGCAGTGCGTAGATGTAGTTTTGAACACTACACTTGTCATCGTAATTTGGGAAAATTACGAAAAAATTGAGCTACGTTGTGATTACCGTTTACTAATAGGGAAGAAGTTTCACCTCGATGAGTAGCTTCTCCGTGCATGGAAAGCATGTAAGGAATCCGACAACTTGATCCAGATTGAGGCCGATAGATTTTAGTGCTAAGATCTTCACTGTGCGCATGGACTGGGTCAAGCTTGTGGGAATCATTTTCTGGAAGACGGTCATAAATACATCAAGAAGAAATTTAAAAATGTGAATTTCAAGAAGGCGGAGAAGAAGATGAGTGTTGTACCGAGCGATTACGGATCCAATAAAGAGTTCGGAGAATTTGGCGAGCGAGTACACCAACTTTGTCAATTTGGTAGCGTCAATGACCCTGATTTTTGTTGGACCTTCTAGATCCGATACAAGCAATCTCTCAAGGAAAGGCGCATTCTCAATGACCATAACGTGGAACAGCTGGAGTGATATCTTCCCAATTGATGTCTTGTTGCGGGGCCAGCAAGACACATAAATCCATCGGAGATTCGTCGAGGCGATGTGGAGGCTAATGAACCCGTGGATCTGCTCAAGACGAAGGTACTCGAGCGCAGTACAGCTGCGTAGCAGGTGCTCCATATCCTTCTTCGAGATGACAATGTCGAAGAGGTCGAGATGCTTGAGTTGAGGGAGAAGAAGGGCGGGCGCGACATTAATCTGGGGAAGATAGCAGGAGCTGAAGCTGGCGTGGCGCAACATTGGCGTGAGGCGGAGCGCGGACAGCGGCAGAGAGCGACATCGTCCAGCTTCAAAGCTGAGCTCCTCGAGCTGATCTAGGGCGGGGGATAAGAACCACTCGTCGAACTTGGGTTGGACCTTGCAGTTGGTACTGAACATGCGGATGTCAAGGCGTCTGGCTGGCCCAGGGTGCGATGAAAGGATCTTGGAGACTGCGGCCATGCATTTGCAATCCCCGTCGCAGAGGCAGCTGTCGACGGTGAGGTTGAGGGGGGCGCGGCGCCAGAGGGGGTGCCACCGCCGCGAGAGCAGGGCAGTACGCACAGCAGATTTGGTGGGGAGTAGGCCGATGATGACGAGCAGCATGTCATCGGGGAGGCTGCTGATGAAGTCGAGCTCGCGGATGCGGTTTTGGCTCGAGCGGCCTCCGCTTGTTGGCTGCCTCGCCGTCCATCTCAACCGGCGGCGACGCGGTGTACACTTGTGCTGGTGTGTGTTGTGTGTTGGGTGCGAAAAGTCGTCCTTCATGCATGCCGCCTTGAGTGGTGAATTGTCTTGAAAGTCGTCCTTCGCTGCAAGAAGTTTGTCCTCAATCGCCCTCAATTTACTAGCGTGCGGGTGCTACCCAGTGGTTTCAACTTTGTTTCCTTCACCGCGTGTCGATTGGCCTCTAGTTTACTTATTTTCACCCATCGCCACATGGGCCAGCACACCAAGATCTGAAACAAGGTGACAACGCAGCATGTGGATTGGTTGACCGTCAACTAAACAATATCTGAGCTATCGCTGACACAGTGAGCGTATAATCCGTTGGTATAGAGAGTTCGAGTGAGAGGGAGGCCCGTGAGAGATAGCGAGAGAGAGAAAGAGCTACTCCCTCCGTTTGATAATGTAGTTACAACATTTTTTAAAGTCAAACTTTTGAAACTTTGACCAAGTTTATAAAGAAATTACTTATATCGGCAATACCAAAGATAAATGATAGTATGAAGTAAGTACATGTTGTGATGAATCTAATGATCGTTCAGATGTAAATGTTTTCTCCACATATACCTAGTCAAACTTTTACGAGGTTTGACTTTTCAAACATCCATATGCTTATGGACGGTGTGAGTCCCCGAGAGAGAGAGAGAGAGAGAGAGAGAGAGAGAGAGTGAGTGAGTGAAAAAAGTGTTTGTGTGTGTGTGAAAGAGGCATGGACAACACACGATAAAAGTAGAGAAAAAGCGTGTGTGTCTTATGCAAACATATCACACATGCATCTTCGACAACGGAGGCAAGGTGAGGAGATAGTGTGTGGTTGTTTGGAACCGAGAGAGGAAGACCCCTAGCACGTGGCCAAGAGGGGCTGACAAACAAGGGGGAGAGGTCGAGAGAGACGTACGGAGAAAATGCAGACATGGGGAGGAGAGAGTGTATGTTTGTCATAGAGAGATCCCCTGGAGATCGTGATGGGACTACATGGGTGGGAGATCGAGTGACAAGGTGTGTGTGCGATAGAAGGTGCCCCGAGAGATATCGAGATAGAAGTATGGATGGAAGGAGACAATGCGTGTGTTCCTGATGGCTAGTAAGAGATAATCATACTTAGGAGGGGGGGGGGAGTGCTTGCGCCTATGGCCCTGTTTGGATACTCTAACTCAGATAGAGGTTAGAGTTAGATTCTAAACCTGAACTAACTCTAAGTAAAGAGGTGTTTGGATGGAAGGGTTAGATGGAGCGCGGGTACGGCGAGGCACCTTCACGGGCGGTGCGAGAGGGAGGGATGGAGAGGACGAGAAGCTTTGAGGAAGTGGGGAGGGATCTGCTGCGGGGAGAGCGAGAGGAAAAAGTGTTTATTAGTGGTCCCGAGAAGAACTAACCCAAATAAGCACCTCTTGGATGGGTTAGTTTTTTCGGATGGGTTAGATGCATCTAACCTAAACTAACCCTCATGTTTGGGTCTTTTTGGGTTAGTTGACTCCAAACTAACCGAAACTAACTCTAACCCATGGATCCAAACAGAGCCTATGATGGAGTGAGGGATTATGGTACTTAGGGGGGTGCGTGTCACACGGAGAGAGAACAAGGGCGGAGAGTGTTGGATGGGTCTATATGTATAGCGCGAGCGAGACATGTGTATGTGTGAACCAGGGAGATATAAGGCCCGTTTGGCTTGCGTCGTGAGCATCTTTTGCGGGCACAGGGGTTGTGGCTGGATTTCATGCACGCTTGTTTGGTTACTACCCCGTGAAAAAGAAAGCCAGCCTGGGCTGGGTTCCTTGCACTTTAATTAGCTTTGGCTGAACTCCGGACATCGCAAGTAGCCTGCCCAAGCGACCGATTTGAAGCGCTGGCCGTGCTCGGTCGATCAGCCACGAGGCTAACAGCAACATGGATGGATATTAGCATTAAATAATTGATGCATGGATTGATTGATGGGACGTTGATGCTTTGCTCGCCCGGGCATGAACCAAACGCTTCAAGCACCACACAAGCTGGCCAGCAGAAATATTTTACATCTCACGTCCACACCAGGGAGTACCAATCATCAAGGCATGAGGGTCAGGTCACGAACCAAACTGACCAATAAAGTTTGAGAGAGATTGAGGAGCCCGATAAGGCTGAGTGGAAAGCGTCCGATAGCTGAGAGGGGAAAGAGATATTCCATCCGCTCGATAATGCAAAGTGCATGTAAATTTTTTAGAAGTCAAACTTTGGAAACTTTGATCAAGTTTACGCAAATGTTATTTATATCTACAATACCAAAGATACATCATACAAAACTACATCTCATGGTGAATCTAATGGTATATGTTTGCCGTACTAGATGTAATTCTTTTTCTGCACGTACATGGTCAAACTTTGTGATGTTTGACTTTTCAATAAATCTATGTGCTATGGACGGAGGTGAGTGCCTCAGTCGAGACAGATCAAATGCGTATGAAGGAGAACGAGTAAGTGTGCAAAAAGAGTATGTGTGTGAAAGAGAAAGTGACAACAAACGATAAATTAGAGAGAGTGTGTTTGTTTTTTCGTTTCTTATGTGAACATATCACGCATGCATCTCCGAGATGGAAAAGCGAGGCGAGGAGATACATGAAGATAGCTAGTGTGTGATTGTTTGCAACGGAGAGAGACACCCCTGTAGCACATGTCTAATAGAGGTGTGGCCAACAAGGAAAAAAAGGTCGAGAGGGACACATGGATGGCATGGACGCATGGGGAGGGAGAGAGGGTGTGTTTGTGATAGAGATCCCTCGAGATCGTGAGGGACTATATGGGTGGGAGATCGAGGAGTGCGTGCGTGATAGAGAGATGCCCGAGAGAAATCGAGATAGACCATGCACATGTTTGTGATGGAGACTAAGATTAGCTAGTCATATACATATAGGGGACTCGTGTGCCTACAATTGAGTGAGAGACCATCATACTTGGCTAGCTGGGCATGAGATTGTGTGTGTGTGTGTGTGAGATGGAGAGAGAACGAGGGAGAGAGATAGAGTTTTAGATGGGCCTATCGAGTGCGAGTGAGATATGCATGTGTATGTGTGACCCAGGTGGATGGAGAGTTTGAGAGAGGGGGAAGAGCTCCGAGACGACATAGTGGTGCGTGAGAGAGTTACGGGCAAAGAGCCAAGGAATTTGTGTGTGTACGATGAGTGCACCCAAGATATCTAGCTTGGACTAGCTAGAGTATCATACATAGTGTGCGAGAGAGACCTATAGATGGTGTATATATGAATGCGAACTAGAAAGACCCCCCCCACACACACACAGAGAGAGAGAGAGAGAGAGAGAGAGAGAGAGAGAGAGAGAGAGAAAGGGAGAGGGACCAACAAGGTTTTGTGTCGGATGCGTGCGATAGAATTGAAGATTGTAGGCGAGAGAGTGAGAGGGAGAGAGAGAGAACAAGAGTCCGGGAGAGGGGGAGGTCGCGTTTTATGCATCAAAGACTGATATAAACTTGCATTCAAATATTTAAATTGGAGACCATGTTGTCTGCAATCCACACATGAACGGATATATGCGTATATCAAATAAGTTCATTAATTTGACTTTCAACATGTTCATGGAGTACTATAATATTGTACAACATGCTACTCGATTGAGGTGTTCAATTTTGGATTTAGTTCACTATTTTGACCTACTGAACGAGCTAGTTCATTGAATCAAGAAATTTCTTTTTGGGTTTGATTCGGGTTTTTGAGTGGGTCAACTATTTGTCATATAGTAAATCGCTAGCAACGAGCATGTAAAAACACATTACTCCCGAGCATCATCTCTCCATCTAAAAAAGAAGTGGCAAGCTAATATTTAAAAATTTGATTCGAATCGACTTGGTAAGGTAGACGTGGATGCTCGTTCTCCCAAAATTTGAACGAACCGTTAAACATCCTGTCTGCTCGGTGGAATTTGCCCGAGCAAATAAATGGGACACGCGAAATTACCGTCCTATGTGGGACACACATCAATTGGCCCGTTGTACATCGAGGGTAGGTTTGTAACTTCATCCAAGCGCGCCTTCTCCTCGGCCGAAATGACATGTGCCGAATAATTCATAAACCATGGTCGGCAAAACATGCTTTCCTCGCCCGAAATAGCTCACGTCCACTATTTCAAAACACGCTCTCCTCACCCGAATTCGCTCGCGCCCACTATAGTTCAAAACACGCCCTCCTCGCCCGAAATCGCTCCCGCACACTATTTGGGGAGAATCAAAGTTACTCTACTATCCCGACCCTCGTTACAGACCCAAGCCGAGAAGCCTATAGGCAAGGGTAGAACTGTAACTCCCCCTCACATTTCAGACAAATGTGTCCGTAAGACATGGTACCACTCCTCCCAATCCCCCCCCCGCCCCATTCATACCTCGTGGGCTCAAATCACCTTCTCCCCGGAAGCTCCCTTCTCCCGAGCATGAAACCTCAGCCCCACCTCCATGGCACCCCCACCGCACCAATTTCACAGCCGCCCTCCTCCCTAATGCCGGAGACGCTGTCCAATTGCCGTCGTGCACTGGGCCGTGTGCCTCTTACTCCGTGTTGCTGGTGCTTCCTCGACGATGGCCGCGTGAACCGTACCGGAGCCGATTCACCCCCGCCGTTGTTCACGGCGCCAGAGCGGCTCCAACTTCGGATCCTTCCAGAGTCCTAGCACTACTTCCGCGTAGCCATCGACCGTCGCGACATCGCTCTTTCCCTGCCGCCGGTCACCACTGCAACCGCGCCGGCCTCACCGACTCGGCAGCTGGACCTGCCTACTTCACCATGCCGCCAGATAGGTCGCACCCTCATCTGAAATCACTTTATTTAGGCGTCAGTTGTTTGAATTTTTATTCTGGGCCAATCGATTCCCAATGGGAAGCAGCACCCCTCGAGGCGGTGGAGCTCCTAGGCTGCCGGTTGGCTGGTGTCTAACGTAAGGGTGCGGGGCCGCAAGTTCGCCGCGGAAGTAGCGCTTAGATGGCTATCTTTTAGAGTTGCGTGGGTTGAAGGTACTGCCGCCGCCGGATCTGGATGACGGGGAGTCTTTGTGGATTGGCCCGGGGGCGGCGCAACCACGGCAGTGCGGTGGGGCGGGGAGCGGGGTTTTGGATGGGGCCACGGACGGCGGAGGCAGGCTGCTCTGCCGTTGGTCGCTGGCTCTTCGGGGAAGATTCCGAACAGTGTCAGCCGGGAGGCACAAGACGGCCATCAAGCCATCCGGCGTAGATCGGACAGTACCAAAATAAAATAAAATCGTGTGACTCCAATTTAGTCTTCAGTCAACAGATGTGTGACCACTCTCGTACCTTGCTGTTGATCTCTTAGTGTATTTCTTCGGATCAAAGATATATGTCGTTCTTAACTTTATGCGTTATCTGCATCTTCAGAGACACCATCTTCCAACTCACCGCAGCTGCTCCAACAAGGGAAGCATACACCAGAAGGGAGCTATAGTCCCCACTCAACAGTTCCCTGCATCGAATGCGCGTGCCCGACATGGACAGCCACAACAACTGCAGGGCCATCAACAAGTCAGCACATGATGCTCACTCCTATGGATGGCAGCCAGATAGGTTGTACCCTCATCTTACTTGTGTGCAACATTTATGGCTTTTTTATTCATCTAAGCACGGAAAATAGATCATCACATTTCACTATATATTCATGCTGATCTCTTACGGGTCTTGTTCAGGAGTTCACGTTGTTCCATAGTTCAGCTAAGATACTTGTTCTTTAGGTAACGTTGTTCCATAGTTATCATCCATCAGCCAATGCTATCCCACAGGCTGGTGATTATAGTATTATACCACTTCTAGTATTACCTATGTTGTTCTTTAATACTTTTGTGTGCCATCTAGTTAATCTCGAGTACAAACGATACATATTCTGTAGCTTTCATCTGTGTTCTCCCTTTAGTTTATGAGACCTGTTGCAGCTAGTTAACCCCAGTCCTACTATTTATGTCGTCTCCTACAGGCACTCATTTACATAAATCTAACTACTAGTTGTCTTCCATGCATGTCAGATATAATTGCACACACTGATATATCCACAAGAACCTCACGGAGCAATGTAAAGGCTAATAAACTTGATGTCAATGATACCCAATATGATGGAACATGTAAAGGCAGTTCTTGAAGACTTGCGAAAGATGATGAATCCTCTTCACCCCACAAGGTCCTTGCTCTAACTTGGCCTGTGATATGGGTACAACATGCATATAATGTCTGGAGTGTATCTACTCTGTTGCAATGCCATGTGCTTAGCATGCTGATCATGCATGTAAATATGTCATACCTTCCTGTTTTTCAGTACCTATTCCATTCATGATAACATGTTTTCAAATTCAATCTTGTCATTCTACTCTATCGCAATGCCATCTGCTTAATTTGGACATCATACTTCGAATATCTTATGCATTGTTATTCATCAAGATGTACTTCATCATGTGCCATACCATGTTTTTTACATTGAAGTGTTGTTCTAGTGCTTTGTTGCAATGCCATCTTATTTTCCCAATCATACACGTGTATGTTGCCTTAGTTATTTCTGCACGTATTTCGCTAGCATATAGTTTTACATTCAACTAGTTTTTTTTTTTGTGTTGTCTGTCGTATCCCTAGCTCTTACACCATACTCCCTCCGTCCAGATTACATGTTGCGAAATGGATAAAAAGGATGTATCTAGAACTGAAATACGCCTAGACCCATCCATTTTTTCTGGATGGAGGAATACATGTCAATATGTCATGCCTTTCTATTCTTGATACCTATTCCATCTCTCTGTTGTCGCATGTTTTATAATTAAAGCACCATTCTTCTATACAAGGCATGCAAGGGAAGACGACTATGTTAGAATCTGAAGGGTTACAAACAAGGCCTTTGCAAAAGATCCAAGCGAGGAGATAATAAACCAACTCCAGTTTTTATAGATCTTGCTCCAAAGACAGAGAAACCCAACTCCTCACGATAATAAGCAGATTCCGGTGGCCAAAGAACTAGTCCGCTCGATCGAGCAAAAATATGTCAACTCAATTCTAAGAAGCGTGTGCGTATCCTTGCATCATGAAATTTTATAGCATGCTAATCATATTTTCTACATGTTTCTTACCCATCTCTCTTTTAGAAAATAAGCTTAACAGATAGAAGAATTTCTGCAATGGTATCGTTTATGAGGAAAGATTCTTGCAGGAATTCTCGGTGCTCCAATGTAGATGTAAGTACCTATTTTATATCATTATATTTTTACATCAGCGTGTATTTTGTTAATCAGCGTGAATCCAACCTTTATCTGATCTAAATTTAGTTGTAGCAAAATGTATGATTAAAGGCCACAATGTTGATTTTTGTAACGAAAACTGCCTGGTAGTTTTGCATCCTGAGCTGCATGAGTGTACTATCTCATATCAGTGGGTTGGAATACTTTGGTTCTGCAGTGGGTTTTTCAGTGTTTTTTTTACTGTGTTGTCCTGTCATATCCCTAGCTCTTACATCACACTCCCTCCGTTCGGATTAAATGTCGCAGAAATGGATAAAACTGGATGTATCTAGAACTGAAATACGCCAAGACCCGTCCATTTATTTCCGGATGGATGGAATACATGTCAAAATGGAGCGGACTAGTTCTTTGGCCACTGGAATCTGCTTATTATCAGTGGGAGTTGGGTTTCTCTGTGCTCCAGCAGTATCTATGAAAAATGGGGTTGGTTTATTATTCGAGGAAAATATATTGCGGGAATTCTCTGTGCTCCAATGCTGATGTAAGTATCTGTTGTATATCACTATATTTTTAAATCAACATGTATTTTGTTAATCGGCGTGAATCTAACCTTTATCTGATCTAAAATTAGTTGTAGCAAAATGTTAAAGGCGCCAATGTTGATTTTTGTAAGGAAAACTGCCTGGTACTATTGCATACTGAGCTGCATGAATGTACTATCTCATATCACGCACATTACTGAATTGTAGTGCTTCTCTGGTTGCCCATTCATTCATTGTGTCAATACTGATTTCGTACTACCTTACCTGGCTGATGATAGTTGTGCCATATTGTGTTGATTTGGTGTAGGCTACTTTCCCAAACGTTCGTTGTGTTAATGTTGCTTTCCTATTATCTGACTTGGCTAATGATAGCAATGCTAGTGTGTTAATTTTGTGCAGGCTGCTGAAGATAAGAACACAAACTCTGAAAACAGCAAGGCAACCCCATTGTTTCTTTCCAGTGAATCTAGGCCAGGTAATATGGCAATAACTCATGATTAATCTGTTTGGTTCCGTCCTAATTTATGTTATGATGCGATGGTGAGACACTCTCCACTATCAATAATACAAGCCTGCCAAAATCGCCATCTGAATCATTGGTATCCTCATCTCGAATGCAACGGAATAAATGTATGTTTGTGAACCAATTAATGGCTGAAGCAATGATGGAAATGGTGGATGAATCAGAGGTGCGAGTCGCGACACAACAAGCGATCAATGTTTTCATAGACAGTGTAGCAAAGCGAAAGAACTTGCCCACATGCTTATGGGCGTCATCTGTCTTTGAGGTTGCAGATTGTGACGTTGTAGATGGTTAGGTTCGCTCATTTATTTGCTTGGCATCAATCTTTGATTGCCCGTGGATGTAATTTCTGTAATATATCTTTGGATGTGCAACGTTATTCCCTGTATTCCGTACCTTTGCATGATCGGTTTTGGTCCTGTGCATAATTGCTCGTCGTAATGGGCTCAAATTATCTAATTTGGCCTAAAGACATGTACGAACTTTAGTGGGCCCATTAAGTTAATGGGTCGTTACTAGGCCGAAAGTTAATGGTCGGCCATCTTACCTCCCGGGTCGTTAACAGGCCGACATCGAAGCAGGCAACAGGTGGCCCAGTTTATTTCACGGGCCGTTAACAGGTCGTTACTAAGTTTGGGCTACATATGGCCCAACTATACTATAGGCCTTTAGCAGGCCGAAAGAGACAGCGGGCTTGTACTGGACCATGAAGACCATGGGCCGCTAAGAGGCTGAAAGTCAGGTCGTATTGTAAATGGCCCAACTGTGTTGTGGGCCTTTAACAGGCCGAAAGAGAAACCAGGCTGGTATTGGACCATGAAGGGCATGGGCCGTTAAAGGGCCAAAACTAAGGTCCGACTACAAATGGCCCAACTCATTTATGGTCCGTTAACAGGCCAAAAGTCACACAGGGCCAAGAATTGGCCCAACACTTAAATGGGGCGCTAAAAGGCCAAAACTCAGGTCCGACTAAAAATGGCCCAACTGATTTATGGGCCCTCAACAGGCTGAAAGTGACACCGGGCCAAAAAATTGGCCCAACACTTAAATGGGCCGCTAAAAGGCCGAAACTCAGGTCCGACAACAAATGGCCCATCGGATTTATGGGTCGTCAACAGGCTGAAAGACACACCGGGCCGGAAACTAGCCCAACATTTAAATGGGTCGCTAAAAGGCCGAAAGATGTACATCCTGAAAATGGGCCCATCCATTAAACGGGCCGTTAACAGGCGAAATCTCATCGGGCGATATTGAGCCCAGATATATAGCGGCTGTTAGCGGGCTCAAAGCGGCGATGGGCTGCAATGGTGTCAAATATTTAACGGGCGTTGGCGGGCGGATTGGCTCATCTCGTATGGGCCGTGGGCTTAAATGGACTGACACAAGTAGGCCTTATATGGGCTGGCTCGCTAATTTTCTTTGGGCGGCCTTTTCACGAGAATGGGCCTCTGTTGGGCCGTGCCGCATGTCGACGTACCATACGGCGTCTTCCGTCCAATGAGTGGATGACATCTGTCCCAGCGTGAGCCGACCGTGTTTCCTCCGACCAATGATGATTTTACACGTGGAAAATCCCCATTGGTCGGGCTGTTAACGGGTTATCGGATCCAAAACCCGACCCGATAGCTTAACAGCGTTCCGTTACGGTGGATGCCGCGTGTCGGTCACCCTTGACGAAAGCACTTCTGTGACGCGCGATTTATCATCATGGAAGTGGACACTTCCGTGATGATAATTTTGGTAATGTCATGGAACACTTCGACTGAAGACCTGGTATGACTATCTTGATTACGTCATAAATTTGTCATGGATGTGCATGCATGACAAAAAACGCGACCTACTGTGACAAACACGTATCATCACGGAAGTGTATTTTTTTGTAGTGGTGTTCCCTATATTTGCACTGGTGGCGAACTTTGATGCCACCGACCGTAGTTAAATTGGGCCTCCTAAGGGCCGTAGAAAAAATGAGCCTTCTACGGGGCATAGAAACAATGGGCCTTATACGGGCCGTATCCACAATGGGCCTTCTATGGGTCGTATCATCAATGGGCCTTCTATGGGCTTATGATCGGTTGGCCAAACATGGGCCAATAACAGACCACATTACGGCCGTAAATGGGCTAGAGTTGAAATCGTCCATTCATGGGCCTACCATAACGGGTCGTTGTTAATCGGTCGTATTTTGATGACGCTATGAAAATGGCCCAAAGTATTAACGGGCCACAAACGGGCCGACTGTAACCACGGGCTGAATTTGGCCCACAAGCAGAAAATGACAGTAACGGGCCGTAAGTAAACGAATGTGGAAATGAGCCCAAGAATAATTGGGCCCCGAGAAGGCCGAAAGATAACATGGGCTGGAAACGGCCCAACGGAATAATGGGCCATTAATGGGTATAATGTGATACACTGTTCATTACGGGTCAGTTTCACCACATGTCATTAATGGGTATAAAGTGATACACTGTTCATTACGGGCCAGTTTTACCACGGGCCGTTAATGGGCCGAGAGTAATAAGGGCCTCATATGGGCCAAAAGACGTCATGGGCCATACATGGGCGGAAGTTAAAACGGGCTGGAATTATATTGGACGGCCCAGATGACGCTACTGGGCCTAATTCGGATAGGCCGTAAACGGGCCCTGGGTTAGCAGGTTGTAAATGGGCTATATGTGAACAGGCCGTTAACAGGCTTGCATGGGCCGGCCCGCCACCTTTTGACAGAGTCAAACGGGCCGGCATTTTCACACGAATGGGCCTCTATTGGGTCGTGCCACGTGTCGACGCATCATAGGCGCTTTGGGTCTAATGAGTGGATGACATCTGTCCCAACAGTGAGCCGACACGTGTTTCCTCGAGCCAATGATGGTTTTACACATGGAAAATCCCCATTGGTCGGGGCTGTTAACGGGTTATCGGATCCAAAACCGGACCCGATAGCTTAATGGCGTTCTGTTACGGTGGATGCCACGTGTCGGTCACCCTTGATGAAATCACTTATATGGCGCGCGATTTATCGTCATGGAAGTGGACACTTCTGTGATGATAATTTTGGTAATGTCATGGAACACTTCTCTGACTGACAAACATGTATGACTATCTTGATTCTGTCATAAATTTGTCATGGATGTACATGCATGACAGAAAACGTGACCTACTGTGGAAAACATGTATCATCACGGAAGTGTATTTTTTTGTAGTGCAAGGCACACATCAGGTCTGGTACACAGCATTACATACATGATAGAACCTATGGCTGAAGCATAGGGAATGACTTTCATTTTCTCTCTATCTTCTGCAGTGGTCGGGCATTGAGTCTGACTCAACTTCACACCTTGTAACACAGGCAAGAACCCATTCTTTGCTTGATCCATTTTGAACTTCTTCAAAACTTTATCAAGGTATGTGCTTTGTGAAAGTCCAATTAAGCGTATTGATCTATCTCTATAGATCTTGATGCCCAATATATAAGCAGCTTCACTGAGGTTTTTCATTGAAAAACTCTTATTCAAGTATGCTTTTATGCTATCCAGAAATTCTATATCATTTCCAATCAACGATATGTCATCCACATATAATATTAGAAATTCTACAGAGCTCCCACTCACTTTCTTGTAAATACAGGCTTCTCCAAAAGTCTGTATAAAACCATATGCTTTGATCATAGTATCAAAACGTTTATTCCAACTCCGAGATGCTTGCACCAGTCCATAAATGGATAGCTGGAGCTTGCACACTTTGTTGGCATCCTTTGGATTGATAAAACCTTCGGGTTGCATCATATACAACTCTTTTTCTAGAAATCCATTCAGGAATGCAGTCTTTACATCCATTTGCCAAATTTCATAATCATAAAATGCAGCAATTGCTAACATGATTCGGAAGGACTTAAGCATCGCGACGGGTGAGAAGGTCTCATCGTAGTCAACTCCTTGTACTTGTCGAAAACCTTTCACAACAAGTCGAGCTTTGTAGACAGTAACATTACCGTCAGCATCAGTCTTCTTCTTGAAGATCCATTTATTCTCGATTGCTTGCCGATCATCGGGCAAGTCAACCAAAGTCCACACTTTGTTCTCTTACATGGATCCCATCCCAGATTTCATGGCTTCAAGCCATTTCGCGGAATCTAGGCTCGTCATCGCTTCCTCATAGTTCGTAGGTTCGTCATGGTCAAGTAACATGACCTACAGAACTGGATTACCGTGCCACTTTAGTGCGGACCTTACTCTGGTTGACCTACGAGGTTCAGTAGGAACTTGATCTGAAGTTACATGATCATCATCATTAGCTTCCTCACTAATTGGTGTAGCAGTCACAGGAACTGATTTCTGTGATGAACTACTTTCCAATAAGGGAGCATGTAGAGTTACCTCATCAAGTTCTACTTTCCTCCCACTCACTTCTTTCGAGACAAACTCCTTCTATAGAAAGGATCCATTCTTAGCAATGAATGTATTGCCTTCGGATCTGTGATAGAAGGTGTACCCAACGGTCTCCTTTGGGTATCCTATGAAGACACATTTTTCCGATTTGGCTTTGAGCTTATCAGGTTGAAGCTTTTTCACATTAGCATCACAGCCCCATAATTTAAGAAACGACAATTTGGGTTTCTTGCCAAACCACAGTTCATAAGGTGTCATCTCAACGGTTTTAGATGGTTCCCTATTTAACGTGAATGCAACCGTCTCTAAAGCATATCCCCAAAACAATAGAGGTAAATCAGTAAGAGACATCATAGATCACACCATATCTAATAAAGTGCAGTTACGACGTTCGGACACACCATTACGCTGCGGTGTTCCACGTGGCGTGAGTTGCGAAACTATCCCGCATTGTTTCAAATGAAGACCAAACTCGTAACTCAAATATTCTCCTCCACGATCAGATCATAGAAACTTTATTTTCTTGTTACGATGATTTTCCACTTCACTCTGAAATTCTTTGAACTTTTCAAATGTTTCAGACTTATGTTTCATCAAGTAGATATACCCATATCTGCTCAAATCATCTATGAAGTTCATAAAATAACGATACCCGCCGCGAGCCTCAATATTCATCGGACCACATACATCAGTATGTATGATTTCCAACAAATCTGTTGGTCGCTCCATTGTTCCGGAGAACGGAGTTTTAGTCATCTTGCCCATGAGGCATGGTTCGCAAGTACCAAGTAATTCATAATCAAGTGATTCCAAAAGTCCATCAGAATGGAGTTTCTTCATGCGCTTTATACCAATATGACCCAAACGGCAGTGCCACAAATAAGTTGCACTATCATTATCAACTCGCATCTTTTGGCTTCAATATTATGAATATGTGTGTCACTACTATCGAGATTCAACAAAAATAGACCACTCTTCAAGGGTGCATGACCATAAAAGATATTACTCATATAAATAGAACAACCATTATTCTCATATTTAAATGAATAACCGTCTCGCATCAAACAAGATCCAGATATAATGTTCATGCTTAACGCTGGCACCAAATAACAATTATTCAGGTCTAAAACTAATCCCGAAGGTAGATGTAGAGGTAGCTTGCCGACGGCGATCACATCGACTTTGGAACCATATCCCACGCGCATTGTCACCTCGTTCTTAGCTAATCTTCGCTTATTCCGTAGTCCCTGTTTCGAGTTGCAAATATTAGCAACAGAACCAGTATCAAATACCCAGGTACTACTGCGAGTATTTGTAAGGTACACATCAATAACATGTATATCACATATACCTTTGTTCACCTTGCCATCCTTCTTATGCGCCAAATACTTGGGGCAGTGCCGCTTCCAGTGACCAGTCCCTTTGCAGTAGAAGCACTCAGTCTCGGGCTTAGGTCCAGACTTGGGTTTCTTCACTTGAGCAGCCACTTTCTTGCCGTTCTTCTTGAAGTTCCCCTTCTTCCCTTTACTCTTTTTCTTGAAACTGGTGGTCTTGTTGACCATCAACACTTGATGCTTCTTCTTGATTTCTACCTTCGCAGCTTTTAGCATTGCGAAGAGCTCGAGAATTGTCTTATCCATCCCTTGCATGTTATAGTTCATCACGAAGCTTTTGTAGCTTGGTAGCAGTGATTGAAGAACTCTGTCAATGACACTATCAACCGGAAGATTAACTCCCAGCTGAGTCAAGTGATTATGATACCTAGACATTTTGATTATATGCTCACTGACAGAACTATTCTCCTCCATTTTGCAGCTATAGAACTTATTGGAGACTTCATATCTCTCAATCCAGGCATTTGCTTGAAATATTAACTGCAACTCCTGGAACATCTCATATGCTCCATGACGTTCAAAACGTCGTTGAAGGCCCGGTTCTAAGCCGTAAAGCATGGCACCTTGAACTATCGAGTAGTCATCAGCTTTGCTCGCCGGCGTTCTAGCGTCTGGCGTTGCTCTGCAGCGGGTCTTCAACCTAGCGGTGCTTCCAGGACGTAATTCTTCTGTGCAGCAATGAGGATAATCCTCAAGTTACGAACCCAGTCCGTGTAGTTGCTACCATCATCTTTCAACTTAGCTTTCTCTAGGAATGCATTAAAATTCAAAGGAACAGTAGCACGGGCCATTGATCTACGACAACATAGACATGCAAAATACTATCAGGTACTAAGTTCATGATAAATTAAAGTTCAATTAATCATATTACTTAAGAACTCCCACTTAGATAGACATCTCTCTAATCATCTAAGTGATCACGTGATCCAAATCAACTAAACCATGTCCAATCATCACGTGAGATGGAGTAGTTTCAATGGTGAACATCAGTATGTTGATCATATCTACTATATGATTCACGCTCGACCTTTCGGTCTCAGTGTTCCGAGGCCATATCTGCATATGCTAGGCTCGTTAAGTTTAACCCGAGTATTCTGCGCGTGCAAAATTGGCTTGCACCCGTTGTATGTGAACGTAGAGCTTATCACACCCGATCATCACGTGGTGTCTCGGCACAACGAACTTCTGCAACGGTGCATACTCAGGGAGAACACTTGTACATTGAAATTTAGTGAGAGATCATCTTATAATGCTACCGCCAAACTAAGCAAAATAAGATGCATAAAGGATAAACATCACATGCAATCAATATAACTGATATGATATGGCCATCGTCATCTTACGCCTTTGATCTCCATCTCCAAAGCACCTTCATGATCACCATCGTCACCGGCGCGACACCTTGATCTCCATCATAGCATCGTTGTCGTCTCGCAAACTATTGCTTCTACGACTATCGCTACCGCTTAGTGATAAAGTAAAGCAATTACATGGCGATTGCATTTCATAAAATAAAGCAACAACCGTATGGCTCCTGCCAGTTGCCGATAACTGTGTTAAAAAACATGATCATCTCATACAATAAAATTTACCATCATGTCTTAACCATATCACATCACAACATGCCCTGCAAAAACAAGTTAGACGTCCTCTACTTTGTTGTTGCAAGTTTTACGTGGCTGCTACGGGCTGAGCAAGAACTGTTCTTACCTATGCATCAAAACCACAACGATTTTTCGTCAAGTGTGTTGTTTTAACCTTCAACAAGGACCGAGCGTAGTCACACTCGATTCAACTAAAGTTGGAGAAACTGACCCCCGCCAGCCACCTATGTGCAAAGCACGTCGATAGAACCAGTCTCGCGTAAGCGTACGCGTAATGTCGATCCGGGCAGCTTCATCCAACAATACCACCGAATCAAAGTATGACATGCTGGTAGGCAGTATGACTATTATCACCCACAACTCTTTGTGTTCTACTCGTGCATATAACATCTACGCATAGACCTGGCTCTGATGCCACTGTTGGGGAATACAGTAATTTCAAAAAAATTCCTACGCACACGCAAGATCCATCTAGTTGATGCATAGCAACGAGAGGGGAGAGTGTTGTCCACGTACCCTCGTAGACCGAAAGCGGAAGCATTATGACAATGCTGTTGATGTAGTCATACGTCTTCACGATCCAACCGATCCTAGTACCGAAAGTACGGCACCTCCGCGATCTGCACACGTTTAGCTCGGTGACGTCCCACAAACTCTAGATCTAGCTGAGTGTCGAGGAGAGCTTCGTCAGCATGATGGTGTGATGATGGTGATGATGAAGTTACCGATGCAGGGCTTCGCCTAAGCACTACAACGATATGACCGAGGTGGAAATCTGTGGAGGGGGGCACCGCACACGGCTAAGACAACTGTCAACTTGTGTGTTCTAGGGTGCCCCTGTGCCCCCGTATATAAAGGAGCAAGGGCGAGGACGGCCGGCCCTATAGGCGTGCCAAGGAGGGGAGGAATCCTCCTCCTAGTAGGAGCAGGATTCCTCCTTTCCTAGTCCTACTAGGAAGGGGAAGGAAGGAGAGGGAGAGAGGGAGGGGAAGAGGGGGAACCCCCCCCCCCCCTCCTTGTCCAATTCGGACTCCTCAAGGTGGGGGGCGCGGACAGCCATAAGGCCCCCTCCTCTCTCTCTCACAAGGCCCATGTTGGACCATTAGTTCCCCCGGGGGTTCCGATAACCCCCCGGTACTCCGATAATTATCTGGTGACCCCCGGAACTCATCCGGTGTCCGAATATAGCCAACCAATATATCAATCTTTATGTCTCGACCATTTCGAGACTCCTCGTCATGTCCGTGATCACATCCGGGACTCCGAACTACCTTCGGTACATCAAAACACATAAACTCATAATACCGATCGTCACCGAACATTAAGCGTGCGGACCCTACGGGTTCGAGAACTATGTAGACATGACCGAGACTCATCTCCGGTCAATAACCAATAGCGGAACCTGGATGCTCATATTGGTTCCTACATATTCTACAAAGATCTTTATCGGTCAAACCGCATAACAACATACGGTGTTCCCTTTGTCATCGGTTTGTTACTTGCCCGAGATTCGATCGTCGGTATCTCAATACCTAGTTCAATCTCGTTACCGGCAAGTCTCTTTACTCGTTCTGTAATGTATCATCTCGTGACTAACTCATTAGTCACATTGCTTGCAAGGCTTATAGTGATGTGCATTACCGAGAGGGCCCAGAGATACCTCTCCGAAACAGGGAGTGACAAATCCTAATCTCGATCTATGCCAACCCAAAAAACACCATTGGAGACACCTGTAGAGCATCTTTATAATCACCCAGTTACATTGTGACATTTGATAGCACACTAAGTGTTCCTCCGGTATTCAGGAGTTGCATAATCTCATAGTCATAGGAACATGTATAAGTCATGAAGAAAGCAATAGCAACAAACTAAACGATCAAGTGCTAAGCTACGAAATGGGTCAAGTCAATCACATCATTCTCTAATCATGTGATCCCGTTAATCAAATGACAACTCATGTCTATGGCTAGGAAACTTAACCATCTTTGATTCAACGAGCTAGTAAAGTAGAGGCATACTAGTGACACTTTGTTTGTCTATGTATTCACACATGTACTAAGTTTCCAGTTAATACAATTCTAGCATGAATAATAAACATTTATCATGATATAAGGAAATATAAATAACAACTTTATTATTGCCTCTAGGGCATATTTCCTTCAACGTGATCCAAATCAACTAAACCATGTCCGATCATCATGTGAGATGGAGTAGTCATCAATGGTGGACATCTCTATGTTGATCGTATCTACTATATGACTCACCCTTACGGTCTCCAGTGTTCCGAGGCCATGTTTGTACATGTTAGGCTCGTCAAGTTTAACCTGAGTATTCCGCATGTGCAAAACTGCCTTACACCCGTTGTATGTGAACGTAGAGCCTATCACACCCGATCATCACGTGGTGTCTCAGTACGAAGAACTTTCGCAACGGTGCATACTCAGGGAGAGCACTTATACCTTAAAATTTAGTTAAGGGATCATCTTATAATGCTACCGCCGTACTAAGCAAAATAAGATGCATATAAAAGATAAACATCACATGCAGTCAAAATATGTGACATGATATGGCCATCATCATCTTGTGCTTTTGATCTCCATCCCCAAAGCATCATCATCATGATTTCCATCGTCACCGGCTTGACACCGTGATCTCCATCGTTGCGTCGTGGTCGTCTCGCCAAATATTTCTTCTACAACTATAGCTAACGCATAGTGATAAAGTAAAACAATTACATGGCATTTGCATTTCATACAATAAAGCGACAACCACAAGGCTCCTCCAGTTGCCGATAACTTTTACAAAACATGATCATCTCATACGACAACGTATATCACATCATGTCTTGACCATATCACAACACAATATGCCCTGCAAAAACAAGTTAGACGTCCTTTACTTTGTTGTTGCAAGTTTTACGTGGCTGCTATGGGCTTCTAGCAAGAACCGTTCTTACCTACGCGTCAAAACCACAATGGTGTTTCGTCAAATTTTTTGTTTTAACCTTCAACAAGGACCGGGCGCAGTCAAATTCAATTCAACTAAAGTTGGAGAAACAGACACCAGCCAGCCACCTTTATGCAAAACTAGTTGCATGTCTATCGGTGGAACCGGTCTCATGAACGTGGTGATGTAAGGTTGGTCTGGGCCGCTTCATCTAATAATACCGTCGAATCAAAATAAGACGTTGGTGGTAAGAAGTATGACTATCACCGCCCACAACTCTTTGTGTTCTACTCGTGCATATCATCTACGCATAGACCTGGCTCTGATGCCACTGTTGGGAAACATAGCATGCAATTTCAAAAAAAAATCCTAAGCTCATGCAAGATCTATCTAGGAGATGCATAGCAACGAGAGGGGGAGAGTGTGTCCATGTACCCTCTAGACCGAAAGCGGAAGCGTTTAACAACGCGATTGATGTAGTCGAACTTCTTCTCGTTCCGACCGATCAAACACCGAACATACGGCACCTCTGATTTCTACACACTTCAGCTCGACAACGTCCCTCGAACTCTTGATCCAGGAAAGTGTCGAGGGAGAGTTTCGTCAGCACGACGGTGTGGTGACGGTGATGGTGAAGTGATCCACGCAGGGCTTCACCTAAGCACTACGTGAATATGACCGGAGGCGTAAACTGTGGAGGGGGACGCCACACACGGCTAACAATGGTTGGTGTGTGTTCTAGGTGCCCCATCCCCACATATATAAAAGAGGGAGGGGGAGAGAGGCAGCCTAGGGTGCGCCCAAGTAGGAGGAATCCTACTTGGGCCCCTAGTCCAATTCGGCCTCCCCCCTTTCCTTTTACCGGAGGGGGAAAAGAGGGAAGAGGGAAGGAGGAAGGAAAGGGGGGCGAACCCCAACCTCCTTCTCCTATTCAGCCTATTACCATAAGGGGGGAGCGCCACCCCTTGTGGGCTGGTGTGCTCCCCTCCTATGGCCCATATCTTCCCCTCGGGGGTTCCGATAACCCCCCGGTACTCTGATATGTACCTGATACATTCCAGAACACATCTGGTGTCTGAATACTCCTCGTCCATTTATATCAATCTTTACCTCTCGACCATTTCGAGACTCCTCGTCATGTCTGTGATCTCATCCGGGACTCCGAACAACATTCGGTCACCAAATCACATAACTCATATAATACAAAATCATCATCGAAAGTTAAGCGTGCTGACCCTGCGGGTTCGAGAACTATGTAGACATGACCGAGACACCTCTCCGGTCAATAACCAACAGTGGAACCTGGATGCTCATATTGGTTCCCACATATTCTATGAAGATCTTTATTGGTCGTACCGTAATGACACCATACGTTATTCCCTTTGTCATCGGTATGTTACTTGCCCGAGATTCGATCGTCGGTATCTTCATACCTATTTCAATCTCGTTACCGGCAAGTCTCTTTACTCGTTCTCTAATACATCATCCCGCAACTAACTCATTAGTCACATTGCTTGCAAGGCTTATTATGATGTGCATTACCGAGAGGGCCCAGAGATACCTCTCCGATACTCGGAGTGACAAATCCTAATCTCAATCTATGCAAACCCAACAAACACCTTCGGAGATACTTGTAGAGCATCTTTATAATCACCCAGTTACGTTGTCACGTTTGATAGCACACAAGGTATTCCTCTGGTATCCGGGAGTTGCATAATCTCGTAGTCAAAGGAATATGTATATGCCATGAAGAAAGCAATAGCAATAAAAACTGAACGATCATTATGCTAAGCTACCGGATGGGTCTTGTCCATCACATCATTCTCCTAATGATGTGATCCCGTTCATCAAATGACAACACATGTCTATGGTTAGGAAACTTAACCATCTTTGATTAATGAGCTAGTCTAGTAGTGGCTTACTAGCGACACGGTGTTTTGTCTATGTATCCACACATGTATCAAGTTTCCGGTTAACACAATTCTAGCATGAATAATGAACATTTATCATGATATAAGGAAATATAAAATAACAACTTTATTATTGCCTCTAGGGCATATTTCCTTCACATAAACCAACAATTCATCGGATCTCAACAAATGCCGCAAAAGAAGATTAGATCGAATAGATCTCCAAGAACATCGAGGAGATCAACATTGTATTGAAGATCAAATAGAGAGAAGAAGCCATCTAGCTACTAGCTATGGACCTGTAGGAGTGTGGTAAACTACTCACACATCACCGGAAGGGCAGCAAGGTTGGTGTAGAGGCCCACCGTGGTCGAATGCCCCTCCGACGGAGAGCCGGAAAAGTCCCCAGGATGGGATCTCACTGTTAGAGATATGCCCTAGAGGCAATCATGTATGATGATATTTCCTATATGTTTATGAATAAAGATAGTCCTTGGACATTATCAATGATGTGTATCAGCAAGTACTTGACTTGTTTGTGGGACTATGCATTGTATGATGACTGTCCTAAAAGGTCCCTAGTCGAAAGGGCTGTGTGGACGCGCAGCCAACTAGACTAGCATATGACACGGTCGAGGGCTTGGTCTCACTAGCCATGGAGCATTGGATGCTAACCGGATAATATGGACTTGGAAGGATCTGGTCGGATTTGACGTAGTCGGATTCGAGTCGAGATAAGGTCCGAGTCGGACAGACCCAACTATGAGACACAGCGATATGTCATCTGCGAGTCTCTAGTACAAAATACATTATATGTCCTAAGACCTTATCTGACGCATGTACTTGGGATGGTGACATACTTGCTTTGGGCCGACCAAACGCTACACCGTGACTGGGTAGTTACAAAGTTAGGTTTCGGGTTCGTCCAGACCCATGCTGCGAGACGTGGCCGAGCAAGATGGGATTTGTCCCTCCGATCAGGAGAGATATACTCTGGGCCCCTCTTGTGATCTGACTGGGATAAGCATGGCCATGCGACAAGGATTATGAGATAATCCGGTTTGTGGTCGGCATCACTGGAACGAGAAAGAGGTCGGGCTAGCACAAGGATGACAGACTCGCCTTGAGCCCGACAACATATATCGTGTGGCAAAAGGAATGGAAGTATGATGTACAGGTTCGCCTAACCAGCTTCATAGTCTGCTTGGTGTTCGGCATGCCTTGCTAGAGGCCGCTAACAACTGTGCAGTTCGGAAGTGATCCGAACTGCGTCCAATCCGGCTTGAACCTAAGGGGTCGCACGCTTTAGGGAAGGAACCTACGAGGTCGGATCCAAGGACACAGGTCGGATATGATCCGATATGTATTCGGATTGTGGCCGAGTAGACTTGTGGGCTTTAGGATCTGTGTGAGGCCCAAGAGTTGAGCCCACGACAAATGTCTATATATAGTGGAGGTGCCGCACACTCATGCGATTGATCACTTCGACGTTGTCACTAGGGTTTGCATGTCTCGCGAATAGACACCTCCACTCGCCGCCAGTTGTGTGATCGGACCTAGCAGTCCACCGCACGACGTTCCTCCTGCACCCGCAGATACCGTTAGAGGCGGTGCACCTGCGCCGCTCCGGCGAACCTGTTCGTGGGATCCGATCGGCTACGTGGGAGATCGGCAAGGAGGAGATGACTCCGGGAACACGCTGCCTCAACTCTACTTCCACTGCACGGCACTGCGCGTCTAGTGGTAACGATTTGTGATCCATTCCCGTAGCATGTTCCTGGCTGTTCTGCGTGTAGGAAAATTTTAATTTGCAGTCGACGCACCCTACCATAGAACCCAACAGTGGTATCAGACCGCTGTGTGTGTAGCGCCTTGTATTTCGTACACGATCACTCAAACTAGTAGAATGCGATTCTATGCATAACTTTATTTTGCAGGGTTTGATGTGAATAGTATGGCTCATGTGTATGTGATGCATGTATGTAAATTTATACATGGCCTGCGTGTCATGTTTGTCAGCCGGTAGGAACCAAAGTGATGTCATTATATTGTATAACGACCTGTGTGTCGACTTGTGACTCTATGTAAAATTCATTACTAGTTGTAGTAGTTGGATAATAGAGATCAGGTTGGTGGCTTAGCGTCCCGGCGTGACAAACAAGATGGAGTTCCTAGATGGTCATCGGAGTCGGAGCCGACCTGGAAGAACATCCATGAAGGAGCTATACTATTTCACAATATATGTTTATTTCTGATTGGTATGCTTCTTTGTTTCTATGCATGTTAAAATGGTAGAAATATCCCTTGTGAATATCAAGCGAATTGCCATCCCCGATGTTGCACCTTTGCACGTCAAGTACGTCTAGTAGTGGGCTCATAAAATTGGGGTGCTGCTAGGTGTCCTTGAACTGAAGGGTTCGTGTTGGACACGGACATGCACTACATCAGGTTAACTTGACAAGGCTATCAAAACGGTTTTGGGCCTTGTGGCAAAGAAGGTTGGGCGCCGGGGTATAAGATACCTACCCGACCGACAAGAGTCATATGTAGATACGATTAGCAAGGAGTTGCTTACCAGATAGGCATGCTATCTAGTAGTGATGCTAAAGCCCACTAGTCGCATGTGCTAGTCGGATCCTAAATCACTGAGAGTCTGCGGAGGGATGCCAACTTCAGTGGGAGCATTTCTGTTTAAGGCTAGAATTACTCTACATATACACATTGCTTAGTGATTGCATATTTTTCTATTGTAGATCAATGGCACCACCTGCTCAACCCAACTTTGCGTTGAAATCAATTCTTGAAAAGGATAAACTGAATGGAACAAACTTTACCACCTTGTATAGAAATCTGAGAATTGTTCTCAAGCATGATAAAAAGGAACATGTTCTAGAGGATCCACTTCTAGTGGAACCTGCCGATAATGCTAATGGCACAACTAAGAATGCCTACCAGAAACTCGTTGATGAATAAACGGAGATCGGTTGTGTGATGCTAGCTTGTATGGAGCCTGATTTGCAACAGCATTTCGAAAATGTTGAGGCTTACGATATGATCGAGGGTCTCAAGAGCATGTTTCAGACACAGGCTAGGACCAAAAGGTTCGACGTCTGGCGATCCCTGATGGATTGCAAGCTGGAGCAAGGTGATCCACTGAGCCCACATGTGATCAAGATGATCAGATATGTGCAAGCTTTGGATCGGTTGGGCTTCCCGCTCTTGGACGAGCAGGCTACTGATGTAGTTTTGGGTTCTCTTCCGCCTAGCTATGGGACGTTCATTTAGAACTATCATATGCACGACATGGATAAGAAGCTCACTGAATTGCATGGGATGCTCAAAGTAGCAGAGCAGGATATTAAGAAAGGCACGCATCAAGTGTTGATGGTGCAGAAATCGGCTAAGTTCAAGAAGAGTTGGTCTAAGAAGAAGGCTAAGGCAAGGGGCACAGAGATGGTAACCTCCGTCGTTGCGCCAAAGTCTGGACCGGACTCAAAGACCATTTGCTACCATTGCAAGGAAACTGGTCATTGGATGAGGAACTGTAGCAAGTGGCTCGAAGAGCATGGCAAGAAGGCCGGAAATGCTTCTTCAGGCAAATGTACACTTGTTGCATATGTTATAGACATTTACCTTGCTGACATACCTAGTAGCTCTTGGGAATTTGATACCGGATCGGTTGTTCATATTTGCAACTCGATGTAGGGGCTGGTAAGAACTAGGCATGTGGCACAAGGGGAGATTGACATCAGGGTCGACAACAAAGCAAGAGTTGTTGCATTGGAGGTCGGCACGATGCAGCTCCAGCTTCCTTCTGGATTTATTTTGGAATTGAATAATTGTTATTACATTCCTGCACTTAGTCGGAACATTATTTCTGCCTCATATGTTTGATGAGTCAGGGTTATGAATTCAATTTAAAGGACAATGGTTGTTCATTTTATTAGAATCGTATGTTCCACGGATATGCACCCATTGTCGATGGGCTATTTATATTGAATCGGGAACAGGAACCGGTCTATAACATGAATGTCAAGAGGCATAAGCCTAATGAGATAAATCTGACATACTTCTGTCATTGCCGGGCTTGGACACATTAGCATGAAACGCATGAAGAAGCTCCATGATGATGGGCTCCTAACTTCGTCCGACTTCAGATCATTTGAGACATGTGAATCATGCTTGCTCGACAAGATGACTAAGTCTCCTTTCGCAAAGAGTTGCGAGAGGGCGTCCGAGCTGTTGGAACTGATACACAATTATGTGTGTGGGACAATGAGCACAACTGCCAGAGGTGGATATCAGTACTTCGTGACTTTTACCGACGACTTGAGTAGATATGGATATATCTATTTGATGAGGCACAAGTCGGAAACTTTTGAAAAATTCAAAGAGTTTCAGAACGAGGCTGAGAATCAGCTCGGCAAGACTATAAAGCTTCTACGATCTGATCGTGGAGGTGAGTTCATGAGCCAGGAGTTTGATGATCATCTGAAAAGCCGAGGTATAGTACCTCAGCTCACACCTCCGGGTACGCCACAGAGAAACGGCGTGTCGGAACAGAGGTATAGGACCTTGTTGGACATGGTTCGGTCAATGATGAGCAAATCGGATTTACCCTTGTCATTCTGGGGATACACACTAGAAACTGCAGGTTTCACCCTTAACATGGTACCATCAATTTCCATAGACAAGACACCACATGAAATGTGGACTGGGAAGAGTCCCAGTTTATCTTTTCTAAAGATTTGGGGTTATGAAGCATTTGTCAAGCGACTTATGTCAGACAAGCTTACACCCAAGTCAGATAAGTGCATATTCGTGGGATATTTGAGGGAAACCTTAGGATATAGCTTCTACAACCGGGAAGAGAACAAAGTGTTTCTCGGCTGGAATGGGGTTTTCCATGAGAAAGAGTTTCTTAGTCGGGAGGCCATTGGGGGGACGGTCCGACTCGAAGAAATTCGAGAACCACACGGGGACGGCTTGGCTGGTGATGATATGATACCGGAGTCAGTCAGGGAACCCGTAGTGGAAGCGGCATCGGATCCATGGAGGTCGGAAAGATTGCACGGAGTGCGTGATGTATTGTTGCTAGAAAGCGACGAGCCGGCCACATATGCGGAAGCGATGGTGAGCCCAGATTCCGAGGCATGGCTGGAGGCCATGAGATCCGAGTTAAAGTCCATGGATGAGAATCAAGTCTTGGACTTGGTTGATCCGCCGCCTGGCGTAACAGCCATTGGTTGCAAATGGGTCTTTAAGAAGAAAACCGATGTGGATGGAAATGTTCAGATCCACAAAGCTCGGCTTGTCGCTAAGGGTTATGGACAAGTTCAAGGAATTGACTACGACGAGACTTACTCACCGGTAGCCATGCTGATGTCGGTAAGGATCATACTAGCTATAGCTGCATATTTCGATTGTGAGATATAGCAGATGGATTTCAAAATGGCTTTCCTTCACGGAAATTTAAGCAAGGACGTGTATATGATATAGCCCGAGGGTTTTGTCGGTCCGACTAGCACTAGTAAGGTATGCAAGCTCAAGAGATCCATTTATGGGTTGAGGCAAGCATCTCGGAGCTGGAACATTTGTTTTGATGAGGTCGTCACAGGTCTCGGTTTCATCAAAAACGAAGAGGACTCTTGTTTATACAAGAAGTTAAGTGGGAGCTCGATAGTGTTTTTGATCTTGTATGTGGATGACATACTACTGATCATAAATGATGTTTCGATGCTGAACTCGGTCAAGGAGTCATTGAATGGCAAGTTTTCGATGAAGGACCTTGGTGAGGCAATGTATATTTTAGGCATTAAGATCTATAGAGATAGATCAAGGAGGCTGCTCGGCTTAAGCCAGAGCACGTACATAGATAAAGTGTTGAAGCGGTTCAACATGAGTGAGGCGAAGAAAGGGTTCTTGCCACTCTCACATGGTATAAGGCTAAGCGAGACTCAGAGTCCTTCGACATCTGATGAGCGAAGCAGGATGAGTAGTGTCGGTGTCAAAACCGGCGGATCTCGGGTAGAGGGTCCCGAACTGTGCGTTTAGGCGGATGGTAACAGGAGACAAGGGACACGATGTTTTTACCCAGGTTCGGGCCCTCTCGATGGAGGTAATACCCTACTCTTGCTTGATTAATATTGATGATATGGGTAGTACAAGAGTAGATCTACCACGAGATCAAGGAGGCTAAACCCTAGAAGCTAGCCTATGGTATGATTGTTGTTAGTCCCCACGGACTAAAACCCTCCGGTTTATATAGACACCGGATAGGTTAGGGTTACAGAGTCGGTTACAATGGTAGGAGATCTACATATCCGTATCGCCAAGCTTGCCTTCCACGCCAAGGAAAGTCCCATCCGGACACGGGCGAAGTCTTCAATCTTGTATCTTCATAGTCTTGGAGTCCAGTCATGGCGATAGTCGGCTATCGAGACACCCCTAGTCCGGGACTCCTCGGTAGCCCTCGAACCAGGCTTCAATGACGACGAGTCGGCGCATTGATTGTCTTCGGCATTGTGAGGCGGGTTCCTCCTCCGAATACTTCATAGAAGGTTTTGAACACAAGGACAGTGTCCGGCTCTGCAAAACAAGTGCCACATAACACCGTAGAGAGAATAATTTTTGCACAGATCTGCTGACGTATTCCACGGCGTGACATCACACCACGGCCAGGCCTTTTTATGAATCGTTTTTTACCGTTCCGCCTTAGCGCGTTTAGCGAGGCAGTTTCCTTGGCACGTCTTGTCAAAGCATAGATCGTGCCCCCTTATTCCGGGATTCTCATCAATACGGACGTGGGTAACCCATCCGCGCCATTGATTACGGCGCTTGGGAAATAAGCGAGTTTTACCAGGCTGGTGGGGGACGCATAGCTTCGTCCGTCCATATAAGGGGATAAGGATCCACCCTTTCACCTACGCCTTCTTCCTCCTTTGCTTATCCATTCCCGCGCACTTGAGCTCCAGCGCCCAAGTCCGCACATCCCACCTCAACCTTCTCCAACCATGTTAGGAGCGGGAGGCAGGTGGATGGTCTCTTCCGTCACGGAGGGGCACATCACAAGACTGCGGGAGGCCGGATACTTGTCCGGCGACATCACGCACAGGCTGCCCAATGTGGGGCAGCTTATTCCAACCCCCGGGCCCCATGAGAGGGTGGTGTTTCTCCCCCACTTCCTCCGCGGACTAGGTTTTCCACTTCACCCATTTGTCCGGGGGCTCATGTTCTACTACGGCCTGGACTTCCACCACCTGGCCCCGAATTTCATCCTCAACATCTCGGCGTTTATCGTCATGTGTGAGGCCTTCCTCTGCATCCAGCCCCACTTCGGCTTATGGCTGAAGATCTTCAACGTCCGGCCGAAGGTAGTGGGCGGCCGTCAGGAGTCTTGGGCGCCATGGTTGGAAAGATGGCCAAGGTCCTATGGCTCGAGGGCGCCTTTGTGGAGACAATAAAGGGGTGGCAATCAGGGTGGTTCTACATCACCGAGCCACGCGACCCCGAATGGGCGGCGGCCCCCGAATTCAGATCTGGCTTCCCCACACGGCTCTCGTCATGGAAAAAGACAGGCCTGACGTGGGGGAATTCGGAAGAGCTATCCGGACTCCATACATGCGTCCGAAACCTGGTGGACAAGAATCTCAGGCTTGTCGACATAATCCAGGTGATGCTCATCCGCCGGATTCTCCCATGCCAACAACGGGCTTTCAATTTGTGGGAGTTCGATCCGGCACAGCACCGAACCTTGAGCCAGCTCTTCGACACTATGTACGAAGATGCCTGGAAGGTGTTGTTCAAGGGCGTTGAAGCCCCAGCATCCGCTACCAAAGATCGCGGATACAGCTCGCGGCGTCCAGCCGGCGAGGTAAGTTATGTTACCCTTTACGGGACTCTTTTTTCATAGATTGACTCTATGTGGGATCTAAAACTCCCTAATCTTTGACAGGACTGGCTGAAGACGTCCGGATAGATTAACTGTCCAGCTCCTTTGGGAAGACCGGAGGGCGCTTGATTAGCGGAGGCTGCTGGCTCCGGCGCCCATGTGGTGCCTTGGAGAAGAAGGCCAAGAAGGAGGCCACGGGAACTCGAAGGAGCTCCCGGCGCCGAGTGCTATCAAATTATGATGCAGAATCTTCTCCGAGGACAAGGAGGAAGAAGAAGCTCCTCCCAGCGGGAGGAGAAGAAAAGGAAGGCCGCCCCAAGCGGGAGGCCGGAGAATCAAGAAGGAAGAACCCTTCCTCCGGACTTCTCCACCAGCGTTGGCTGACGACGAGGAGGATTGGCCTACAAGGGCCAAGCCCTGGCGAGATCATAAGTATCCGGATACCCATGGCTTTTATTATTGCAGAGTGTTCTCTAATGTCGAACAACCGTGCAGCCCGCCTAAGGCGAAGTTCGCCGATTCATCGGCGGTACAGGCTCGTCGGAAATGGAGAGTACCTCACCGGACCGCCTCCTCGCCTCACGCTGCGGACGACGCTTGGTGGGGCCCCAAGGGGCTTGGTCAAGAGGAGGTAGCGCAGGAGGTGCCACAAGGCAACCTCCCGGAATCGGCAGCGGGGCAAGACCCCCAGGGGCTCTAAGCCCGACCCTCGTCCGGACTCCATGCCGGAACCATCAGCGGTTCCGAAGTCCGGACAGCGGATCCTTCGCAAGAAGGGTAAGACACCGGTGTCCTCCGTCCAACCGGAGGCACCGGATTGCTTACTGGAGCCGCTCAACATCGCCTCCATCAAGGAGGAGCACCGCACTGTTCTGAGTGCGGTGATCCAGACGGTTCAGTCCGCCAAGAGCGGACTAACCGAAGCCTGTACCAGCCTTCTAACAGGCTTTGAGGTAAGTTTAGAATATATAAAAATATTACCGCATAGACAGTAGCCCTTGATGCTTAGTTCGGTGTTCGGAAAGAAAAGCCGGACTAAGGATCTAAAAAGATATACGCAGGAGTCTAACATAAGTATGTCAATATGGGAATGCAGGCTGCGGCTGGCGACCTCTGCCGCCTTGACGGAGGTCAATGCATTAAAAGCAGAACCTCGGCGGTCCGAGAACGAGCTCGGACAAGCCAAGAAGCAGCTCGAGGACAAGGAAGGTAAGTAATACCTTATTAAAGAAATACCTTATAGAAAAGGTTTTGGTTGCAAAAAATAACAGGAATAACATGGGTACTGCAGGGGCCACGAACGAGGTGGCGACCCTGAAGCAAGCAGTGTCCATGGCCAAAAACAAAGCGGTTGCGGAACGCACCGAGCGAGAGAAGGGGGAGGCGCAGCTGGCCAAGGTACGGCAAGAGCTCCAAGCTCTCGTGGAAAAACACGAGGGTTTGGAGCGTGGCTTGAAGACTCAAGAGTCCGAGCTCGCCTCGGCTCTTGAGAGTGCCAAAGCTGCTAAGGCCGAGGCCCAAAAAGCCCTCCAAGAAATTGAGTCGTTGAAGAAGATAGCGGCGGGTAAGGCATTCTTTATGCAAAGCAAGCATGTGAAAGTGAATTACCTATTACTTACCCGGATTCGAGCTCTCCGGGAGCATTCGCAGATTTGCCCGTGGTGTGTGCGATCTTGCCGCATTCTACCGCGCCAAGGAGGGAGCTCGGCGGAAAAGGTGTTCTGGTCTCGGTATCTTTGAGGCCGAACATTTAGTGCCCCTGACGACCAGTTGAAGCAGCTGGTCGAGCTCCACAAGGTCGCCGAACAGGCCATGAAGGGCCTTATAAGCGGTTGTGGCCATTGGAGGCCATGCCGAGAGCTACTTGGCTTGGTGCAGCGGCTGGTGGATGCCTGTCCATGGATTGAAGTCATCAAGCCCTCCGTCTGCATTGAAGGTGTCCGTCGGGCCCTTGCCCGTGCTAAAGTGCCTTGGGGCAAGCTGGATGCGGAGAAGCTTGTGACGGACGGACCACCGAAGGGCCATGAGCATCGCCTGCGCCGAAATGTACTATGAGGGCCTCTGAAGAGTGCCCGCCGAATAGCGGATGAGTGCTCCAAGGATGTAATTTTGAATTGGCTCGCATTTGTTATCCTGTACGTTGAAAACCTGTTCATATGCGCTAAGCAACGCTTATTAATTTAAAATATTACCTTCTGTGCGACCAATTATCAAATTTGAGAGATGGCAGGTCGTTGGCTTCAGCCCTCATGCCACTAGTGTTGGGGTGTTCGGGATAAACTTGAGCACTCTTGTTCCCATTCTTGGGTCCATCTAGGGAGGCGCTCAACACAACGAACAAGGCAACCGGACTTATAGTGCTTGAACACTCTCACTTAGCCATAGAATTCTACAATTTTAAATTTGGTGAAGCCCCTAGTATTCAGAATACCAAGTTGAGGCGCTATCACGCCTTGGCGGACAATTCGGTTCCTCGCTCTAAGCGGCATAAGTCTTTAGGGACCGAAAAAACCTTTCGAACAGCGACCGGCTCTCGCCCTATCATGACGGTCAGTTTTAGCTTTCTCCACCGAGGTGCTCGACCCAGCTCAAGCTGGGCACAATCGCGATGGTTCTCCGTGCTACCTTAGCGATATAGCGGGCGTAAGGTACCAAAACACGGAGCAGGCAAACCAACTATTGACCCAAGACATGATTGAGCCAATTCATATAATGCTATAAGTTCGGGTGCCGCACTTGTGAAAGTGTTAGGACTTATCACACCATAATTTTGGGATACTTAAGCCCACGGTGTATTGGCCGTACCAAAGTGTACGGTTGCAACATGTCGTGAAATGAACATATGTATATATAAAGGAAGTAGAGCAATAATAAGCAAAAGCTATGTATTGTTTATTCAAAAGGTACTGCAATGGAAGCGAGCGATACAAATAGTGTGATAAGCAAGGGATGGGACTATCTAACATGTCCCCCTCCGGGGTAAGCTGCGGGATGGTATGTAAAACAGGTATAATGCTCGTAATAGAGACCACGAACACTTGGCGTGGCTTTACGCTTCCCTGGCTGTTGCATCGTGAGTTCGGCGATTCTAGTGCGGATGGGACTGATGAAAGGCGGAGTCTGAAAGTAAGAAAAGGAAGAAAAGGAAAAATAAAAAGAGTGACACAATCGGGCCCACAGTGCGTTCGAGCCGCATTCTTGGCATGCCGTGGTCTTGCCCTCCCCATATGCCCATGGTATCTCGGGCGTAATTATATGCGCGTAATACTAGCTTCACAATTTCATGAGGGCGGGGATGGGGCGGATTACTCTGGCGATGCTTGAATCGTGTCGGCGGTCTTGTTGCAGAGTTACTCGGCGCGCTTGCGGTGTCCGGACGCTTAGTGGCGGACTCAAGAATTGTTGTGAGAGGCTGCTTTGTACCTCCGCCGCGAGGGCCGCCGTGTGCTCCTCCGCTCGGAGAGAGCGTTCGGCGTTTCCATTGACCGTGATTACTCCTTGAGGGCCTGGCATCTTGAGCTTGAGGTATGCGTAGTGCGGCACCGCATTGAACTTTACAAATGCGGTTCGTCCGAAAGCGATGCATGATAGCCGCTGCAGAATGGGGCGATGTTGAAGATTAATTCTTCGCCGGAAGTTATCCGGGATCGAAGACCACCGAGTGTAAGCGAGCCCGTATAACTGGCCTCTACACCGGTATGACGCATTTAAAGGTCGTTTTTGTAGGTTTAATCCTTGAGGGGTCTATGCCCATTTTGCGCACTGTATCCTGATAAAGCAGGTTCACGCTGCTGCCGCTGTCCATCAGGACTCTCGTTAGGTGAAATCCGTCGATAATTGGGACAAGAACCAATGCGGCGAAACCGCCGTGACGGATGCTAGTGGGGTGGTCCCTTCGATCGAAGGTGATCGAGCAGGAAGACCATGGGTTGAACTTCGGGGCGACTGACTCCATCGCATATACGTCCCTTAGTGCACGCTTCCGCTCCCTTTTGGGTATATGGGTTGCGTATATCATGTTCACCGTCCGCACTTGCGTGGGAAAACCATTCTGTCCTCTATTGTTCGGCGGCCGGGGCTCTTCCTCGTCATCGCTATGCAGCCCCTTGTCATTGAGTTCGGCACTTACCTTGCCTGCTTGCTTGAACACCCAACAGTCCCTGTTGGTGTGATTGGCTGGTTTTTCGGGGGTGCCATGTATCTGGCACAAGCGATCGAGTATTCGGTCCAAGTTGGACGGGCCATGGGTATTTCTTTTGAATGGCTTCTTCCGCTGACCGGGTTTAGAGCCTCTGAATCCGGCATTGATGGCCGTATCTTCAGTGTTATCACCGTTAATGCGGCGCTTGTTCTTGTTGCGACGCGACCTGCCATTGCTGTCCTTGGTATCCGAACTATCAGGATGTTTGGCCAAGTTGTTGTTTCGAGCTAGCTAACTGTCCTCTCCGCGCAAAAGCGGGTCATGAGTGTTGTGAGGGCTGCCATGGATTTTGGCTTTTCCTGTCCTAGGTGTGGCAAGCCGCTAGTCGCGGATGTTATGTTTGAAGGCTGCAAGGGCCTCTGCATCCGGACGATCAACGATTTGATTTTTCTTTGTTAGGAACCATGTCCGTAATTGTGCGGCGATTCTTGGCTGCTGGATTATGTGGCTAAGGTCATCGGCGTCTGGTGGTCGCACATATGTGCCCTGGAAGTTATCAAGGAATGCGGCTTCCAGGTCCCCCCAATAACCAATTGATTATGCTGGCAAGCTGTTGAGCCAATGCCGAGCTGGTCCTTTAAGCTTGAGTGGGAGGTATTTGATGGCATGTAGATCATCACCGCAGGCCATGTGGATATGGAGGAGATAATCCTCGATCCAGACCGCAGGATCTGTGGTACCATCGTATGATTCGATGTTTACGGGCTTGAAGCCCTCGGGGATTTGATGATCCATTACTTCATCTGTGAAGCATAGTGGGTGTGCGGCACCTCTGTATTGGGCTATATCACGACGTAGCTCATATGGGCTTTGTCTCTCGTGTTCAGCCGGCGGGTTTCTTTGTATCTGGCGCGACGGTAATCATCCCGCGTCGTTAGGCCCACGCGATCCGTGGATCGATCTTGTATGTTTTGCCTTATCCTCCAATATATCTCGCAAGTCCGTAGCGTTTTCCCATGCCTTGGTACTTTTGGCGGCGTCGGGGTGTGGCTTGAGCGAGGGGCGAGAGGCTTCTCCGTCGCTGACCTGGGTGGCCGGTCTGCCATGTCGTCTTTTGGTGACTTGGTGCTTCCTCCTCTAGTCGAGGCAGCGGCCTGCGTTTGGGGTAGCTTTTGGAGGCGTCGAGTTCATACTCTTGGCTGCAAGGACTTGAGTCCATCTGTCGGCCTAGCGAGGTCTTGATCAGCTCTAAGCTGTTGTTGCTTTTTCTTGAGGCTGCTTGCCGTGGCTATAAGCCTGCGTTTGAAAGCAGCTCTGTTTGGCGGGATCCTCGAGCACGTCAAATTCGTCGTCGTCGAGGCTTGCCTCATCTTGGGAGGGCGCATAATTATCGTCCTCGACCTCTCTTTACTGCCGACCTTGTCGTGCGGACTTGCTTCTCCCTCCTCCTATCTTTGAGTCCTGCTTTGGAGGGGTTCTCTTCACCTTGTCCAAGGTGTTATTATCTCTGTGCCGGAATCACCGTTTTTATTGTGGCGGGATTTAGAGTGGCGCCGCTGACGTCGGCGCTTCGGTTGTTTCTTGGAGGGGTCATCCTCCGTTGTTCCAACGTCGTTCCCATCTTTTGGGATGTCCACCATATATATGTCATATGACGAGGTGGCCTTCCAGTGCCTTGTAGGCGCTGGGTCTTGGTCGTCTCCGGCATCATCGTCCGTACCGTCGATGTCTTCGGAGTCGAAGTCTAGCATGTCGGTTAAATCATCGACAGTGGCTACAAAGTGGGTGGTGGGTGGGCGTTGAATTTCTTCGTCGTCCGCATCCCAACCTTCCTGTCCGTAGTCCGGCCAGGGCTCTCCGGATAAAGAGAGACTTTAGTGAATTCAGGATGTCGCCAAAAGGCGAGTGCTAAAAGATGTCATGGCGGTGAACTCCATGACGGCGTAATCGGATTCGATTGGCGGGCGCGAGAGGTTCGAGTCCGGAGAGAGTCCGGCACCGGAGTCGAGGTCTTCAAAGGACAGGGATGGAGTTCGGCTCGATCGTCGTAGAGATTGTAGCCCCGAGGGTGTCCAACCACTGCGTCCTCGATCGGGAATCGGCGGATTAAGGGTCGGAGCGGAATCTTGATGCGGCCTCCGAGGCCTTGACCGGCTGCGAGCTAGATCATGCCCATCGAGGCGAAGGCGGCATGCTTGGCTGCGGCTAGAATCCGTCGAAGATCAAGTCTCCGCGGATATCAGCCGTATAGTTCAAACTTCAAACCTGACTGATGGCGAGGCGTAGCTTCGATCTGCTCCGGATGGCCAGCGAATTGGCCCAGATGCAAAGCCGCCGAACACGAAGATCTGTCCGGGGAGAAAAGTCTCACCGGACCGCGTCGTTGTTGATGATCGAAGGAGCCATCGGGCCTATCGGTGGCGATACAGAGAAACTCTCAATGAAAGCACCAATGTCGGTGTCAAAACCGGCGGATCTCGGTAGGGGTCCCGAGCTGTGCGTCTAGGCGGATGGTAACAGGAGACAAGGGAAGCGATGTTTTACGCAGGTCGGGCCCTCTCGATGGAGGTAATACCCTACTCCTGCTTGATTAATATTGATGATATGGGTAGTACAAGAGCAGATCTACCACGAGATCAAGGAGGCTAAACCCTAGAAGCTAGCCTATGGTATGATTGTTGTTAGTCCTCTGGACTAAAACCCTCCGGTTTATATAGACACCGGATAGGTTAGGGTTACACAGAGTCGGTTACAATGGTAGGAGATCTACATATCCGTATCGCCAAGCTTGCCTTCCACGCCAAGGAAAGTCCCATCCGGACACGGGACGAAGTCTTCAATCTTGTATCTTCATAGTCTTGGAGTCCGGCCGTGACGATAGTCCGGCTTCCGGACACCCCCTAGTCCGGGACTCCCTCAAGTAGGATTCCGTATGCGTCGGCAATCGGATCCATCATGTATGCCATGATATGTACAAGTCCAGGTGTTGCTTTTGCAATAAGCCTAACAAGCAGGTACGAGGCCAACCCAGGTGAGAGTCACTGGGCAGTGGTAAAGACTATTTTGAAGTACCTAAAAAGGACTAAAGAGATGTTCCTTGTTTATGGAGGTGAGGAAGAGCTCGTCATAAGGGGTTACGCCGATGCTAGTTTCCAAACCGATAGAGATGATTGTCAATCACAGTCTGGATTCGTGTGCATCGTGAATGGAGGAGCAGTGAGCTGGATGAGTTCCAAGCAAGATACGGTGGACGATTCTACCACAGAAGCCGAATACATTGCGGCTTGCGAAGATGCAATGGAAGGTGTTTGGATCCAGCATTTTCTGGATGATCTTGGTATTTTCCCAGCCTCGATAAAACCATTGGACCTTTATTGTGATAATTCTGGTGCCATCGCACAAGCCAAGGAGTCGAGGAATCAGCACAAGGTCAGACACATAGATCGGAAATATCACCTGATACGAAAGATCGTAAAGAATGGTGATGTAGAGTTATGCAAAATTCACATGGATGCAAATGTTGCAGATCTATTGACTAAGCCGCTTCTACAACCCAAGCATGAGGGGCACGTTAGAGTTATGGGCATCCGATGTCTATTTGATTGACTCTAGTGCAAGTGGGAGACTGTTGGAGATATGCCCTAGAGTCAATCATGTATGATGATATTTCCTATGTGTTTATGAATAAAGATAGTCCTTGGACATTATCAATGATGTGTATCAGCAAGTATGTGACTTGTTTGTGGGACTATGCATTGTATGATGTCTGTCCTAAAAGGTCCCTAGTCGAAAGGGCTGTGTGGACGCGCTGCCAACTAGACTAGCATATGACACGGTCGATGGCTTGGTCTCACTAGCCATGGAGCATTGGATGCTAATCGGATAATATGGACTTGGAAGGATCTGGTTGGTTTCGACGTAGTCAGATCCGAGTCGAGATAAGGTCTGAGTCAGATAGACCCAACTATGAGACGCATCGATATTTCATCTATGAGTCTCTAGTACAACATACGTTCTATGTCCTAAGACTTGAGCTAGCGCATGTACTCAGGATGGTGACAGACTTGCTTTGGGCCGACCAAATGCTACACCGTGACTGGGTAGTTACAAAGGTAGGTTTCGGGTTTGTCCAGACCCATGCTGCGAGACGTGTTCGAGCAAGATGGGTTTGCCCCTCCGATCAGGAGAGATATACTCTGGGCCCCTCGTGTGATCCGACTGGGATAAGCATGGCCATGCGACAAGGATTATGAGATAATCTGATTTGTGGTCGGCATCACTGGAACGAGAAAGAGGTCGGGCTAGCACAAGGATGACAGACTCGCCATGAGCCCTACAGCATATATCGTGTGGCAAAAGGAATGGAAGTATGATGTACAGATTCGCCTAACCAGGTTCATAGTCTGCTTGGTGTTCGGCATGCCTTGCTAGAGGCCGCTACCAACTGTGCAGTTCGGAGGTATCCAAACTGCGACCAAGCTGGCTTGAACCTAAGTGGTCGCGCACTTAAGGGAAGGAACCTACGAGGTCGAATCCGAGGACACTGGTCGGATATGATCTGATCTGTATTCGGATTTTGGCCGAGTAGACTTGTGGGCTTTAGGATCTGTGCGAGGCCCAAGAGTTGAGCCCGCGACAGATGCCTATATATAGTGGAGGTGCCGCACACTCATGTGATTGATCGCTTCGACGCTATCACTAGGATTTGCATGTGTTGCGAATAGGCAGCTCCACTCGCCGCCGGTTATGTGATTGGACCTAGCAGTCCGCCGCATGACATTCCTCCTGCACGCGCGGATACCGTTAGAGCTGGTGCGCCTGCGCCGCTCCGGCAAACCTGTTCGCGGGATCCGATCGGCTACGCGGGAGATCGGCAAGGAGGAGACGACTCCGGGAACGCGCTTCCTCAACTCTACTTCCGCTTCACGGCACTGCGCGTCTAGTCGTAACGATCTGTGATCCATTCCCGTAGCATGTTCCTGGTTGTTCTGCGTGTACGAAAATTTTAATTTGCAGTCGACGCACCCTACCGTAGAACCCAATAGTGGTGTCAGACCGCCGTGTGCGTAGCACCTTGTATTTTGTACACGATCACTCAAACCGGTAGAATGCGATTCTATGCATAACTTTATTTTGCAGGGTTTGATGTGAATAGTATGGCTCATGTGTATGTGATGCATGTGTGTAAATTTATACATGGCCTGCGTGTCATGTTTGTCAGCCGGCAGGAGCCAAAGTTGTAACGCCTCGGATTCGATGCGCCAGGTGCCCGCCAGTTATTCGCCGTCATTGCCATGTCATTTGCTTGCGTGTTGCATTTTGTCATGTCATCATGTGCATTTCATTTTGCATACGTGTTCGTCTCATGCATCCGAGCATTTTCCCCGTTGTCCGTTTTGCTATCCGGCACTCCTATGTCCCCCGGCGCCCCTTTTGCCTCTTTTCGTGTGCGGGTGTTAAACTTTCTCGGAATGGACCGAGGTTTGCCAAGCGGCCTTGGTATAGCACCGGTAGACCGCCTGTCAAGTTTCGTGCCATTTGGAGGTCGTTTGATACTCCAACGGTTAACCGGGTAACCGTAAAAGCCTCTTTTGTCTTGCAGCCCAACACCCCCTCCAAAGTGGCCCAAAACCCATCCAAACCCCCTCCATGCTCTCGGTCGTGCGATCACGATCGCGTGGCCGAAAACCGCTCCTCATTTGGACACTCCTAGCTCCCTCTACCTATATATATGTGTGCCTCCCGAAATTCTCGCAGTCAAACCCTAGCCTTCTTCCCTCCGCCACGGAACAATCCTCCCCGCGTCGGACATGTCCGCCGCCAGCCTCACGTCACTCGGGCCAATCACGAGGTGACACGTCACCTCCTCCGCCTCCCTCCTCCACTCATAGCGCCACGTTGCGCCCGCGCCGCCCCACTCGCTGCTGGCCCATGGACCCGGATCGGGCCCGCGAGCCCGTCTCCGTCCGCCGCGCTTAGGCTCGCGCGCCGCCAGCCACTCCCGACTTCGCCTGGCGAGCGGCCTCTGCGCCTACCCGCCGCTGCCTCTCCTCCGCCCTGCCTCGGCCAGCGCCAATGACCCAGGCCGGACCGCCGCCGCCATCGCCGCCCGACCCGCCGCCGCGTGCTCGGCCGCCGCCGGGCACCGCGCCGCCGCCCGCGCCGCCAGCCTCCGCGCTTGTCGGACCCGCCTCCGCCGCGCGCCTCATCCCCGCCGGACCTCCGCCTCCCGTCCACTCCGCCGCCAGACCGCCTCCGTCTCCGGCGAGCTCTCCGGCGAGCCCGGCCCGCCTCGATCCGCGTGCCCCAGATCCAGATCCAAAGAGGTTGACCCGATTTCCATAAGTCCCCGAATCTGTGACATTATCATGCCATGTTCATCGCATCATATCTCTGTGTCCGTAGCCCCGTTTTGTACGTGTAATATGTCAAATTGTTCGTCTCAACGAGTACTTCATTTCATTCCATTGCATCATGTTCATTTTAGTTCATATTAATGCCTGAATCATCGTTGCAAGAGTGCTATATGATGTTAATCTGCTGAAACTGTTATAACATGCTCATTTGTCATTTTTGCCATGTTTGATGTGTGCATCCTATGAGGTTGCTGTCTACATGAGTTTTGATCTATGTTATTCCATATTTAAAGGGGTGCTATCCATGTATTTTTGTGGTTCCTGTAGTGAGTGCATCAAGCTTGTTAAGTAGGGTACTTGTTGTTGCTGTTTTGCATGTCTGAATCTGCTATATCATAATTCTATGTTAACCTGCTTCTAAAAGTCATTCTATGCATAATCTGGAGATGTTCACTAAGGATGTTTTGTTATACATGTCTTGCTCTATCCATCCATGCCCTTTGTTGCAATTATAGTCTGCTGTAACTTGTTGTTATCTTGCCCTCAAGATTGCTAAATAATGTTGCTGTCAGCCTGGTAACATTAAGTTCAATGTTGCCACGATTGTTGTTAGTGATCCATGCACTCTATGAACTTGTTCTTGTCATGTTTAGCTTCTCAAACATGTCTTATTACTGTTGTTTGCCTTGCCATGCCATTTATTGCTCTGTGGTGAGTGGTTCAAGCTCACCAACATGCCTACTTATTGTTGTTCCTGCCATGTATGAATTTGTAATATAACTTGCCATGTTTACATGGGTGCCATCATATCTTTTGGTCCTTTTTGGCTCATGGTCACTAAAGGACATTTGATCTATGCATTTAGCAGATTCATGCCACGCCTTTGTTTGCCATGATAAGTTCTTGTAACATGTTGTTTGATAGCTCTAAACATTGCAACCTGATGTTATTTCCTGATAAGTCTGAAACTGTTATTATTTGCAATCTTGCCATGTCCTTTTGAGCATGTTCTAGTCATTTCTGGGGATAGCTCAGTGTTCATGTTTTGTCATACTTTACCTGTACTTCATGCCCATGCCTTTTGTTTTTACGTTGAGGTGCTGTAGCATGTTATTTTTGTGCTTGCAATATGCCTAGTTGCTGTTTTGGACAGATGGTTGCTATAACTTGTATAGTGTGTGTATGGTGAACCGTTGCTCCGTTTTGAGTGTGCTCTATGTGAAACTTGCTTAGTTTTGCATGTAGTTTCATATTACCATGTTGCATCCTTGTTTTGAGGTGTTTGCTTGATGTTTGTATGCATTTTGCATCAATGCCATGCTTAACTTGTTTTGCTCATATCTTCTAGGCCGTAGCTCCAAATCTAATGAACTTTATATGTAACTTGACTAGAATCTCGTGTAGATCATCGTGGTGTATCTTAACTTGCTGTTTAACAACTTGAACATAAGGTTTTTTCAGTTCTGGACCAATTTCGAAATTTGCATATGAGGACTTACCGGAATTGTTATATGTTGTTTCCAGCCTCATTTAAACTTGCTTTGATGTGTTGCTCTTGTATGCATCATCTCTTGCCATGAGTAGCTTCATGTAGCCTTTGTCATGCATCATGCTTGTTGTGCATCATGTCTTGTTCATGTATGGTGTGTTTACCATGTTGTGTGCTTCTTCTTGATAGTTCCCGTTTCGTTGCGATCATGAGGATTCGTTCGTCTACGCTTGGTTCGACTTCGTGGCTTCATCTTCTTCATGGACTCGTTCTTCTTCCTTGCGGGATTTCAGGCAAGATGACCTCTACCCTGGATCTCACTACTATCATTGCTACGCTAGTTGTTTCGTTCTATCGCTATGCTGCGCTACCTATCACTTGTTCCTCAAGCCTCCCAAATTGCCATGTCAGCCTCTAACCTTTTGCACCCTTCCTAGCAAACCATTGCTTGGCTATGTTACCGCTTTGCTCAGCCCCTCTTATAGCGTTGCTAGTTGCAGGTGAAGATGAAGATTGCTCCATGTTGGATTATGTTTATGTTGGGATATCACAATATCTCTTATATTATTAATGCATCTATATACTTCGTAAAGGGTGGAAGGCTCGGCCTTATGCCTGGTGTTTTGTTCCACTCTTGCCGCCCTAGCTTCCGTCATATCGGTATTATGTTCCCGGATTTTGCGTCCCTAACGCGGTTGGGTGATTTATGGGACCCCCTTGACAGTTCGCTTTGAATAAGACTCCTCCAAAGAAGGCCCAACATTGGTTTTACCATTTGCCTCACCTATGCCCTTCTTTTCCCTTGGGTTTCGAGCCCGAGGTTCATCTTTATTTAGCCCCGGCCAGTGCTCCTTCGAGTGTTGGTCCAAACGGCAGACTCGCAGGCCACCACGGGCAACTCGAGGGCTGGTTTTACTCGTGGCTGACCTATCCGGTGTGCCACGAGAACGAGATATGTGCAGCTCCTATCGGGATTTGTCGGCACATCGGGCGGCTTTGCTGGTCTTGTTTTATTGCTGTCGAAATGTCTTGTAGCCGGGATTCCGAGACTGATCGGGTCTTCCCGGGGAGAAGGAATATCTTCCGTTGATCGCGAGAGCTTATCATGGGCTAAGTTGGGACACCCCTGCAGGGTATAAACTTTCGAGAGCCGTGCCCGCGGTTATGTGGCAGATGGGAATTTGTTAATATCTGGTTGTAGTAAACTTGAAGTAAACTCTTCTAAAATACACCAACCGTGTAATGCGTAATAGTGAGTGTCTCTTTTTCGGGTTGATCGAGAGGAGAACACGGTTTCGGGTTATGTCGACGTAAGTAGGAGTTCAGGATCACTTCTTGATCATTACTAGTTGACGACGTTCCTTTGTTTCTCTTCTCGCCTCATTTGCGTATGTTAGCCACCATATATGCTTAGCGCTGCTGCAACCTCACCACTTTACCCCTTCCTTTCCCATTAAGCTTTGCTAGTCTTGATACCCATGGTAATGGGATTGTTGAGTCCTCGTGGCTCTGATTACTACAACACCAGTTGCAGGTACAGGTTATGCGATGATCATGACGCGAGAGCGATGTTTGCTCGTTTTGGAGTTCTTCTTCTGCTTCTTCTTCTATCAGGGGATAGGTTCCAGGTCGGCAGCCTGGGCTAGCAGGGTGGATGTCGTTTGAGTTTATGTTTGTGTTTCATCCGTAGTCGGATGGTGCTCTTATGTAAGATGATGTTGTATTCGTGTGGCATTGTATGCCTTGTGTATGTATCCCCATCTATTATGTAATGTTGATGTAATGATATCCACCATGCAAAAGCGTTTCAATATGCGGGTCTATCCTTGGTGGGACCTTCGAGTTCCTTTTGGATAGGGTCGTCATATTGGGCGTGACAAAAGTGTTGTCATTATATTGTATAACGACCTGCGTGTCGACTCGTGACTCTATGTAAAATTCATTACTAGTTGTAGTAGTTGGATAATAGAGATCAGGTTGGTGGCTTGGCGTCCCGGCATGACAAACAAGATGGAGTTCCTAGATGGTCATCGGAGTCGGAGCCGACCTGGAAGAACATCCATGAAGGAGCCATACTATTTCACGATATATGTTTATTTGTGATTGTTATGCTTCTTTCTTTCTATGCATGTTAAAATGGTAGAAAGATCCCTCGTGAATATCAAGCGAATTTCCATCCCCGATGTTGCACCTTCGCACGTCAAGTACGTCTAGTAGTGGGCTCATAAATGTCGACGTTCTGGGAACGGGGGTCCCCAGACTTGCCTGCCTGCGGCCCATAGCGTGGCTAAGCAAGCAGGCCGTACAGCCCATCTTCATCAACAAGGCATCCAAGACCCTCACGAGGGTCCAAGCCTCGCGAGGCGGACGACACAAGACCTCCTCGGGAGTGGCCTAGCCAGGCAGGCTCACGAGGAGCGGAGATATCAAGGCGGGGCAAAACCTCACGAGGCTCTCGTGACGTGCGCCATGACGAACGACACCAGGCGGGCGCCAGCGCGCGCAGCGTCCTTATTTCCTCTTTGGTGCTAAGGAGGCCAGCGCAGGCGAAGATTACCGAGACATCAGGCAAAGGTCGCTATATTGGTGAAACGAGACCAAGACTAGGAGGACGACAAGACCGAGGTCATCATGGAGCCCAAGACGGCGTCACCACCAGAGCTTTTCGCAGGCGAATACCGCTTTTGTCAGGATAGCTTGTACTAGCTACCCCCCTTCAAATTTGCCCGCCGTTGTTGGCTCCCTTCCCGCTCGATATTTGGGAAGAGGACCAGGGCCTATATAAGTAGAGCTAGCCACCATAGTAGGGGCATCTCATCTTAGCTTGATCCAACCCGATCGAGAGCCTACCTAGCCACAAGAACACCTCAACCTCGGGAGGCTGTTCTTCCCTTGTCTTGTTCATCATCAGCCCTAGAGGCAATCCACCACCACCACCTTTGGGTAGGGTATTACACCACAGCAGTGGCCCGAACCAGTATAAACCTCGTGTCTTTCTGTGTTGCGAGTTCGTCGAGTTCGTCCGCAAGATCTTAGCGATCTAGGGCATAGATCGGTAGGAGGGAAAGACTTTGCGCGCACCCCAGTGTTCGAACCGTAAGGGTTTGCCGGAACCCCACATCCGACATTTGGCGCGCCAGGTAGGGGTGCGCCGGAGTTCCTCTCCACCAACCTGCTCCCCGCGCCGCCGCACTTCACTCCCATGGTGGATGCCACACCATCCACCTCTGCGACCAACGTCGGCAGCGGGGCATCTGGGTACCGAGCCCTGGTCCCCGCTCTGCGCCGAGTGCGGTGGCCGACCAAGTTCAAGCCAGAGATGCCGCCGTGTTACGACAACGCCGCAGACCTGACACCGTTCCTGCTGGCGTACGAGGAGGCTGTCCTCAAAGCCGGAGGCAACGACAAGATCATGGCCAACTGGTTCCACATGGCCCTTGCCGGCGAGCCGCGTGCCTGACTGCTCAACCTCCCGGGATCCACAGTGGCTTCCTGGGGGGAGCTCCGTGACCTCTTCACCGATCGCTACGCGATGCTAGGCGCACCATGCGGTCGCGGCCCTGCTGGGCGGCTCTCAAGCACCGCCTTTAGATTGCCACGTCAAACTGTTCCTCCGTCAGATCGGGGCCGCCTCCAAGCGCCCGGGGGCTCCGCCAGGTTGGGCTGCCCCAGATGCCGACCTCACCTTCGGCTCAGAAGACCACCCCGGCTCCACTGCCGGCTCCGGCATGCTCCCAATGCTCTGCACACCCACCATCTGCAACGTGGCCGTCACCAAGACCCTCATCGATGGTGGTGCCGGCCTCAACTTGCTCTCTGTAGAAGCCTTCAGCCTTCTTCACATACCGCTCGAGCGGCTCAACCTCAGCAAGCCCTTTTCGGGAGTGGGTGGTGGAGCTGCCCACTCTCTAGGGCTGATCCGCCTCCCTGTCACCTTCGGCACACGTGATAACTACCGCACCGAGCTGGTGGACTTTGACATCGCCCGTATCGGTCTCCCATACAACGCCATCCTCGGGTACCCAGCTCTCGCTCAATTCATGGCGGCGACCCATCTGGCCTACAACCTCATGAAGATGCCAGGAAGCAAGGGTGTCCTCGCCATCAAGGGGGACACTAAGGAGGTCGTGACGGTGCTCAGGCTCGCCTTCAAGACCGCGGCAGCGGCACAGCCGGCCGGCGCCGGTACCCACGAGGCCAAGGAGGCCGCTCCTACCAAGAAGAAGCAGTTGTTCACCCAAGACAAGGAGGAAACCAAGCAGGTGCCGGTCAACAAGGACGGGTCTTCGGGGGCGACCTTCACCATACGAGCTGGCCTTGACCTGGGACAAGAAGAAGCCTTGGTGAGGTTCTTGCGCGTGAACAAGGAGATATTCGCATGGGAACCCAATCGGCTGGTAGGGGTCCCGAGAGAGGTGATCCAGCATCATCTAAGGGTATGCCCCAACATACGCCCCATGAAACAGCGAGCCAGACGGCAGTCCACTGAAAAGCAGGCCTTCATCATCCAAGAGACACGCAAGCTGGAGGCGGCAGGCGCCATCCGGGAAGTTCGATATCCCGAATGGCTGACAAACCCTGTCGTAGTGCCAAAGAAAGGCGGGAAGGAGTGGATGTGCATCGACTTCACCAACCTTAACAAAGCCTGCCCCCAAGATACATTCCCTCTCCCGCGCATCGACCAGATAGTCGACTCCACCGCCGAGTGTGACTTGTTGTGCTTCCTGGATGCATTCTCAGTGTATCATCAGATCAAGATGGCGGTGGAGGATGTGGAGAAGACAGCTTTCCTAACACCATTTGGGGTGTACTGCTACACCTGCATGCCCTTCGGGCTGCGCAATGCAGGCGCCACCTTCCAGCGGTTGATGCACATCATACAGGCGACAGCTCGGGAGGAACATAGAGGCCTCGTCGGCGACATAGTGGTAAAGTCTCATGGCGAGGACATTGATTCAAGATTTAGAGAAACCTTCGAGAGCCTACACGGGTGAACTTGAGGCTTAACCGGAGAAGTGCATGTTCGGTGTCCCTCCGCAAGGCGATGGGATTCCTCGTGTCCCACAGAGGGATCGAGGCGAACCGGGAGAAGATCAAGGCCATCGAGGACATGAGCCCGCCACAGACCCTCAAAGAGATGCAAAAGCTAGCGGGGCGGGTGACCGCATTAGGGTGTTTCATCTCCAAGCTGGGATAGCGCGCCTTACCCTTCTTCAAGCTCATGAAGAATAAAGGCCCGTTCGAGTGGACCCTGGAGGCCGATCAGGCCTTCCAAGACCTCGAGAAATACCTTACCAGCCCCCGGTGATGGTGGCACCACGGCCTCTCGAACCTCTGGTACTCTACTTTGCCACCACCCCGTACTCCGCCAGCGCGGCGCTGGTGGCGGTCAGGGAGGAACGCCAAGCCAAGGGCGCGCCGTGCCAAGCCGGAGCTGAAGTGGCGCAGGGTCAAGAGGACGCGGCAAAGGCATCAGCTGGGGAAGACAAAGCTCGGCAGGACAACGTCACATAAGCTCCTGAGGACAGCCAAGTCTCAGGAAACCCTCCACCTCAGGAGATGCACCAATCTCCGCAGGACCCCAGCCTCGATAGTGCGTCAGCCCTCGTCGAACACCCGGTGTACTTCGTCAGCATCGTACTGAGAGACGTGAGGTCACGCTATGCCTCAGAAGCTCCTGCTCGCACTCTTGGTGGCCTCACGCAAGCTGTGACACTACTTCCAGGGGCACCCGATCAAGGTCGTCTCAGCTTACCCATTGGAGAGGGTACTCAGGAGCCCAAATTCAGCTGGAAGGGTCGCTGAGTGGAATATCGAGCTGCAAGCATTCCAGTTAGAGTTCAGCACTACCAGGGTCATCAAGGGGGCTGCGCTCGCTGACTTTATGGCAGAATGGACGGATGCCCTGACACTTGAGGAAGGGGAAGACCGGTCCATCTCCCCAGGGAGCGACGCTCCGGACGGTTGGGTCATGTATTTCGATGGCGCTTTCGCGCACCAGGGCGCGTGAGCTGGAGCAGTGCTCATCTCGCCCACCCAGGACAAGCTCTACTACGCCGTGTAACTCTGCTTTTAGCACGGCGAGAAGGTCTCCAACAATATCACAGAATACGAAGGCCTCATAGCTGGTCTGAAGGCTGCGGCAGCTCTAGGGGTGAAGCGCCTTACCGTTAGAGGCGAATCGTAACTCCTCGTCAACTTCTCCAACAAGGTGTACGAGCCGAAGGACGAGCACATGGAGGCCTACCTCGCGGAGGTACGCAAGATGGAAAAGTAGTTCTCAGGTCTCGAGCTGCAGCACGTGCCCCGGGGCACCAACAAAGAAGCCGACGACATCGCCAGGAGAGCATCCAAGTGGCAACCACAAGAGTCGGGTGTCTTTGAGGAGCTGCTCTTCAAGCCATCAGCTACGCCACCTCTTTCAAGCACTACTCAGCCTCGGGAGGAGCTCCCACAGCCTCCGGTCATGGGAGCCCCGGCCTGTGGCCCGACCTCAGGAGCTCGGCTGCTCTTGGCGCTTGAGCCCCAGGAGGAATGCTGGACCAAGGAATTCAAGGAGTACCTGACACACGGAGCGCTACCGGAGAAGGAAGAGGACGTAGAACACGTGGCCCGGCAAGCCACGGCATACTGCATCCAAGACAGCGAGTTATACAGGAAGCGGCCGAACGATGTCACGCTGCACTGCATCTCAAGCGATCAAGGAAGGGAGTTGCTGATTGACATACACGGCGGGGATTGCGGGCACCACTCGTTGTCACGGACCCTCGTCGGCAAGGTGTTCCGTAGTGGATTCTACTGGCCTACAGCGCTCAACAACGCAGCCGAGCTGGTGAAGTCTTGCGAAGCTTGCCAATTCCACGCCAAGCAAATCCATCAGCCTGCTCAGGGCCTCCAAACCATCCCTCTCACATGGCCGTTCGCGGTCTGGGGGCTGGACATCTTAGGCCCGTTCCCACAGGAGCCAGGGGCTATCGCTATCTCTACGTCGCCATCGACAAGTTAACCAAGTGGGCGGAAGTGGAAGTCGTCCGTACCATCCCGGCCGGCTCTGCCGTCAAGTTCATCAAGGGCCTCGTGAGCCGCTTCGGGGTCCCCAACCGCATCATCATAGATAACGGCTCGCAGTTTACTAGTAACCTCTTCAAAACCTACTGTGCTAACCTTGGAACGCATATCTGCTACGCTTTGGTGGCCCACCCCAGGAGCAATGGTCAGGCTGGGTGCGCCAACGCAGAGGTCCTGAGGGGCCTCAAGACTAGGACCTTCAAGAAGAAGCTGGAGGCCTGCAGTAGGGGCTCGCACGACAAGATCCAGTCCGTGTTGTGGTCTATCCGCACCACCGCTACCAAGCCAACGGGCGAGACTCCATTCTTCCTCGTCTATGGAGCCGAAGCAGTCCTTCCTCACGAGTTCAAGCATCGCTCTTCACGGGTCCTGGTGTTCAACGAAACGCAGCAGGACGCCACGCGGGGGATGGATCTCGTGCTGGGGGAGGAACATCGTCGTGAAGCTGCATTAAGGGCGGCAAGGTACCAGCAAGCGCTGCGGTGATGCCACTGCCGCAACATTCGCTCCAGGACGCTCGAGACGGGTGACCTGGTCCTGAGGCGGGTCCTCTCCAGGGAAGGGTTGCATAAGCTTTCACCCATGTGGGAGGGCCCGTTCAGGGTCGTCCACATCTCCAGGCCTGGCGCCGTGCTCCTGGAGACGCAAGAAGGGACACCTATCCAAAACGCCTGGAACATCCAGCACCTCTGGAAGTTCCACCCATGAAGCAAGGCCCGGAGCCTATGAAGAAAGGCCCAGAGCCTGTGAAGAAGGCCCGGTGCATGTGAAGAATCACTACCCGTGACACTCTCACGTAATAATGAGTTGGGGTTGTACACGCCCCAGAGTCTCAGGAGTGCCGGCCTCAGGCCCTGGGGCTCCCGCCCATGCCTAGTGGCAGCACTTAGCTCCGCGCTGGTGAGAAGACTTGAAGACTAGATTAGCTGCCGGACGCGGCTTTTCATTTGCTTTCCGTAATTGGCTCGCTTTTCCTTAATCGAAGTTGCTCTTGGTGTTCATTGCTGATTTGACTCTCTAGCCTCTTACCGCATTTTTCGGCTCTGGTTTGCTCGTGTTCTCTCTCTCGCATACCTCGCGAGGGGGCTAGGCAGGTGCCCTCGCGAGCATTTTTCTTCTCTCTGCCTTCTCGCGAGCCACCCTTGTTCGAGCCTGAAAGCTGGCGCATCTCTCCGAATCCGTGCTCCTCGAGTACCGCGATACAAAGTGCCAAGTCGAGGCTTGGGTGGACGGCAAATCCTCTAGCGCACCCCCTAACGAATTTTTGCAGTTTCCGAGCAAGCACAGCCACCAGGTTAAGACGGACGTGAGGAAACAAACGCCTTGTGAGGAAGAGGATGTCCTGGACGCACCAGGTCAAGTTCTCTTTGCGCAAAATAACAACACGGCATGGGAATAACACGCGCAGCGCAATAACCAAAGAACCACAGTTTGATACACGCCCCTCTGGGCCCATGCTGGTTTCATCTTTGATGCAGGAAAAAAGAACTAAAACGAAGCAGCGTTGTAGTGGTCCGCGGAGGCAGGCCCTCAGCGACGCCCCAAGCCTAGCCAGACCCTTCTTCGCGCTTCACGGAGGTGCGGCGACGAGATGACCCATTGCCTCCTTCGAAGCGGGCACAGTGGTGCGGCGGCTGGTCGTAGCCACCACTGCTGGAGCTGTCGCCATAGGAAGAGCCGCCGAAGCTGGAAGAGACACGATCGTCGCCGAGGGCAGGCTCGCCTTCATCTTCGTCGCGACCGTCACCAAGGCCGAGAACCTCCTCACCGTCGTTCGTCTCGGGGCGGCATCCGGCACGGCGACCATCTTCCCCAAACACCCTGACATAGAGGGTCGATCCACCGTCATACCTGAAGTGGAGCGTGCACCGCCTGCCCAGACCGCGAGCGCGGGCGAACGTCTGCCAGCCGCGGGCTAGGGCTATGTTGCCCGCGGCGGAAGTCTCGACCGCGACCCAAGAGGCCTTGCTGCAGCAACCATCCACCTGCAACCAGAGCCCGCCTGGACCAGGGGCCGGCAGTTCGTCGACGAAGAAGCGCGGAAGCTGGAGCCAGTTGCCGGCCGGGTTCTCCGACCAGACGACAAACTCCGGCGACACTTCCGCTGAATGGAAACGCGGACGGGGAGGCCGTGCCACCATTGCATGCCTCCCCTCGTCAGTGGGACCACCATGGTTGGGACGACCCCCTCCGCGTGCCGTTGGAGCCGCCTCGACGGTGGGCCACGACGGGGGTCGCGGCGTGCTTGCGCGGGCGGCCGCGATCGCGCTTGGGCGCCGGGGAGCCGGGTCCCTCGCGAGGAGCCTTTCCCTTCTCGACGGCAGAGAACTTCCTTCGCGGCGCCATCGGTGGCACCGCAAGAAATGGAGCAAGGAGGAAGAAGAAATCAAGCGACAAAGAGATGGGCAACGGGGGCTCCACCCCCCTCCCCATTTATAGCGGAAGAAGGCCAACCGACGTCTCCCATGATCGCAGGTAATGATGGTTTTCCTTGCATGACGCTGGGACTTGTCAAGTCATGCATTTGCCGAGGCAGCGTGGGGAAGCGGAGACGCCCACGTCCAATCAACCGCCACGTGTCAGCCGAGGCCGCAGGCTTTTGGGGCACCTTGGGCCTGGGGGCTACTGTCGGCGTTCTGGGAACGAGGGTCCCCAGACTTGCCTGCCTGTGGCTAAGCAAGCAGGCCGTACGGCCCATCTTCATCAACAAGGCATCCAAGACCCTCGCGAGGGTCCAAGCCTCGCGAGGTGGACGATGCAAGACCTCCTCGGGAGTGGCCTAGCCAGGCAGGCTCACGAGGAGCGGAGATATCAAGGCGGGGCAAAACCTCACGAGGCTCTCGTGACGTGAGCCATGACGAATGACACCAGGCGGGCGCCAGCGCGCGCAGCGTCCTTATTTCCTCTTTGGTGCTAAGGAGGCCAGCGCAGGCAAAGAGTGCTGAGGCATCAGGCAAAGGTCGCTATATTGGTGCAATGAGACCAAGACCAGGAGGATGGCAAGAAGGAGGTCATCGTGGAGCCCAAGACGGCGTCACCACCAGAGCTTTTCGCAGGCAAAGATTGCTTTTGTCAGGATAGCTTGTACTAGTTGTCCCCCTTCAAATTTGCCCGCCGTTGTTGGCTCCCTTCCCGCTCGATGTTTGGGAAGAGGACCAGGGCCTATATAAGTAAAGCTAGCCACCATAGTAGGGGCATCTCATCTTAGATTGACCCAACCAGACCGAGAGCCTACCCTAGCCACAAGAACACCTCAACCTCAGGAGGCTGTTCTTCCCTTGTATTGTTCATCATCAGCCCTAGAGGCAATCCACCACCACCACACTGGAGTAGGGTATTACACCACAACGGTGGCCTGAACTAGTATAAGCATCGTATCTTTCTATGTTGCGAGTTCGTCGAGTTTGTCCGCGAGATCTTAGCGAGCTAGGGCATAGATCGGTAGGAGGGAAAGACTTCGCGCGCACCCTAGTGTTCGAACCTTAAGGGTTTGCCGGAACCCCACATCCGACAATAAAATTGGGGTGCTGCTAGGTGTCCTTGAACTGAAGGGTTCGTGTCGGACACGGACATGCACTGCATCAGGTTAACTTGACAAGGCTATCAAAACGGTTTTGGGCCTTGTGGCAAAGAAGGTTGGGCGCCGGGGTATAAGTTACCTACCCGACCGACAGGAGTCGTATATAGATACGATTAGCATGGAGTTTCTTACTGGATAGGCATGTTGTCTAGCAGTGATGCTAAAGCTCACTAGTCGCATGTGCTAGTCGGATCCTGAATCACTGAGAGTCTGCGGAGGGATGCCAACTTCAGTGGGAGTATTTCTGTTTAAGGCTAGAAATACTCTACATATACGCATTGCTTAGTGATTGCATATTTTTCTGTTGTAGATCAATGGCACCACCTGCTCAACCCAACTTTGCATTGAAATCAATTCTTGAAAAGGATAAACTGAATGGAACAAACTTTACCACCTGGTATAGAAATCTGAGAATTGTTCTCAAGCATGATAAAAAGCAACATGTTCTAGAGGATCCACTTCCAGAGGTACCTGCCGATAATGCTAATGCCACAACAAAGAATGCCTACCAAAAACTCGTTGAAGAATCAACGGAGGTCAGCTGTCTGATGCTGGCTTGTATGGAACCCGATTTGCAATTGCATTTCGAAAATGTTGAGGCTTACGATATGAACGAGAGTCTCAAGAGCATGTTTCAGACACAGGCTAGGACCGAAAGGTTCAACGTCTGGCGATCCCTGATGGATTGCAAGCTGAAGGAAGGTGATCCACTGAGCCCACATGTGATCAAGATGATCGGATATGTGCAAGCTTTGGATCGGTTGGGCTTCCTGCTCTTGGATGAGCTGGCTACTGATGCAGTTCTGGGTTTTCTTCCGCCTAGCTATGGGACGTTCATCTCGAACTATCATATGCACGGCGTGGATAAGAAGCTCACTGAATTGCATGGGATGCTCAAAGTGGCAGAACAGGATATTAAGAAAGGCACGCATCAAGTGTTGATGGTGCAGAAATCGGCTAAGTTCAAGAAGAGTTGGTCTAAGAAGAAGGCTAAGGCAAAGGGCACAGAGAAGGTAACCTCCACCGCAGCGCCAAAGTCTGGACCGGAATCAAAGACCATTTTCTACCATTGCAAGGAAACTGGTCATTGGAAGAGGAACTGTAGCAAGTGGCTTACAGAGCATGGCAAGAAGGCCGGAAATGCTTCTTCAGGCAAAGGTACACTTGTTGCATATGTTATAGACATTTACCTTGCTGACATACCTAGTAGCTCTTGGGTATTTGATACCGAATCGGTTGTACATATTTGCAACTCGATGCAGGGGCTGGTAAGAACTAGGCGTGTGGCACAAGGGGAGATTGACATCAGGGTCGGCAACAAAGCAAGAGTTGCTACATTGGAGGTTGGCACGATGCAGCCCCAGCTTCCTTCTGGATTTATTTTGGAATTGAATAATTGTTATTACATTCCTGCACTTAGTCGGAACATTATTTCTGCCTCATGTTTGATGAGTCATTGATATGAATTCAATTTAAAGGACAATGGTTGTTTGTTTTATTTGAACGGTATGTTCCACGGCTATGCACCCATTGTCGATGTTCTATTTATATTGAATCTAAAACAGGAATCGGTCTATAACATGAATGTCAAAAGCCATAAGCCTAATGAGATAAATCCGACATACTTCTGGCATTACCGGCTTGGACACATTAGTCTGAAATGCATGAAGAAGTTCCATGATGATGGGCTCCTAACTTCGTCCGACTTCGGATCGTTCGAGACATGTGAATCATGCTTGCTCGGCAAGATGACTAAGTCTCCCTTCGCAAAGAGTTGTGAGAGGGCGTCCGAGCTGTTGGAACTGATACACAGTGATGTGTGTGGGCCAATGAGCACAACTGCCAGAGGTGGCTATAACTACTTCGTGACTTTTACCGACGACTTGAGTAGATATGGATATATCTATTTGATGAGGCACATGTCGGAAACTTTTGAAAAATTCAAAGAGTTTCAGAACGAGGTTGAGAATCAGCTCGGCAAGACTATAAAGCTTCTATGATCTGATCGTGGAGGTGAGTACATGAGCCAGGAGTTTGATGATCATCTGAAAAGCCGAGGTATAGTACCTCATCTCACACCTCCGGGTACGCCACAGAGAAACGGCGTGTCGGAACGGAGGAATAGGACCTTGTTGGACATGGTTCGGTCAATGATGAGCAAATCGGATTTACCCTTGTCATTCTGGGCATACTCTCAAGAAACTGCAGCTTTCACACTTAACAGGGTACCATCAATTTCCGTAGACAAGACACCACATGAGATGTGGACCGGGAAGAGTCCCAGTTTGTCTTTTCTAAAGATTTGGGGTTGTGAAGCATTTTTCAAGCGACTTATGTCAGACAAGCTTACATCCAAGTCGGATAAGTGCATATTCGTGGGATATCCGAGGGAAACCTTAGGATATAGCTTCTACAACCGGGAAGAGAACAAAGTGTTTATTGCTCAGAAAGGGGTTTTCCTTGAGAAAGAGTTTCTCAGTCAGGAGGCCAGTGGGAGGACGGTCCGACTCGAAGAAATTCGAGGACCACACGGGGACGGCTCGGCTGGTGATGAGATCATACCGGAGTCAGTCAGGGAACCCGTAGTGGAACCACGGAGGTCGGAAAGATTGCGCAGAGTGCATGATGTATTGTTGCTAGAAAGCGACGAGCCGGCCATGTATGCGGAAGCGATGGTGAGCCCAGATTCCAAGGCATGGCTGGAGGCCATGAGATTCGAGTTAAAGTCCATGGATGAGTATCAAGTCTGGGACTTGGTTGATCCGCTGCCTGGCGTAACGGCCATTGGTTGCAAATGAGTGTTTAAGTAGAAAACCAATGTGGATGGAAATGTTCAGATCCACAAAGCTCGGCTTGTCTCTAAGGGTTATGGACAAGTTCAAGGAATTGACTACGACGAGACTTACTCGCTGGTAGCCATCCTGAAGTCGGTAAGGATCGTAGTAGCTATAGCTGCATATTTGATTATGAGATATGGCAGATGGATGTCAAAACGGCTTTCCTTCACGGAAATTTAACCGAGGACGTGTATATGATACAGCCCGAGGGTTTTGTCGATCCGACTAGCACTAGTAAGGTATGCAAGCTCAAGAGATCCATTTATGGGTTGAGGCAAGCATCTCGGAGCTGGAACATTCGTTTTGATGAGGTCATCACAGGTCTCGGTTTCATCAAAAGCGAAGAGGACTCTTGTTTATACAAGAAGTTAAGTGGGAGCTCGATAGTGTTTTTGATCTTGTATGTGGATGACGTACTACTGATCGGAAATGATGTTTCGATGATGAACTCGGTCAAGGAATCATTGAATGGCAAGCTTTCGATGAAGGACCTTGCTGAGGCAATGTATATTTTAGGCATTAAGATCTATAGAGATTGATCAAGGAGGCTGCTCGGCTTAAGCCAGAGCACGTACATAGATAAAATGTTGAAGCGGTTCAACATGAGTGAGGCGAAGAAAGGGTTCTTGCCACTCTCACATTGTATAAGGCTAAGCGAGACTCAGAGTCCTTCGACATCTGATGAGCGAAGCAGGATGAGTAGGATTCCGTATGCGTCGGCAATAGGATCCATCATGTATGCCATGATATGTACAAGGCCAGATGTTGCTTTTGCAATAAGCCTAACAAGCAAGTACTAGGACAACCCAGCTGAGAGTCACTGGGCAGTGGTAAAGACTATTTTCAAGTACCTGAAAAGTACTAAAGAGATGTTCCTAGTTTATGGAGGTGAGGAAGAGCTCGTCGTAAGGGGTTACGCCGATGCTAGTTTCCAAACCGACAGAGATGATTGTCGATCACAGTCCGGATTCGTGTACGTCATGAATGGAGGAGCAGTGAGCTGGATGAGTTCCAAGCAAGATACGGTGGCCGATTCTACCATAGAAGCCGAATACATTGCGGCTTGTGAAGCTGCAAAGGAAGGTGTTTGGATCTGGCATTTTCAGGATGATCTTGGTATTTTCCCAGCCTCGGTAAAACCGTTGGACCTTTATTGTGATAATTCTGGTGCCATTGCACAAGCCAAGGAGCCGAGGAATCACCACAAGGTCAGACACATAGATTGGAAATATCACCTGATACGGAAGATCGTAAAGAATGATGATGTAGAGTTATGCAAGATTCACACGGATGCAAATGTTGCAGATCCGTTGACTAAGCCGCTTCCACGGCCCAAACATGAGGGGCACGTTAGAGCTATGGGCATTCGATATCTATTTGATTGACTCTAGTGCAAGTGGGAGACTGTTTGAGATATGCCCTAGAGGCAATCATGTATGCTGATATTTCCTATGTGTTTATGAATAAAGATAGTCCTTGGATTATCAATGATGTGTATCAGCAAGTACGTGACTTGTTTGTGGGACTATGCATTGTATGATGAATGTCCTAAAAGGTCCCTAGTCGAAAGGGCTGTGTAGATGCGCAGCCAACTAGACTAGCATATGACACGGTTGATGGCTTGGTCTCACTAGCCATGGAGCATTGGATGCTAACCGGATAATATGGACTTGTAAGGATCTGGTCGGATTCGACGTAGTCGGATTCGAGTCGAGATAAGATCCGAGTCGGACAGACCCAACTATGAGACGCAACGATATGTCATCTGCGATTCTCTAGTATAACATGTGTTCTATGTCCTAAGACCTGATCTGACGCATGTACTCGGGATGGTGACAGACTTGCTTTGGGCCGACCAAACGCTACACCGTGACTGGGTAGTTACAAAGGTAGGTTTCGGGTTTGTCCAGACCCATGCTGCGAGACATCGCCGAGCAAGATGGGATTTGCCCCTCCGATCAGGAGAGATATACTCTGGGCCCCTCGTGTGATCCGACTGGGATAAGCAAGGCCATGCGACAAGGATTATGAGATAATCCGGTTTGTGGTCGGCATCACTGGAACGAGAAAGAGGTTGGGCTAGCACAAGGATGACAGACTCGCCTTGAGCCCGACAACATATATCGTGTGGCAAAAGGAATGGAAGTATGATGTACAGGTTCGCCTAACCAGCTTCATATATGATCTGCTTGGTGTTCGACATGCCTTGCTAGAGGCCGCTACCAACTGTGCAGTTTGGAGGTGATCCGAACTGCGACCAAGCTGAAGGAAATATGCCCTAGAGGCAATAATAAAGTTATTATTTATTTCCTTATTTCATGATATATGTTTATTATTCATGCTAGAATTCTATTAACCGGAAACTTAGTACATGTGTGAATACATAGACAAATAGAGTGTCACTAGTATGCCTCTACTTGACTAGCTCGTTGAATCAAAGATGGTTAAGTTTCCTAGCCATAGACATGAGTTGTCATTTGATTAACGGGATCACATGATTAGAGAATGATGTGATTGACTTGACCCATTCCGTTAGCTTAGAACTTGATCGTTTAGTATGTTGCTATTGCTTTCTTCATGACTTATACATGTTCCTATGACTATGAGATTATGAAACTCCCGTGTACCGGAGGAACACTTTGTGTGCTATCAAACATCACAACGTAACTGGGTGATTATAAAGATGCTCTATAGGTGTCTCCGATGGTGTTTGTTGAGTTGGCATAGATCGAGATTAGGATTTGTCACTTCGTGTATCGGAGAGGTATCTCTGGGCCCTCTCGATAATGCACATCACTATAAGCCTTGCAAGCAATGTGACTAATGAGTTATTTGTGGGATGATGCATTCCGGAACGAGTAAAGAGACTTGCCAGTAACGAGATTGAACTAGGTATTGAGATACCGAAGATCGAATCTCGGGCAAGTAACATACCAATGACAAAGAGAACAACGTATGTTGTTATGCGGTTTGACCGATAAAGATCTTCGTATAATATGTAGGAACCAATACGAGCATCTAGGTTCCACTATTGGTTATTGACCGGAGATGAGTCTTGTTCATGTCTACATAGTTCTCGAACCCGTAGGGTCTGCACGCTTAACGTTTTGTGACGATTTGTATTATGAGTTATGTGATTTGATTACCGAAGTTTGTTCAGAGTCTCGGATGAGATCGGGGACATGACGAGGAGTCTCGAAATGGTCGAGACGTAAAGATCGATATATTGGAAGGCTATATTCGGACATCGGAAAGGTTCCGAGTGATTCGGGTATTTTTCGGAGTACCGGAGAGTTACGGGATTCGTATTGGGCTTAATGGGCCATACGGGAAAGGAGAGAAAGGCCTTATGGGTAGTCGCGCCCCTTCCCCATGGACTGGTCCGAATTGGACTAGGGAAAGCGGGCGCCCCCTTCCTTCCTTCTCCTTCTCCCTTCCCTTTTTCCTATTCCATGTGGGGGGTAGAATCCTAATAGGACTAGGGAGTCCTAGTAGGACTCCACACTTTGGGCGCGCCCTATGAGGGCCGGCCTCCTCCTCCCTCCATCCTTTATATACATGGCCAGGGGGCACCCCATAGACACACAAGTTGATCATTGATCTCTTAGCCGTGTGCGGTGCCCCCCTCCACGATAATCCACCTCGGTCATATGGTTGCAGTGCTTAGGCGAAGCCCTATGCCGGTAACTTCATCATCACCGTCATCACGCCGTCGTGCTGACAAAGCTCTCCCTCGACACTCTGCTGGATCATGAGTTCGTGGGATGTCACCAAGCTGAACATGTGCAGATCGCGGAGGTGTCGTACTTTGGGTGCTAGGATCGGTCGATCGTGAAGACGTACGACTACATCAACCGCGTTGTCATAGCGCTTTCGCTTATGGTCTGCGAGGGTACGTAGACAACACTCTCCCATCTTGTTGCTATGCATCACCATGATCTTGCGTGTGTGTAGGAATTTTTTTGAAATTACTACGTTCCCCAACACAAGCCGGCTTGAACCTAAGGGGTCGCGTGCTTAAGGGAAGGAACCTACGAGGTCGGATCTGAGGACACTGGTCGGATATGATCCGATCTGTATTCGGATTGTGGCCGAATAGACTTGTGGGCTTTAGGATATGTGCGAGGCCCAAGAGTTGAGCCCGCGACAGATGCCTATATATAGTGGAGGTGCCGCACACTCATGCGATTGATCGCTTCGACGTTGTCACTAGGATTTGCATGTGATGCAAATAGACACCTCCACTCGCCGCCGGTTGTGTGATCGGGCCTAGGAGTCCACCGCACGACGTTCCTCCTACACGCGCGGATACTGTTAGAGGCGGTGCACCTGCGCCGCTCTGGCAAACCTATTCGTGGGATCCGATCGGCTACGTGGGAGATCGGCAAAGAGGAGACGACTCCGGGAACGCGCTGCCTCAACTCTACTTCCGCTGCACGGCACTGCGCATCTAGTGGTAACGATCTGTGATCCATTCCCGTAGCATGTTCCTGGTTGTTCTGCGTGTAGGAAAATTTTAATTTGCAGTCAACGCACCCTACCGTAGAACCCAACACTCACGAGAACAGAAGCTTGCGACCACGGAAAAGTACTTTGTGTGTGCCCTATGGTATACGGGGAATATTTGGGTATTTATGGAGCTGAGATTAGGGTTAGCGAGTCCTGAGGGGCCCACAAGCCTAGAGGGTGTGCCCCCCTAGGGCACGCCTCTAGGGCTTGCGGCCCTCTCGTGGCTCCTCTGGCCTCATCCCGAAGATTCGTGGTTGTCCTTTGGTCCAAGAAAAATCCTTAAAAAGTTTCGTTCCGTTTGGACTCCGTTTGGTATTGATTTTTTGTAAAAGTTGAAAACAAGGGGAAAAAACAACAACTGGCACTTGGCACTAGGGTAATAGGTTAGTCCCAAAAAATAATATAAAATAACATAATAATGCATATAAAACATCCAAGATGGATAATATAATAGCATGGAACAAAAAAAATTATAGATACGTTGGAGACGTATCAAGGGATAAGAGGTTAGTGTTTTGGGAGAAGGAGACCCCCTTTTTATAGTGGGGGCAAATTCAATCATTATCTTCTCTCTCCCCGCACACAAGTAGTATTATTTCTTTGGTGAGCGATTGTTGGTGCTAAATCCAGCATATCTTGAGGTGGGGGTCCTAAGCTAGGCGTCTTCGTGCGATGGTAACAAGATGAACAAGGGAGACAAGATTTTACCCTGGTTTAGGCTCGCTCGAAGAGATAGTATCCTACATCCTGCTTTTCATTGTATTGATATGGGGGATAGTACAGAGTATACGTACCTACCCCCGAGATTGTTGATCTAAGTTGTAATGCCATCATCTATTGACTAGCCTGGCCTTGGTTTATATAATGCATCGGAGGCCTAGGATTTAGAAGAGTCCTCATCTTATGCGGCTTGTCTTTTCGAGTCTTCCTTGTATGCGTCAAGGGTTGCCCGAAGTGGCCCATGAGTGAACCGCCATGGGGGTCCTCGGCCCGATCCACCTGGTTGGGAGACGACGTGATGAGTACCCCCTAGTCCAAAACACCATCAGTAGCCTCTTGAACCAGTCTTAAAATTGGGGACACTCCTCGGTTCTTCTGAACTGTTCTTCATCTTCGGCCATCGGTCTTAAAAGTTGGTTCAACAAATCTTCTCATCTCCAATCTTGAGGATCGCCGAGGAGTATCCGAAGAGTTAAAACGTCGGGCATCCGAGTGATGACCCATAAGTATAGGGGATCAATCGTAGTCCTTTTGATACGTAAGAGTGTCAAACCCAACGAGGGGCATATGGAAATGATAAGCGGTTTTCAACAAGGTATTTTCTGCAAATACTGAACGTAGCGGTAAAAGATGAAGGAAATATGCCCTAGAGGAAATAATAAAGTTGTTATTTATATTTCCTTATATCATGATAAATGTTTATTATTTATGCTAGAATTGTATTAACCGGAAACTTAGTACATGTGTGAATACATAGACAAATAGAGTGTCACTAGTATGCCTCTACTTGACTAGCTCGTTGAATCAAAGATGGTTAAGTTTCCTAGCCATAGACATGAGTTGTCATTTGATTAACGGGATCACATCATTAGAGAATGATGTGCTTGACTTGACCCATTCCGTTAGCTTAGCACTTGATCGTTTAGTATATTGCTATTGCTTTCTTCATGACTTATACATGTTCCTATGACTATGAGATTATGCAACTCTCGAATACCAGAGGAACACTTTGTGAGCTACCAAACGTCACAATGTAACTGGGTGATTATAAAGGTGCTCTACAGGTGTCTCCGATGGTACTTGTTGAGTTGGCATAGATCCAGATTAGGATTTGTCACTCCGATTGTCAGAGAGGTATCTCTGGGCCCTCTCGGTAATGCACATCACTATAAGCCTTGCAAGCAATGTGACTAATGAGTTAGTTGCGGGATGATGCATTATGGAACGAGTAAAGAGACTTGCCGGGAACGAGATTGAACTAGGTATTGAGATACCGACGATCGAACCTCGGGCAAGTGACATACCGATGACAAAGGGAACAACGTATGTTGTTATGCGGTTTGACCGCTAAAGATCTTCATAGAATATGTAGGAACCAATATGAGCATCCAGGTTCCGCTATTGGTTATTAACCGGAGATGAGTCTCGGTCATGTCTACATAGTTCTCGAACCCGTAGGGTCCGCACGCTTAACGTTCGGTGACGATTGGTATTATGAGTTTATGTGTTTTGATGTACCGAAGGTAGTTCGGAGTCCTGGATATGATCACGGACATGACGAGGAGTCTAGAAATGGTCGAGACATAAAGATCGATATATTGGATGGCTATGTTTGGACATCGGAATGGTTCCGGATGAGTTCGGGCATTTACCGGAGTACCGGGAGGTTATCGGAACCCCCCGGGGAGTATATTGGCCTTATTAGGCCTTAGTGGAATAGAGGAGAGGAAGGGAAAATGTGGAGGGCACGCCCCCCTAGCCCAATCCAAATTGGGTGCCCCCCTTCCTTCCCTCTCTCCTCCCTTTCCTTCTCTCCTACTCCTACTACTTGGAAAGGGGGAATCCTACTCCCGGTGGGAGTAGGACTCCCCAGGGTGCGCCATAGTAGAGGGCCGGCCCTCCCCCTCCTCCACTCCTTTATGTACGGGGGAGGGGGCACCCCAAGGACACACAAGTTGATAATTGATCTTTTAGCCGTGTGCGGTGCCCCCCTCCACCCTAATCCACCTCGATCATATTGTTGCAGTGCTTAGGCGAAGCCCTGCGCCAGTAGCTTCATCATCACCATCATCACATCGTCATGCTGACAAAGCTCTCCCTCGACACTCTTCTGAATCGTGAGTTCGTGGGACGTCACCGAGCCGAACGTGTGCAGATCACGGAGGTGTCGTACTTTCAGTACTAGGATCGGGCGATCGTGAAGACGTACGACTACATCAACCGCGTTGTCATAACGCTTCCGCTTACATTATACGAGGGTACATGGACAACACTCTCCCCTCTCGTTGCTATGCATCACCATGATCTTGCGTGTGCGTAGGAATTTCTTTGAAATTGCTACGTTCCCCAACAGTGGTATCAGAGCCAGGTTTATGCGTAGATGTTATATGCACGAGTAGAACACAAGTGATTTGTGGGCGATAATAGTCATACTGCTTACCAGCATGTCATACATTGATTCGGCGGTATTGTTGGATGAAACGGCCCGGACCGACATTACGCGTACGCTTATGCGAGACGGGTTCTATCGACGTGCTTCGCACACAAGTGGCTGGCGGGTGTCAGTTTCTCCAACTTTAGTTGAATCGAGTGTGGCTATGCCCGGTCCTTGTTGAAGGTCAAAACAACACATAATTGACGAAAAATCATTGTGGTTTTGATGCGTAGGTAAGAACGGTTCTTGCTCAGCCCGTAGTAGCCACATAAAACTTGCAACAACAAAGTAGAGGACGTCTACCTTATTTTTGCAGGGCATGTTGTGATGTGATATGGTCAAGACATGATACTAAATTTTATTGTATGAGATGATCATGTTTTGTAACAAAGTTATTGGCAACTTGCAGGAGCCATATGGTTGTCGCTTTATTGCATGAAATGCAATCGCCATGTAATTAGTTTACTTTATCACTAAGCGCTAGCGATAGTCGTAGAAGCAATAGTTTGCGAGATGACAATGATACTACGATGGAGATCAAGGTGTCACGCCGGTGATGATGGTGATCATGACGGAGCTTTGGAGATGGAGATCAAAGGCACAAGATGATGATGGCCATATCATATCACTTATATTGATTGCATGTGATGTTTATCCTTTATGCATCTTATTTTGCTTAGTTCGACGGTAGCATTATAAGATGATCTCTCACTAAATTGCAAGGTATGTGTTCTCCTGAGTATGCACCGTTGCGAAAGTTTGTTGTGCCGAGACACCACGTGATGATCGGGTGTGATAAGCTCTACATTCACATACAACGGGTGCAAGCCAGTTTTGCACACGCAGAATACTCGGGTTAAACTTGACGAGCCTAGCATATGCAAATATGGCCTCGGAACACTGAGACCGAAAGGTCGAGCGTGAATCATATAGTAGATATGATTAACATAGTGATGTTCACCATTGAAAACTACTCCATCTCACATGATGATCGGACATGGTTTAGTTGATATGGATCACGTGATCACTTAGATGATTAGAGAGATGTCTATCTAAGTGGGAGTTCTTAAGTAATTTGATTTGAACTTCAATTTATCATGAACTTAGTACCTGATAGTATTTTGCATGTCTATGTTGTTGTAGATAGATGGCCCGTGTTGTTGTTCCATTGAATTTTAATGAGTTCCTAGAGAAAGCTAAGTTGAAAGATGATGGTAGCAACTACACGGACTGGGTCCGTAACTTGAGGAATATCCTCATTGCTGCACGTAAGAATTACGTCCCGAAGCACCGCTAGGTGCCAAACCAGCAGTAGAGCAACGCCGGATGTTATGAACGTCCGCAGAGCAAAGCTAATGACTACTCGATAGTTCGATGTGCCATGCTTTACGGCTTAGAACCGGACTTCAACGATGTTTTGAATGTCATGGAGCATATGAGATGTTCCAGAGTTGAAGTTAATATTTCAAGCAAATGCCCGGATTGAGAGATATGAAGTTCCAATAAGTTCTACAGCTGCAAGATGGAGGAGAATAGTTCTCACATTGAGCATATCTGAAAATGTCGGGTATAACAATCACTTGATTCAACTGGAGTTAATCTTCATGATGATAGTGTCATTGATGTAATTCTTCAATCACTGCCAAAAAGCTACAAGAGCTTCGTGATGAACTATAACATGCAAGGGATGGATAAGACAATTCCCAACCTCTTCGCAATGCTAAAGGCTGCAGAGGTAGAAATCAAGAAGGAGCATCAAGTGTTGATGGTCAACAAGACCACCAGTTTAAAGAAAAAGGGTAAAGGGAAGAAGGGGAACTTCAATAAGAACGGCAAGCAAGTTGCTGCTCAAGTGAAGAAGTCCAAATCTGGACCTAAGCCTGAGACTGAGTGCTTCTACTGCAAAGGGACTGGTCACTAGAAGTGGAACTACCCCAAGTATTTGGCGGATAAGAAGGATGGCAAGGTGAACAAAGGTATATGTGATATACATGTTATTGATGTTTACCTTACTAATGCTCACAATAGCACCTGGGTATTTGATATTGGTTCTGTTGCTAATATTTGCAAGTCGAAACATGGACTACGAATTAAGCAAAGATTGGCTAAGGACGAGGTGACGATGCGCGTGGGAAATGGTTCCAAAGTCGATGTGATCGCGGTCGGCACGCTACCTGTCGGGGATATACCCCGCGGTATGGCCCGGCCGGAAGTATGACCCGGCCGGGCTTGGCGTTTTCATTGGTAACCCATCGGAGTGGCGACTCACGGGTGGCCCTAACGAAGACTAGGCCCAAGGCCCAGAAGGTCGGCTCATGTTATGGTGGCCGGTTTATGAGGAAAGGCGTAAGGAGTTTTCCCTTAAGGGGGCAGACTAGGATTCCACTTGTAATAGACTAGTCCTAATCCTAATAGGACTCCACATGTAACCCGCCCCTTCAACTTATATAAGGAGGAGCAGGGCACCCCAAAAGGGGGGCAAGAAACAATCTCTAAGGCTAGACACAACTAAAGGGGAGCCGGCTTACGCGGTGTCTCCCTGATGAGCATAATGAGATCTAGCCACAAACAGCATGTAGGGCTATTACCGGATGATGTTTCCCGGGGCCCGAAGCTGTCTAAATCCTTGTCTTGTGTGTTGCGTCTCTTGTCCCGATCAACCCCTCTCAAGCTACCGCATAGATGCATTGGCCTCACGACTAAGTCCTGACACTAAGGACATCTGCCGTAATCCACGACACTACCTCTACATCTACCTTCGGGATTAGTTTTAGACCTGAATAATTGTTATTTGGTGCCAGCGTTAAGCATGAACATTATATCTGGATCTTGTTTGATGCGAGACGGTTATTCATTTAAATCAGGGAATAATGGTTATTCTATTTATATGAGTAATATCTTTTATGGTCATGCACCCTTGAAGAGCGGTCTATTTTTATTGAATCTCGATAGTAGTGACACACATATTCATAATATTGAAGCCAAAAGATGCAGAGTTGATAATGATAGTGCAACATATTTGTGGCACTGCCATTTGGGTCATATTGGTGTAAAGCGCATGAAGAAACTCTATTCTGATGGACTTTTGGAATCACTTGATTATGAATCACTTGGTACTTGCGAACCATGCCTCATGGGCAAGATGACAAAAACTCTGTTCTCCGGAACAATGGAGCGAGCAGCAGATTTGTTGGAAATTATACATACTGATGTATGTGGTCCGATGAATGTTGAGGCTCGCGGCGGGTCTCGTTATTTTCTCACCTTCATAGATGATTTGAGCAGATATGGGTATATCTACTTGATGAAACATAAGTCTGAAACATTGGAAAAGTTCAAAGAATTTCAGAGTGAAGTGGAAAATCATCGTAACAATAAAATAAAGTTTCTACGATCTGATCGTGGAGGAGAATATTTCAGTTACGAGTTTGGTCTTCATTTGAAACAATGCGGAATAGTTTCGCAACTCACGCCACCCGGAACACCACAACGTAAAGGTGTGTCCGAACGTCGTAATCATACTTTACTAGATATGGTGCGATCTATGATGTCTCTTACTGATTTACCGCTATCATTTTGGGGTTATGCTTAAGAGACAGCTGCATTCACGTTAAATAGGGCACCATCTAAATCCATTGAGACGACACCTTATGAACTGTGGTTTGGCAAGAAACCAAAGTTGTCATTTCTTAAAGTTTGGGGCTGCGATGCTTATGTGAAAAAGCTTCAACCTGATAAGCTTGAACCCAAATTGAAGAAACGTGTCTTCATAGGATACCCAAAGGAGACTGTTGGGTACACCTTCTATCACAGATCCGAAGGCAAGACTTTCGTTGCTAAGAATGGATCCTTTCTAGAGAAGGAGTTTCGCTCGGAAGAAGTGAGTGGGAGGAAAGTAGAACTTGATGATGTAACTCTACCTGCTCCCTTATTGGAAAGTAGGTCATCACAGAAATATGTTCCTGTGACTCCTACACCAATTAGTGAGGAAGCTAATGATGATGATCATATAACTTCAGATCAAGTTACTACCGAACCTCGTAGGTCAACCAGAGTAAGATCCACACCAGAGTGGTATGGTAATCCTGTCCTGGAGTTCATATTACTTGACCATGACGAACCTATGAACTATGAGGAAGCGATGATAAGCCTAGATTCCGTGAAAATGGCTTGAGGCCATGAAATCTGAGATGGGATCCTTGTATGAGAACAAAGTGTGGACTTTGGTTGACTTGCCCGATGATCGGCAAGCCATCGAGAATAAATGGATCTTCAAGAAGAACACTGACGCTGACGGTAATGTTACTGTCTACAAAGCTCGACTTGTTGCGAAAGGTTTTCGACAAGTTCAAGGAGTTGACTACGATGTGACCTTCTCACCCATAGCGATGCTTAAGTCCATCCGAATCATGTTATCAATTACTGCATTTTATGATTATGAAATTTGGCAAATGGATGTAAAGACTGCCTTCCTGAATGGATTTCTGGAAGAAGAGTTGTATATGATGCAACCTGAAGGTTTTATCGATCCAAAGCATGCTAACAAAGTGTGCAAGCTCCAGCGGTCCATTTATGGACTGGTGCAAGCATCCTGCAGTTGGAATAAATGTTTTGATAGTGTGATCAAAGCATATGGTTTTATACATACTTTTGGAGAAGCCTGTATTTACAAGAAAGTGAGTGGGAGCTCTGTAGCATTTCTAATATTATATGTGGATGACATATTGTTGATTGGAAATGATATAGAATTTCTGGATAGCATAAAAGGATACTTGAACAAGAGTTTTTCAATGAAAGACCTCGGTGAAGCTGCTTATATATTGGGCATCAAGATCTATAAAGATAGATCAAGACGCTTAATTGGACTTTCACAAAGCACATACCTTGATAAAGTTTTGAAAAAGTTAAAAATGGATCAAGCAAAGAAAGGGTTCTTGCCTGTGTTACAAGGTGCGAAGTTGAGTCAAACTCAATGCCCGACCACTGCAGAAGATAGAGAGAAAATGAAAAGTGTTCCCTATGCTTTAGCCATGGTCTCTATCATCTATGCAATGATGTGTACCAGACCTGACCTGATATGTGCCTTGCTATCAGCTTAGCAGGGAGGTACCAAAGTAATCCAGGAGTGGATCACTGGACAGCGGTCAAGAACATCCTGAAATACCTGAAAAGGACTAAGGATATGTTTCTCGTTTATGGAGGTGACAAAGAGCTCGTCGTAAATGGTTAAGTCAATGCAAGCTTTGACACTGATCCGGATGACTCTAAGTCACAAACCGGATACGTGTTTATATTGAACAGTGGAGCTGTCAGTCGGTGCAGTTCTAAGCAAAGCGTCGTGGCGGGATCTACGTGTGAAGCGGAGTACATAGCTGCTTCGGAAGCAGCAAATGAATGAGTCTGTATGAAGGAGTTCATATCCGATCTAGGTGTCATACCTAGTGCATCGGGTCCAAGGAAAATCTTTTGTGACAATACTGGTGCAATTGCCTTGGCAAAGGAATCCAGATTTCACAAGAGAACCAAGCACATCAAGAGACGCTTCAATTCCATCCGCAATCAAGTCAAGGAGGGAGACATAGAGATTTGCAAGATACATATGGATCTGAATGTTGCAGACCCGTTGACTAAGCCTCTCTCACGAGCAAAACATGATCAACACCAAGACTCCATGGGTGTTAGAATCATTACTGTGTAATCTAGATTATTGACTCTAGTGCAAGTGGGAGACTGAAGGAAATATGCCCTAGAAGCAATAATAAAGTTGTTATTTATATTTCCTTATATCATGATGAATGTTTATTATTCATGCTAGAATTTTATTAACCGGAAACTTAGTACATGTGTGAATACATAGACAAACAGAGTGTCACTAGTATGCCTCTACTTGACTAGCTCGTTGAATCAAAGATGGTTAAGTTTCCTAGCCATAGACATGAGTTGTCATCGATTAACGGATCCCATTGTAGCTAATTCAATTCAATGGATCAAGTCTACGTGCTCGTGTCATCCTGGATCAAGAATGCCGACACCACACAAGATTTCAAGGATTTATAACAGAGTAGCAATCACACACTTATTACAATCGAATGTCTCAAGAGAGAACTTAATAAAATAAATATGGCTTAAGGCCATCTAATGCGATAACAGCGAATGGCTTGGAAGAATAGGCGAGTCCATCAACTCCAACGGCATCATTGAGTATAGAACCACGACCTAAGCACCTTACTTGTCATCTGAAAAGTCTGCAACATGAAACGTTGCAGCCCGAAAATGGGTCAGCACATTGAATATGCTGGCAATGTAACACATAGAGAATAATGGAATGATAAGCCTATACTACATGCATATATGGCTGGTGGAAAGCTCTATGGTTACAGTTTTTGCATAAAGCCAATTTTTCCCTACTGCAAAGGAATAAATTTATTTAACTATTATGGTGGTTGTGAAACATTGAGAATGGTTGACAGCATCCTCAATTCCAATTAAAAGTACTCATTAACAAACCCAACAATATTAATTAGAAGTAACATGTTGAGATTCACATGATATCCGGTACTAGATACTCAAGATTGTCCATAACCGGGACACGGCTAACCATGATTAGTTTATACACTCGCAGAGGTTTTGACTTTTCCCCACAAGACTCGATCGCCTCCGCTTGGTTTCTCGTGACTACATGGTGTTTGAGAAACGGATGACCGAGACATAGTCTTTCGTAAGCACTAGCACCTTACATGTGGGTAGACCGTACCAACCTACATCCCCTACATCAGCTAGCCTACCCGTAAGAGTTCGCACAACTTAATCAACTATGCCGAGCCCATAATGGCTTGTGGCTGCACACGGAAGTTTCTAGTTTGAATAATCTCATGATCCCTTTGAGCCCTGGGTGGCGGTCCAAGAAATACATGCAAGTCCTGATAGAAACCAGGTGCCTCAATCCACCCGGATGTGTGTTTAAGTTGCCACCTTAAATAAACCATTAAATAACAATCTCACATCTGTCATGGAATACACTCACCCAATCCACGCCTACTAGCATAGCATAGCATAATAAGCAAACGAGAAGTAACTCCCAAAGGTTTGATAATAAAACAGTAATAGGTACTACTCAACTACTTCCCATCCCACAATTTAATTAGATCCTAATCATGCAAGTGTTTGAGGAATAGATCTAATGCATAAAACTGGGTATGAGAAGAGTATGATCAAAGTGTTACTTGCCCTGCCGATGATCCATGAAACCTAGAGATTCAAGTAACAAGCGCTAATCCGGGTATTCTATCGCAGACAAACAAACAAGCATACAATAAGTACTCATCTAATGCACAGGTAAAACTCGAATAGATCTAACCAGATTGTTCAACTTAAGAACTCCGGTTTGCAAAAAGAATCAAATCAAACGAAGCAACGAAAGTCAAACGGCGGAAGAAAACAGCTTTGTTTTACTAATCTGGATCTAGGTCAAATTTTACAGATGCAAAACTTGTTTAAGTAGATTATTCGAAAATAGGGTTTCGAGACGAAACTCCAGGCGCTTGAATCGCCTGATTCCGATAAACGAGCGAAAAGTTATACTAAAACGAAAATCGGATCTGGAATCGCGGTGAGAAAAATCGCAGATTAAATCCGAGAAAAAGAAAAATACGACGAACAGATTCGAACGGAAAAAGAAAAATAAATAAATAATAATAAAAAAATATAAATAATAAAACCGAAAAAAAACCGAAGAAAACCCATCGGGTTTTTCTTTAAATAAAAATCGGCACGGAAATCGAGGCGTGGCGAACCTCTTAAGGCGCGCTGCTCCGGCAAGTCGGCGGCGGCGGCGGCGAACTCCAGCGGGCTCGGGTGGGCTGGGGTGGCGGCTCGGGTGGGCTGGGGCTCCCGGGCGGCCCGCTATTTAAAAGCGCCCGAGCGGAGTCCCGCTGGCACGGCCCGTAAAGCGGTTCGCTTTTTTTAATAAAACATTACGCGAGAAAAAAATCAAAAGAAGTATCAAACGGACTCCAAAAATCCCGAGATAAATTTTCCCCGGTTTCTAAAATCAAGCTGTATTTAACGAACATTTATTTGGGGCCTAGATGCAATTTTGAAAACGCGCATTTTCTTAAATTCAAATAAAAGGCTAAAACTCCAAAATAAAATCTTATTTGATTTTATTATTAAATCTTCATTATTTCTTTATTTTGGGAAAGTCATTTTATTCCTCTCGCATATTTTTGTAATAGAAATAATTGAAGATAAAATAATTAAAATCAACGATCCTATTTTCAAAATTTGAGAAAACTCAAATATGAAAATAACGAAAATCCCCAACTCTCCGAGGGTCCTTGAGTTGTGTAGAATTTTCTAGGATCGAGCTAAATGCAAAGAAAATGCAATGAAAAATATGATATGCAATGATGTTTCTATGTATAACATTCCAAATTGAAAATTTGGGATGTTACAAATCTACCCTTAAGATGAATCTCGCCCTCGAGATTCGGGTTGGCTAGAAAATAGGTGAGGGTGGTCTTTAAGCAAATCTTCCTCTCGCTCCTGTGTGGCTTCATCCTCGTGTGGTGGCTCCATTGAACTTTGCAAAACTTAATGACCTTCTGCGAGTGACTCACTGGCATACTCCAAAATCTTAACCGGTTTCTCCTCATAGGTCAAATCTTCATTCAACTGAATCGCTTCCAGTGGCATGGTATCTCTCAGTGGTATATCAGCCATCTCTGCGTGACACCTCTTCAACTGTGAAACGTGAAACACATCATGAACTCCTGACAATCTCTCGGGTAATTCCAACTTGTACGCAACTTCTCCCATGCGTTCCAGAACACAATAAGGTCCTACAAATCGAGGTGCTAACTTTCCCTTAACTCCAAAACGGTTAACTCCTCGAAGTGGTGATACTCGAAGATAAACTCTATCTCCGACTTTGTATTCTGTCTCCTTGCATTTTGAATCCGCATAGCTCTTCTGTCTCGACTGGGCTACCTTGAGCCTATCGCGAATCAACTTTACTTTCTGTTCAGACTCCTTAATCAAATCTGGTCCAAACAACTGGCGGTCTCCAACTTCATCCCACAACAACGGGGTCCTGCACCTCCTTCCGTACAAGGCTTCGAAAGGTGCCATCTTCAAAATGGTTTGGTAACTGTTGTTATAAGAAAACTCCGCATACGGCAAATTGTCATCCCAACTTGATCCATAGTCCAAAGCACAAGCTCTAAGCATATCCTCCAAAATCTGGTTGACTCTCTCGGTTTGTCCATCTGTCTATGGATGGAAAGCTGTGCTAAACTCCAGTCTGGTTCCCAAAGTTTCATGCAACTGCTTCCAGAATTTTGAGGTAAATTGGGTTCCTCTATCTGATACGATACTCCTCGGAACTCCATGCAAGCATACAATCCTGGTCATGTATATCTTGGCCAATTTGGCACTTCTTGTAAGTAGTCTTTTTCGAATGAAATGAGCTACCTTCACAAACGATCGACTATAACCCAAATCGAGTCATAGCCTCGAACGAGTCCCGGCAATCCCGTGATGAAATCCATACCTAGTTTATCCCACTTCCATTCGGTATAGGCAATGGCTATAACAATCCTCGCCGCTTCGATGTTACGCCTTTCTCTCTCGACATACATCACAAACTGCCACGCACTACGCAATATCCTTCTTCATTCCGGTCCAAACAACTTGGTATCCTTCTTTAACAATTTCGCATAGGCTTCGCAATCCTTGAGAAATTCTCAATGAATCTCCGGTAGTATCCTCGCTAGTCCAAGGAAACTCTCGGATCTCTCCAACTGTTGTTGGCGCTTCCTAGTTTGTTACAAAGTGACAACTTTAGTGGGGTCTCATCGCTATACCTTCTCCGGATATAACATGTCCAAGAAATCCAACTTCCTTCAACCAAAACTCACACTTCATCGAACTTGGCATACAACCGGTGTTCTCTCGAGCTTTCGAGTACCAAACGCAAATGCTCCTTATGTTCCTCTTCATTCTTCGAGTAAACCAAAATATCATCAATGAACACCACGATGAACTTATCCAAAACTCCATAAACACTTTGTTCATCATGTTCATAAAATAGGCAGGTGCGTTAGTCGCACCAAATGACATAACGTGTACTCATACAGCCGTGCACGGTGGTAAAAGCCGCCTTAGGTATATCCCGCTCTCGAATCTTCAATCGATGGTACCCGATCGCAAATCGATCTTTGAAAACACCTTAGCTCCTTGCAACTGGTCAAACAAGTCATTGATCATCGGCAATGGGTATTTGTTCTTAATGGTCACTTCATTCAATCCTCGATAATCAACAACCATTCTTAAGGATCCATCCTTCTTCTCCACCGAAATCTTGGTGATCCCCAAGGCGAAGAACTTGGGCGAATAAAACCTTTATCCAAGAACTCCTTAATCTGCTTCGCTTCCTTCAATCATAAGCGCACGATCTACTAACTCCTGGTAGTTATTGAAAGTGGCTACCATCAACCGCATGCTCACTCATCATTCAGTCCTTCTAGAAACTTCTCCCGCTTAGTTGCGTCCGTAGTAACGTCATCCGGGGCATAACGTGCTAGCTTATCAAATCATCTACATATCGCCAACTGTCCGTCCTCCTTGGCGAAGTTGCGAAACTCACGCTTCTTCATGGCCATAGCTCCTGCTGAAACATGGGCGACGAAAAGCTTGTTCAAACTGATCCCATGTGACAGTGTCTACTGGGTAAGTGGCTGTAAAATTCTCCCACCAAGCTGTTGCGGGTCCTTCAAGCTGATGTGCAGCAAACTTCACCCTTTATCCATCTGTACATCCTGCGGTGGTCAACTCCCTCCCTATCTTACGGAGCCAATCATCTGCAACAATCGGCTCGGTGCTATTGGAAAACACCGGCAGATTCAGCCTTAAGAAACGGGTCAAATGGTCAAAAGGTGGTGGTGGCGGTGGGTTGTTGTTGCTGTTGTTGTTGTTGTTGTTGTTGTTGTTGTTGCCTTGGTTCTGTACCAATGTTTGAATCAAGGTATTCTGCTGCTGAATCAACTGAGTGATCTTTGGCGGGAAAACAAATTCGGGGTCGCGTCTCGGAGGCATCTGAGGGTTTTAAGAAAAGAAGAGAATTGAGAATAGAATGAGGTCTAGAGAGAAACACTACCCATATGCACATGAGACAAATCACACAATATCACTCCAATCAATTCAAACAAGGGCATACAACGGTCTATCTATCGTTACAAAGTGTTGAAACTAAAACTAAAATAACATGGGGTAATCTACTCGTTATGGTGGTCAACTAGAAAAACTGCTCGATGAGGACTCCATGATATCCGCTCCAGCTTCATCTTCGTAATCATCATCACTAGGATCGAATCGGTGTCATCGATGATGATGTAGTTCTCTGGACAGTGCTATCTTCATCTTCTCCTCCGGTGCTGAATTTCCCATGAGTTCTTCAATCTTCTCCTTAAGATCGCTGCTTTGTCCCACTAGAGCTACAATCTCCTCCATGTAGTCCTTGCGAGTGGCCTTCGCCTCCTTCTAGTTCGATAATCTTGGCTTTTGTTGTCTTCAACTCCATCATGTCTGCAAGACATCCGGTTCTCCGACGTCGTGTGTGCTGGTTTAACTCCTGGATGAAAGCTGCAATGGATCGATCCTTCTTAGTGCCAACTATCTCCCATTGTTCATCTCGGCGTCCGCAAATCTGGTAGATAGTATCCTTGAGGTCTTTTTATAAACTTCTCCAATGCGCCCCATGGTTATGTGAGCTGCCATACTCTTTCCTGCACTCCAGGTTGGTGCATTGAAAACACACTCTATGGGCTCCGTGATTGGCGCAAACGTTCTTCCGGAACTTGAGCTTGAATCTTCCAGCTCCTCTTCGTGTAAAGTGGAATTGTAGGTCCCGTGAAACTTGGTAATCCAATGTTAAGGTACTTAGTGACTTCCTTGTGTGTCGCCCAAAGGGTGTATCTTCATCCGCTGGGTGAACTTGATCCTCGCTTAGCCATCCTAAAAGAGTAGAAAAGATGAGGAGTCGAAATGAGAAGAGAGAGTAGTGATCTAGGGCTTTGGCTTAATGGTCGTGTCCTACAACATCGGTGGTGCTCGATACCATCTCTCAGTAGCGACCCGACCCAATGGATCAAGTTTCGTGCTCGTTGTCATCCCCGGATCAAGAATGCCGACACCACACAAGCTTCAAGGATTTATAACAGAGTAGCAATCACACACTTATTACAATCGAATGTCTCAAGAGAGAACTTAATAAAATAAATATGGCTTAAGGCCATCTAATGCGATAACAATGAAGGCTTGGAAGAATAAGCGAGTCCATCAACTCCAACGGCATCATCGAGTATAGAACCACGACCTAAGCACCTTACTGTCGTTCGAAAAGTCTGCAACATGAAACGTTGCAGCCGAAAACGGTTCAAAGACATGCAATATGCCGCAATGTAACACATAGAGAATAATGGAATGATAAGCCTATACTACATGCATATATGGCTGGTGGAAAGCTCTATGGTTACAGTTTTTGCATAAAGCCAATTTTTCCCTACTGCAAAGGAATAAATTTATTTAACTATTATGGTGGTTGTGAAACATTGAGAATGGTTGACAGCGTCCTCAATCCCAACTAAAAGTACTCATTAACAAACCCAATAATATTAATTAGAAGTAACATGTTGAGATTCACATGATATCCAGGTACTAGATACTCAAGATTGTCCATAACCGGGGACACGGCTAACCATGATTAGTTTATACACTCGCAGAGGTTTATGACTTTTCCCCACAAGACTCGATCGCCTCCGCTTGGTTTCTCGTGACTACATGGTGTTTGAGAAACGGATGACCGAAACATAGTCTTCGTAAGCACTAGCACCTTACATGTGGGTAGACCGTACCAACCTACATCCCCTACATCAGCTAGCCTACCCGTAAGAGTTCGCACAACTTAATCAACTATGCCAGAGCCCATAATGGCTTGTGGCTGCACACGGAAGTTTCTAGTTTGAATAATCTCATGATCCCTTTGAGCCCGGGTGGTGGTCCAAAAAATACAGCAAGTCCCGATAGAAACCAGTGCCTCAATCCACCCAGATGTGTGTTTAAGTTGCCACCTTAAATAAACCATTAAATAACAATCTCACATCTGTCATGGAATACACTCACCCAATCCACGCCTACTAGCATAGCATAGCATAATAAGCAAACGAGAAGTAACTCCCAAAGGTTTGATAATAAAACAGTAATAGGTACTACCTCAACTACTTCCCATCCCACAATTTAATTAGATCCTAATCATGCAAGTGTTTGAGGAATAGATCTAATGCATAAAACTGGGTATGAGAAGAGTATGATCAAAGTGTTACTTGCCTGCCGATGATCCGAAACCTAGAGATTCAAGTAACAAGCGGCGCACTCCGGGTATTCTATCGCAGACAAACAAACAAGCATACAATATGTACTCATCTAATGCACAGGTAAACTCGAATAGATCTAACCAGATTGTTCAACTTAAGAACTCCGGTTTGCAACAAGAATCAAATCAAACGAAGCAACGAAAGTCAAACGGCGAAGAAAACAGCTTCGTTTTACTAATCTGGATCTAGGTCAAATTTTATAGATGCAAAACTTGTTTAAGTAGATTATTCAGAAAGAGGGTTTTGAGATTTAAACTCCAGCGCTTGAATCGCTCGATTCCAATAAACGAGCTTAAAAGTTATACTAAAACGAAAATCGGATCGCATCGCGATCGTAAAAATCGCACATTAAATCCGAGAAAAGAAAAATACGATTTAACAGATTCGAACGGAAAAGAAAAAAGAAATAAAAAATAAAAACCGAAAAAACAAAGAAAACCGATCGGTTTTTTTAAAAAAATAAAAGTCGGCACGAAATCGAGGCGCCGAACCTCATAATAAGGCGCCTTCCGCTGGTCGGCGGCGGCGGCGAACTCCAAGGGCTCGGGTGGGCTGGGGTGGCGGCTCGGGTGGGCTGGGGCTCCGGCGGTCGCTATTTAGTAGCGCCGAGCGGAGTCCCGCTCGGCACGGGCTGTAAGGTCGTTCGCTTTTTTTAATAAAACATTACGCGAGAAAAAATCAAAAGAAGTATCAAACGGACTCCGAAAATCCCGAAATAAATTTTCCCCGGTTTCTAAAATCAAGCCGGATTTAATGAACATTTATTTGGGGCCTAGACGCAATTTGAAAAACGCGCATTTTTCTTAAATTCAAATAAAAATGCGAAAAACTCCAGAATAAAATCTTATTTGATTTTATTATTAAATCTTCATTATTTCTTTATTTTGGGAAAGTCATTTTATTCCCTCTCGCATATTTTTGTAATAGAAATAATTGAAGATAAAATAATTAAAATCAACGATCCTATTTTCAAAATTTGAGAAAACTCAAATATGAAAATAACGAAAATCCCCAACTCTCTCCGAGGGTCTTTGAGTTGTGTAGAATTTTCTAGGATCGAGCAAAATGCAAAGAAAATGCAATGAAAAATATGATATGCAATGATGCTCTATGTATAACATTCCAAATTGAAAATTTGGGATGTTACACCCATTCTGTTAGCTTAGCACTTGACCGTTTAATATATTGCTATTGCTTTCTTCTTGACTTATACATGTTCTTATGACTATGAGATTATGCAACTCCCGAATACCGGAGGAACACTTTATGTGCTACCAAATGTCACAACGTAACTAGGTGATTATAAAGGTGCTCTACAAGTGTCTCCGATGGTACTTGTTGAGTTGGCATAGATCGAGATTAGGATTTGTCATTCCGATTGTCGGAGAGGTATCTCTGGGCCCTCTCGGTAATGCACATCACTATAAGCCTTGCAAGCAATGTGACTAATGAGTTAGTTGCGGGATGATGCATTACGGAACGAGTAAAGAGACTTGTCGGTAACAAGATTGAACTAGGTATTGAGATGCCGACGATCGAACCTCGGGCAAGTAACATACCGATGACAAAGGGAACAACATATGTTGTTATGCGGTTTGACCGGTAAAGACTTCGTAGAATATATAGGAACCAATATGAGCATCCAGGTTCCGCTATTGGTTATTAACCGGAGATGAGTCTCGGTCATGTCTACATAGTTCTCGAACCCGTAGGGTCCGCACGCTTAACCTTCGGTGACGATCGGTATTATGAGTTTATGTGTTTTGATGTACCGCTGGTAGTTCGGAGTCCCGGATATGATCACGGGCATGATGAGGAGTCTCGAAATGGTCGAGACATAAAGATCGATATATTGGATGGCTATGTTTGGACATCGGAATTGTTCCGGGTGAGTTCGGGCATTTACCGGAGTACCGGGAGGTTACCGGAACCCCCCGGGGAGTATATGGGCCTTATTGGGCCTTAGTGGAATAGAGGAGAGGAAGGGAAAAGGTGGTGGACGCACCCCCTAGCCCAATCCGAATTGGGTGGGGGGACGGCCCCCCTTCCTTCCCTCTCTCCTCCCCTTCCTTCTCTCCTACTCCTACTACTTGGAAAGGGGGAATCCTACTCCCGGCGGGAGTAGCCCCAGGGTGCGCCATAGTAGAGGGCCGACCCTCCCCCTCCTCCACTCCTTTATATACGGGGGAGGGGGCACCCCATGGGCACACAAGTTGATCATTGATCTTTTAGCCGTGTGCGGTGCCCCCCTCCACCATAATCCACCTCGGTTATATCGTTGCAGTGCTTAGGCGAAGCCCTGTGCTGGTAGCTTCATCATCACCGTCATCACACCGTCGTGCTGACAAAGCTCTCCCTCGACACTCTGCTGGATCGTGAGTTCATGGGACGTCACCGAGCCGACTGTGTGCAGATCGCGGAGGTGTCGTACTTTTGGTACTAGGATCGGTCGATCGTGAAGACGTGCGACTACATCAACCACGTTGTCATAACGCTTCCGCTTACAGTCTACCAGGGTACGTGGACAACACTCTCCCCTCTCGTTGCTATGCATCACCATGATCTTGCGTGTGCATAGGAATTTTTTTGAAATTACTACGTTCCCCAATAAAAGATAGTTTTGTACCAAGGTAACTCGTAACAAGTAACAAGTACTAATAGTAACAAAGTGTAGCAAGGTGGCCCAATCCTTTTTATAGCAAAGGACAAGCCAGAAAGTTATCTTATATAAGCAAAGTGTTCTCGAGGACATGTGGGAATTACGATCTAGTCACGTTCATCATGTTTAGTTGATTTGCATTTGCAACTTTGATAATTTGATATGTGGGTGGACCGGTGCTAGGGTGTTGTTCTTACTTGAACAAGCAACCCTCTTATAATTACCCCCTCTCGTAACCATGTGCAACTATGAAAGAAGAATTAAGATAAATCTAACCATAGCATGAAACATGTGGATCCAAATCAGCCCCTTATGGAATAACACATAAACTATGGTTTAAGCTTCTGTCACTCTCGCAACCCATCATCTACTTATTACTCCCCTATGTCTTTCCTTAGGCCCAAGTATGGTGAAGTGTCATGTAGTCGATGTTCACATGACACCACTAAAGGAAGAACAACATACATATCATCAAAATATCGAATGAATACCAACTTCACATGATTACTTATAACAAGACTTCTCCCATGTCCTCAAGAACAAAAGTAATTACTCACAAATCATATTCATGTTCAAGATCAGAGGTGTATTGAATATGCTTAAGGATTTGAATGTATAATCGTCCACCAAATAAACCAACTAGCATCAACTACAAGATGTAATCAACACTACTAGCAACCCACATGTACCAATCTGAGGTTTTGGGACAAAGATTGAATACAAGAGATGAACTATGGTTTGAGATGAGATGGTGTTGGTGAATATGTTGAAGAAGATTGGTCCTCCCACGATGAGAGGATCGTTTGAGATATCGATGGCTTCGATTCCCCCCTCCCGGAGGGAAGTATCCCCGCAGAATCGCTCCGCCAGAGAGCAAAAGTGCTCCGCCTAGGTTCCGCCCCGAGAAGGCGGCGCTTCATCCCAAAAGTCATCCTCTTTTTTTTCTAGGGCAAAAGGCTTCATATAGAAGAAGGAGGGGGCAGAGGCCAGCTATGGGGCCCACAAAGCATCAGGGCGCATCATGGGGGGTAGGTGCGCCCTGTTTCCTTCTGAGCAGCAGGTGTCCCCCCTATGGTATTTCTTTGTTCCAATATTTTTATATATTCAATAAAAAAATCTCTGTGAAGTTCCAGGTCATTTGGAGCTCCGTACAATAGCTATCTCTGTTGTAGCTCTTTTAGGTCCAGAATTCCAGCTGCCGGTAGTCTCCTTCTTCATATAGATCTTGCAAATTAAGAGAGAAAGGGCATTAGAATTACATCATAAAGTGAAATAATGACCAAAACCATCATAAGTAACAGTAGGAAAACATGATGCAAAATAGATGTATCAACTCCCCCAGGCTTAGACCTCACTTTTCCCCAAGCGAAAGCCAAACTCAATAATCATGACCACATGTTTAGAGAGAGAGGTGTCGATAAAACAAAATACAGACATGGTAGCATCATGATCATTATTATAGCAACAACTATTCATCATATAACTTCTCATAATCAAGTAATAATTCATTCACAATACTGAAGTATGAAGCATAAACTTTCTTGAAAACAAAAAAACTATGTTCTCAGTCATTGAAAGAATCACAATTCATCATACTTCTAGGAAGAGTCTATGTAGGATCTTTTGTTTTAGCAAGTCCACATACTCAACTATCATATAGTGTTCTATGATCGCTAACACTCAAGGCATATTTTTGGGAAGAAACGTTTCCGTCAGATACATAGAAAGATTGGGGTTTATTGTTTTCACCTCCCAACTTATTTACCTCAAGGATAATGTCAACAATAATAACTCATGATTACCTACATCCAACTTGATATATGTGCCTGGATCTTTTCCTACTACGTGATGCTTGCCAAGTGGAGAATAAATAGGAATGGAATAGGGATTATCACTATTGACTCTTGCATAAAAGTAAATACCGAAAAGTAAAAGATAGGCCCTTCACATATGGGAAGCAGAGGTTTTCATGCTCTTTTTAGTTTTGGATGTGCAAGCTCTTAATGGAAAGGAACGTCACTTTATATTGTCCCTTATGATAGCAACCTTTATTACGTCTTTGCCATCACAAGATAGTACAAAGTTTATTTTCCCTTACAATAAAAGATCATACATATTTAGGAGCAATTTTTATTGCTTTTGCACCGATGACAACTTACTTGAAGGATCTTATTCAATCCATGGGTAGATATGGTGGGCTCTCATGGCAAGAAACTGGGTTTAAGGGATTTTGGTTGTACAAGTAGTATCTCTACTTAGTATGAAGTTTTTGCTAGCAAAATATTATAAGCAAGCACCACATGTTAGAGGATCCATGACAATATAACTTCTATGTGAATATAAGCAAACATAATGTAACACCCCGAGACCGACGCTACAGATGCCTTCCTTGTATTCCGAGATTCGTCGTGTGATTTGTTTTGTTCGTTGCATTCATCCTTGCATCATGTGCATTGCATCATGTCATCATGCAACCCCTTTTGAAAAATCACCTAAATAAATTGCATAGATCATTGATCTATTTAAATCGAGGGATATTCACATGGTGATTTCTCTTTAAAACATATTCAAAGTCTCCTACTATTATTAGGGAGCTATAATAAAATTATTCCATTTATTTGGAATTGATCATAACACACTTGCAAATAAATCCCAATGCCTTTGTTATCTCAATTCTTGGTCTCCAACCTTGCCCATAATTTCTTTCATCATTTTTCGGAGCTCCACCAAAAATCTCAATATTTTTGGACACTTCAAAAACCAAGTCCTAGTTCAAACCCATTTGAGTGAAATTCAAATGAGTTTGAATTTACATCTTTCAACCATGGCCTTTTCTATTTTCTCGGAACAAGCACATTCTTGAGGGTCCAGAAAAATTATCCGCGTGTCCAATTTCTTCCCCAACACCTCCTTTCTTCTCCTTTTCTTCTTTGTTATTTTCTGTTTCTAGAGAATAAGAGAGAGGGAGAAGAGAGCCCAAAGAGCCTAGCCAGCAGCCCATCTCGCGCTAGGCCCAGCCACCTCTATAACCCTAGCCCGATCGAACCCTCCTCTCGATCGCTCCCTCGCTCCCTCACAGCGCCGCCACCCTTCGCCTCGATCCCCATCTCCTTCCCCTGCTCAGGCCGCCAGAGAGGAGTGAGAGCCTCTCGCCGATCCCGCACGCAGGAGCCCCGCTACCGATCCCCATCATCACCTGGGCCATCGCCGCCCGATCGCTGGACCTCGCTCGAACCGCTAAGCCCGCCATCGCCTGTTGCCTCGCATCTCCACCGACGCTTCCATCCCCGCCACTGGGTATGCCCTCGCCGCCCTTCCGGTGGGTGCTCAAGATCACGCCCGCCGCAGCAGTCATAGCGCCTCTCGCCGCTTATGGCCCCTCGCAAGCCTCCTCCGATGCCTTGCCTCGCTCGCACCTTGCCGCTGGCCCGGCTTCTCCTCGCGCGCTTCGACGCCGCTTTCTCCTCGCGCCGCCCTGCCGCTAAGTCCCATCAGGAGATCGCTTTCATCCCAACTTCGCTGGATCAGGCCTCGCTTGTCGCGCTTCGCTGATCCGCCTCCGCGACCCGGATCCGCTGTCACCGCCATCCATGGCGCCATGGCATGTGCCTCCTTTGGCCAACCCGCTGATGCCATGCCCTGCCAGCGTGTTTCCGCTGCCTAGCTCGCTGACGTCAAGTACCGCCTCCGGATTCACCAGTACCACGACGCCGGTGTCCTCCAAGTTTGATGTTGAACATGCACAGCTACCGCCGCCAAGACCCGGATAGCGTAAACGGCAAGTTCCTCCCCGCCGTGAACCACTACTTCCACAACGCGACCATGTACCACTACCGTCACCAAGATCGCGAGTACCTCTACCGTCGCTGTGAACACTACTTCCATGATGTCCGTGAACCACTACTTCCACTACCGCCGCGAGAACGACTACTTCCACTACGGCCCGTGTACCACTACTTCCTTCGTTGAACTCGACCCGCTCCGAAACACGCGCTTCGAAGGTATAATAACGAGATGATCACCCGTGGACCGAATGCATGTGTTGTATGAGATGCTCGGGTTTGCACCGTGTCCGAATTGTCACTCGTGTCCATGCCACTATCCCGTGGGAACCCGTAGTCGGGAGCACCCCACCATCTCTAGCATGTTGCGACAACCGACGCCTCCTTTTGCACCGGTATTCCATGAGCTACCGAACCGATATGTTGCCGTGGCATCGCTGGATTCGCTCGTCGTGACACCCTTTCTTTCCGCAATGGTGACAAATGCCTCGTATCTTGCTCATGTCAACATTTTCATACAATTGTTTAAAACTTGCATATGTCATCCAGATCATGATAACAACAATTAAAATGTCTAAAATTGTTGTTTATGCTAAATTGCTAAATAACATATGGGGATTTCCGAATTGTTGTTTGTTGTTTCCGCCTCACTTAAACTTGCCTAAATAGTTAGTTTAATTATGCTTCATCTCTTGCCATGTTTAATAACATTTAATATTGTTGAGTACCTAACCGAAGTGAACTAAATAATCGAATGTGGTGTTTCGTCAATATGCAAGTCGTTGCATATTGAGCTCCACTTAATTTGTAGTATTGTTTATTGCATTTTGCCATGCCATACCTCATTTAAACCGGACATGCATCATACTTGATTGTGCATCATGCTATGTTTAGGATGGTGTGTTTACTATGATGTTTTCTTCTTTCCGGTTGCGCTTCTCCTTGCTAGTTCCGGAAACGTTGCGTTTGTAAGGATCCGTTCGACTACGTCTGTTTGTCTTCTTCATGGACTCGTTCTTCTTCCTTATGGATCTCGCAAGATGACCATACCTCAAATCACTTCTATCTTTGCTTGCTAGTTGCTCGCTCTTTTGCTATGCCGTGATACCTACCACTTGCTATATCATGCCTCCCATGTTGCCATGTCAAACCTCTAACCATCTTTTCCTAGCAAACCGTTGTTTGGCTATGTTACCGTGTTGCTCAGCTCCTCTTATAGCATCGTTAGTTGCAGGTGAAGTTGAAGATTGCTCCATGATGGACATGGTTATTTTGGGATATCACAATATCTCTTATCTTAATTAATGCATCTATATACTTGGTAAAGGGTGGAAGGCTCGGCCTTATGCCTGGTGTTTTGTTCCACTCTTGCCGCCTCTAGTTTCCGCCATACCGTGTTATGTTCCTTGATTTTATGCTCCTTACGCGGTTGGGTGATTTATGGGACCCCTTGACACTTCGCTTTGAATAAAACTCCTCCAAAGAAGGCCCAACATTGGTTTTAACATTTGCCACCTAAGTTTTTTCCCTTGGGTTCTGCAGACTCAAGGGTCATCTTTATTTTAACCCCCCCGGGCCAATGCTCCTCTGAGTGTTGGTCCAAACTAGAGCCCTTTGCAGCGCCACCTCGGGGAAACTTGAGGCCTGGTTTTAGTTGTACGGACTGCTCATCCGGTGTGCCTTGAGAACGAGATATGTGCAGCTCCTATCGGGATTTGTCGGCACATTCAGGCGGCTTTGCTGGTCTTGTTTTACCATTGTCGAAATGTCTTGTAAACCGATTCCGAGATCGACCGGTCTTCCCGGAGAAGGAATATCCTTCGCTGACCGTGAGAGCTTATAATGGGCTTGTTGGAACACCCCGCAGGTATTATCTTTCAAAAGCCGTGCTCGCGTTATGAGGCGATGGGAATTTGTTAATGTCCGTTGTAGAGAACTTGACACTTGACTTAATTAAAACGCATCAACCGCGTGTGTAGCTGTGATGGTCTCTTTTCGGCGGAGTCCGGGAAGTGAACACGGTCTTTGTGTTATGATTGTGCGTAAGTAGTTTCAGGATCACTTCTTGATCACTTCTATTTTCTCGACCGTTGCGTTGCTCCTCTTCTCGCTCTTATTTGTGTATGTTAGCCATCATATTTGCTTAGTGCTTGCTGCAGCTCCACCTCATTACCCCGTCCTTCCTATAAGCTTAAATAGTCTTGATCTCGCGGGTGTGAGATTGCTGAGTCCTCGTGACTCACAGATTCTACCAAAATAGTTGCAGGTGCCGACGATACCAGTGCAGGTGACGCAACCGAGCTCAAGTGGGAGCTCGATGAAGATCTTGTTCGTTATGTTGTTTCGTTTCCTGTTGATCAGTAGTGGAGCCCAGTTGGGACGATCGGGGATCTAGTAGTTGGGTTATCTTCTTTTCTTTTGGCTTCGTCCGTAGTCGGACTGTGTGTACTCAATGATGTATGATTTATTTAAGTACTTGTGTGAAGTGGCGATTGTAAGCCAACTCTTTATCCCAGTCTTGTTCATTACATGGGATTGTGTGAAGATGACCCTTCTTATGCACAAAACCACAATGCGGTTATGCCTCTAAGTCGTGCTTCGACACGTGGGAGATATAGCCGCATCGTATGCTATGTTGGTATTAGAGCCATCCCCACTTAGGAGCCCCCGCTTGATCGAATCATTGGCGTTGTTGAGTCTAGAAAAATGTTTTGAGTCTTAGGATTATATATATCGGAGAGTAGGATTTTTTACTCCTCGGTCCCTTCGTCGCCTCGTGAGGCCCCCGACGAGAAGTTTTGACTCTCCTCTCCTCAAATTTCACTAAAAAATTTAGGATCACGCTGGTATCTTGGAATCGCTCCGATGATTTTGTGACGAGAACATTGTTCTTGGTGCCTCCCGACATTTAGGGGTTGTGGCAAGTGTCCCGGGAGTTGAGCTCCAAGGTGTTGTCGCCACAATTTTATCGCTGCAGCTCGAATACCGAGTTTCATCGACATCAAAATCTCTTTTATGCAGTTGTTGGTGAGATAACCTCGATAACCCAAAGATCGGGCGAGTTCGGGAGTATTGCCATAACTCGATAACGGATGCTTTTCAAGGTTGAGGTAAACGGTTTCGAAGGTTTCTTGGTTATGTGTTGAAGGATGGATACAAATGGATCTAGGTATTGTTAGTTTGGGTGATATATTTTGTGTCCCTCAGATCTCCAACACCGATTACATAACCAGAAAGTTTCGGAGTTTATAAGGGAATTCAAGTATCTCAGAGGATATATTTCCAACACACACATGATACGGTATGGGATCTATCATATGTTTGTTTCCGGCTTATTTCCTAAGCCAATCCTTTGTTTTGTTTTGGTTTGTGGTATTCGAGTTGCTTCGAAGTCAAGTGTTGATTCCATACCTTTCCTAAGCGGTGTTCTCATACTTCTATGTAAATACCAATCCTTCTTGATCATCGAGATTGTCATGCCAATTCTGTTCCAACCGACGTGCTCTTTTTCAAGTGGATCCGATCATTTCAACATTCACGAGATCAATCTCAGTTCTTTGCAATGGTGTTTGCTTCATCCGTCCCAAGTTGTCTTTGTTTTCCCTGCCCTCCCACCATTTTTCTTCAAGGACTCAGAATCAAATATCCATCTTATAGATGGGAAGTCTCTCCATTCTTTTCTGTCAATGTTCTTATCCGGTGATTCTCAGGTGTTGGGGAACGTAGTAATTTCAAAAAAAATCCTACGCACACGCAAGACCATGGTGATGGCATAGCAACGAGAGGGGAGAGTGTATGTCCACGCACTGTGAGACCGAAAGCGAAGCGTTATAACAACGCTGTTGATGTAGTCGACGCCTTCACGATCCGACCGATCCAAGTACCGAACGACGGCACCTCCGAAGTTCAGCACACGCTCAGCTCGATGACGATCCCCGGCCCGATCCAGCAAAGGCCGGGATGAGTTCCGTTAGCACGACGGCGCAGGACGATGATGATGCTCCACCGACGCAGGGCTTCGCTTAAGCTCCGCGACGATATGACTTCATCGGCGCAGGCTTCGCTTAAGCTCCGCAACGATATGACCAAGTGGAATATGGTGGAGGGGGCACCGACACGGTTAAGGAACCATCCGAGATCAACTTGTCTTATGCGGTGCCCCCTGCCCCTCAGATATAAAGGAGCAAGGGGGTGCGGCTGGCCCTAGGGAGGCGCTGGCCGAGGAGTCCTACTCCCACCGAGTAGGACTCTCTCCTAGTTGGACTAGGACTTGGGGAAGGGGAAGAGGGGGGGCGCCGCCTCTCCTTGTCCTATTCGACTAGAGGGGGGGGGCGCGCCTGCCCTGGCCGGCCCTCCTCTTCTCCCTTATGGCCCATCAAGGCCCATTGATCCCCGGGGTTCCGTAACCCCCTGTTCCTAAGAAAATCTCGCTTTCATCCGAACCTTCCAAGTCCAAACATAGGCTTCCAATATATCAATCTTTATGTCTCGACCATTTCGAGACTCCTCGTCATGTCCGTGATCACATCCGGACTCAACAAACTTTGGTACATCATAACTTATAAACTCATAATAAACCGTCATCGAACGTTAAGCGCAATGGACCCTACGGGTTCGAGAACTATGTAGACATGACCTAGAACTATTCTCGGTCAATAACCAATAGCGGAACCTGGATGCCCATATTGGTTCCTACATATTCTTCAAGATCTTTATCGGTCAAACCGATAACGACATACGTTGTTCCTTTGTCATTGGTATGTTACTTACCCGAGATTCGATCGTCGGTATCCAATACCTAGTTCAATCTCGCTACTGCAAGTCTCTTTACTCGCTCCGTAATACATCATCTCACAACTAACTTATTAGTTGCAATGCTTGCAAGGCTTATATGATGTGTATTACCGAGAAGGCCTAGAGATACCTCTCCCACAATCGGAGGACAAAACCTAATCTCGAAATACGCCAACCCAACATGTACCTTTGGAGACACCTGTAGTACTCATTTATAATCACCCAGATTACGTTGTGATGTTTGGTAGTACCCAAAGTGTTCCTCCGTAAACGGAGTTGCATAATCTCATAGTTACAGTGAACATGTATAGGTCATGAAGAAAGCAATAGCAATATACTAAACGATCAAGTGCTATGCTAACGAATGGGTCATGTCAATCACATCATTCTCCTAATGATGTGATCCCATTAATCAAATGACAACACATGTCTATGGTTAGAAACATAACCATCTTTGATTAATGAGCTAGTCTAGTAGAGGCATACTAGTGACTATATGTTTGTCTATGTATTCACACATGTATTATGTTTCCGTTAATACAATTCTAGCATGAATAATAAACATTTATCATGATATAAGGAAATAAATAATAACTTTATTATTGCCTCTAGGGCATATTTCCTTCAGCCTCCCACTTGCACTAGAGTCAATAATCTAGATTACACAAGAATGATTCTAACACCCATGGAGTCTTGGTGCTGATCATGTTTTGCTCGTGGAAGAGGCTTAGTCAACGGTCTCGCAACATTCAGATCCGTATGTATCTTGCAAATTTCTATGTCTCCCACTTGGACTTGGTCCCGAGTGGAATTGAAGCGCCTCTTGATATGCTTGGTCCTCTTGTGAAATCTGGATTCCTTTGCCAAGGCAATTGCACCAAGATTGTCACAGAAGATCTTCATTGGTCCCGATGCACTAGGTATGACACCTAGATCGGAAATGAACTCTTTCATCCGCACTCCTTCATTTGCTGCTTCCAAGCAGCTATGTACTCCGCTTCACATGTAGATCCCGCCACGACGCTTTGTTTAGAACTGCACCAACCGACAGCTCCACCGCTTAATAAAAACACGATCCGGTTTGCGATTTAGAATCGTCCGGATCAGTGTCAAAGCTTGCATCGACGTAACCATTTACGACTAACTCTTTGTCACCTCCATATACGAGAAACATATCCTTAGTCCTTTTCGGGTATTTCAGATGTTCTTGACCGCTGTCCAAAGTTGATCCACTCCTCGATTACTTTGGTACCTTCCTCGCCAAGCTTATTGCTAAGCATACGCCGTGTCCGGTACAAGATTGCATACATGATAGAGCCTATGGCTGAAGCATAGGAACATCTTTCATTTCTCTCTATCTTCTCGCTGTGGTTGGGCATTGAGTGTGACTCAATCTCACACCTTGTAATACATGTAAAAACCTTTCTTTGCCTCGATCCATTTTGAACTTTTTCAAAACTTTATCAAGGTATGTGCTTTGTGAAAGTCCAATTAAGCCGCCTTGATCTATCTCTATAGATCTTGATGCCCAATATGTAAGCAGCTTCACCGAGGTCTTTCATTGAAAACTTTTATTCAAGTATCCTTTTATGCTATCCAGAAATTCTATATCATTTCCAATCAATAATATGTCGTCCACATATAATATCAAAATGCTACAGAGCTCCCACTCACTTTCTTGTAAATACAGCTTCTCCAAAAGTCTCAGATAAAACCATATGCTTTGATCACACTATCAAAGCGCTTATTCCAACTCCGAGAGGCTTGCACTGCACCATAAATTGATCGCTGGAGCTTGCACACTTTGTTAGCACCCTTGGATCAACAAAACCTTCTGGTTGCATCATATACAACTCTTCTTCTAGAAATCCATTCAAGAATGCAGTTTTACATCCATTTGCCAAATTTCATAATCATAAAATGCAGCAATTGCTAACATGATTCGGACAGACTTAAGCATCGCCACGGGTGAGAAAGTCTCATCGTAGTCAACCCCTTGAACTTGTCGAAAACCTTCGCAACAAGTCGAGCTTTATAGATGATTATATTACCATCGCCGCCTTCTTCTTAAAGATCCATTTATTCTCAATGGCTTGCCGATCATCGGGCAAGTCAACCAAAGTCCATAATTTGTTCTCATACATGGATCCCATCTCAGATTTCATGGCTTCCACCATTTTATGAATCTGGGCTCACCATCGCTTCTTCATAGTTTGTAGGTTCGCCATGGTCAAGTAGCATGACTTCCGTAATAGGATTACCGCATCACTCGGTGCGATTTTACTCTGGTTGACCTACGAAGTTCAAGAGAAACTTGATCTCAAGTTTCATGATCAATATCATTAGTTTCTCACTAATTGGTGTAGTTGTCACAGAACCGCTTTCTTGTGATGAACTACTTTCCAATAAGGGAGCAGATATGCTTATCTCATCAAGTTCTACTTTCCTCCCACTCACTTCTTTCGAGAGAAACTCCTTTTCTAGAAAGGATCCGAATTTAGCAACGAAAATCTTGCCTTCAGATCTGTGATAGAAGGTGTATCGAACGCTTCGATGCGGGTTATATCTCCCACGTGTCGAGGCACGACTTAGAGGCATAACCGCATTGAAAGCAATGTCGCAAGTGAGGTAATCTTCACACAACCCATGTAATAATTTAAGGGAGAAAGGTACATAGTTGGCTTACAATCGCCACGCCACACAAAGACATAATTAAACATACATCATTCGTAGTACACTCAAGGTCCGACTACGGAACCAAAATAAAGAAGATACCCCAAATGCTAACACAGATCCCCGAATCGTCCCAACCGGGCACCACTATCGATCATCCGAAACGAAACATAGTAACGACCACGCCTCGTCGAACTCCCACTTGAGCTCGGTGGAATCATCTGACCGCCTCATCGGAACCTCGCAACTGTTTGAAGTATCTCGTGAGTCACGGGACTCAAGCAATCTCACACCGCGAGATCAAGACTATTTAAGCTTTAGGAGGACAAGGTAGTAAAATTGAGCTGCAGCAAGTTTACTAGCATATATGGTGGCTACACCGCAAAAGAGAGCGAGAAGAGAAGCAAAGCACGGTCGTGAATCTAGTTGTGATCAAGAAGTGATCCTGAACTACTTACGCCGACATAACTCCAACATCAGGTTCACTTCCCGGACCGAGAAGAGACCATCACGGTTACACACGCGTTGAGGTGTATTTTAATTGAGGTCATCTTTGGGTTTTCTACAACCGACATTAACAAATTCCCATCTGCCTCATAATCGGGCACGGCTTTCAAAGATATTACCCCGCAGGGTGTCCCAACTTAGCCCATTATAAGCTCTCACGGTCAACGAAGGATTATTCTTCTACCGAAGACCCGATCAATCTCGAATCCCGGACTACAAGACATTTCGACAAAGAATAAAACAAGACCAAAAAGCCACCCGGTTGTGCCGACAAATCCCGATAGGAGCTGCACATATCTCGCTCTCGTGGCACATCCAGATGAGACAAAGTTACGAGTAAAACCAACCTCAAGTTGTTCTAAGGTGGCTCTCTCAGAGCGGTTCGGTTCGGGCCAGTCAAGGAGCACCGTCCGGGGTTAAATAAAGATGACCTCGGCTCGCGAAAACCCGGGAAAAGGCTTAGGTGGCAAATGGTAAAACCAATGTTGGGCCTTTTGGACGAGTCTTATTCAAAGCGAACTGTCAAGGGGGTCCCATAAATCACCCAACCGTAAGGAACGCAAAATCAAGGAACATAACACCGTATGATGAAACTAGGTGGCAAGAGGAACAAAACACTGTGCATAAGGCCGAGCCTTCCACCCTTTACCAAGTATATAGATGTATTAATTATAGCAGATATATGTTGTGATATCCCCAACAAGTAAACATGTTCCAACAAGGAACAACATCTCCATGTTCCAACAAGGAACAAACTTCAGCTTCACCTGCAACTAGCAACGCTATAAGAGGGCTGAGCAAAGCGGTAACATAGCCAAACAACGGTTTGCTAGGAAAGGATGGTTAGAGGCTGACATGGCAATATGGGTGGCATGATATAGCAAGTGGTAGGCATCGCAGCATAGGCATAGCAAAAGAGCGAGCAACTAGCATAGCAAAGATAGAAGTGATTTCGAGGGTATGGTCATCTTGCTCGCAATGTTCTCAGAGTTGTCGAAAGCTTGATCCTCGAAGCGTTCTCAACAGGCTCCTCGCTCACGCACTGCCTCCCGACTCTACCCAAAACAACAACACAAACAAAGGAACCACAATAAATCACGGTGCAATGCACAATCCACATGATGCAAAACATGACATGATATGCATGATGCGTATGCAATGCTTATGTGCGCCCGAAGGTAAATGATGAACCAGGCATCAACTTGGCAAACCAAGCATGCCACTGAAAGATGAGATGATTTCGTTGAAATCGATATAAAGATCACCGAAACGGATGCACGGTTTGAAATGGCAAGCAAAACAAGAATGGCGCAAATCTGCCATTAACAGCATGATGCCACTTAGCAAGCAACAATTAAATAAGCTACTGCACCCAAACGTAACAACAAAGCACATGGTAGTGATCTACACATGATGCTCGACAAAAGATGAGCACTGAGCTACGGCTAGTTCACATCATAACATGTTCAAACAAGCATGGCAAAATGCTCAAAGTAACAGGCTGGACATGGCAAAACAGTAACAGGTTGCAATGTTCAGAGCATCAAAACTACATGCTACAGGAACTTAAAATAGCAAAACAAGGCATGGCATGAATCTACTCAAAGCATATTTCAAAAGTCCCTTACTGACCATAAGCCAAAAGGACTAGAAAATATAGTAACACTCATGTCAAAATTGAAAGTCTCTGTTAACAGATTCAGCAACTAGACATGTCAAAACTGATAACGAGATGGCATGTTAACAAGCTCAATGCACTCACCACAGAGCCTCAAATGATAAACTAAGCATACATACATCAAGAAGACATGACATAGAAGACATCCATGGCAAGAAAACTAACATAGCCTATACGGGTCAACCACAACATCCTAGGCAAAATTGAATAACAACGTATACAATCTGCCAGGAATCATTTGGTAGCAAAAGTAGAGCTCGATTGACTCAAGCTATGGCATCCCATAATTGCAAACAAAGGCATGGATGGATAGAGCAAGTCATGCTTTACAAAACACCCTTACTGAAGTATCTCAAAATATGCATAGATCTCTCGGTATCACCAAGCAAACATGGCATCAAAATCAGCTAAAACAGGGCTGAAATCAGCAACATTGGGACACCTACTTTGCATGCTTGTGCTAGTCACCACATAGATCACAAAAATACATGGCATATACCACTGGAAAGATGACATGGCATTTTACAAAACTCATGTAGGACTCAAATTCACAGGATGCACATATTAATCATAGCAAAATAACAAAAGTGCAACTCCTGATAAAAATCAGAAACTATCAGCACCTTGCACTCTTCCAACAGCATTTCGGGCATCAAGATGAGCTCAAATGAAAACGATGCAATGGAATGAAATGATCTACTCTTCGAGGCGAACATTTTGACATATTATACGCGAAAAATGGATCTACGGATGCGAAGATATAGCATGATGAATATTGCACAAAATTACAAGATGCAAAAAACTTAGGAAAAATAAGGGGGGAGAGAGGTCAACGGGGCTCGGGGTCCGAGGTTGGATCGGGCCGAACGGCGCGGATCGGGCGATGGCCGGCGAGGAGGACGCTGGGTGGCGGCGGCGAGGGACGGCGGTCGGCGGCGCGGTGGGTGGGCGGCGGCGAGGGCGCCGGTGGTTGCCGGGGCGCATGGGCGGGTGGAGTCGCCGAGGGAGCGGAGCGGCGGGCGGAGCCGGTGGGGTGGTGGCGGCGGAGCCGGCCGGATCATGCGGAGCTGGCGGAGGGCGCTGGTGGCGGAGGGAGGCGGCGCGCGGGCGCATCGAGGCGCTGGCGGCGGCTGGCTCATGGGCTCCGATCCGGCTCATGGGCGGGCGCGGCGGGTGGCGGAGAGGCCACGTGGCGGGCGCTGGATGGCCGGGAGCGGCGGCGGATTTGTCCGCACAAGGACGTGTCCGCGCGCGTGGGCAGTTTTAGGGTTTCGGAAGAGGATGATCCGGATTTTGGGGAGGTTTGCTTAAATAGGCATAGAGGGAGCTAGGAGAGTCCAAATGAGGTGTAGTTTTACCACACGATCGTGATCGAACGACGGAGAGCATGGAGGTGACTTAGATGGGTTATTGGGCTGTTTTGAAGGGTGTTGGGCTGCAACTTAAAAGAGGCCTCTCTCAAGGTGCGTTAACTGCTGAGTACCAAACGAGCTCCAAATGACCAAACTTGACCGGTGGTCTCCGGTGTTATACCAAGGCCACTAGACAAACCTCGCCCATTTCGAGAAGGTTTAATACCCGCACACGGAAAAACGCAAAAGGGACCGCCGGGGAGATAGGAGTGTTTGATTGCAAAACGGACAACGGGAAAATGCTCGAATCATGAGACTAACACGTATGCAAATGCGATGCACATGATGACATAATATAAAATGCATGACACGGACAAAAAGCAAAAGGAGAAAACCCAACCACGGAGGGAATATCATATAACAATGCCGAAAATGGCAAGAGTCGGAGTTACAAATATGGAAAGTTACTCCGGGTGTTACAACACTCCACCACTACAAGAGGATCTCGCCCCGAGATCTAGGACTGAAAGAACTCCGGATACTCAGAACGGAGGTGATCCTCGCGCCCCGTGTAGCTTCTCGGTCGGAATGGTGTGACCACTTCACTTTCAGGAATTTGATTGACTTGTTGCAGTCTTGCGCCGGTTTCTTCAAGAATAGCAACGGGTGCTCATGATAAGAGAGATCTTCTTGAAGGTCAATCTCTTCAAGTTGATAGTGCTCAGAGTCTTGAAGCACTTGCGGTTGTGACACGTGAAACACATCGTGCACGCTTGCAAAGTTGGATGGAAGCTCGTTGATAGGCTTAGATCGCTTCTTTTCCCAATGATCTTGAAAGGACCCACGATCTAGGGGCAAGCTTCCTTTGATACCGGGGCGACGAGTACCTTTCATTGAGAGACGCGGAGGTAGACATGGTCTCCGATTTCAAAAGTCACATCACGGTGCTTATCATCATAATAGCTCTTCCGCGCGATTATGCTGCTTTGAGATTCTCAATAATGACCTTGCACATTTCTTCCGCTTCGGATCAAGTCATTGCCAAGAAGTTGGCGCTCACCTGTCTCGCACCAATTGAGAGGAGTACGCACTTTTCGCCATAGAGAATTTCGAATGGGGCCTTGCCCGAACTCGCTTGGAAGCTGTTGTTGTAAGAGAACTCGCATAAGGGAGACAATCTTCCCACTTCATACCGAAGGAAATGACACAAGCCCCGAGCATATCTTCAAGAATTTGATTAACTCGCCAACTTGGCCACTTGTTTGAGGATGGAAAGTCAGGCTGAAACGAATGTTGGTGCCCATGGCCTTCAAAAGACTCCCAAAACTTGGAGGTAAAGATGCTGCCACGGTCCAAGAGATCACTTGTGGAATGCCGCAAGGAGACAACTCGAGGTGTAAAGCTCGCCAACCGAGCTGCAGTGATGGATTCTTTGATAGGAAGAAAATGAGCCACTTTAGTAAGCTTGTCAATGACAACGAAGATAGCATCATTTCCACGCTTGACTTTGGAAAGCCACCACTAAGTCCATTTCAATGTGATCAAACTTCCATTCAGGAATAGCAAGAGGTTGGAGGAGACCAGCTGGTCTTTGGTGTTCTGCTTTCACTCTTCCGCAGACATCACACTCATTCACTAATTGAGCAATTTCTCGCTTCATTCGAGTCCACCAATATGACCGCTTGAGGTCATGGTACATCTTCGCATTTCCGTGATGAATGGATAGAAGCGAATTGTGAGCCTCGCTCATAATGACTTTTCTCGATCACCCTTAGGAACCATAATCCGTCCTCAAAGAACAGAGTGTCTTTGTCATCAACATGGAAGCAATTGTACTTGAAATGCCCTTGTCAATACCACGCTTCACTTTCTTCACCATGGTATCCGAAGTTGAGCCTCACGAATCTGATCTTCCAAAGTAGGAGATACTATGAGGTTGGCAAGAAAGCCTTGAGGAACAACTTGAAGATTCAGCTTATGGAAAGATTCACCGAGATCCGCCGAAAGGGCTTGAGGATTAGATCTGTAAAGAAGCTTTCCTGCTCAAAGCGCTCAGAATGACATTGGCTTTGCCCGAGTATACTCAATACTTGGGTTGTATTCTTGAATCATTTCACCCATCGAGTCTGCCTCGAGGTTGAGGTTGGGCTGAGTGAAGATGTACTTGAGACTCTTGTGATCGTGAAAATGTCCACTTTCCTTCCCAACAAGAGATGTCTCCACGTAATCAATGCATGAACAATCGCCGCCAACTCAAGATCGTGAGAGGGGTAGTTCTTCTCTGGGCTTCAATCGACGAGAGGTATAAGCCACAACTCTTCTCTTGCATTAACACAGCACCGAGACCTTGAAGAGAAGCATCATGTAACACTTCATATGGCTTGGATTCATCAGAGGAGTCGTAACAGAGCTGTGACGAGTTTCTCTTTGAGGGTTTTGAAAGCAACGCCACACTCGGGAGACCGTATATACTTCACCTGCTTCGAGGAGGTTGGAAAGAGGCTTTGCAATCTTGGAGAAATTCTCAACGAATCTTCGCAATAGCTTGCAAGACCAAGAAAGTCATGGAGCTGCTTGACATTCCGAGGAGGTTCCCAATTCACAATTGCGGACACCTTCTGGATCAACAGCGATGCCCTTGGCAGAGATGATATGACCAAGATAAAGCACTTCATCAAGCCGAATTCACATTTGGAGAACTTAGATAGAATTGGTACTCTCGAGCTTGTCTAGCACCAATCGCAAATGTATGGCATGATCCTTCTTATTCTTGGAGAAGACCAAAATATCATCAAGATATACCAAGACTAATTCATTGGTGTAGGGATTGAATATGAAGTTCATCATCCGAGAGAAAGTTGGAGGAGCATTGACGAGGCCGAAAGACATGACAAGATATTCATAAGAACCAAAGCTTGTTCTCAATGCTGTCTTGGGAATATCTTGTTCACGAATGCGAACTGATGATACCCCATACGAAGGTCAAGCTTAGAGAACATCAGTAGCACCTTTGAGTTGCTCGAAAAGCTCATTGATGTTGGGAAGTGGATACTTGTTCTTGATTGTCTTCTTATTCAATGGACGGTAATCGACGCAAAGTCGGTCCGCGCCATCCTTCTTCCGGACAAAAGAACACCACAACCCCAAGGAGATGAACTCGTCCGATCAAACCAGACGCTCTTGTTCATCGAGCTGCTTCTTCAATTCCTTCAGCTCATCAGTCCAAGCTTGTATGGACGCTTGCAAACGGGTTCAAAGGCTGTGCTCAAGATCGATAACGAACTCGACCGGCCGATGAGGAGGCATACCCGAAGCTCTTCCGAAAGACATCTTGGTACTGCAAACGATCGAATCGAGAGATGGCATTCAATTCGCCTTCTCATTGAGAGAAAACAACCAATGGTTTCATCACGAGAGGCATAGATGATCACATCATTAGAAGAATGAGTCAATTGAATTTCCCGGCAGCACAATCAATCTGAGCTTTAGCCGATAAAGCCATCCATTCCGAGAATAAGATCAATATCCGAGTCACCAAGAACAATTGGTTTAGCCAGAAATCTATAATCGCCCATCTTGATACCGACATTCGGAACCAACATGGTAGATCTCAAACGCTTCGCCGGAGAAACAACTTGCATAGCTTGAGGTAATGCCTCTGTATCAAAATTGTGCTTCGATGCAAAAGGATATGACATGAAAGAATGCGATGCACCAAGATCAAATAAGACTTTTGCAGAATATCATTAATCGAGAGATTACCCAATATCACATCAAGATTCCTCCGCTTGAGCTGCATTCATCATATTGACCTTGGCATGATTTGGATTATGCTTGACCACCGCATTGCTGGAAGATTTCACAGAGGAGGAGGCGAAGACGCCCTGTTGAAGCACTTGTTCAGATAGTGACCCTTCACGACACTTGTTGCAAGTGACCTCGAGAGCGGACGGTGGTAAGGAGCACTTGACCTTGGAGCTTGAGAATTAGACTTGTTCTCGATAGCTTGGGTTGGGTGGGTGGAAGATCCACGGCCACTGAGTTCTTCTCACGGTAAGGCCGACGGAACGGAGGAGGGGGCAGGTAAAACTTCGCTGCTTGGCTGCCACTTGAGAGGACGAGGAGGACTGAATCTGCATCCCCGATTCTCTTCTTAGAAGCCTCGATTTGAGCTGTGCCGCTTCTTGCTTGAGAGCCATGTTGTAGAAATCATCATACTTATCCGCTCAAACAACACAAGAGGTAATTGCAGATCTTCTCTCGCACCACCTCCGAACCGATAGATCATACTCCTTTCATCGTGTACATCTTGCTTAGCAAAACGAGCGAGCTTCGAACTGGATATTGTATTGATAGATGATAAGGTGCCTTGCTTGAGATTGCGGAACTCCTCACGCTTGCTCTCAACAACACTCTTTGGAATGTGATGAGCTCGAAATCACGGCGGAACTCATCCTGTAATGACACGACCTCCTCTCGAATCTTTGTATTGTCGGAACCACTCAAAGAGCTTGATCCTTGAGTTGAACGATGCAAACTTGACAAAGTCCTCGTGTCCGACATTGCTACACCAAAGTGCTTGCACATGTCCACTAACCAATCATCGGCGTCTCTGCCTCAACACGTAAACCGAAAGACTTCGCTGATTAGCGAGGAACCGATCGAGAGTAGCAAAGTGTGGCTGATTGTTGCCTTGACCTTGATTGCCTTGCCCTCGAGTACGCTTCTTGCAAGAGCTGCAAAATCATCTCGAGCATTGGCATTGGTGGCTGCCATGATAGCTTGCCACGCTCGGAGGCGGAGGTGGAGGTGGAGGTGGAGGATTGATCGATCCCCATCATTGCGATCCGGATTCGTACGCTGCATGGAGCCATCCTCAAGAGGGTGACATCCGTTAGTCCTTTGATAGACAAATTGATAAGTAGAATCAACGGATAGAAATTGCAACATATAGTCTTCACAATAAACATTCGAACAAGAATGAACGAATGAATTCCAAAGTTAATCATCACACATCCATTAAGGTGAGAAGCCACTTAGATAAAGATATGGAAACAACAACTGACTTAGAAACAAATCGAATATCACAATTGCAAACAAAAGGTTGACTGCTAGAATGAGCCGGAACAAACACATGATAGAGATTTCGCTCAAAGTGTTCGTGGTGGGGCCCACACGGACACGACGATAGCGGACGTCATTTAATGACTAACAAGACGCCCCGAATCAGCATAGCCAAGGATTCTTTAAGACGCCTCACACCATCAGAATCGACCGTGAATGGGCGGACCACTAGACGTTGAACCCCAATCTCAAATCATACATCCGCCGGAAAGAATATCCCGTAAGCTACTAGAATTCCCACCTATAAACTCCCAAACTTTCTGGTTATGCAATCTGGTGTTGGGGATACAGGGACACAAAATATATCACCCAAACTAACAATACCTAGATCCAATTGTATCCATCCACAACACATAACCAAGAAATCCTCGAAATCGTGTACCTCGACCTTCAAAAACATCCGTTATGCAAGTCATGGCAATATTCCCAGACTCGCCACAAGATCGGGCTATCAGGTTATCTCACCAACAACTGCACAAAAGAGATTTCGATGTCGGCAAAACTCGTATTCCAGAATCGCAACGATAAAATTGTGACGACAACACCTGAGCTCAACTCCCGGACACCGCCACAACCCCTAAATGTCGAGGCACCAAGAACAATGTTCTCGCCACAAAACCATCGAACGATTCCAAGATACCCACGTGATCCTAAAAAAATTTTAGTGAAATTTGAGAAGAGAAGAGTCAAAACTCTACGCCAGAGGCCTCACAGAGCGATGAAGGACCGAGGAGTAAAAGAATCCTACTCTCCGATATATATAATCCTAAGACTCAAAACATTTTCCATTCTAGACTCAACAACGCCAAGAAACAATCAAGTAGGGAGCTCTAAGTCGGGAAGGCTCGATTACCAACTTGAACGCCTCGATGCGGCTATATCTCCCACGTGTCGAGGCACGACTTAGAGGCATAACCGCATTGAAAGCAATGTCGCAAGTGAGGTAATCTTCACACAACCCATGTAATAATTTAAGGAGAAAGGTACATAGTTGGCTTACAATCGCCACGCCACACAAGACATAATTAAACATACATCATTCAGAGTACACTCAAGGTCCGACTACGGAACCAAAATAAAGAAGATACCCCAAATGCTAACACAGATCCCCGAATCGCCCCAACTGGGCACCACTATCGATCATCTGAAACGAAACATAGTAACGACCACGCCTCGTCGAACTCCCACTTGAGCTCGGTGGAATCATCTGCACCGGCCTCATCGGAACTCGCAACTGTTTGAAGTATCCGTGAGTCACGGGACTCAGCAATCTCACACCGCGAGATCAAGACTATTTAAGCTTTAGGAGGACAAGGTAGTAAAATTGAGCTGCAGCAAGCGACTAGCATATATGGTGGCTACATCGCAAAAGAGAGCGAGAAGAGAAGCAAAGCACGGTCGTGAATCTAGTTGTGATCAAGAAGTGATCCTGAACTACTTACGCCGACATAACTCCAACATCGTGTTCACTTCCCTGACCACGAGAAGAGACCATCACGGTTACACACGCGTTGATGTGTATTTTAATTGAGGTCATCTTTGGGTTTTCTACAACCGACATTAACAAATTCCCATCTGCCTCATAACCGGGCACGGCTTTCAAAGATATTACCTCGCAGGGTGTCCCAACTTAGCCCATTATAAGCTCTCACGGTCAACGAAGGATTATTCTTCTACCGAAGACCCGATCAATCTCGAATCCCGGACTACAAGACATTTCGACAAAGAATAAAACAAGACCAAAGAAGCCACCCGGTTGTGCCGACAAACCCGATAGGAGCTGCACATATCTCGTTCTCGTGGCACATCCAGATGAGACAAGCTACGAGTAAAACCAACCTCAAAGTTGCCCTAAGGTGGCCCCCCAATAAAAGATAGTTTTGTACCAAGGTAACTCGTAAAAGTAACAAGTACTAATAGTAACAAAGGTAGCAAGGGGCCCAACCTTTTTATAGCAAAGGACAAGCCGAAAGTTATCTTATATGAAAGTTTCTCGAACATGGGGAATTACGATCTAATGCTCATCATGTTTAGTTGATTTGCATTTGCAACTTTGATAATTTGATATGGGTGGATTCTAGGTGTTGTTCTTACTTGAACAAGCAACCTCTTATAATTACCCTCTCGTAACATGTGCAACTATGAAAGAAGAATTAAGATAAATCTAACCATAGCATGAAACATGTGGATCCAAATCAGCCCTTATGGAATAACACATAAACTATGGTTTAAGCTTCCACCTCCAACCCATCATCTACTTATTACTCCCTATGCCCTTAGGCCATTGAAGTGTCATGTAGTCGATGTTCACATGACACCACTAAAGGAAGAACAAAACATATCATCAAAATATCGAATGAATACCAACTTCACATGATTACTTATAACAAGACTTCTCCCATGTCCTCAAGAACAAAAAGTAATTACTCACAAATCATATTCATGTTCAAGATCGAGGTGTATTGAATATGCTTAAGGATTTGAAATGTATAATCGCCCACCAAATAAACCAACTAGCATCAACTACAAGATGTAATCAACCTACTAAACCCACATGTACCAACTGAGGTTTTGGGACAAAGATTGAATACAAGAGATGAACTATGGTTTGAGATGAGATGGTGTTGGTGAATATGTTGAAGAAGATTGGTCCTCCCAGATGAGAGGATCGCTTGAGATATCGATGGCTTGATTCCCCCGAGGGAAGTATCCCCAGAATCGCCCCCCAAGAGCAAAAGTGTTCCCTAGGTTCCCCGAGAAGGCGGCTCATCCCAAAAGTCATCCTTTTTTTCTAGGGCAAAAGGTTCATATAGAAGAAGGAGGGGCAGAGGCCAGCATGGGGCCCACAAAGCATCGGATCATGGGGGTAGGTGCCCTGCTTCTTCTCGAGCAGCAGTGTCCCCTATGGTATTTCTTTTTGTTCCAATATTTTTATATTTCAATAAAAAATCCCGAAGTTCTGTCATTTGGAGTCCGAAATAGCTATCTCTGTAGCTCTTTTAGGTCCGAATTCCAGCCGTAGTCTCCTTCTTCATAAGATCTTGCAAATTAAGAGAGAAAGGGCATTAGAATTACATCATAAAGGAAATAATGACCAAAACCATCATAAGTAAAAAGAGGGAAAACATGATGCAAAATAGATGTATCAACTCCCCTGTGCTTAGACCTCACTTTTCCCGCAAAGCCAAACTCAATAATCATGACCACATGTTTAGAGAGAGGGGTTTAAAACAAAATACGAATGGTAGCATCATGATTTATTATAGCAACAACTATTCATCATATAACTTCTCATAAAAGTAATAATTCATTCACAACAAGTATGAAGCATAAACTTTCTTGAAAACAAAAAACTATGTTCCCATTGAAAGAATCACAATTCATCATACTTCTAGGAAGAGTCTATGTAGGATCTTTTGTTTTAGCAAGTCCACATACCAACTATCATATAGTGTTCTATGATCGCTAACACTCAAGGCATATTTTTGGGAAGAAACGCTCACGATACATAGAAAGATTGGGGTTTATTGTTTTCACCTCCCAACTTATTTACCTCAAGGATAATGTCAACAATAATAACTCATGATTACCTACATCCAACTTGATATATGTGCCGGATCTTTTCCCTACTACGTGATGCTTGCCAAGTGGAGAATAAATAGGAATGGAATAGGATTATCACTATTGACTCTTGCATAAAAGTAAAACCAAAAGTAAAAGATAGGCCCTTCACATATGGGAAGCGAGGTTTTCATGCTCTTTTTAGTTTTGATGTGCAAGCTTAATGGAAAGGAACGCCACTTTATATTGTCCCTTATGATAGCAACCTTTATTACGCCTTTGCCATCACAAGATAGTACAAAGTTTATTTTCCTACAATAAAAGATCATACATATTTAGGAGCAATTTTATTGTTTTGCACCGATGACAACTTACTTGAAGGATCTTATTCAATCCATGGGTAGATATGGTGGGCTCCATGGCAAGAAACCGGTTTAGGGATTTTGGTTGTACAAGTAGTATCTCTACTTAGTATGAAGTTTTTCAGCAAAATTTATAAGCAAGCACCACATGTTAGAGGATCCATGACAATATAATTTATGTGAATATAAGCAAACATAATGTAACACCCCGAGACCGACGCCACAGATGCCTTCCTTGTATTCCGAGATTCGCTGCAGGATTTGTTTTGTTCGATTCATCCTTGATCATGTGCATTGCATCATGTCATCATGCAACCCCTTTGAAAAATCACCTAAATAAATTTATAGATCATTGATCTATTTAAATCGAGGGATATTCACATGGTGATTTCTCTTTAAAACATATTCAAAGTCTCCTACTATTATTAGGAGCTATAATAAAATTATTCCATTTATTTGGAATTGATCATAACACACTTGCAAATAAATCCCAATGCCTTTGTTATCTCAATTTTGGTCTCCAACCTGCCCATAATTTCTTTCATCATTTTTCGAGCTCCACCAAAAATCTCAATATTTTGGACACTTCAAAACCAAGTCCTAGTTCAAACCCATTTGAGTGAAATTCAAATGAGTTTGAATTTACATCTTTCAACCATGGCCTTTTCTATTTTCTAAAAGCACATTCTTGAGGGTCCGTAAAATTATCCGGGTCCAATTTCTTCCCAACACCTCCTTTCTTCTCCTTTTCTTTTTGTTATTTTCGTTTCTAGAGAATAAGAGAGGGGAGAAGAGAGCCCAAAGAGCCTAGCCGCAGCCCATCCGCGCCTTAGGCCCAGCCACCTCTATAACCCTAGCCCGATCGAACCCCTCCTCGACGCTCCCGTCCCTCACGCCCCCCCTTCGCCTCGATCCCCATCTCCTTCCCCTCAGGCCGCCAGAGAGGAGGAACCCCGATCCCACGCAGGAGCCCCCCCATCCCCATCATCACCAACCTTCCCGCCTTGCCGGGACCTGCCTGAACCGCTAAGCCCCGCCATCGCCTGTTTCGGATCTCCACCGACGCTTCATCCCGCCCTGGGTATGCCTCCTGCCCTTCCGTGGGGTGCTCAAGATCACGCCCCCAGCTAGCGCCGCGCTTATGGCCTCGCAGCTCCTCCGATGTTGCTCGCTTCGGCTTTGCGCTTCCTCGCCGCCCGACGCCGCTTTTCTTCGCCGCCCTGCCGCAAGTCCCACAGGAGATCGCTTCATCCCAACTTCGCCGGATCAGGTCCTTGTCGCGCCCCGATCCGCCCCGACCCGGATCCCCACCGCCATCCATGGCGCCATGGCATGTGCCTCCTTTGGCAATTCTGATGCCATGCCCTCCAGCGGTTTCCGCTGCTAGCTCTGACGCGGACCGCCTCCGGATTCACCAGTACCACGACGCCGGTGTCCTCCAAGTTTGATGTTGAACATGCAACCCCGCCGCCAAGACCCGGATAGCGTAAACGGCAAGTTCCTCCCCGCCGGAACCCTATTTCCACAACGCCACCATGTACCACCACCCACCAAGATCGCGAGTACCTTACCGTCGCCGGAACACTACTTCCATGATGTCCGTGAACCACTACTTCCACTACCGCCGAACGAACCCTTCCACCACGCCCGTGTACCACTTTCCTTCGCTGAACTCGACCCGCCCAAACACGCGTCAAGGTATAATAACGATGATCACCCGTGGACCAATGCATGTGTTGTTGAGATGCTCGGTTTGCACCGGTCCGAATTTCACCGTCCATGCCACTATCCCGGGAACCGAGTCGGAGCACCCCACCATTCAGCATGTTGCGACAAACCGACGCCTTTTTGCACCGGTATTCCATGAGCTACCGAACCTATTTGCCGGGCATCGCTGGATTCGCCGTCGGGACACCCTTTCTTTCCGCAATGGTGACAAATGCCTCGTGATCTTGCCATGTCAACATTTTCATACAATTGTTTAAAACTTGCATATGTCATCCAAGATCATGATAACAACAATTAAAATGTCTAAAATTGTTGTTTATGCTAAATTGCTAAATAACATATGGGGATTTAATTGTTGTTTGTTGTTTCGCCCACTTAAACTTGCCTAAATAGTTAGTTTAATTATGCTTCATCTCTTGCCATGTTTAATAACATTTAATATTGTTGAGTACCTAACCGAAGTGAACAAATAATCATGGGTTTCTAATATGCAAGTCGCATATTGAGCTCCACTTAATTTGTAGTATTGTTTATTGCATTTTGCCATGCCATACCTCATTTAAACCGGACATGCATCATACTTGATTGTGCATCATGCTATGTTTAGGATGGTGTGTTTATATGATGTTTTCTTCTTCCTTGCCCTCCTTGCTAGTTCCGGAACGCTTGCTTGGGATCCGCTCGACCACCCGCTTGTCTTCTTCATGGACTCCTTTTCTTCCTTATGGATCTCGCAAGATGACCATACCTCAAATCACTTCTATCTTGCTTGCTAGTTGCTCGCTTTTTTGCTATGCCGTGATACCTACCACTTGCTATATCATGCCTCCCATGTTGCCATGTCAAACCTCTAACCATCTTTTCCTAGCAAACCTTGTTTGGCTATGTTACCGTGTTGCCACCCTCTTATAGCATCTTAGTTGGGAAGTTGAAGATTGCTCCATGATGGACATGGTTATTTTGGGATATCACAATATCTCTTATCTTAATTAATGCATCTATATACTTGGTAAAGGGTGGAAGGCTCGCCTTATGCCGGTGTTTTGTTCCACCTTTGCCCCTTCTAGTTTCCATACCGTGTTATGTTCCTTGATTTTATGCCCTTACGTTGGGTGATTTATGGGACCCCTTGACACTTCGCTTGAATAAAACCCTCCAAAGGCCCAACATTGGTTTTAACATTTGCCACCAAGTTTTTTCCCTTGGGTTCGCAGACTAAGGGTCATCTTTATTTTAACCCCGGCCAATGCTCCTCCGAGTGTTGGTCCAAACTAGAGCCCTTTGCAGCCCCCCGGGAAACTTGAGGCCTGGTTTTAGTTGTACGGATGCTCATCCGGGCCTCGAGAACGAGATATAGCTCCTATCGGGATTTGTCCAATTCGGGCGGTTTGCTGGTCTTGTTTTACCATTGTCGAAATGTCTTGTAAACCGATTCCGAGATCGACCGGTCTTCCCGGAGAAGGAATATCCTTCGCGACCGTGAGAGCTTATTGGGTTGTTGGAACACCCCGGGTATTATCTTTCAAAAGCCGTGCTTAGAGGCGATGGGAATTTGTTAATGTCCTGAGAGAACTTGACACTTGACTTAATTAAACGCATCAACCGGTTAGCTGGATGGTCTCTTTTCGCGGAGTCCGGAAGTGAACACGGTCTTTGTGTTATGATTGTGCGAGTAGTTTCGGATCACTTCTGATCACTTCTATTTTCTCGAGCTGCGTTCTTCTCCCTTATTTGTGTATGTTAGCCATCATATTTGCTTAGTGCTTGCTGCAGCCCACCTCATTACCCCGCCCTTCCTATAAGCTTAAATAGTCTTGATCTCGGGTGAGATTTGAGTCCTTGACTCAGATTCTACCAAAATAGTTGGGTGTATACCAAAGTAGGAAACCGAGCTCAAGGGGAGCTCGGAAGATCTTGTTCGTTATGTTTTTGCTTCTGATCAAAGGGAGCCATGGGAGATCGGGATCTAGTAGTTGGGTTTTTCTTTTTTTTCATTCGAGTCGGACTTGTGTGTACTAATGATGTATGATTTATTTAAGTATTGTGTGAAGTGGGATTGTAAGCCAACTCTTTATCCCACTTGTTCATTACATGGGATTGTGTGAAGATGACCTTTTATAAAAACCACAATGCGTTATGTCTAAGTCGGTCACACGGGGAATAGCCGATCGTATGCTATGTTGGTATTAGAGCCATCCCCACTTAGGAGCCCCCGCTTGATCAATCCTGTTGAGTCTAGAAAAATGTTTTGAGTCTTAGGATTATATATTCGGAGAGTAGGATTTTTTACCCTCCCCCTTCCGCCCGTGAGGCCCCTCGAGAAGTTTTCTCTCCTCCCTCAAATTTCACTAAAAAATTTAGGATCACGGGTATCTTGGAATCGCTGATGATTTTGTGACGAGAACATTGTTCTTGGTGCCTCCCCATTTAGGGTTGTGGGTGTCCCGGGAGTTGAGCTCCAAGGTGTTGTCGCACAATTTTATCGTGCAGCTCGAATACCGAGTTTCATCGACATCAAAATCTCTTTATGCAGTTGTTGGGAGATAACCTCGATAACCAAGATCGCAGTTCGGAGTATTGCCATAACTCGATAACGGATGCTTTTCAAGGTTGAGGTAAAGTTCCCGGGTTTTTTTGGTTAAATGGTTGGAAGGGGGATTTTTGGACCCAAAGCCCGGGAATTTTTTCTTTAGGTATTTTAAAAAGTTTGGGTTATATATTTTGTTTGTTTTCCTCCAAGGGGGATTCCCAACAATGGATTCCATACCCCTAAGCGGGTTTATAAGAAATCCAATTTTATCCAGAGATAATTTTTCCCAACCACTGTTTTTTAATGGGATCTTTAAATTCAAATAATGTTTTGTTTTTGCTTATCCTCCCAATTTCTTTGTTTTGTTTTTTTTTGGATCAGTCTTCCATCAAGTGGAATTCCATTCTTTTCCAAGCCCGTGTTCTTTAACTAATTTAAAAAATACCAAAAACCTTGATCATCGGAGATGTATGCCAGCTAACCGAAACGGCTTTTCAAGTGGATCGACCCTTCACATCCGAGATCCAATCCAAGCGGCATGGTTCAAACCGCCAGTGTCGTCCCCGGCCCTCCCAAACCATTTCCTTCAAGGCCAGGAATAATTCCACAAGGGTTTTAAGTCCCCATTCTTTCCCAGGGTTCTTAATCCGGATTCCGGTTTGGAGGGGAGAATTTAAAAACCACCGGGAACAACGCAGGGGCCCCCTGTGATTGGGCAAGGGGGCCGGGAGGAGGGGGAGGAGTCCACCCCACCGGAGACCCCCAGCGGATAACAAGGGGGAGGGAGGGCCCGCCTTCCGTCCACGACCAAGAGGGGCGCGGCCTCCCGCCCCCTCCTTCTCCCCGGCCCATCAAGGCCCAGCCCCGGGTTGAAGTTCCGAAAACCGCCATGAATTCCAATCCAAACAAGGCTTCCTAATCAACTTTATGTCTCCCAGGCTCCTTAGTCCGGACAATGGACCAACAAATTTGGTACACAAACTTTAAATAAATAAATCAATCAAACTTGTTCTTATTGGCGTGCCCTGCCCCTCAATAAAAAGCAATGGGTGCCCAGGAAACTTCAAGATCTTTACTCAAACCGATAACCTCTTTTCCTTTGTTTGGTAAAATTTAGAGAGGCCGTTCCTCCTGTTCAATTCAAAGCCCCCTGCCCCTTCTCCCCTTATTGGCAATCCGGCATTGATTTCCGGGGCCGAACCCCCCTTTCGGGGAAAAAACCTTTCAATCGAACCCAAAGTCCAACATAGGTCCATTTATAATCAAATTTTATGTTTGGAACCAAATTTCCCGGGAGATTCTCATGTTGTGAACAATGGTCCAAAAACTGAATATACTAAAACTCATTAAAATGGGATTCAAACTTTTTTGATGGACCCATTTCAAAGAAACCAATGTCATGGTTAGAAACTAACCTTTTGTTAATACAATAGGGAACTATGCATATGTTTTTTTTCAAATTTTATGTTTAAACAAAGATAAAATAAAATTTTCTGTATGGTAAATAAAATTTATTACCCAGGGATTTTCCTTCGCCTCCCATTCCTAGGTCAATTTCTGATTACCAAGTTTTAACCCCAGGATCTTTCACATTTTTGTTGGAAAGGGCTTGCAAGGCTAAATTGATGTTGTATTTGAAACTAGTCCCCACTTGGAGGCCCATAATTAAGCCCCAACTTGGTCCCTTTGAAACGGATTCCTTTAAAATTCACCAAGTTTACGGATTTCTTGGTCCCGGGCCCTGGTAAACCAGTCGGAAATCTCTTTATGACCCTTATTTGTGGGCAGCATTACCCGTTCAATGTAGTCCCGAGGGTTTAAATGCCCAACCAAATTTCCCACTTTAAAAAATCCTGATTTAGAATCGTCCGATCGGTCAAAGCTTGCATAGAACCATTTATTTCAACTCTTTGTCACCCATATTTAAGAAACATATCCTTAGTCCTTTTGTTTTTGTTCTTGACCCGTCCGGATCCACCCTGATTACTTTGGTACCTTTCCGCCAAGCTTATTGCTACATACGCCGGTCCGGGTACAAAGATTGCTACGATAGGTTGGTGATTAGGAACATCTTTCATTTTCTCTTATCTTCTTGGGTTGGGCATTGAGTGACTCAATCTCACATTGTTACAGTAAAAACCTTTCTTTGCCTGATCCATTTTGAACTTTTTCAAAACTTTATCAAGGTATGTGCTTTGTGAAAGTCCAATTGCCGCCTTGATCTATCTCTATAGATCTTGATGCCCAATATGTAAAGCCACCGAGGTCTTTCATTGAAAACTTTATTCAAGTATCCTTTATGCTATCCAAATTTATATCATTTCCAATCAATAATATGTCGCCCACATATAATATCAAAATGCCAGAGCTCCCACTCACTTTCTTGTAAATACAAAGCCCAAAATCAGAAAACCATATGCTTTGATCACACTATCAAAGCGCTTATTCCAACTCCGAGGGCTTGCACTGCATCATAAATTGATCGCGGAGCTTGCACACTTTGTTAGCACCCTTTGGATCAACAAAACCTTCGTTGCATCATACAACTCTTCTTCTAGAAATCCATTCAAGAATGCAGTTTTACATCCATTTGCCAAATTTCATAATCATAAAATGCAGCAATTGCTAACATGATTCGACAGACTTAAGCATCGCCACGGGAGAAAGTCTCATCGTAGTCAACCCCTTGAACTTGTCGAAAACCTTTCCAACAAGTCGAGCTTATAGAAGCTATATTACCATCAGCCCTTCTTCTTAAAGATCCATTTATTTCAATGGCTTGCCGATCATCGGGCAAGTCAACCAAAGTCCATAATTTGTTCTCATACATGGATCCCATTGATTTCATGGCTTCCCCATTTTATGGAATCGGGTCACCATCGCTTTTCATAGTTTGTAGGTTCCCATGGTCAAGTAATGACTTCCGTAATAGGATTACCGCATCACTGTGCGATTTTACTGTTGACCCCGGTTCAGAGAAACTTGATCCAAGTTTCATGATCAATATCATTAGTTTCTACTAATTGGTGTAGGTCACAGAACCGCTTTTTGTGATGAACTACTTTCCAATAAGGGAGCAACAGTTATCTCATCAAGTTCTACTTTCCTCCCACTCACCTTTCGAGAGAAACCTTTTCTAGAAAGGATCCGAATTTAGCAACGAAAATCTTGCCTTCAGACGTGATAGAAGGTGATCGAACCCAGCGGGTTATATCTCCCACGGTCGAGGCACGACTTAGAGGCATAACCGCATTGAAAGCAATGTCGCAAGTGAGGTAATCTTCACACAACCCATGTAATAATTTAAGGGAGAAAGGTACATAGTTGGCTTACAATCGCCACGCCACACAAGACATAATTAAACATACATCATTCGAGTAACCAAGGTCCGATACGGAACCAAAATAAAGAAGATACCCAACCCTAACACAGATCCCAATCGCCCAACCGGGCACCACACGATCATCCGAAACGAAACATAGTAACACCACGCCTCGCGAACTCCCACTTGAGCTGTGGAATCATCTGACCGCCTCATCGGAACTCGCAATGTTGAAGTATCTGAGTCACGGGACTCAGAATCTCACACCCCAGATCAAGACTATTTAAGCTTTAGGAGGACAAGGTAGTAAAATTGAGCTGCAGGACAATATATGGTGGCTACACCCAAAAGAGAGCGAGAAGAGAAGGCACGGCGGAATCTAGTTGTGATCAAGAAGTGATCCCAACTACTTACGCCGACATAACTCCAACATCAGTTCACTTTGACCCGAGAAGAGACCATCACGGTTACACACCCGTTGAGGTGTATTTTAATTGAGGTCATCTTTGGGTTTTCTACAACCGACATTAACAAATTCCCTCCCCATAACCGGCACGGCCAAAGATATTACCCGCAGGGTGTCCCAACTTAGCCCATTATAAGCTCTCACTCAACAAGGATTATTCTTCTACCGAAGACCATCAATCTCGAATCCCGGACTACAAGACATTTCACAGAAAAACAAGACCAAAAGCCACCCGGGCCGAAAACCCGATAGGAGCTGCCATATCCCTCTGGCACATCCGATGGACAAAGCAGTAAAACCAACCCTCAAGTTGCCCTTAAGGTTTCCAGGGCTTGGCCACCCAAGGAGCACCGTCCGGGGAAAATAAAGATGACCCGGCTCCAAACCCGGGAAAAGGCTTAGGTGGCAAATGGTAAAACCAATGTTGGGCCTTTGCGAAGTCTTATTCAAAGCGAACGTCAAGGGGTCCCATAAATCACCCAACCGTAAGGAACGCAAAATCAAGGAACATAACACCGTATGAAGAAACTAGGTGGCAAGAGGAACAAAACACTGCATAAGGCCGAGCCTTCCACCCTTTACCAAGTATATAGATGTATTAATTATAGCAGATATATGTTGTGATATCCCCAAAAGTAAACATGTTCCAACAAGGAACAACATTCCATGTTCCAACAAGGAACAAACTTCAGCTTCACCGCAACTAGCAACGCTATAAGAGGGTGAGCAAAGGGTAACATAGCCAAACAACGGTTTTAGGAAAGGATGGTTAGAGGCTGACATGGCAATATGGGTGGCATGATATAGCAAGTGGTAGGCATCGAGCATAGGCATAGCAAAAGAGCGAGCAACTAGCATAGCAAAGATAGAAGTGATTTGGGGTATGGTCATCTTGCCGAATTTCTCAGAGTTGTCGAAAGCTTGATCCTCAAAGCCTCCAGGTTCGTCACGCACTCCTCCGACTCTACCCAAAACAACAACACAAACAAAGGAACCACAATAAATCACGGTAATGCACAATCCACATGATGCAAAACATGACATGATATGCATGATGGTATGCAATGCTTATGTGGCCCGAAGGTAAATGATGAACCAGGCATCAACTTGGCAAACCAAGCATGCCACTGAAAGATGAGATGATTTCGTGAAATCGATATAAAGATCACCGAAACGGATGCACGGTTTGGAAATGGAACAAAACAAGAATGGCCAAATCTGCCATTAACAGCATGATGCCACTTAGCAACAAAATTAAATAAGCTACTGCACCCAAACGTAACAACAAAGCACATGGTAGTGATCTAACATGATGCTCGAAAAAGATGAGCACTGAGCTACGGCTAGTTCACATCATAACATGTTCAAACAAGCATAAAATGCTCAAAGTAACAGGCTGGACATGGCAAAAACAGTAACAGGTTGCAATGTTCAGAGCATCAAACTACATGCTACAGGAACTTAAAATAGCAAAACAAGGCATGGCATGAATCTACTAAAGCATATTTCAAAAGTCCCTTACTGACCATAAGCCAAAAGGACTAGAAAATATAGTAACACTATGTCAAAATTGAAAGTCCGTAAAGATTCAGCAACTAGACATGTCAAAACTGATAACGGAGGATGTTAACAAGCTCAATGCACTCACCACAGAGCCTCAAATGATAAACTACATACATACATCAAGAAGACATGACATAGAAGACATCCATGGCAAGAAAACTAACATAGCCTATAATGGGTCAACCATAACATCCTAGGCAAAATTGAATAACAACGAACAATCTGCCAGGAATCATTTTAGCAAAAGTAGAGCTCGATTGACTCAAGCTATGGCATCCCATAATTGCAAACAAAGGCATGGATGGATAGAGCAAGTCATGCTTTACAAAACACCCTTACTGAAGTATCTCAAAATATGCATAGATCTCTGTATCACCAAGCAAACATGGCATCAAAATCAGCTAAAACAGGGCTGAAATCAGCAACATTGGGACACCTATTTGCATGCTTGTGCTAGTCACCACATAGATCACAAAATACATGGCATATACCACTGAAAGATGACATGGCATTTTACAAAACTCATGTAGGACTAAATTCACAGGATGCACATATTAATCATAGCAAAATAACAAAAGTGCAACTCCTGATAAAAATCAGAAACTATCAGCACCTTGCACTCTTCCAACAGCATTTCGGGCATCAAGATGAGCTCAAATGAAAACGATGCAATGGAATGAAATGATCTACTTTCGAGGCAACATTTTGACATATTATACGGAAAATGGATCTACGGATAAGATATAGCATGATGAATATTGCACAAAATTACAAGATGAAAAAACTTAGAAAAATAAGGAGGGAGAGGTCAACCGGGTCGGGGCCCAGGTTGGATCGGCCGGAACGGGGCGGATCGGGCGATGGCCGGCGAGGAGGACGCGGGTGGCGGCCGGCAGGACGGCGGTCGGGCGGGGGTGGCCGGGCGCGAGGGCGCGGTGGTTGGGCGGGCGGGGGAGGCCGAGGAGCGGAGCGCGGCCGGGAGCCGGGGGGTGGGGCGGAGCGCCGATCGGCGGAGGCTGGCGGAGGGCGCCGTGGCGGAGGGCGGCGCGGGCACGAGGGGGGCGCGCTGGGCCAAGGCCCGGGTCCGGCCGGCGGGCCGGGGCGGGGGCGGAGAGGCCACGGGGCGGGCGCTGGATGGCCGGGGGGCGGGGATTCGCCCGGGCGGACGGTCCGCCGGCAGTTTTTAGGTTTCGGAAGAGGATGATCCGGATTTTGGAGGTTTGCTTAAATAGGCAAGAGGGAGCTAGAGAGTCCAAATGAGGTGGTTTTCCCCACGATCGGATCGAACGACGGAGAGCATGGAGGTGACTTAGATGGGGCTGTTTTGAAGGGTGTTGGGCAACTTAAAAGAGGCTTCTGGGGGTTAACGTGAGTACCAAACGGCTCCAAATGACCAAACTTGACCGTGGTCTCCGGTGTTATACCAACCATTAGACAAACCTCGCCCATTTCGAGAAGGTTTAATACCCGACACGGAAAACGCAAAAGGGACCGGGGGAGATAGGAGGTTTGACAAACGGACAACGGGAAAAATGCTCAATCATGAGACAACACGTAAAATGCGATGCACATGATGACATAATATAAAATGCATGACACGGACAAAAGCAAAAGGAGAAAACCCAACCACGGAGGGAATATCATATAACAATGCCGAAAATGGCAAGAGTCGGAGTTACAAATATGGAAAGTTACTCCGGTGTTACAACACCCACCATAAAGAGGATCTCGCCCCAGATCTAGGACCAAAGAACTCCGATACTCGAACGGAGGTGATCCTCGCGCCCGTGTAGCTTCTCGGAATGGTGTGACCACTTACTTTCGGAATTTGATTGACTTGTTGGGTCTTGCGCCGTTTTTCAAGAATAGCAACGGGTGCTCATGATAAGAGAGATCTTCGAAGGTCAATTCTTCGGGTTGATAGTGCTCAGAGTCTTGAAGCACTTTTGGTTGTGAACGTGAAACACATCGGCACGTTGCAAAGTTGGATGGAAGCTCGTTGATAGGCTTAGATCGCTTTTTCCCAATGATCTTGAAAACCCCGATCTAGGGGCAAGCCCTTTGATACCGGGAGAGTACCTTTCATTGAGAGACGCGGAGGTAGACATGGTCTCCGATTTCAAAAGTCACATCACGGTGCTTATCATCATAATATTTTCCGCCGTTTGGGGCTTTGAGATTCTCAAATGACCTTGCACATTTTTCCCTTCGGGATCAAGTCATTGCCAAGAAGTTGGCGCTCACCGCCCGCACTAATTGAGAGGAGTACGCCTCGCCATAGAGAATTTCATGGGGCCTCCCCCGCTTGGAAGCTGTTGTTGTAAGAGAACTCGCATAAGGGAGACAATCTTCCCATTCATAGGAAATGAACAAGCCCCGAGCATATCTTCAAAATTTGATTAACTCCCAACTTGGCCACTTGTTTGAGGATGGAAAGCGGTAAACGAATGTCGTGCCCATGGCCTTCCAAAAGACCCAAAACTTGGAGGTAAAGATGCTCCACGGTCCAAGAGATCACTTGTGGAATGCCGCAAGGAGACAATGAGGTGTAAAGCTCGCCAACCGAGTCATGATGGATTCTTTGATAGGAAGAAAATGAGCCACTTTAGTAAGCTTGTCAATGAAACGAAGATAGCATCATTTCCACGCTTGACTTTGGAAAGCCAAAATAAGTCCATTTCAATGTGATCAAACTTCCATTCAGAATAGCAAGAGGTTGGAGGAGACCACTGGTCTTTGGTGTTCGCCACTTTCCCGCAACATCACACTCATTCACTAATTGAGCAATTTTTCATTCGAGTCCACCAATATGACCCTTGAGGTCATGGTACATCTTCGTTTCCGGATGAATGGATAGAAGCAATTGTGAGCCCTGCTCATAATGACTTTTCTCGATCACCCTTAGGAACCAAATCCGTCCTCAAAGAAAGAGTGTCTTTGTCATCCATGGAAGCAATTGTACTTGGAAATGCCCTTGTCAATACCACGCTTCACTTTCTTCACCATGGTATCCGTGGGTTGAGCCTCCAATCTGATCTTCCAAAGTAGGAGATACTATGAGGTTGGCAAGAAAGCCTTGAGGAACAACTTGAAGATTCATTTATGGAAAGATTCACCGAGATCCGCCGAAAGGGCTTGAGGATTAGCCAAAAGAAGCTTTCCGCTCAAAGCGCCTCAGAATGACATTGGCTTTGCCATATACTCAATACTTGGGTTGTATTTTGAATCATTTCACCCATCGAGTCCGCCGAGGTTGAGGTTGGGCTGAGGAAGATGTACTTGAGACTTTGTGATCGGAAAATGTCCACTTTCCTTCCCAACAAGAGATGTCTCCACGAATCAATGCATGAACAATCGCCGCCAACTCAAGATCGGAGGGGTAGTTCTTCCGGGCTTCAACCGACGAGAGGTATAACCACAACTCTTCTTGCATTAACACAGACCGAGACCTTGAAGAGAAGCATCAGTAACACTTCATATGGCTTGGATTCATCAGAGGAGTCTAATTGAGCTGTGACGAAGTTTTTTGAGGGTTTTGAAAGCAACCCACCTGGAGACCATATACTTCACCCGCCTCGAGGAGGTTGGAAAGAGGCTTTAATCTTGGAGAAATTTCCAATCTTCGCAATAGCTTGCAAGACCAAGAAAGTCATGATTTGAATTCGAGGAGGTTCCAATTCACAATTGGACACCCTGGATCAACAAAATCCCTTTAGATGATATGACCCAGAAAAGCACTTCATCGCCGAATTCACATTTGGAGAACTTCGTGATAGAATTGGTACTCTCGAGCTTGTCTAGCACCAATCGAAATGTATGGCATGATCCTTCTTATTCTTGGAGAAGACCAAAATATCATCAAGATATACCAAGACAATTCATTGGTGTAGGGGAATATGAAGTTCATCATCCGAGAGAAAGTTGGAGGAGCATTGACGAGGCCAAAGACATGACAGATATTCATAAGAACCAAAGCTTGTTCTCAGCCCTTTTGGGAATATCTTGTTCACAATGCTAATATGATACCCCATACGGGTCAAGCTTAGAGAACACGTAGCACCTTTGAGTTGCTCAAAAGCTCATTGATGTTGGGAAGTGGATACTTGTTCTGATTGTCTTCATTCAATGGACGGTAATCGACGAAAGTCGGTCCGGCCATCCTTCTTCCGACAAAAAGAAACCACAACCCCGGAGATGAACTCGTCCGATCAAACCCCAGACGCTTGTTCATCGAGCTGCTTCTTCAATTCCTTCAGCTCATCAGTCCAAGCTTGTTGGACGCTTGAAACGGGTTCGGCCGGCTCAAGATCGAAACAACTCAGGCCGGGAGGAGGCATACCCAAGCTCTTTCCGAAAGACATCTTGGTACTGCAAACGATCGAATCGGAGATGGCATTCAATTCGCCCTCATTGAGAGAAAACAACCAATGGTTTCATCACGAGAGGCATAGATGATCACATCATTAGAAGAATGAGTCAATTGAATTTCCCGCAGCACAATCAACTGAGCTTTTGCCGATAAAGCCACCCATTCCGGAATAAGATCAATATCCGAGTCACCAAGAACAATTGGTTTAGCCAGAAATCTATAATCGCCCATCTTGATAATAATTCGGAACCAACATGGTAGATCTCAAACGCTCACGGAGAAACAACTTGCATAGCTTGAGGTAATGCCCTTAGAAAAATTGTGCTTCATGCAAAAGGAATGACATGGAATGCGATGCACCAAGATCAAAAAGACTTTTGCAGAATATCATTAACGAGAGATTACCCAATATCACATCAAGATTCCTTCCGCTTGAGCTGCATTCATCATATTGACCTTGGCATGAGGATTATGCTTACCACCGCATTGCCGGAAGATTTCAGAGGAGGAGGCGGAAGACGCCTGTTGAAGCACTTGTTCGATAGTGACCCTTCCCGACACTTGTTGCAAGTGACCCGAGAGCGGACGGGGTAAGGGACTTGACCTTGGAGCTTGAGAATTAGACTTGTTCGATAGCTTGGGTTGGGGGGTGGAAGATCCACGGCCACCGAGTTCTTCCCCAAGGCCGACGGAACGAGGAGGGGGTAAAACTTGCCGCTTGGCTGCCACTTGAGAGGACGAGGAGGACTGAACTGATCCCCGATTCTCTTAGAAGCCTCGATTTGAGCGTGCCGCTTTTGCTTGAGAGCCATGTTGTAGAAATCATCGACTTATCTCCCAAACAACACAAGAGGTAATTGCAGATCTTCTCGCATCACCCCAATCGATAGATCATACTTTCATCGTACATCTTGCTTAGCAAAACGAAGCAGCCGAACGGATATTGTATTGATAGACAAAGGTGCCTTGCTTGAGATTGCGGAACTCCTCACGCTTGCTCAACAACATTTGGAATGTGATGAGCTGAAATCACGGGAACTCATCCTGTAATGACACACCCCTCGAATCTTTGTATTGTCGGAACCACTCAAAGTGATCCTTGAGTTGAACGATGCAAACTTGACAAAGTCCTCCCGACATTGCACACCAAAGTGCTTGCACATGTCCACTAACCAATCATCGTCTGCCTCAACACAAACCGAAAGACTTCGCTGATTAGCAGGAACCCATCGAGAGTAGCAAAGTGTGGCTGATTTTGCTTTGACCTTGATTGCCTTCCCCCAACGTTTCTTGCAAGAGCTGCAAAATCATTCGAGCATTGGCATTGGTGGCTGCCATGATAGCTTGCCACGCTCGGAGGGGGGAGGTGGAGGAGGATTACGATCCCCATCATTGCATCCGGATTCACGCCAGGAGCCATCCTCAAGAGGGTGACATCCGTTAGTCCTTTGATAGACAAATTGATAAGTAGAATCAACGGATAGAAATTGCAACATATAGTCTTCACAATAAACATTCAACAAGAATGAACGAATGAATTCCAAAGTTAATCATCACACATCCATTAAGGTGAGAAGCCACTTAGATAAAGATATGGAAACAACAACCACTTAGAAACAAATCGAATATCACAATTGCAAACAAAAGGTTGACCTAGAATGAGCCGAACAAACACATGATAGAGATTTCCCAAAGTGTTTGGTGGGGCCCACACGACACGGATAGCAGCCATTTAATGACTAACAAGACGCCCCAATCAGCATAGCCAAGGATTTTTAAGACGCCTCAACCAAGAATCGACCGTGAATGGGCGGACCACAGACGTTGAACCCCAATCTCAAATCATACATCCGCCGGAAAGAATATCCCGTAGCTACTAGAATTCCACCTATAAACTCCAAACTTTCCGTTATAACGTGTTGGGAACAGGGAACAAAATATATCACCCAAACTAACAATACCTAGATCCAAGATCCATCCACAACACATAACCAAGAAACTCGAAATCGGTAAAATTAAAAACATCCTTATGCAAGTCATGGCAATATTCCCGACTCGCCACAAGATCGGGCTATCGTTATTCCCACCAACAACGCACAAAAGAGATTTGGTCGGCAAAACTCGTATTCCGAATCGAACGATAAAATTGTGACGACAACACCTGAGCTCAACCCCCGACACCGCCACAACCCCTAAATGTCGAGGCACCAAGAACAATGTTCTCCCACAAAACCATCGAACGATTCCAAGATACCCACGTGATCCTAAAAAAATTTTAGTGAAATTTGGAAGAGAAGAGTCAAAACTCAGGAGGCCTCACAGAGCGATGAAGGACCGAGGAGTAAAAGAACCTATCGAATATATAATCCTAAGACTCAAAACATTTTCCATTCTAGACTCAACAACGCCAAGAACAATCAAGTAGGGAGCTTGTCGGGAAGGCTGAACCAACTTGAACGCCTCGATGCTTATATCTCCCAGGTCGAGGCACGACTTAGAGGCATAACCCATTGAAAAAGCAAGTGAGGTAATCTTCACACAACCCATGTAATAATTTAAGGAGAAAGGTACATAGTTGGCTTACAATCGCCACGCCACACAAGACATAATTAAACAACATCTTCAAGTACACCAAGGTCCACCACGGAACCAAAATAAAGAAGATACCCCAACTGCTAACACAGATCCCAATCGCCCCAACGGGCACCCATCATCATCAAACAAACATAGTAAACCACGCCTCGTCAACTCCCACTTGAGCTCGGTGGAATCATCCGACCGGCCTCATCGAACCAACGCTTAAGATTCTGAGTCACGGGACTCAAATCTCACCCCCAGATCAAGACTATTTAAGCTTTAGGAGGACAAGGTAGTAAAATTGAGCGCAGCGTTTAAGCATATATGGTGGCTACACCCAAAAGAGAGCGGAAGAGAAGCAAAGCACGGTCGGAACTAGGTGATCAAGAAGTGATCCCAACTACTTACGCCGACATAACTCCAACATTGGTTCACTTCCCGACCCCGGAAGAGACCATCACGACACACCGTTGAGGTGTATTTTAATTGAGGTCATTTTGGGTTTTCTACAACCGACATTAACAAATTCCCATCCCCATAACGGGCACGGCCAAAGATATTACCCTCAGGGTGTCCAACTTAGCCCATTATAAGCTCTCACGGTCAACGGGATTATTCTTCTACCGAAGACCCATCAATCTCGAACCCGGACTACAAGACATTTCAAGAATAAAACAAGACCAAAGAAGCCACCCTTTGGCCGACAACCCGAAGGAGCTGCCATATCTGCTCGTGGCACATCCAGATGAGAAAGACGAGTAAAACCAACCTCAAGTTGCCCAAGGTGGCCTCAAGGCTTTGAAATTGGGCCCAAGGAGCACCGTCCGGGGTTAAATAAAGATGACCCGCTCGAAACCCGGGAAAAGGCTTAGGTGGCAAATGGTAAAACCAATGTTGGGCCTTGCTGACAGTCTTATTCAAAGCGAACTGTCAAGGGGTCCCATAAATCACCCAACCGTAAGGAACGCAAAATCAAGGAACATAACACCGTATGAGAAACTAGGTGGCAAGAGGAACAAAACACGGCATAAGGCCGAGCCTTCCACCCTTTACCAAGTATATAGATGTATTAATTATAGCAGATATATTTGTGATATCCCCAACAAGTAAACATGTTCCAACAAGGAACAACATCTCCATGTTCCAACAAGGAACAAACTTCACCACGCAACTAGCAATTATAAGAGGGCCGAAAAAGGGTAACATAGCCAAACAACGGTTTGCTAGGAAAGGATGGTTAGAGGCTGACATGGCAATATGGGTATGATATAGCAAGTGGTAGGCATCGCAGCATAGGCATAGCAAAAGAGCGAGCAACTAGCATAGCAAAGATAGAAGTGATTTCGAGGGTATGGTCATCTTGCTCAATGTTCTCGGAGTTGTCGAAAGCTTGATCCTCAAAGCGTTCAACAGGCTTCGTCACGACTCCCCGACTCTACCCAAAACAACAACACAAACAAAGGAACCACAATAAATCACTGCAATGCACAATCCACATGATGCAAAACATGACATGATATGCATGATGCGATGCAATGCTTAGGCGCCCGAAGGTAAATGATGAACCAGGCATCAACTTGGCAAACCAAGCATGCCACTGAAAGATGAGATGATTTGTTGAAATCGATATAAAGATCACCGAAACGGATGCACGGTTTGAAATGGCAAAAAACAAGAATGGCAAATCTGCCATTAACAGCATGATGCCACTTAGCAAGCAACAATTAAATAAGCTACTGCACCCAAACGTAACAACAAAGCACATGGTAGTGATCACATGATGCTCGACAAAGATGAGCACTGAGCTACGGCTAGTTCACATCATAACATGTTCAAACAAGCATGGCAAAATGCTCAAAGTAACAGGCTGGACATGGCAAAAACAAACAGGTTGCAATGTTCAGAGCATCAAAACTACATGCTACAGGAACTTAAAATAGCAAAACAAGGCATGGCATGAATCTACTCAAAGCAATTTCAAAAGTCCCTTACTGACCATAAGCCAAAAAGGACTAGAAAATATAGTAACACCATGTCAAAATTGAAAGTCTGTTAACAGATTCAGCAACTAGACATGTCAAAAACTGATAACGAGATGGCATGTTAACAAGCTCAATGCACTCACTACAGAGCCTCAAATGATAAACTAAGCCATACATCAAGAAGACATGACATAGAAGACATCCATGGCAAGAACACTAACATAGCCTATACGGGTCAACCCAACATCCTAGGCAAAATTGAATAAAACGAACAATCTGCCAGGAATCATTTTAGCAAAAGTAGAGCTGATTGACTCAAGCTATGGCATCCCATAATTGCAAACAAAGGCATGGATGGATAGAGCAAGTCATGCTTTACAAAACACCCTTACTGAAGTATCTCAAAATATGCATAGATCTCTCGGTATCACCAAGCAAACATGGCATCAAAATCAGCTAAAACAGGGCTGAAATCAGCAACATTGGGACACCTACTTTGCATGCTTGTGCTAGTCACCACATAGATCACAAAATACATGGCATATACCCTGGAAAGATGACATGGCATTTTACAAAACTCATGTAGGACTCAAATTCACAGGATGCACATATTAATCATAGCAAAATAAAAAAGTGCAACTCCTGATAAAAATCAGAAACTATCAGCACCTTGCACTTTCCAACAGCATTTCGGGCATCAAGATGAGCTCAAATGAAAAACAATGGAATGAAATGATCTACTCTTCGAGGCGAACATTTTGACATATTATAAAAATGGATCTACGGATGCGAAGATATAGCATGATGAATATTGCCAAAATTACAAAGATGCAAAAAACTTAGGAAAAAATAAGGAGGGGAGAGAGGTCAACGGCTCGGGGCCCGAGGTTGGATCCCGAACGGGGCGGATCGGGCGGGCGGGCGAGGGAGGACGCGGGGGCCGGGAGGGGACGGTGGCGGGCGCCGGTGGCCGGGCGGAGGGCGCCGGGGTTTCCGGGCCGGGGTGGGAGAGGGAGCGGCGGCCGGGAGCCGCCGGGGGCGGGTGGCGCTGAGCCCGATTCGCGAGGCGGCGGAGGGCGCGGGGGGGGCGGGCGATGGGGCGGGCCGGGCGGCGGGGCACCAGGGCGGCCGGCGGCGGTGGCGGGAGAGGCCACGGGGCGCGGATGGCCGGAGCGCGGGGACGCCGGCGGATTGGGCCGGGCAGTTTTTAGGGTTTCAAGAGGATGATCCGGATTTGGGAGGTTTGCTTAAATAGGCATAGAGGGAGCTAGGAGAGTCCAAATGAGGTGAGTTACCACACGATCGGATCGAACGACGGAGAGCATGGAGGTGACTTAGATGGGTTATTGGGCTGTTTTGAAGGGGTGTTGGGCTGCAACTTAAAAGAGGCCTTCAAGGTGTTAATCTGGAGTACCAAACGAGCTCCAAATGACCAAACTTGACCGGTGGTCTCCGGTGTTATACCAAGGCCATAGACAAACCTCGCCCATTTCGAAGGTTTAATACCCACGGAAAAAACGAAAAGGACCCCGGGGAGATAGGAGGTGGATTCAAAACGGACAACGGAAAAATGCCGGAATCATGAGAAACACGATGCAAATGCGATGCACATGATGACATAATATAAAATGCATGACACGGAAAAAAGCAAAAGGAGAAAACCCAACCACGGAGGGAATATCATATAACAATGCCGAAAATGGCAAGAGTCGAGTTACAAATATGGAAAGTTACTTCGGGTGTTAATGTACCCCCTTCCTTTGGGTATCCTATGAAGACAATTCGAGGGTTCGAGCTTATCGGGGTTTCTTCACAAAGCATCGCAACCCCAAACTTTAAGAAATGACAACTTTGGTTTCTTGCCAAACCACGTTCATAAGGTGTCGCCTCAAAGATTTGATGGTGCCCATTTAACGTGAATGCACCGCTCTAAAGCATATCCCCAAATGATAGCGTAAATCAGAAGAGACATCATAGATCGCACCATATCAAGTAAAGACGACAACATTCACACACCATTTCCCGGGTGTTCGGTGGGGAGTTAAACTATTCCGCATTGTTTCAAATGTAAACCAAACTCGAACTCAAATATTCTCCTCCACGATCAGATCAGAAATTTTATTTTCTTGTTACGATGATTTTCCACTTCACTCAAATTTTTTGAACTTTTCAAATGTTTCAGAATGTTTCATTAAGTAGATATACCCATATTTCAAATCATCGTGAAGGTGAGAAAATAACGATACCGCCAAGGCCTCAACATTCATTGACCACAAACATCGATGTATGATCTCCAACAAATCTTTCGCCCATAGTTCCGGAGAACGGCTTTTAGTCATCTTGCCCATGAGGCACGGTTCGTACCAAGTGATTCATAATCAAGTGATTCCAAAAGTCCATCAAGATGGAGTTTCTTCATTGTTTTATACCGATATGACCCAAACGGCAAGGCCACAAATAAGTTGCATTATCATTATCAACTCGATCTTTTGGTTTCAACACTATGAATATGTGTATTACTACTATCGAGATTCAAAAAAATAGACCACTCTTCAAGGGTGCATGACCATAAAAGATATTATTCATATAAATAGGACAACCATTATTCTCTTTTAAATGAATAACCGCCCGCATCAAACAAGATCCAGATATAATGTTCATGCTTAAGGCACCAAATAACAATTATTTAGGTCTAAAACTAATCCCGATGGTAGATGTAGAGGTAGCGTTCAAGCATCACATCGACTTTGGAACCATTTCCCACGCCGCATCGTCACCTCGCCCTTAGCCAATCTTCGCAATCCGTAGTTCCTGCTTCAAGGCAAATATTAGCAATGTAACCGATCAAATACCTGTATCATGGGTATTAGTAAGGTACACATCAATAACATGTATATCACATAACCTTGATCACCTTGCCATCCTTCTTATCCGCCAAATACTTGGGGCGTTCCGCCCAAAGGTCCATTTGGAAAAAACACTCTTGTGCTTAGGTCCGACTTGGTTTTTCTTTGAGCAGAATTTCTTGCTGTTCTTTTTGAAGTTCCCTTCTTCTTTCCTTTCCCTTTTCTTGAAACTAGTGGTCTTGTTGACCATCAACACTTGATGCTCTTTTTGATTTCTACCTCCGCGCTTTTTAGCATTCGAAGAGCTCGAGAATTGTTTTGGTCATCCCTTGCATATTATAGTTCATCACAAGCTCTTGTAGCTTGGTGGCGTGATTGGAGAATTTTAATGACACTATCATCCGGAGTAACTCCCCTTGAATCAAGTGATTATTATACCGACATTTTTATATGTTCACCGAGTAACTATTCTCCTCCATCTTGCAGCTATAGAACTTATTGGAGACTTCATATCTCTCAATCCGGCATTTGCTTGAAATATTAACTTCAACCCTGAACATCTCATATGCTCCATGACGCTCAAAACGCGTTGAAGACCCGGTTCTAAGCCGGCATGGCACACCGAACTATAGAGTAGTCATCACTTTGCTTTGAGACGTCACAACTTCGCTTGTTCTCAAAGAGGTTCGCACCCGGTGCCCAGAAATTCTTCGGCAGCAATGAGGATAATCTCGTTACGGACCCACCGTAATTGCTACCATCATCTTTCAACTTTGCTTTTCAAGGAACATTAAAATTCAACAACGAAAGACGAGCCATCTATCTACAAGAAACATAGACAAGCAA